>CAXDIO010000222.1:3686849-4286849 GCA_963989345.1 Clangula hyemalis | reverse complement strand
TTTAGGGTTAGGGCTTTAGGGTCTTTAGGGTTAGGTTTGTAAGCATTTTTAGGGTTAGGGTTGTAAGGGTTTTTAGGGTTAGGGCTTTAGGGTTTTTAGGGTTAGGGCTTGAGGGTTTTTAGAATTAGGTTTGTAAGGGTTTTTAGGGTTAAAGTTGGAAGGGTTTTTAGGGTTAGTGTTGTAAGGGTTTTTAGGGTTAGGGTTGTAAGGGTTTTTAGGGTTAAGGTTGTAAGGATTTTTAGGGTTAGGATTGTAAGGGATTTTAGGGTTAGGGCTTTAGGGTTTTTAGGCTTAGGGGTGTAAGGATTTTTAGGGTTAGAGTTGTAAGGGTTTTTAGGGTTAGTGTTGTAAGGGTTTTTAGGGTTAGGGTTGTAAGGGTTTTTAGGGTTAGGGTTGGAAGGGATTTTAGGGTTAGGGTTGTAAGGGTTTTTAGGGCTAGGGCTTTAGGGTTTTTATGGTTAGGATTGTAAGGGATTTTAGGGTTAGGGCTTTAGGGTTTTTAGGGTTAGGGCTTTAGGGTTTTTATGGTTAGGGTTGTAAGGATTTATAGGGTTAGGGTCGTAAGGGTTTTTAGGCTAAGGTCTTTAAGATCTTTAGGGTTAGGTTTGGAAGGGTTTTTAGGGTTAGGGTTGTAAGGGTTTTTAGGGTTAGGGTTGTAAGGATTTTTAGGGTTAGGGTCGTAAATGTTTTTAGGGTTAGGGCTATAGGGTCTTTAGGGTTAGGGTTGGAAGGGTTTTTAGGGTTTGGGTTGTAAGGGTTTTTAGGGTTAGGGTTGTAAGAATTTTTAGGGTTAGGGCAGTAGAGTTTTTAGGGTTGTAAGGGTTTATAGGGTTAGGGTTGTAAGGGTTTTTAGGGTTTGGGTTGTAAGGATTTTTAGGGTTAGGGTCGTAAATGTTTTTAGGGTTAGGGCTTTAAGGTTTTTAGGGTTAGGGTTGGAAGGGTTTTTAGGGTTTGGGTTGTAAGGGTTTTTAGGGTTAGGGTTGTAAGAATTTTTAGTGTTAGGGCAATAGAGTTTTTAGGGTTGTAAGGGTTTGTAGGGTAAGGGTTGTAAGGGTTTTTAGGGTTAGGGCTTTAGGGTCTTTAGGGTTAGGGTTGTAAGGATTTTTAGGGTTAGGGTTGGAAGGGTTTTTAGGGTTAGGGCTTTAGCGTCTTTAGGGTTAGGGTTCTAAGGGTTTTTAGGGTTAGGGTTGTAAGGGTTTTCAGGGTTAGGATTTTAGCGTTTTTGGGGTTAGGGTTGTAAGGGTTTTTAGGGTTAGGGTTCTAAGGGTTTTTAGGGTTAGGGTTGTAAGTATTTTTAAGGTTAAGGTTGTAAGGTTTTTTAGGGTTAGGGTCATAAAGGTTTTTAGGGTTAGGGCTTTAGGGTCTATAGGGTTAGGGTTGGAAGGGTTTTTAGGGTTAGGGCTTTAGGGTTTTTAGGGTTAGGGTTGGAAGGGTTTCAAGGTTAGGTTTGTAAGGGTTTTTAGGGTTAGAGCTTTAGGGTTTTTAGGGTTCGGTTTGTAAGGCTTTTTAGGGTTAGGGTTGTAAGGGTTTTTAGGGTTAGTGCTTTAGGGTCTTTAGGGTTAGCGTTGTAAGGATTTTTAGGGTTAGGGTTGTAAGGGTTTTTAGGGTTAGGGCTTTAGCGTCTTTAGGGTAAGGTTTGAAAGGATTTTTAGGGTTAGGGTTGTAAGGGTTTTTAGGGTTAGGGCTTTAGGGTTAGGGCTTGAGGGATTTTAGAATTAGGGTTGTAATGGTTTTTAGGGTTAGGGTTATAGTGTTTTTATGGTTAGGATTGTAAGGGATTTTAGGGTCAGGGCTTTAGGGTTTTTAGGTTTAGGGTTGTAAGGATTTTTCGGTTTAGGGCTTTAGGGTTTTTAGTATTAGGGTTGTAAGGCTTTTTAGGTTTAGGGCTTTAGGGTTTTTAGGGTTAGGGTTGTAAAGGTTTTTAGGGTTAGTGTTGTAAAGGATTTTAGGGTTAGGGCTTCAGGGTTTTTATGGTTAGGATTGTAAGGGATTTTAGGGTTAGGGCTTTAGGGTTTTTAGGGTTAGGGCTTTAGGGTTTTTATGGTTAGGGTTGTAAGGCTTTATAGGGTTAGGGTCGTAAGGGTTTTTAGGGTAAGGTCTTTAAGATCTTTAGGGTTAGGTTTGGAAGGGTTTTTAGGGTTAGGGTTGTAAGGGTTTTTAGGGTTAGGTTTGTAAGGATTTTTAGGGTTGTAAGGATTTTTAGTGTTAGGGTCGTAAATGTTTTTAGGGTTAGGGCTTTAGGGTCTTTAGGGTTAGGGTTGGAAGGGTTTTTAGGGTTTGGGTTGTAAGGGTTTTTAGGGTTAGGGTTGTAAGAATTTTTAGGGTTAGGGCAATAGAATTTTTAGGGTTGTAAGGGTTTATAGGGTTAGGGTTGTAAGGGTTTTTAGGGTTAGGGTTGTAAGGATTTTTAGGGTTAGGGTCGTAAATGTTTTTAGGGTTAGGGCTTTAAGGTTTTTAGGGTTATGGTTGGAAGGGTTTTTAGGGTTTGGGTTGTAAGGGTTTTTAGGGTTAGGGTTGTAAGAATTTTTAGTGTTAGGGCAATAGAGTTTTTAGGGTTGTAAGGGTTTGTAGGGTAAGGGTTGTAAGGGTTTTTAGGGTTAGGGTTGTAAAGGTTTTAGGGTTAGGGTCGTAAAGGTTTTTAGGGTTAGGGCTTTAGGGTCTTTAGGGTTAGGGTTGTAAGGATTTTTAGGATTAGGGTCGTAAATGTTTTTAGGGTTAGGGCTTTAAGGTTTTTAGGGTTAGGGTTGGAAGGGTTTTTAGGGTTTGGGTTGTAAGTGTTTTTAGGGTTAGGGTTGTAAGAATTTTTACTGTTAGGGCAATAGAGTTTTTAGGGTTGTAAGGGTTTGTAGGGTAAGGGTTGTAAGGGTTTTTAGGGTTAGGGTTGTAAAGGTTTTAGGGTTAGGGTCGTAAAAGGTTTTAGGTTTAGGGCTTTAGGGTCTTTAGGGTTAGGGTTGTAAGGATTTTTAGGGTTAGGGTTGGAAGGGTTTTTAGGGTTAGGGCTTCAGCAGTTTTAGGGTTACGGTTGGAAGGGTTTTAAGGTTAGGGTTGTAAGGGTTTTTAGGGTTAGGGCTTTAGGGTTTTTAGGGTTTGGTTTGTAAGGGTTTTTAGGGTTAGGGTTGTAAGGGTTTTTAGGGTTAGTGCTTTAGGGTCTTTAGGGTTAGCGTTGTAAGGATTTTTAGGGTTAGGGTTGTAAGGATTTATAGGGTTAGGGTCGTAAGGATTTTTAGGGTAAGGTCTTTAAGATCTTTAGGGTTAGGGTTGTAAGGGTTTTTAGGGTTAGGGTTGTAAGGCTTTTTAGGGTTAGGGTTGTAAGGGTTTTTAGGGTTAGTGCTTTAGGGTCTTTAGGGTTAGCGTTGTAAGGATTTTTAGGGTTAGGGTTGTAAGGATTTATAGGGTTAGGGTCGTAAGGATTTTTAGGGTAAGGTCTTTAAGATCTTTAGGGTTAGGGTTGTAAGGGTTTTTAGGGTTAGGGTTGTCAGGATTTTTAGGGTTAGTGTTGTAAGGATATTTAGGGTTAGGGTCGTAAATGTTTGTAGGGTTAGGGCTTTAGGGTCTTTAGGTTTAGTGTTGGAAGGGTTTTTAGGGTTAGGGTTGTAAGGGTTTTTAGGGTTAGGGCTTTAGGGTTTTTAGGGTTAGGGTTGTAAGGGTTTTTAGGGTTAGAGCTTTAGGGCCTTTAGGGTTAGCGTTGTAAGGATTTTTAGGGTTAGGGTTGTAAGGGTTTTAAGGGTTAGGGCTTTAGCGTCTTTAGAATTAGGTTCGTAAGGATTTTTAGGGTTAGGGTTGTAAGGGTTTTCAGGGTTAGGATTTTAGCGTTTTTGGGGTTAGGGTTGTAAGGGTTTTTAGGGTTAGGGTTCTAAGGGTTTTTAGGGTTAGGGTTGTAAGTATTTTTAAGGTTAAGGTTGTAAGGATTTTTAGGGTTAGGGTCATAAAGGTTTTTAGGGTTAGGTCTTTAGGGTCTATAGGGTTAGGGGTGGAAGGGTTTTTAGGGTTAGGGCTTTAGGGTTTTTAGGGTTAGGGTTGGAAGGGTTTCAAGGTTAGGTTTGTAAGGGTTTTTAGGGTTAGAGCTTTAGGGTTTTTAGGGTTTGGTTTGTAAGGCTTTTTAGGGTTAGGGTTGTAAGGGTTTTTAGGGTTAGTGCTTTAGGGTCTTTAGGGTTAGCGTTGTAAGGATTTTTAGGGTTAGGGTTGTAAGGGTTTTTAGGGTTAGGGCTTTAGGGTTTTTAGGGTTAGGGCTTGAGTGTTTTTAGAATTAGGGTTGTAATGGTTTTTAGGGTTAGGGTTTTAGGGTTTTTATGGTTAGGATTGTAAGGGATTTTAGGGTTAGGGCTTTAGGGTTTTTAGGTTTAGGGTTGTAAGGATTTTTCGGTTTAGGGCTTTAGGGTTTTAGTATTAGGGTTGTAAGGCTTTTTAGGTTTAGGGCTTTAGGGTTTTTAGGGTTAGGTTTGTAAGGGTATTTAGGTTTAGGGTTGTAAGGATTTTTAAGTTTAATGTTTTAAGGATTTTTAGGGTTAGGGTTGTAAAGGTTTTTAGGGTTAGTGTTGTAAGGGATTTTAGGGTTAGGGCTTTAGGGTTTTTATGGTTAGGATTGTAAGGGATTTTAGGGTTAGGGCTTTAGGGTTTTTAGGGTTAGGGCTTTAGGGTTTTTATGGTTAGGGTTGTAAGGCTTTATAGGGTTAGGGTCGTAAGGGTTTTTAGGGTAAGGTCTTTAAGATCTTTAGGGTTAGGTTTGGAAGGGTTTTTAGGGTTAGGGTTGTAAGGGTTTTTAGGGTTAGGGTTGTAAGGATTTTTAGGGTTAGGGTTGTAAGGATTTTTAGGGTTAGGGTCGTAAATGTTTTTAGGGTTAGGGCTTTAGGGTCTTTAGGGTTAGGGTTGGAAGGGTTTTTAGGGTTTGGGTTGTAAGGGTTTTTAGGGTTAGGGTTGTAAGAATTTTTAGGGTTAGGGCAATAGAGTTTTTAGGGTTGTAAGGGTTTATAGGGTTAGGGTTGTAAGGGTTTTTAGGGTTAGGGTTGTAAGGATTTTTAGGGTTAGGGTCGTAAATGTTTTTAGGGTTAGGGCTTTAAGGTTTTTAGGGTTAGGGTTGGAAGGGTTTTTAGGGTTTGGGTTGTAAGAATTTTTAGTGTTAGGGCAATAGAGTTTTTAGGGTTGTAAGGGTTTGTAGGGTAAGGGTTGTAAGGGTTTTTAGGGTTAGGGCTTTAGGGTCTTTAGGGTTAGGGTTGTAAGGGTTTTTAGGGTTAGGGTTGTAAGGATTTTTAGGGTTAGGGTCGTAAATGTTTTTAGGGTTAGGTCTTTAAGGTTTTTAGGGTTATGGTTGGAAGGGTTTTTAGGGTTTGGGTTGTAAGGGTTTTTAGGGTTAGGGTTGTAAGAATTTTTAATGTTAGGGCAATAGAGTTTTTAGGGTTGTAAGGGTTTGTAGGGTAAGGGTTGTAAGGGTTTTTAGGGTTAGGGTTGTAAAGGTTTTAGGGTTAGGGTTGTAAGGGTTTTTAGGGTTAGTGCTTTAGGGTCTTTAGGGTTAGCGTTGTAAGGATTTTTAGGGTTAGGGTTGTAAGGGTTTTTAGGGTTAGGGCTTTAGCGTCTTTAGGGTAAGGTTTGAAAGGATTTTTAGGGTTAGGGTTGTAAGGGTTTTTAGGGTTAGGCTTGTAAGGATTTTTAAGGTTAAGGTTGTAAGGATTTTTAGGGTAAGGGTCATAAAGGTTTTTAGGGTTTAGGGCTTTAGGGTCTATAGTGTTAGGGTTGGAAGGGTTTTAGGGTTAGGGCTTTAGGGTTTTTAGGGTTAGGGTTGTAAGGATTTTTAGGGTTAGGGTTGTAAGGGTTTTTAGGGTTAGGGCTTTAGGGTCTTTAGGGTTAGGTTTGTAAGCATTTTTAGGGTTAGGGTTGTAAGGGTTTTTAGGGTTAGGGCTTTAGGGTTTTTAGGGTTAGGGCTTGAGGGTTTTTAGAATTAGGTTTGTAAGGGTTTTTAGGGTTAAATTTGGAAGGGTTTTTAGGGTTAGTGTTGTAAGGGTTTTTAGGGTTAGGGTTGTAAGGATTTTTAGGGTTAGGGTTGTAAGGGATTTTAGGGTTAGGGTTGTAAGGGTTTTTAGGGCTAGGGTTGTAAGGATTTTTAATGTTAAGGTTGTAAGGATTTTTAGGGTTAGTGTTGTAAGGGTTTTTAGGGTTAGGGTTGTAAGGGATTTTAGGGTTAGGGTTCTAAGGGTTTTTAGGGTTAGGGTTGTAAGGGATTTTAGAGTTAGGGCTTTAGGGTTTTTAGGGTTAGGGCTTGAGGGTTTTTAGAATTAGGGTTTTAAGGGATTTTAGGGTTAGGGCTTTAGGGTTTTTAGGGTTAGAGTTGTAAGGGTTTATAGGGTTAGGGTTGTAAGGGTTTTTAGGGTTATGGCTTTAGGGTCTTTAGGGTTAGGGTTGTTAGGGTTTTTAGGGTTAAGGCTGTAAGGAGTTTTAGGGTTAGGGTTGTAAGGCTTTTTAGGGTTAGGGTTTTAGGGTATTTATGGTTAGGATTGTAAGGGATTTTAGGGTTAGGGCTTTAGGGTTTTTAGTGTTAGGATTGTAAGGGTTTTAAGGGTTAGGTTTTTAGGTTTTTTTATGGTTAGTTTTTTAAGGGATTTTAGGGTTAGGCCTTTAGGGTTAGGGTTTTACGGAGTTTTAGCGTTAGGGTTGTAAGGGTTTTTAGGGTTCTAAGGGTTTTTAGGGTTAGGGTCGTAAGGGTTTTTAAGGTTAAGTTTGTAAGGATTTTTAGGGTTAGTTTTGTAAGGGTTTTTAGTGTTTTGGCTTCAGAGGTTTTAGCGTTAGGGTTGGAAGGGTTTTTAGGGGTAGGGCTTTAGAGTTTTTAGGGTTGTAAGGGTTTTTAGGATTAGGGTTGTAAGGCTTTTTAGGGATAGGGCTTTAGGGTCTTTAGGGTTAGGGTTGTAAGGATTTTCAGGGTTAAGGTTGTAAGGATTTTTAGGGTTAGGGTTGTAAGGGTTTTTAGGGTTAGGGCTTTAGGGTTTTTAGGGGGCAGAGCCTAGTAGCCTGCTTCTCTTGCTGAGTCTACGCCCAGCACAGCAGTCAGCAGGATGGGGTTGTGCCTGTCTGATCCCATTCCTTTCAACTCCTGCCCTTCCTGGCCCATTTCCTTCTGGTACCACCTCATGAAGGCATTTTCAGTGGGTCAAAGCATGTCACGTCCTCCTGCTGCACAGGAGCTGCTCTCCTGGGCCTGCCTAAAGCACCTTTGAGTCGCAGACTTCTCTTCAGCACTGACTTCTTGCGCGAGCTGCTGGAAATTGTCTAAGAAGCAAGGAAAGCTCAGACGGGTTTTGTTTCCCTCTGGAGGAGGGGAACAAATTTTTTCCTGCTGGAGGTTATGGGACTGTGGCTCTGTGCTGGAGTGCCGAGGACCTGCTGAGCCTGCTTGCTGTCACTTTGTTTTACCTTCTTTGATCCCGTTGGGAAACTTGCCACCACCCAGCACTCAGAGGAACAGCATGGTTGTGTGAAGGAGGTTGTGAGGGCAGACTTGCTTCCTTCTTAAGAAGAGCTTTCTCTGCCTCATGACATCCCCCATGCAAGCGGAGAATTCCTCCCGGTCTCCTGTCCAGCATATCCCAGTTCCTGGCCACCTGCAGCCCCTTCTCCAGGGACATCTGTGCGATCTGTGGCTGTTGTAGGAGTTTAGGGCAGTCATAGGGAATTTCAAGTGGCTCAGACCATGTCCTTAGATCCCAGCTATGGGTCTTCATTGAAGGGGACACGAGTCGTTCCTCAGGCTCCCTTCCCTGCGACCTCTCTGTCTCTGCTGCCTCTCGTGGGACTACAGAGCCCTAATTAGCCCAGGTAGTTTTCCATTTAGCCCTTTGGGTGACGTTCTGAAGCTGCATTTGCTGCCCACCCCTAGCAATGGGCTGTCTGTGAATAATCCCTGTGCTCTCCTGGGCAGGAGGCAGTGGGACATCAGCATGTGACACGAGCCCTGTCACATGCTGCACAGTCCCAAGCAGATATGTCCTGACCATTCCCATCTCCAGTGGCTCTGGGCACCCACAGATAAGAGCTGAATCCATCCCAAAATTCCCTAGAAAATCACCTGATGATCTCATCAACACATGGAAAACACAAGGTTAACAGCAAGCCCTGTTAGGGTGCAATTTCTTGAGAGTATTCTTGACTCCATCAAATGGAAAAAAGTCTCAAACTTCAGACACAGCACTGAAGACATCCCCTTTTATCACAGAGAAGTGAAAAAGGAGTACAGCTCTGACATAAATACATTTAAAGATGGCTTCTGGGACAGAGGGACTGGTTTTGTGCCTCTGGAGGAGTGAGACAAATCCAGACATTCATGTCCAAACAGGGTAGTCCGAGAAAAATGTCCAAAGCACAAGAAAACAAACAAACAAACTGCAACAACAGCAAAAGAAGGGAATAAACATGGGTGGCTTAGTCCTGCTGAAGTACTGCCAACAGAATCAGTTTTTTCAGGGAATCCTTCAGCTCCTGGTTCCTCATGCTGTAGATGAGGGGATTCAGCGTTGGAGGCACCACCGAGTACAGGACTGCCAGCACCAGATCCAGGGATGAGGAGGAGATGGAGTGGGGCCTCAGGTAGGCAACTGTGCCAGTGCTGATGAACAGGGAGACCACGGCGAGGTGAGGGAGGCACGTGGAAAAGGCTTTGTGCCGGCCCTGCTCTGAGGGCATCCTCAGCACAGCCCTGAAGATCTGCACATAGGACAGGACAATGAAAACAAAACACCCAAATGCTAAACAAAGACTAACCGCAATGACCCAAAGTTCCCTGAGGTAGGCATCCGAGCAGGAGAGCCTGAGGATCTGGGGGACTTCACAGAAGAACTGGTCCAGGGCGTTGCCTTGGCACAGTGGTATGGAAAATGTATTGGCCGTGTGCAGCACGGAATAGAAAAAACTTCCACCCCAGGCAGCTGCTGCTGCTTTCATACAAGCTCTACTGCTCATAAAGGTCCCGTAGTGCAGGGGTTTGCAGATGGCAACGTAGCGGTCATAGGCCATGACGGTGAGAAGGGAATATTCTGCTCCAAGCAAGAAGAAGAGAAAAAAGACTTGGGCAACACACCCTGAGTAGGAGATGGTCCTGGTGTCCCACAAAGCAATGACCATGGCTTTGGGGACAGTGGTGGCGATGCAGCCCAGGTCGAGGAGGGCGAGGTTGAGGAGGAAGAAGTACATGGGGGTGTGGAGGCGGTGGTTGCAGGCTACACCTGTGAGGATGAGGCCGTTGCCCAGGAGGGCAGCCAGGTAGATGCCCAGGAAGAGCCCGAAGTGCAGGAGCTGCAGCTCGCGTGTGTCTGAGAATGGCAGGAGGAGGAACTCTGTGGGGAAGCTGCTGTTGGACATTTGCTGCCTCTGCACATGGTTGCCTACCTGTGGAGGAAAAGACAGAGACAAGTTAGAGACTTATCCGAGCAAAACCTCTACCATTCTTCAAAGAAAGCTGCTCAACAAGACACGCTGCCTCTTCCCTGTGAGCTCTGTTTTTTTTTTGTTTGGTTTTTTTTTTGTTTTGTTTTTTTGAGTTTAAAGTTGTCTCAGAGATCAGGCAGATCCTCTCTGGGCTCAGCAGGAATTTGTACTTTCCTACAGTGTCTGGTAAAGAGCACCAGAGACGTATCTCAGGTGCCCACTAGCCAGAGGTATCTCCCTATTTGCAAGTGTTGAGCAGGATATCCCACAATCCCACAAGAAACAATGAAGGTGTTTTTGGTGCTGTCTGTAGGCTAAGGGTTGTGAAGGGAAATTAGAAGGTTCCTCACAGAGCCACAATTCTATTTCAGTGTAATGATCTCTGAGGTTCAGTCACTCGTACAAACCTGACAATTCCATTATGATCCCAGTGATTGCCCCCTTAGCAGGAAAGTGAAAGCAGAGATCCTAGAGAGTGCTTTCCCTTCAGGAAGCTCCTGCCTTGGTCTTCCCTGTCAAGAATCTCCCTCCGAGATGCCCTGGGGTGCTGTGGAGCTGTGAGCAGCCTGCCTTAGGCAGCAACCTCTGGGCAGCAGCAAAGTCCTGCCATGTCAGGAGGCCTCCTTCACACAATCACACAATGTCCAGGGTTGGAATGGACCTCTGAAGATCATCTAGTCCAATCCCCCCACCAAGCAGGATCACCTAAGGCACATTGCACAGAATGGTACCCAGACAGGTTTTGAATATCTTCAGAGGAGGAGATTCCACAACATCTCTGGGCAACCCATTCCAGGGCTCTGTCACCCTCACAGTAAAGAAGTGCTCCCTCATATTCAGCTGGAGCTTCCTGTGCTTCAGTTTGTGCCCATTGTCTCTCGTGCTGTCTTTGGGCACAAATGAAGAGAAACTTGCTCCATGCTCTCAACACCCTCCCCTCAGATATTCATATACATTAATGAGGTTTCCCTTCATTCTTCTATTTTCAAAGCTAAACAGGCGGAGCTCTCTCACCCAGTCCTCATACAACAGGAGCTACAGGCATCTAATAATCTCATTTTAGTAGCCCTCTTCTGAACTTGCTCCAGTAGTTCTATGTCTCTCTTGTACGGGGTAGTGCTGAACTGGACACAGTACTGGAGGTATAAACTTCCACCCACCGCTTCTCCCCGCAGCGCCCTGGGCGGCTCTCCCGGCAGGCTGAGTGCTGAGCCTGGAAGGCGTCAGAGGCCCTGCCCCGGCACACAGCCCCTGGGGCACAGCAGGGACCCTGCTCTGCACCACAGCCCTGAGCACCCCTGCCTGCACCGTGGCTACACAGCCTACAGCCAGCCCCATGAGGCAGAACCCTCGTGTCCTGTCCTTCTGACAGCTTTGGCAGGTAGTCCCTGCTCTGGAGCTTGTCATTTTCTTCTCCAAAGAAACTCTGAGAGTCCTCCTGAAAGCTCCTACAGGCTGTGGGATTTGCCAGCAAATCTGGAGATGGCACCAGGAACAACAGCTGTGTGTTGCCCTGCAGCCACAGACTTACCCTGTTCAGGCTGTGAAGATTTTTCCTGCAGTGAGCTCTCAGCATCCCCCCTTCACGCTGCCTTTAACATCTCCCTCCCTTCTCCCAGCCACCCTTGTCCCCTGCAGGCAGTGCCCCCAGCCCTGCTGTGCTGTGCAGAGGAGCTGCTCCTGGGCAGAGCTGTCTCTCTGCAGTGCTGCCCGCTTGCCAGGAGCTCCCCTTGTAAGGGTTTATAGGGTTAGGGTTGTAAGGGTTTTTAGGGTTTGGGTTGTAAGTGTTTTTAGGGTTAGGGCTTTAGGGTCTTTAGGGTTAGGGTTGTAAGGATTTTTAGGGTTAGGGTCTTAAAGGTTTTTAGGGATAGGGCTTTAGGGTCCTTAGTGTTAGGGTTGTAAGGATTTTTAGGGTTAGGGTTGTAAGGGTTTTAGGGTTAGGGTTGTAAGGGATTTTAGGGTTAGGGTTGTAAGGGATTTTAGGGTTAGGGCTTTAGGGTTTTTAGGGTTAGGGCTTGAGGGTTTTTAGAATTAGGGTTGTACTGGTTTTTAGGGTTAGGCTTTTAGGGTTTTTAGGGTTAGGATTGTAAGGGATTTTAGGGTTAGGGCTTTAGGGTCTTTAGGGTTAGCGTTGTAAGGATTTTTAGGGTTAGGGTTGTAAGGGTTTTTAGGGTTAGGGCTTTAGCGTCTTTAGGGTAAGGTTTGAAAGGATTTTTAGGGTAAGGGTTGTAAGGGTTTTTAGGGTTAGGGCTTTAGGGTTTTTAGGGTTAGGGCTTGAGGGTTTTTAGAATTAGGGTTGTAATGGTTTTTAGGGTTAGGGTTTTAGGGTTTTTATGGTTAGGATTGTAAGGGATTTTAGGGTTAGGGCTTTAGGGTTTTTAGGTTTAGGGTTGTAAGGATTTTTCGGTTTAGGGCTTTAGGGTTTTTAGTATTAGGGTTGTAAGGCTTTTTAGGTTTAGGGCTTTAGGGTTTTTAGGGTTAGGGTTGTAAGGGTATTTAGGTTTAGGGTTGTAAGGATTTTTAAGTTTAATGTTTTAAGGATTTTTAGGGTTAGGGTTGTAAAGGTTTTTAGGGTTAGTGTTGTAAGGGATTTTAGGGTTAGGGCTTTAGGGTTTTTATGGTTAGGATTGTAAGGGATTTTAGGGTTAAGGCTTTAGGGTTTTTAGGGTTAGGGCTTTAGGGTTTTTATGGTTAGGGTTGTAAGGCTTTATAGGGTTAGGGTCGTAAGGGTTTTTAGGCTAAGGTCTTTAAGATCTTTAGGGTTAGGTTTGGAAGGGTTTTTAGGGTTAGGGTTGTAAGGGTTTTTAGGGTTAGGGTTGTAAGGATTTTTAGGGTTAGGGTTGTAAGGATTTTTAGGGTTAGGGTCGTAAATGTTTTTAGGGTTAGGGCTTTAGAGTCTTTAGGGTTAGGGTTGGAAGGGTTTTTAGGGTTTGGGTTGTAAGGCTTTTTAGGGTTAGGGTTGTAAGAATTTTTAGGGTTAGGGCAATAGAGTTTTTAGGGTTGTATGGGTTTATAGGGTTAGGGTTGTAAGGGTTTTTAGGGTTAGGGTTGTAAGGATTTTTAGGATTAGGGTCGTAAATGTTTTTAGGGTTAGGGCTTTAAGGTTTTTAGGGTTAGGGTTGGAAGGGTTTTTAGGGTTTGGGTTGTAAGTGTTTTTAGGGTTAGGGTTGTAAGAATTTTTACTGTTAGGGCAATAGAGTTTTTAGGGTTGTAAGGGTTTGTAGGGTAAGGGTTGTAAGGGTTTTTAGGGTTAGGGTTGTAAAGGTTTTAGGGTTAGGGTCGTAAAGGTTTTTAGGTTTAGGGCTTTAGGGTCTTTAGTGTTAGGGTTGTAAGGATTTTTAGGGTTAGGGTTGGAAGGGTTTTTAGGGTTAGGGCTTCAGAAGTTTTAGGGTTACGGTTGGAAGGGTTTTAAGGTTAGGGTTGTAAGGGTTTTTAGGGTTAGGGCTTTAGGGTTTTTAGGGTTTGGTTTGTAAGGTTTTTTAGGGTTAGGGTTGTAAGGGTTTTTAGGGTTAGTGCTTTAGGGTCTTTAGGGTTAGCGTTGTAAGGATTTTTAGGGTTAGGGTTGTAAGGATTTATAGGGTTAGGGTCGTAAGGATTTTTAGGGTAAGGTCTTTAAGATCTTTAGGGTTAGGGTTGTAAGGGTTTTTAGGGTTAGGGTTGTAAGGATTTTTAGGGTTAGTGTTGTAAGGATTTTTAGGGTTAGGGTCGTAAATGTTTGTAGGGTTAGGGCTTTAGGGTCTTTAGGTTTAGGGTTGGAAGGGTTTTTAGGGTTAGGGTTGTAAGGGTTTTAAGGGTTAGGGCTTTAGCGTCTTTAGAATTAGGTTCGTAAGGATTTTTAGGGTTAGGGTTGTAAGGGTTTTTAGGGTTAGGGTTCTAAGGGTTTTTAGGGTTAGGGTTGTAAGTATTTTTAAGGTTAAGGTTGTAAGGATTTTTAGGGTTAGGGTCATAAAGGTTTTTAGGGTTAGGGCTTTAGGGTCTATAGGGTTAGGGGTGGAAGGGTTTTTAGGGTTAGGGCTTTAGGGTTTTTAGGGTTAGGGTTGGAAGGGTTTCAAGGTTAGGTTTGTAAGGGTTTTTAGGGTTAGAGCTTTAGGGTTTTTAGGGTTTGGTTTGTAAGGCTTTTTAGGGTTAGGATTGTAAGGGTTTTTAGGGTTAGTGCTTTAGGGTTTTAGGGTTAGCGTTGTAAGGATTTTTAGGTTTAGGGTTGTAAGGGTTTTTAGGGTTAGGGCTTTAGCGTCTTTAGGGTAAGGTTTGAAAGGATTTTTAGGGTTAGGGTTGTAAGGGTTTTTAGGGTTAGGGCTTTAGGGTTTTTAGGGTTAGGGCTTGAGGGTTTTTAGAATTAGGGTTGTAATGGTTTTTAGGGTTAGGGTTTTAGGGTTTTTATGGTTAGGATTGTAAGGGATTTTAGGGTTAGGGCTTTAGGGTTTTTAGGTTTAGGGTTGTAAGGATTTTTCGGTTTAGGGCTTTAGGGTTTTTAGTATTAGGGTTGTAAGTCTTTTTAGGTTTAGGGCTTTAGGGTTTTTAGGGTTAGGGTTGTAAGGGTATTTAGGTTTAGGGTTGTAAGGATTTTTAAGTTTAATGTTTTAAGGATTTTTAGGGTTAGGGTTGTAAAGGTTTTTAGGGTTAGTGTTGTAAGGGATTTTAGGGTTAAGGCTTTAGGGTTTTTAGGGTTAGGGCTTTAGGGTTTTTATGGTTAGGGTTGTAAGGCTTTATAGGGTTAGGGTCGTAAGGGTTTTTAGGGTAAGGTCTTTAAGATCTTTAGGGTTAGGTTTGGAAGGGTTTTTAGGGTTAGGGTTGTAAGGGTTTTTAGGGTTAGGGTTGTAAGGATTTTTAGGGTTAGGGTTGGAAGGGTTTTTAGGGTTAGGGTCGTAAATGTTTTTAGGGTTAGGGTTGTAAGAATTTTTAGGGTTAGGGCACTAGAGTTTTTAGGGTTGTAAGGGTTTTTAGGGTTAGGGTTGTAAGGGTTTTTAGGGTTAGGGTTGTAAGGATTTTTAGGATTAGGGTCGTAAATGTTTTCAGGGTTAGGGCTTTAAGGTTTTTAGGTTTAGGGTTGGAAGGGTTTTTAGGGTTTGGGTTGTAAGTGTTTTTAGGGTTAGGGTTGTAAGAATTTTTAGTGTTAGGGCAATAGAGTTTTTAGGGTTGTAAGGGTTTGTAGGGTAAGGGTTGTAAGGGTTTTTAGGGTTAGGGTTGTAAAGGTTTTAGGGTTAGGGTCGTAAAGGTTTTTAGGTTTAGGGCTTTAGGGTCTTTAGGGTTAGGGTTGTAAGGATTTTTAGGGTTAGGGTTGGAAGGGTTTTTAGGGTTAGGGCTTCAGCAGTTTTAGGGTTACGGTTGGAAGGGTTTTAAGGTTAGGGTTGTAAGGGTTTTTAGGGTTAGGGCTTTAGGGTTTTTAGGGTTTGGTTTGTAAGGGTTTTTAGGGTTAGGGTTGTAAGGGTTTTTAGGGTTAGTGCTTTAGGGTCTTTAGGGTTTGCGTTGTAAGGATTTTTAGGGTTAGGGTTGTAAGGATTTATAGGGTTAGGGTCGTAAGGATTTTTAGGGTAAGGTCTTTAAGATCTTTAGGGTTAGGGTTGTAAGGGTTTTTAGGGTTAGGGTTGTAAGGATTTTTAGGGTTAGTGTTGTAAGGATTTTTAGGGTTAGGGTCGTAAATGTTTGTAGGGTTAGGGCTTTAGGGTCTTTAGGTTTAGGGTTGGAAGGGTTTTTAGGGTTAGGGTTGTAAGGGTTTTTAGGGTTAGGGTTTTAGGGTTTTTAGGGTTAGGGTTGTAAGGGTTTTTAGGGTTAGAGCTTGAGGGCCTTTAGGGTTAGCGTTGTAAGGATTTTTAGGGTTAGGGTTGTAAGGGTTTTAAGGGTTAGGGCTTTAGGGTCTATAGGGTTAGGGTTGGAAGGGTTTTTAGGGTTAGGATTTTAGCGTTTTTGGGGTTAGGGTTGTAAGGGTTTTTAGGGTTAGGGTTCTAAGGGTTTTTAGGGTTAGGGTTGTAAGTATTTTTAAGGTTAAGGTTGTAAGGATTTTTAGGGTTAGGGTCATAAAGGTTTTTAGGGTTAGGGCTTTAGGGTCTATAGGGTTAGGATTGGAAGGGTTTTTAGGGTTAGGGCTTTAGGGTTTTTAGGGTTAGGGTTGGAAGGGTTTCAAGGTTAGGTTTGTAAGGGTTTTTAGGGTTAGAGCTTTAGGGTTTTTAGGGTTTGGTTTGTAAGGCTTTTTAGGGTTAGGGTTGTAAGGGTTTTTAGGGTTAGTGCTTTAGGGTCTTTAGGGTTAGCGTTGTAAGGATTTTTAGGGTTAGGGTTGTAAGGGTTTTTAGGGTTAGGGCTTTAGCGTCTTTAGGGTAAGGTTTGAAAGGATTTTTAGGGTTAGGGTTGTAAGGGTTTTTAGGGTTAGGGCTTTAGGGTTTTTAGGGTTAGGGCTTGAGGGTTTTTAGAATTAGGGTTGTAATGGTTTTTAGGGTTAGGGTTATAGTGTTTTTATGGTTAGGATTGTAAGGGATTTTAGGGTCAGGGCTTTAGGTTTTATAGGTTTAGGGTTGTAAGGATTTTTCGGTTTAGGGCTTTAGGGTTTTAATATTAGGGTTGTAAGGCTTTTTAGGTTTAGGGCTTTAGGGTTTTTAGGGTTAGGGTTGTAAGGGTATTTAGGTTTAGGGTTGTAAGGATTTTTAAGTTTAATGTTTTAAGGATTTTTAGCGTTAGGGTTGTAAAGGTTTTTAGGGTTAGTGTTGTAAGGGATTTTAGGGTTAGGGCTTTAGGGTTTTTATGGTTAGGATTGTAAGGGATTTTAGGGTTAGGGCTTTAGGGTTTTTAGGGTTAGGGCTTTAGGGTTTTTATGGTTAGGGTTGTAAGGCTTTATAGGGTTAGGGTCGTAAGGGTTTTTAGGCTAAGGTCTTTAAGATCTTTAGGGTTAGGTTTGGAAGGGTTTTTAGGGTTAGGGTTGTAAGGGTTTTTAGGGTTAGGGTTGTAAGGATTTTTAGGGTTAGGGTTGTAAGGATTTTTAGGGTTAGGGTCGTAAATGTTTTTAGGGTTAGGGCTTTAGGGTCTTTAGGGTTAGGGTTGGAAGGGTTTTTAGGGTTTGGGTTGCAAGGGTTTTTAGGGTTAGGGTTGTAAAAATTTTTAGGGTTAGGGCAATAGAGTTTTTAGGGTTGTAAGGGTTTATAGGGTTAGGGTTGTAAGGGTTTTTAGGGTTAGGGTTGTAAGGATTTTTAGGGTTAGGGTCGTAAATGTTTTTAGGGTTAGGGCTTTAAGGTTTTTAGGGTTAGGTTTGGAAGGGTTTTTAGGGTTTGGGTTGTAAGAATTTTTAGTGTTAGGGCAATAGAGTTTTTAGGGTTGTAAGGGTTTGTAGGGTAAGGGTTGTAAGGGTTTTTAGGGTTAGGGCTTTAGGGTCTTTAGGGTTAGGGTTGTAAGGGTTTTTAGGGTTAGGGTTGGAAGGGTTTTTATGGTTAGGGCTTTAGCGTCTTTAGGGTTAGGGTTGGAAGGGTTTTTAGGGTTTGGGTTGTAAGGGTTTTTAGGGTTAGGGTTGTAAGAATTTTTAGGGTTAGGGCACTAGAGTTTTTAGGGTTGTAAGGGTTTTTAGGGTTAGGGTTGTAAGGGTTTTTAGGGTTAGGGTTGTAAGGATTTTTAGGATTAGGGTCGTAAATGTTTTCAGGGTTAGGGCTTTAAGGTTTTTAGGTTTAGGGTTGGAAGGGTTTTTAGGGTTTGGGTTGTAAGTGTTTTTAGGGTTAGGGTTGTAAGAATTTTTAGTGTTAGGGCAATAGAGTTTTTAGGGTTGTAAGGGTTTGTAGGGTAAGGGTTGTAAGGGTTTTTAGGGTTAGGGTTGTAAAGGTTTTAGGGTTAGGGTCGTAAAGGTTTTTAGGTTTAGGGCTTTAGGGTCTTTAGGGTTAGGGTTGTAAGGATTTTTAGGGTTAGGGTTGGAAGGGTTTTTAGGGTTAGGGCTTCAGCAGTTTTAGGGTTACGGTTGGAAGGGTTTTAAGGTTAGGGTTGTAAGGGTTTTTAGGGTTAGGGCTTTAGGGTTTTTAGGGTTTGGTTTGTAAGGGTTTTTAGGGTTAGGGTTGTAAGGGTTTTTAGGGTTAGTGCTTTAGGGTCTTTAGGGTTTGCGTTGTAAGGATTTTTAGGGTTAGAGTTGTAAGGATTTATAGGGTTAGGGTCGTAAGGATTTTTAGGGTAAGGTCTTTAAGATCTTTAGGGTTAGGGTTGTAAGGGTTTTTAGGGTTAGGGTTGTAAGGATTTTTAGGGTTAGTGTTGTAAGGATTTTTAGGGTTAGGGTCGTAAATGTTTGTAGGGTTAGGGCTTTAGGGTCTTTAGGTTTAGGGTTGGAAGGGTTTTTAGGGTTAGGGTTGTAAGGGTTTTTAGGGTTAGGGTTTTAGGGTTTTTAGGGTTAGGGTTGTAAGGGTTTTTAGGGTTAGAGCTTGAGGGCCTTTAGGGTTAGCGTTGTAAGGATTTTTAGGGTTAGGGTTGTAAGGGTTTTAAGGGTTAGGGCTTTAGGGTCTATAGGGTTAGGGTTGGAAGGGTTTTTAGGGTTAGGATTTTAGCGTTTTTGGGGTTAGGGTTGTAAGGGTTTTTAGGGTTAGGGTTCTAAGGGTTTTTAGGGTTAGGGTTGTAAGTATTTTTAAGGTTAAGGTTGTAAGGATTTTTAGGGTTAGGGTCATAAAGGTTTTTAGGGTTAGGGCTTTAGGGTCTATAGGGTTAGGATTGGAAGGGTTTTTAGGGTTAGGGCTTTAGGGTTTTTAGGGTTAGGGTTGGAAGGGTTTCAAGGTTAGGTTTGTAAGGGTTTTTAGGGTTAGAGCTTTAGGGTTTTTAGGGTTTGGTTTGTAAGGCTTTTTAGGGTTAGGGTTGTAAGGGTTTTTAGGGTTAGTGCTTTAGGGTCTTTAGGGTTAGCGTTGTAAGGATTTTTAGGGTTAGGGTTGTAAGGGTTTTTAGGGTTAGGGCTTTAGCGTCTTTAGGGTAAGGTTTGAAAGGATTTTTAGGGTTAGGGTTGTAAGGGTTTTTAGGGTTAGGGCTTTAGGGTTTTTAGGGTTAGGGTTGGAAGGGTTTCAAGGTTAGGTTTGTAAGGGTTTTTAGGGTTAGAGCTTTAGGGTTTTTAGGGTTTGGTTTGTAAGGCTTTTTAGGGTTAGGGTTGTAAGGGTTTTTAGGGTTAGTGCTTTAGGGTCTTTAGGGTTAGCGTTGTAAGGATTTTTAGGGTTAGGGTTGTAAGGGTTTTTAGGGTTAGGGCTTTAGCGTCTTTAGGGTAAGGTTTGAAAGGATTTTTAGGGTTAGGGTTGTAAGGGTTTTTAGGGTTAGGGCTTTAGGGTTTTTAGGGTTAGGGCTTGAGGGTTTTTAGAATTAGGGTTGTAATGGTTTTTAGGGTTAGGGTTATAGTGTTTTTATGGTTAGGATTGTAAGGGATTTTAGGGTCAGGGCTTTAGGGTTTATAGGTTTAGGGTTGTAAGGATTTTTCGGTTTAGGGCTTTAGGGTTTTAATATTAGGGTTGTAAGGCTTTTTAGGTTTAGGGCTTTAGGGTTTTTAGGGTTAGGGTTGTAAGGGTATTTAGGTTTAGGGTTGTAAGGATTTTTAAGTTTAATGTTTTAAGGATTTTTAGCGTTAGGGTTGTAAAGGTTTTTAGGGTTAGTGTTGTAAGGGATTTTAGGGTTAGGGCTTTAGGGTTTTTATGGTTAGGATTGTAAGGGATTTTAGGGTTAGGGCTTTAGGGTTTTTAGGGTTAGGGCTTTAGGGTTTTTATGGTTAGGGTTGTAAGGCTTTATAGGGTTAGGGTCGTAAGGGTTTTTAGGCTAAGGTCTTTAAGATCTTTAGGGTTAGGTTTGGAAGGGTTTTTAGGGTTAGGGTTGTAAGGGTTTTTAGGGTTAGGGTTGTAAGGATTTTTAGGGTTAGGGTTGTAAGGATTTTTAGGGTTAGGGTCGTAAATGTTTTTAGGGTTAGGGCTTTAGGGTCTTTAGGGTTAGGGTTGGAAGGGTTTTTAGGGTTTGGGTTGTAAGGGTTTTTAGGGTTAGGGTTGTAAAAATTTTTAGGGTTAGGGCAATAGAGTTTTTAGGGTTGTAAGGGTTTATAGGGTTAGGGTTGTAAGGGTTTTTAGGGTTAGGGTTGTAAGGATTTTTAGGGTTAGGGTCGTAAATGTTTTTAGGGTTAGGGCTTTAAGGTTTTTAGGGTTAGGTTTGGAAGGGTTTTTAGGGTTTGGGTTGTAAGAATTTTTAGTGTTAGGGCAATAGAGTTTTTAGGGTTGTAAGGGTTTGTAGGGTAAGGGTTGTAAGGGTTTTTAGGGTTAGGGCTTTAGGGTCTTTAGGGTTAGGGTTGTAAGGGTTTTTAGGGTTAGGGTTGGAAGGGTTTTTATGGTTAGGGCTTTAGCGTCTTTAGGGTTAGGGTTGGAAGGGTTTTTAGGGTTTGGGTTGTAAGGGTTTTTAGGGTTAGGGTTGTAAGAATTTTTAGGGTTAGGGCAATAGAGTTTTTAGGGTTGTAAGGGTTTATAGGGTTAGGGTTGTAAGGGTTTTTAGGGTTAGGGTTGTAAGGATTTTTAGGATTAGGGTCGTAAATGTTTTTAGGGTTAGGGCTTTAAGGTTTTTAGGGTTAGGGTTGGAAGGGTTTTTAGGGTTTGGGTTGTAAGTGTTTTTAGGGTTAGGGTTGTAAGAATTTTTACTGTTAGGGCAATAGAGTTTTTAGGGTTGTAAGGGTTTGTAGGGTAAGGGTTGTAAGGGTTTTTAGGGTTAGGGTTGTAAAGGTTTTAGGGTTAGGGTCGTAAAGGTTTTTAGGTTTAGGGCTTTAGGGTCTTTAGGGTTAGGGTTGTAAGGATTTTTAGGGTTAGGGTTGGAAGGGTTTTTAGGGTTAGGGCTTCAGAAGTTTTAGGGTTACGGTTGGAAGGGATATAAGGTTAGGGTTGTAAGGGTTTTTAGGGTTAGGGCTTTAGGGTTTTTAGGGTTTGGTTTGTAAGGGTTTTTAGGGTTAGGGTTGTAAGGGTTTTTAGGGTTAGTGCTTTAGGGTCTTTAGGGTTAGCGTTGTAACGATTTTTAGGGTTAGGGTTGTAAGGATTTTTAGGTTTAGGGTCGTAAATGTTTGTAGGGTTAGGGCTTTAGGGTCTTTAGGTTTAGGGTTGGAAGGGTTTTTAGGGTTAGGTTTGTAAGGGTTTTTAGGGTTAGGGCTTTAGGGTTTTTAGGGTTAGGGTTGTAAGGGTTTTTAGGGTTAGAGCTTTAGGGCTTTTAGGGTTAGCGTTGTAAGGATTTTTAGGGTTAGGGTTGTAAGGGTTTTAAGGGTTAGGGCTTTAGCGTCTTTAGAATTAGGTTCGTAAGGATTTTTAGGGTTAGGGTTGTAAGGGTTTTCAGGGTTAGGATTTTAGCGTTTTTGGGGTTAGGGTTGTAAGGGTTTTTAGGGTTAGGGTTCTAAGGGTTTTTAGGGTTAGGGTTGTAAGTATTTTTAAGGTTAAGGTTGTAAGGATTTTTAGGGTTAGGGTCATAAAGGTTTTTAGGGTTAGGGCTTTAGGGTCTATAGGGTTAGGGTTGGAAGGGTTTTTAGGGTTAGGGCTTTAGGGTTTTTAGGGTTAGGGTTGGAAGGGTTTCAAGGTTAGGTTTGTAAGGGTTTTTAGGGTTAGAGCTTTAGGGTTTTTAGGGTTTGGTTTGTAAGGCTTTTTAGGGTTAGGGTTGTAAGGGTTTTTAGGGTTAGTGCTTTAGGGTCTTTAGGGTTAGCGTTGTAAGGATTTTTAGGGTTAGGGTTGTAAGGGTTTTTAGGGTTAGGGCTTTAGCATCTTTAGGGTAAGGTTTGAAAGGATTTTTAGGGTTAGGGTTGTAAGGGTTTTTAGGGTTAGGGCTTTAGGGTTTTTAGGGTTAGGGCTTGAGGGTTTTTAGAATTAGGGTTGTAATGGTTTTTAGGGTTAGGGTTTTAGGGTTTTTATGGTTAGGATTGTAAGGGATTTTAGGGTTAGGGCTTTAGGGTTTTTAGGTTTAGGGTTGTAAGGATTTTTCGGTTTAGGGCTTTAGGGTTTTTAGTATTAGGGTTGTAAGGCTTTTTAGGTTTAGGGCTTTAGGGTTTTAAGGGTTAGGGTTGTAAGGGTATTTAGGTTTAGGGTTGTAAGGATTTTTAAGTTTAATGTTTTAAGGATTTTTAGGGTTAGGGTTGTAAAGGTTTTTAGGGTTAGTGTTGTAAGGGATTTTAGGGTTAGGGCTTTAGGGTTTTTATGGTTAGGATTGTAAGGGATTTTAGGGTTAGGGCTTTAGGGTTTTTAGGGTTAGGGCTTTAGGGTTTTTATGGTTAGGGTTGTAAGGCTTTATAGGGTTATGGTCGTAAGGGTTTTTAGGGTAAGGTCTTTAAGATCTTTAGGGTTAGGTTTGGAAGGGTTTTTAGGGTTAGGGTTGTAAGGGTTTTTAGGGTTAGGGTTGTAAGGATTTTTAGGGTTAGGGTTGTAAGGATTTTTAGGGTTAGGGTCATAAATGTTTTTAGGGTTAGGGCTTTAGGGTCTTTAGGGTTAGGGTTGGAAGGGTTTTTAGGGTTTGGGTTGTAAGGGTTTTTAGGGTTAGGGTTGTAAGAATTTTTAGGGTTAGGGCAATAGAGTTTTTAGGGTTGTAAGGGTTTATAGGGTTAGGGTTGTAAGGGTTTTTAGGGTTAGGGTTGTAAGGATTTTTAGGATTAGGGTCGTAAATGTTTTTAGGGTTAGGGCTTTAAGGTTTTTAGGGTTAGGGTTGGAAGGGTTTTTAGGGTTTGGGTTGTAAGTGTTTTTAGGGTTAGGGTTGTAAGAATTTTTACTGTTAGGGCAATAGAGTTTTTAGGGTTGTAAGGGTTTGTAGGGTAAGGGTTGTAAGGGTTTTTAGGGTTAGGGTTGTAAAGGTTTTAGGGTTAGGGTCGTAAAGGTTTTTAGGTTTAGGGCTTTAGGGTCTTTAGGGTTAGGGTTGTAAGGATTTTTAGGGTTAGGGTTGGAAGGGTTTTTAGGGTTAGGGCTTCAGAAGTTTTAGGGTTACGGTTGGAAGGGATATAAGGTTAGGGTTGTAAGGGTTTTTAGGGTTAGGGCTTTAGGGTTTTTAGGGTTTGGTTTGTAAGGGTTTTTAGGGTTAGGGTTGTAAGGGTTTTTAGGGTTAGTGCTTTAGGGTCTTTAGGGTTAGCGTTGTAACGATTTTTAGGGTTAGGGTTGTAAGGATTTTTAGGTTTAGGGTCGTAAATGTTTGTAGGGTTAGGGCTTTAGGGTCTTTAGGTTTAGGGTTGGAAGGGTTTTTAGGGTTAGGTTTGTAAGGGTTTTTAGGGTTAGGGCTTTAGGGTTTTTAGGGTTAGGGTTGTAAGGGTTTTTAGGGTTAGAGCTTTAGGGCTTTTAGGGTTAGCGTTGTAAGGATTTTTAGGGTTAGGGTTGTAAGGGTTTTAAGGGTTAGGGCTTTAGCGTCTTTAGAATTAGGTTCGTAAGGATTTTTAGGGTTAGGGTTGTAAGGGTTTTCAGGGTTAGGATTTTAGCGTTTTTGGGGTTAGGGTTGTAAGGGTTTTTAGGGTTAGGGTTCTAAGGGTTTTTAGGGTTAGGGTTGTAAGTATTTTTAAGGTTAAGGTTGTAAGGATTTTTAGGGTTAGGGTCATAAAGGTTTTTAGGGTTAGGGCTTTAGGGTCTATAGGGTTAGGGTTGGAAGGGTTTTTAGGGTTAGGGCTTTAGGGTTTTTAGGGTTAGGGTTGGAAGGGTTTCAAGGTTAGGTTTGTAAGGGTTTTTAGGGTTAGAGCTTTAGGGTTTTTAGGGTTTGGTTTGTAAGGCTTTTTAGGGTTAGGGTTGTAAGGGTTTTTAGGGTTAGTGCTTTAGGGTCTTTAGGGTTAGCGTTGTAAGGATTTTTAGGGTTAGGGTTGTAAGGGTTTTTAGGGTTAGGGCTTTAGCATCTTTAGGGTAAGGTTTGAAAGGATTTTTAGGGTTAGGGTTGTAAGGGTTTTTAGGGTTAGGGCTTTAGGGTTTTTAGGGTTAGGGCTTGAGGGTTTTTAGAATTAGGGTTGTAATGGTTTTTAGGGTTAGGGTTTTAGGGTTTTTATGGTTAGGATTGTAAGGGATTTTAGGGTTAGGGCTTTAGGGTTTTTAGGTTTAGGGTTGTAAGGATTTTTCGGTTTAGGGCTTTAGGGTTTTTAGTATTAGGGTTGTAAGGCTTTTTAGGTTTAGGGCTTTAGGGTTTTAAGGGTTAGGGTTGTAAGGGTATTTAGGTTTAGGGTTGTAAGGATTTTTAAGTTTAATGTTTTAAGGATTTTTAGGGTTAGGGTTGTAAAGGTTTTTAGGGTTAGTGTTGTAAGGGATTTTAGGGTTAGGGCTTTAGGGTTTTTATGGTTAGGATTGTAAGGGATTTTAGGGTTAGGGCTTTAGGGTTTTTAGGGTTAGGGCTTTAGGGTTTTTATGGTTAGGGTTGTAAGGCTTTATAGGGTTATGGTCGTAAGGGTTTTTAGGGTAAGGTCTTTAAGATCTTTAGGGTTAGGTTTGGAAGGGTTTTTAGGGTTAGGGTTGTAAGGGTTTTTAGGGTTAGGGTTGTAAGGATTTTTAGGGTTAGGGTTGTAAGGATTTTTAGGGTTAGGGTCATAAATGTTTTTAGGGTTAGGGCTTTAGGGTCTTTAGGGTTAGGGTTGGAAGGGTTTTTAGGGTTTGGGTTGTAAGGGTTTTTAGGGTTAGGGTTGTAAGAATTTTTAGGGTTAGGGCAATAGAGTTTTTAGGGTTGTAAGGGTTTATAGGGTTAGGGTTGTAAGGGTTTTTAGGGTTAGGGTTGTAAGGATTTTTAGGGTTAGGGTCGTAAATGTTTTTAGGGTTAGGGCTTTAAGGTTTTTAGGGTTAGGGTTGGAAGGGTTTTTAGGGTTTGGGTTGTAAGAATTTTTAGTGTTAGGGCAATAGAGTTTTTAGGGTTGTAAGGGTTTGTAGGGTAAGGGTTGTAAGGGTTTTTAGGGTTAGGGCTTTAGCGTCTTTAGGGTTAGGGTTGGAAGGGTTTTTAGGGTTTGGGTTGTAAGGGTTTTTAGGGTTAGGGTTGTAAGAATTTTTAGGGTTAGGGCAATAGAGTTTTTAGGGTTGTAAGGGTTTATAGGGTTAGGGTTGTAAGGGTTTTTAGGGTTAGGGTTGTAAGAATTTTTAGGATTAGGGTCGTAAATGTTTTTAGGGTTAGGGCTTTAAGGTTTTTAGGGTTAGGGTTGGAAGGGTTTTTAGGGTTTGGGTTGTAAGAATTTTTACTGTTAGGGCAATAGAGTTTTTAGGGTTGTAAGGGTTTGTAGGGTAAGGGTTGTAAGGGTTTTTAGGGTTAGGGTTGTAAAGGTTTTAGGGTTAGGGTCGTAAAGGTTTTTAGGTTTAGGGCTTTAGGGTCTTTAGGGTTAGGGTTGTAAGGATTTTTAGGGTTAGGGTTGGAAGGGTTTTTAGGGTTAGGGCTTCAGAAGTTTTAGGGTTACGGTTGGAAGGGTTTTAAGGTTAGGGTTGTAAGGGTTTTTAGGGTTAGGGCTTTAGGGTTTTTAGGGTTTGGTTTGTAAGGGTTTTTAGGGTTAGGGTTGTAAGGGTTTTTAGGGTTAGTGCTTTAGGGTCTTTAGGGTTAGCGTTGTAAGGATTTTTAGGGTTAGGGTTGTAAGGATTTATAGGGTTAGGGTCGTAAGGATTTTTAGGGTAAGGTCTTTAAGATCTTTAGGGTTAGGGTTGTAAGGGTTTTTAGGGTTAGGGTTGTAAGGATTTTTAGGGTTAGTGTTGTAAGGATTTTTAGGGTTAGGGTCGTAAATGTTTGTAGGGTTAGGGCTTTAGGGTCTTTAGGTTTAGGGTTGGAAGGGTTTTTAGGGTTAGGGTTGTAAGGGTTTTTAGGGTTAGGGCTTTAGGGTTTTTAGGGTTAGGGTTGTAAGGGTTTTTAGGGTTAGAGCTTTAGGGCTTTTAGGGTTAGCGTTGTAAGGATTTTTAGGGTTAGGGTTGTAAGGGTTTTAAGGGTTAGGGCTTTAGCGTCTTTAGAATTAGGTTCGTAAGGATTTTTAGGGTTAGGGTTGTAAGGGTTTTCAGGGTTAGGATTTTAGCGTTTTTGGGGTTAGGGTTGTAAGGGTTTTTAGGGTTAGGGTTCTAAGGGTTTTTAGGGTTAGGGTTGTAAGTATTTTTAAGGTTAAGGTTGTAAGGATTTTTAGGGTTAGTGTCATAAAGGTTTTTAGGGTTAGGGCTTTAGGGTTTTTAGGGTTAGGGTTGGAAGGGTTTCAAGGTTAGGTTTGTAAGGGTTTTTAGGGTTAGAGCTTTAGGGTTTTTAGGGTTTGGTTTGTAAGGCTTTTTAGGGTTAGGGTTGTAAGGGTTTTTAGGGTTAGTGCTTTAGGGTCTTTAGGGTTAGCGTTGTAAGAATTTTTAGGGTTAGGGTTGTAAGGGTTTTTAGGGTTAGGGCTTTAGCGTCTTTAGGGTAAGGTTTGAAAGGATTTTTAGGGTTAGGGTTGTAAGGGTTTTTAGGGTTAGGGCTTTAGGGTTTTTAGGGTTAGGGCTTGAGGGTTTTTAGAATTAGGGTTGTAATGGTTTTTAGGGTTAGGGTTTTAGGGTTTTTATGGTTAGGATTGTAAGGGATTTTAGGGTTAGGGCTTTAGGGTTTTTAGGTTTAGGGTTGTAAGAATTTTTCGGTTTAGGGCTTTAGGGTTTTTAGTATTAGGGTTGTAAGGCTTTTTAGGTTTAGGGCTTTAGGGTTTTTAGGGTTAGGGTTGTAAGGGTATTTAGGTTTAGGGTTGTAAGGATTTTTAAGTTTAATGTTTTAAGGATTTTTAGGGTTAGGGTTGTAAAGGTTTTTAGGGTTAGTGTTGTAAGGGATTTTAGGGTTAGGGCTTTAGGGTTTTTATGGTTAGGATTGTAAGGGATTTTAGGGTTAGGGCTTTAGGGTTTTTAGGGTTAGGGATTTAGGGTTTTTATGGTTAGGGTTGTAAGGCTTTATAGGGTTAGGGTCGTAAGGGTTTTTAGGGTAAGGTCTTTAAGATCTTTAGGGTTAGGTTTGGAAGGGTTTTTAGGGTTAGGGTTGTAAGGGTTTTTAGGGTTAGGGTTGTAAGGATTTTTAGGGTTAGGGTTGTAAGGATTTTTAGGGTTAGGGTCGTAAATGTTTTTAGGGTTAGGGCTTTAGGGTCTTTAGGGTTAGGGTTGGAAGGTTTTTTAGGGTTTGGGTTGTAAGGGTTTTTAGGGTTAGGGTTGTAAGGGTTTTTAGGGTTAGGGCAATAGAGTTTTTAGGGTTGTAAGGGTTTATAGGGTTAGGGTTGTAAGGGTTTTTAGGGTTAGGGTTGTAAGAATTTTTAGGGTTAGGGTCGTAAATGTTTTTAGGGTTAGGGCTTTAAGGTTTTTAGGGATAGGGTTGGAAGGGTTTTTAGGGTTTGGGTTGTAAGAATTTTTAGTGTTAGGGCAATAGAGTTTTTAGGGTTGTAAGGGTTTGTAGGGTAAGGGTTGTAAGGGTTTTTAGGGTTAGGGTTGTAAGGCTTTTTAGGGTTAGGGCTTTAGGGTCTTTAGGGTTAGGGTTGTAAGGATTTTCAGGGTTAAGGTTGTAAGGATCTTTAGGGTTAGGGTTGTAAGGGTTTTTAGGTTTAGTGCTTTAGGGTCTTTAGGGTTAGCGTTGTAAGGATTTTTAGGGTTAGGGTTGTAAGGGTTTTTAGGGTTAGGGCTTTAGCGTCTTTAGGGTAAGGTTTGAAAGGATTTTTAGGGTTAGGGTTGTAAGGGTTTTTAGGGTTAGGGCTTTAGGGTTTTTAGGGTTTGGTTTGTAAGGCTTTTTAGGGTTAGGGTTGTAAGGGTTTTTAGGGTTAGTGCTTTAGGGTCTTTAGGGTTAGCGTTGTAAGGATTTTTAGGGTTAGGGTTGTAAGGGTTTTTAGGGTTAGGGCTTTAGCGTCTTTAGGGTAAGGTTTGAAAGGATTTTTAGGGTTAGGGTTGTAAGGGTTTTTAGGGTTAGGGCTTTAGGGTTTTTAGGGTTAGGGCTTGAGGGTTTTTAGAATTAGGGTTGTAATGGTTTTTAGGGTTAGGGTTTTAGGGTTTTTATGGTTAGGATTGTAAGGGATTTTAGGGTTAGGGCTTTAGGGTTTTTAGGTTTAGGGTTGTAAGAATTTTTCGGTTTAGGGCTTTAGGGTTTTTAGTATTAGGGTTGTAAGGCTTTTTAGGTTTAGGGCTTTAGGGTTTTTAGGGTTAGGGTTGTAAGGGTATTTAGGTTTAGGGTTGTAAGGATTTTTAAGTTTAATGTTTTAAGGATTTTTAGGGTTAGGGTTGTAAAGGTTTTTAGGGTTAGTGTTGTAAGGGATTTTAGGGTTAGGGCTTTAGGGTTTTTATGGTTAGGATTGTAAGGGATTTTAGGGTTAGGGCTTTAGGGTTTTTAGGGTTAGGGATTTAGGGTTTTTATGGTTAGGGTTGTAAGGCTTTATAGGGTTAGGGTCGTAAGGGTTTTTAGGGTAAGGTCTTTAAGATCTTTAGGGTTAGGTTTGGAAGGGTTTTTAGGGTTAGGGTTGTAAGGGTTTTTAGGGTTAGGGCAATAGAGTTTTTAGGGTTGTAAGGGTTTATAGGGTTAGGGTTGTAAGGGTTTTTAGGGTTAGGGTTGTAAGGATTTTTAGGGTTAGGGTCGTAAATGTTTTTAGGGTTAGGGCTTTAAGGTTTTTAGGGTTAGGGTTGGAAGGGTTTTTAGGGTTTGGGTTGTAAGAATTTTTAGTGTTAGGGCAATAGAGTTTTTAGGGTTGTAAGGGTTTGTAGGGTAAGGGTTGTAAGGGTTTTTAGGGTTAGGGCTTTAGGGTCTTTAGGGTTAGGGTTGTAAGGATTTTTAGGGTTACGGTTGGAAGGGTTTTTAGGGTTAGGGCTTTAGCGTCTTTAGGGTTAGGGTTCTAAGGGTTTTAAGTGTTAGGGTTGTAAGGATTTTTAAGGTTAATGTTGTAATGATTTTTAGGGTTAGTGTCATAAAGGTTTTTAGGGTTAGGGCTTTAGGGTCTATAGGGTTAGGGTTGGAAGGGTTTTTAGGGTTAGGGCTTTAAGGTTTTTAGGGTTAGGGTTGGAAGGTTTTTTAGAATTCGGGTTATAAGTGTTTTTAGGGTTAGGGTTTTAGGGTCTTTAGGGTTAGGGTTGGAAGAGTTTTTAGTGTTAGGGCTTCAGAATTTTTAGGGTTACGGTTGGAAGGGTTTTAAGGTTAGGGTTGTAAGGGTTTTTAGGGTTAGGGCTTTAGGGTGTTTAGGGTTAGGTTTGTAAGGATTTTTAGGGTTAGGATTGTAAGGGTTTTTAGGGTTAGGGTTGTAAGGGTTTTTAGGGTTAGGGTTGTAAGGCTTTTTAGGGTTAGGGCTTTAGGGTCTTTAGGGTTAGGGTTGTAAGGATTTTCAGGGTTAAGGTTGTAAGGATCTTTAGGGTTAGGGTTGTAAGGGTTTTTAGGTTTAGTGCTTTAGGGTCTTTAGGGTTAGCGTTGTAAGGATTTTTAGGGTTAGGGTTGTAAGGGTTTTTAGGGTTAGGGCTTTAGCGTCTTTAGGGTAAGGGTTGGAAGGGTTTCAAGGTTAGGGCTTCAGAATTTTTAGGGTTACGGTTGGAAGGGTTTTAAGGTTAGGGTTGTAAGGGTTTTTAGGGTTAGGGCTTTAGGGTGTTTAGGGTTAGGTTTGTAAGGATTTTTAGGGTTAGGATTGTAAGGGTTTTTAGGGTTAGGGTTGTAAGGGTTTTTAGGGTTAGGGTTGTAAGGCTTTTTAGGGTTAGGGCTTTAGGGTCTTTAGGGTTAGGGTTGTAAGGATTTTCAGGGTTAAGGTTGTAAGGATCTTTAGGGTTAGGGTTGTAAGGGTTTTTAGGTTTAGGGTTGGAAGGGTTTTTAGGGTTAGGGTTGTAAGGGTTTTTAGGGTTAGGGCTTTAGCGTCTTTAGGGTTAGGTTTGTAAGGATTTTTAGGGTTAGGGTTGTAAGGGTTTTCAGGGTTAGGATTTTAGCGTTTTTGGGGTTAGGGTTGTAAGGGTTTTTAGGGTTAGGTTTCTAAGGGTTTTTAGGGTTAGGGTTGTAAGTATTTTTAAGGTTAAGGTTGTAAGGATTTTTAGGGTTAGGGTCATAAAGGTTTTTAGGGTTAGGGCTTTAGGGTCTATAGGGTTAGGGTTGGAAGGGTTTTTAGGGTTAGGGCTTTAGGGTTTTTAGGTTTAGGGTTGGAAGGGTTTCAAGGTTAGGTTTGTAAGGGCTTTTAGGGTTAGAGCTTTAGGGTTTTTAGGGTTTGGTTTGTAAGGCTTTTTAGGGTTAGGGTTGTAAGGGTTTTTAGGGTTAGTGTTTTAGGGTCTTTAGGGTAAGGTTTGAAAGTATTTTTAGGGTTAGGGTTGTAAGGGTTTTTAGGGTTAGCGCTTTAGGGTTTTTAGGGTTAGGGCTTGAGGGTTTTTAGAATTAGGGTTGTAATGGTTTTTAGGGTTAGGGTTATAGTGTTTTTATGGTTAGGATTGTAAGGGATTTTAGGGTTAGGGCTTTAGGGTTTTTAGGTTTAGGGTTGTAAGGATTTTTCGGTTTAGGGCTTTAGGGTTTTTAGTATTAGTGTTGTAAGACTTTTTAGGTTTAGGGCTTTAGGGTTTTTAGGGTTAGGGTTGTAAGTGTATTTAGGTTTAGGGTTGTAAGGATTTTTAAGTTTAAGGTTTTAAGGATTTTTAGGGTTAGGGTTGTAAAGGTTTTTAGGGTTAGTGTTGTAAGGGATTTTAGGGTTAGGGCTTTAGGGTTTTTATGGTTAGGATTGTAAGGGATTTTAGGGTTAGGGCTTTAGGGTTTTTAGGGTTAGGGCTTTAGGGTTTTTATGGTTAGGGTTGTAAGGCTTTATAGGGTTAGGGTCGTAAGGGTTTTTAGGGTAAGGTCTTTAAGATCTTTAGGGTTAGGTTTGGAAGGGTTTTTAGGGTTAGGGTTGTAAGGGTTTTTAGGGTTAGGTTTGTAAGGATTTTTAGGGTTAGGTTTGTAAGGATTTTTAGTGTTAGGGTCGTAAATGTTTTTAGGGTTAGGGCTTTAGGGTCTTTAGGGTTAGGGTTGGAAGGGTTTTTAGGGTTTGGGTTGTAAGGGTTTTTAGGGTTAGGGTTGTAAGAATTTTTAGGGTTAGGGCAATAGAGTTTTTAGGGTTGTAAGGGTTTATAGGGTAAGCGTATTAAGGGTTTTAAGGTTAGGGTTGTAAAGGTTTTAGGGTTAGGGTCGTAAAGGTTTTTAGGTTTAGGGCTTTAGGGTCTTTAGGGTTAGGGTTGTAAGGGTTTTTAGGGTTAGGGCTTTAGGGTTTTTAGGGTTAGGGCTTGAGGGTTTTTAGAATTAGGGTTGTAATGGTTTTTAGGGTTAGGGTTATAGTGTTTTTATGTTTAGGATTGTAAGGGATTTTAGGGTCAGGGCTTTAGGGTTTTTAGGTTTAGGGTTGTAAGGATTTTTCGGTTTAGGGCTTTAGGGTTTTTAGTATTAGGGTTGTAAGGCTTTTTAGGTTTAGGGCTTTAGGGTTTTTAGGGATAGGGTTGTAAGGGTATTTAGGTTTAGGGTTGTAAGGATTTTTAAGTTTGAGGTTTTAAGGATTTTTAGGGTTAGGGTTGTAAAGGTTTTTAGGGTTAGTGTTGTAAGGGATTTTAGGGTTAGGGCTTTAGGGTTTTTATGGTTAGGATTGTAAGGGATTTTAGGGTTAGGGCTTTAGGGTTTTTATGGTTAGGGTTGTAAGGCTTTATAGGGTTAGGGTCGTAAGTGTTTTTAGGGTAAGGTCTTTAAGATCTTTAGGGTTAGGTTTGAAAGGGTTTTTTGGGTTAGGGTTGTAAGGGTTTTTAGGGTTAGGTTTGTAAGGATTTTTAGGGTTGTAAGGATTTTTAGTGTTAGGGTCGTAAATGTTTTTAGGGTTAGGGCTTTAAGGTTTTTAGGGTTATGGTTGGAAGGGTTTTTAGGGTTTGGGTTGTAAGGGTTTTTAGGGTTAGGGTTGTAAGAATTTTTAGTGTTAGGGCAATAGAGTTTTTAGGGTTGTAAGGGTTTGTAGGGTAAGGGTTGTAAGGGTTTTTAGGGTTAGGGTTGTAAAGGTTTTAGGGTTAGGGTCGTAAAGGTTTTTAGGTTTAGGGCTTTAGGGTCTTTAGGGTTAGGGTTGTAAGGGTTTTTAGGGTTAGGGTTGGAAGGGTTTTTAGGGTTAGGGCTTTAGCGTCTTTAGGGTTAGGGTTCTAAGGGTTTTTAGGGTTAGGGTTGTAAGGATTTTTAAGGTTAATGTTGTAATGATTTTTAGGGTTAGGGTCATAAAGGTTTTTAGGGTTAGGGCTTTAGGGTCTATAGGGTTAGGGTTGGAAGGGTTTTTAGGGTTAGGGCTTTAAGGTTTTTAGGGTTAGGGTTGGAAGGTTTTTTAGAATTCGGGTTATAAGTGTTTTTAGGGTTAGGGTTTTAGGGTCTTTAGGGTTAGGGTTGGAAGAGTTTTTAGTGTTAGGGCTTCAGAATTTTTAGGGTTACGGTTGGAAGGGTTTTAAGGTTAGGGTTGTAAGGGTTTTTAGGGTTAGGGCTTTAGGGTTTTTAGGGTTTGGTTTGTAAGGGTTTTTAGGGTTAGGCTTGTAAGGATTTTTAAGGTTAAGGTTGTAAGGATTTTTAGGGTAAGGGTCATAAAGGTTTTTAGGGTTTAGGGCTTTAGGGTCTATAGTGTTAGGGTTGGAAGGGTTTTAGGGTTAGGGCTTTAGGGTTTTTAGGGTTAGGGTTGTAAGGATTTTTAGGGTTAGGGTTGTAAGGGTTTTTAGGGTTAGGGCTTTAGGGTCTTTAGGGTTAGGTTTGTAAGCATTTTTAGGGTTAGGGTTGTAAGGGTTTTTAGGGTTAGGGCTTTAGGGTTTTTAGGGTTAGGGCTTGAGGGTTTTTAGAATTAGGTTTGTAAGGGTTTTTAGGGTTAAAGTTGGAAGGGTTTTTAGGGTTAGTGTTGTAAGGGTTTTTAGGGTTAGGGTTGTAAGGGTTTTTAGGGTTAAGGTTGTAAGGATTTTTAGGGTTAGGATTGTAAGGGATTTTAGGGTTAGGGCTTTAGGGTTTTTAGGCTTAGGGTTGTAAGGATTTTTAGGGTTAGTGTTGTAAGGGTTTTTAGGGTTAATGTTGTAAGGGTTTTTAGGGTTAGGGTTGTAAGGATTTTTAGGGTTAGGGTTGGAAGGGTGTTTAGGGTTAGGTTTGTAAGGGTTTTTAGGGCTAGGGCTTTATGGTTTTTATGGTTAGGATTGTAAGGGATTTTAGGGTTAGGGCTTTAGGGTTTTTAGGGTTAGGGCTTTAGGGTTTTTATGGTTAGGGTTGTAAGGCTTTATAGGGTTAGGGTCGTAAGGGTTTTTAGGGTAAGGTCTTTAAGATCTTTAGGGTTAGGTTTGGAAGGGTTTTTAGGGTTAGGGTTGGAAGGGTTTTTAGGGTTAGGGTTGTAAGGATTTTTAGGGTTAGGGTCGTAAATGTTTTTAGGGTTAGGGCTATAGGGTCTTTAGGGTTAGGGTTGGAAGGGTTTTTAGGGTTTGGGTTGTAAGGGTTTTTAGGGTTATGGTTGTAAGAATTTTTAGGGTTAGGGCAATAGAGTTTTTAGGGTTGTAAGGGTTTATAGGGTTAGGGTTGTAAGGGTTTTTAGGGTTAGGGTTGTAAGGATTTTTAGGGTTAGGGTCGTAAATGTTTTTAGGGTTAGGGCTTTAAGGTTTTTAGGGTTAGGGTTGGAAGGGTTTTTAGGGTTTGGGTTGTAAGGGTTTTTAGGGTTAGGGTTGTAAGAATTTTTAGTGTTAGGGCAATAGAGTTTTTAGGGTTGTAAGGGTTTGTAGGGTAAGGGTTGTAAGGGTTTTTTGGGTTAGGGTTTATGGTCTTTAGGTTTAGGGTTGTAAGGATATTTAGGGTTAGGGTTGGAAGGGTTTTTAGGGTTAGGGCTTTAGCGTCTTTAGGGTTAGGGTTCTAAGGGTTTTTAGGGTTAGGTTTGTAAGGGTTTTCAGGGTTAGGGTTGTAAGGATTTTTAGGGTTAGGGTCGTAAATGTTTTTAGGGTTAGGGCTATAGGGTCTTTAGGGTTAGGGTTGGAAGGGTTTTTAGGGTTTGGGTTGTAAGGGTTTTTAGGGTTAGGGTTGTAAGAATTTTTAGGGTTAGGGCAATAGAGTTTTTAGGGTTGTAAGGGTTTATAGGGTTAGGGTTGTAAGGGTTTTTAGGGTTAGGGTTGTAAGGATTTTTAGGGTTAGGGTCGTAAATGTTTTTAGGGTTAGGGCTTTAAGGTTTTTAGGGTTAGGGTTGGAAGGGTTTTTAGGGTTTGGGTTGTAAGGGTTTTTAGGGTTAGGGTTGTAAGAATTTTTAGTGTTAGGGCAATAGAGTTTTTAGGGTTGTAAGGGTTTGTAGGGTAAGGGTTGTAAGGGTTTTTTGGGTTAGGGCTTTATGGTCTTTAGGTTTAGGGTTGTAAGGATTTTTAGGGTTAGGGTTGGAACGGTTTTTAGGGTTAGGGCTTTAGCGTCTTTAGGGTTAGGGTTCTAAGGGTTTTTAGGTTTAGGGTTGTAAGGGTTTTCAGGGTTAGGGTTGTAAGGATTTTTAGGGTTAGGGTCGTAAATGTTTTTAGGGTTAGGGCTATAGGGTCTTTAGGGTTAGGGTTGGAAGGGTTTTTAGGGTTTGGGTTGTAAGGGTTTTTAGGGTTAGGGTTGTAAGAATTTTTAGGGTTAGGGCAATAGAGTTTTTAGGGTTGTAAGGGTTTATAGGGTTAGGGTTGTAAGGGTTTTTAGGGTTAGGGTTGTAAGGATTTTTAGGGTTAGGGTCGTAAATGTTTTTAGGGTTAGGGCTTTAAGGTTTTTAGGGTTAGGTTTGGAAGGGTTTTTAGGGTTTGGGTTGTAAGGGTTTTTAGGGTTAGGGTTGTAAGAATTTTTAGTGTTAGGGCAATAGAGTTTTTAGGGTTGTAAGGGTTTGTAGGGTAAGGGTTGTAAGGGTTTTTTGGGTTAGGGCTTTATGGTCTTTAGGTTTAGGGTTGTAAGGATTTTTAGGGTTAGGGTTGGAAGGGTTTTTAGGGTTAGGGCTTTAGCGTCTTTAGGGTTAGGGTTCTAAGGGTTTTTAGGGTTAGGGTTGTAAGGGTTTTCAGGGTTAGGATTTTAGCGTTTTTGGGGTTAGGGTTGTAAGGGTTTTTAGGGTTAGGGTTCTAAGGGTTTTTAGGGTTAGGGTTGTAAGTATTTTTAAGGTTAAGGTTGTAAGGATTTTTAGGGTTAGGGTCATAAAGGTTTTTAGGGTTAGGGCTTTAGGGTCTATAGGGTTAGGGTTGGAAGGGTTTTTAGGGTTAGGGCTTTAGGGTTTTTAGGGTTAGGGTTGGAAGGGTTTCAAGGTTAGGTTTGTAAGGGTTTTTAGGGTTAGAGCTTTAGGGTTTTTAGGGTTCGGTTTGTAAGGCTTTTTAGGGTTAGGGTTGTAAGGGTTTTTAGGGTTAGTGCTTTAGGGTCTTTAGGGTTAGCGTTGTAAGGATTTTTAGGGTTAGGGTTGTAAGGGTTTTTAGAGTTAGGGCTTTAGCGTCTTTAGGGTAAGGTTTGAAAGGATTTTTAGGGTTAGGGTTGTAAGGGTTTTTAGGGTTAGGGCTTTAGGGTTTTTAGGGTTAGGGCTTGAGGGTTTTTAGAATTAGGGTTGTAATGGTTTTTAGGGTTAGGGTTATAGTGTTTTTATGGTTAGGATTGTAAGGGTTTTTAGGGTCAGGGCTTTAGGGTTTTTAGGTTTAGGGTTGTAAGGATTTTTCGGTTTAGGGCTTTAGGGTTTTTAGTATTAGGGTTGTAAGGCTTTTTAGGTTTAGGGCTTTAGGGTTTTTAGGGTTAGGGTTGTAAGGGTATTTAGGTTTAGGGTTGTAAGGATTTTTAATTTTAAGGTTTTAAGGATTTTTAGGGTTAGGGTTGTAAAGGTTTTTAGGGTTAGTGTTGTAATGGATTTTAGGGTTAGGGCTTTAGGGTTTTTATGGTTAGGATTGTAAGGGATTTTAGGGTTAGGGCTTTAGGGTTTTTATGGTTAGGGTTGTTAGGCTTTATAGGGTTAGGGTCGTAAGGGTTTTTAGGGTAAGGTCTTTAAGATCTTTAGGGTTAGGTTTGAAAGGGTTTTTAGGGTTAGGGTTGTAAGGGTATTTAGGGTTAGGTTTGTAAGGATTTTTAGGGTTGTAAGGATTTTTAGTGTTAGGGTCGTAAATGTTTTTAGGGTTAGGGCTTTAAGGTTTTTAGGGTTATGGTTGGAAGGGTTTTTAGGGTTTGGGTTGTAAGGGTTTTTAGGGTTAGGGTTGTAAGAATTTTTAGTGTTAGGGCAATAGAGTTTTTAGGGTTGTAAGGGTTTGTAGGGTAAGGGTTGTAAGGGTTTTTAGGGTTAGGGTTGTAAAGGTTTTAGGGTTAGGGTCGTAAAGGTTTTTAGGTTTAGGGCTTTAGGGTCTTTAGGGTTAGGGTTGTAAGGGTTTTTAGGGTTAGGGTTGGAAGGGTTTTTAGGGTTAGGGCTTTAGCGTCTTTAGGGTTAGGGTTCTAAGGGTTTTTAGGGTTAGGGTTGTAAGGATTTTTAAGGTTAATGTTGTAATGATTTTTAGGGTTAGGGTCATAAAGGTTTTTAGGGTTAGGGCTTTAGGGTCTATAGGGTTAGGGTTGGAAGGGTTTTTAGGGTTAGGGCTTTAAGGTTTTTAGGGTTAGGGTTGGAAGGTTTTTTAGAATTCGGGTTATAAGTGTTTTTAGGGTTAGGGTTTTAGGGTCTTTAGGGTTAGGGTTGGAAGAGTTTTTAGTGTTAGGGCTTCAGAATTTTTAGGGTTACGGTTGGAAGGGTTTTAAGGTTAGGGTTGTAAGGGTTTTTAGGGTTAGGGCTTTAGGGTTTTTAGGGTTTGGTTTGTAAGGGTTTTTAGGGTTAGGGTTGTAAGGGTTTTTAGGGTAGGGCTTTAGCGTCTTTAGGGTAAGGTTTGAAAGGATTTTTAGGGTTAGGGTTGTAAGGGTTTTTAGGGTTAGGCTTGTAAGGATTTTTAAGGTTAAGGTTGTAAGGATTTTTAGGGTAAGGGTCATAAAGGTTTTTAGGGTTTAGGGCTTTAGGGTCTATAGTGTTAGGGTTGGAAGGGTTTTAGGGTTAGGGCTTTAGGGTTTTTAGGGTTAGGGTTGTAAGGATTTTTAGGGTTAGGGTTGTAAGGGTTTTTAGGGTTAGGGCTTTAGGGTCTTTAGGGTTAGGTTTGTAAGCATTTTTAGGGTTAGGGTTGTAAGGGTTTTTAGAGTTAGGGCTTTAGGGTTTTTAGGGTTAGGGCTTGAGGGTTTTTAGAATTAGGTTTGTAAGGGTTTTTAGGGTTAAAGTTGGAAGGGTTTTTAGGGTTAGTGTTGTAAGGATTTTTAGGGTTAGGGTTGTAAGGGATTTTAGGGTTAGGGTTGTAAGGGTTTTTAGGGCTAGGGTTGTAAGGATTTTTAATGTTAAGGTTTTAAGGATTTTTAGAGTTAGGGTTGTAAGGGTTTTTAGGGTTAGGGTTGTAAGGGATTTTAGGGTTAGGGTTGTAAGGGTTTTTAGGGTTAGAGTTGTAAGGGTTTATAGGGTTAGGGTTGTAAGGGTTTTTAGGGTTAGGGCTTTAGGGTCTTTAGGGTAAGGGTTGTTAGGGTTTTCAGGGTTAAGGCTGTAAGGAGTTTTAGGGTTAGGGTTGTAAGGCTTTTTAGGGTTAGGGTTTTAGGGTTTTTATGGTTAGGATTGTAAGGGATGTTAGGGTTAGGGCTTTAGGGTTTTTAGTGTTAGGATTGTAAGGGTTTTAAGGGTTAGGTTTTTAGGTTTTTTATGGTTAGTTTTTTAAGGGATTTTAGGGGTAGGCCTTTAGGGTTAGGGTTTTAAGGAGTTTTAGCGTTAGGGTTGTAAGGGTTTTTAGGGTTCTAAGGGTTTTTAGGGTTAGGGTTGTAAGGGTTTTTAAGGTTAAGGTTGTAAGGATTTTTAGGGTTAGTTTTGTAAGGGATTTTAGTGTTTTGGCTTCAGAGGTTTTAGGGTTAGGGTTGGAAGGGTTTTCAGGTTTAAGGTTGTAAGTTTTTTTAGGGTTAGGGTTGTAAGGCTTTTTCGGGTTAGGGCTTTAGGGTCTTTAGGTTTAGGGTTGTAATGGTTTTTAGGGTTCTGGTTGTAAGGATTTTTAGTGTTAGGATTGTAAGGGTTTTTAGTGTTAGGGCTTTAGGTTTTTTAGGGTTAGGGTTGTAAGTGTTTTTAGGTTTAGGTCTTTTGGGTGTTTAGGGTTAGGGTTGTAAGGATTTTTAGGGTTAGGGTTGTAAGGCTTTTTCGGGTTAGGGCTTTAGGGTCTTTAGCGTTAGGGTTGGAAGGGTTTTTAGGGGTAGGGCTTTAGAGTTTTTAGGGTTGTAAGGGTTTATAGGGTTAGGGTTGTAAGGGATTTTAGGGTTAGGGTTGTAAGGGTTTTTAGGTTTAGGGCTTTAGGGTCTTTAGGGTTAGGGTTGTAAGGATTTTTAGGGTTAGGATTGTAAGGGTTTTTAGGGTTAGGGCTTTAGGGTTTTTAGGGGGCAGAGCCTAGTAGCCTGCTTCTCTTGCTGAGTCTACGCCCAGCACAGCAGTCAGCAGGATGGGGTTGTGCCTGTCTGATCCCATTCCTTCCAACTTCTTCCCTTCCTGGCCCATTTCCTTCTGGTACCACCTCATGAAGGCATTTTCAGTGGGTCAAAGCATGTCACGTCCTCCTGCTGCACAGGAGCTGCTCTCCTGGGCCTGCCTAAAGCACCTTTGAGTCGCAGACTTCTCATCAGCACTGACTTCTTGCGCGAGCTGCTGGAAATTGTCTAAGAAGCAAGGAAAGCTCAGACGGGTTTTGTTTCCCTCTGGAGGAGGGGAACAAATTTTTTCCTGCTGGAGGTTATGGGACTGTGGCTCTGTGCTGGAGTGCCGAGGACCTGCTGAGCCTGCTTGCTGTCACTTTGTTTTACCTTCTTTGATCCCGTTGGGAAACTTGCCACCACCCAGCACTCAGAGGAACAGCATGGTTGTGTGAAGGAGGTTGTGAGGGCAGACTTGCTTCCTTCTTAAGAAGAGCTTTCTCTGCCTCATGACATCCCCCATGCAAGCGGAGAATTCCTCCCGGTCTCCTGTCCAGCATATCCCAGTTCCTGGCCACCTGCAGCCCCTTCTCCAGGGACATCTGTGCGATCTGTGGCTGTTGTAGGAGTTTAGGGCAGTCATAGGGAATTTCAAGTGGCTCAGACCATGTCCTTAGATCCCAGCTATGGGTCTTCATTGAAGGGGACACGAGTCGTTCCTCAGGCTCCCTTCCCTGCGACCTCTCTGTCTCTGCTGCCTCTCGTGGGACTACAGAGCCCTAATTAGCCCAGGTAGTTTTCCATTTAGCCCTTTGGGTGACGTTCTGAAGCTGCATTTGCTGCCCACCCCTAGCAATGGGCTGTCTGTGAATAATCCCTGTGCTCTCCTGGGCAGGAGGCAGTGGGACATCAGCATGTGACACGAGCCCTGTCACATGCTGCACAGTCCCAAGCAGATATGTCCTGACCATTCCCATCTCCAGTGGCTCTGGGCACCCACAGATAAGAGCTGAATCCATCCCAAAATTCCCTAGAAAATCACCTGATGATCTCATCAACACATGGAAAACACAAGGTTAACAGCAAGCCCTGTTAGGGTGCAATTTCTTGAGAGTATTCTTGACTCCATCAAATGGAAAAAAGTCTCAAACTTCAGACACAGCACTGAAGACATCCCCTTTTATCACAGAGAAGTGAAAAAGGAGTACAGCTCTGACATAAATACATTTAAAGATGGCTTCTGGGACAGAGGGACTGGTTTTGTGCCTCTGGAGGAGTGAGACAAATCCAGACATTCATGTCCAAACAGGGTAGTCCGAGAAAAATGTCCAAAGCACAAGAAAACAAACAAACAAACTGCAACAACAGCAAAAGAAGGGAATAAATATGGGTGGCTTAGTCCTGCTGAAGTACTGCCAACAGAATCAGTTTTTTCAGGGAATCCTTCAGCTCCTGGTTCCTCATGCTGTAGATGAGGGGATTCAGCGTTGGAGGCACCACCGAGTACAGGACTGCCAGCACCAGATCCAGGGATGAGGAGGAGATGGAGTGGGGCCTCAGGTAGGCAACTGTGCCAGTGCTGATGAACAGGGAGACCACGGCGAGGTGAGGGAGGCACGTGGAAAAGGCTTTGTGCCGGCCCTGCTCTGAGGGCATCCTCAGCACAGCCCTGAAGATCTGCACATAGGACAGGACAATGAAAACAAAACACCCAAATGCTAAACAAAGACTAACCGCAATGACCCAAAGTTCCCTGAGGTAGGCATCCGAGCAGGAGAGCCTGAGGATCTGGGGGACTTCACAGAAGAACTGGTCCAGGGCGTTGCCTTGGCACAGTGGTATGGAAAATGTATTGGCCGTGTGCAGCACGGAATAGAAAAAACTTCCACCCCAGGCAGCTGCTGCTGCTTTCATACAAGCTCTACTGCTCATAAAGGTCCCGTAGTGCAGGGGTTTGCAGATGGCAACGTAGCGGTCATAGGCCATGACGGTGAGAAGGGAATATTCTGCTCCAAGCAAGAAGAAGAGAAAAAAGACTTGGGCAACACACCCTGAGTAGGAGATGGTCCTGGTGTCCCACAAAGCAATGACCATGGCTTTGGGGACAGTGGTGGCGATGCAGCCCAGGTCGAGGAGGGCGAGGTTGAGGAGGAAGAAGTACATGGGGGTGTGGAGGCGGTGGTTGCAGGCTACACCTGTGAGGATGAGGCCGTTGCCCAGGAGGGCAGCCAGGTAGATGCCCAGGAAGAGCCCGAAGTGCAGGAGCTGCAGCTCGCGTGTGTCTGAGAATGGCAGGAGGAGGAACTCTGTGGGGAAGCTGCTGTTGGACATTTGCTGCCTCTGCACATGGTTGCCTACCTGTGGAGGAAAAGACAGAGACAAGTTAGAGACTTATCCGAGCAAAACCTCTACCATTCTTCAAAGAAAGCTGCTCAACAAGACACGCTGCCTCTTCCCTGTGAGCTCTGTTTTTTTTTTTGTTTGTTTTTTTTTTTTTTGTTTTGTTTTTTTGAGTTTAAAGTTGTCTCAGAGATCAGGCAGATCCTCTCTGGGCTCAGCAGGAATTTGTACTTTCCTACAGTGTCTGGTAAAGAGCACCAGAGACGTATCTCAGGTGCCCACTAGCCAGAGGTATCTCCCTATTTGCAAGTGTTGAGCAGGATATCCCACAATCCCACAAGAAACAATGAAGGTGTTTTTGGTGCTGTCTGTAGGCTAAGGGTTGTGAAGGGAAATTAGAAGGTTCCTCACAGAGCCACAATTCTATTTCAGTGTAATGATCTCTGAGGTTCAGTCACTCGTACAAACCTGACAATTCCATTATGATCCCAGTGATTGCCCCCTTAGCAGGAAAGTGAAAGCAGAGATCCTAGAGAGTGCTTTCCCTTCAGGAAGCTCCTGCCTTGGTCTTCCCTGTCAAGAATCTCCCCCCGAGATGCCCTGGGGTGCTGTGGAGCTGTGAGCAGCCTGCCTTAGGCAGCAACCTCTGGGCAGCAGCAAAGTCCTGCCATGTCAGGAGGCCTCCTTCACACAATCACACAATGTCCAGGGTTGGAATGGACCTCTGAAGATCATCTAGTCCAATCCCCCCACCAAGCAGGATCACCTAAGGCACATTGCACAGAATGGTACCCAGACAGGTTTTGAATATCTTCAGAGGAGGAGATTCCACAACATCTCTGGGCAACCCATTCCAGGGCTCTGTCACCCTCACAGTAAAGAAGTGCTCCCTCATATTCAGCTGGAGCTTCCTGTGCTTCAGTTTGTGCCCATTGTCTCTCGTGCTGTCTTTGGGCACAAATGAAGAGAAACTTGCTCCATGCTCTCAACACCCTCCCCTCAGATATTCATATACATTAATGAGGTTTCCCTTCATTCTTCTATTTTCAAAGCTAAACAGGCGGAGCTCTCTCACCCAGTCCTCATACAACAGGAGCTACAGGCATCTAATAATCTCATTTTAGTAGCCCTCTTCTGAACTTGCTCCAGTAGTTCTATGTCTCTCTTGTACGGGGTAGTGCTGAACTGGACACAGTACTGGAGGTATAAACTTCCACCCACCGCTTCTCCCCGCAGCGCCCTGGGCGGCTCTCCCGGCAGGCTGAGTGCTGAGCCTGGAAGGCGTCAGAGGCCCTGCCCCGGCACACAGCCCCTGGGGCACAGCAGGGACCCTGCTCTGCACCACAGCCCTGAGCACCCCTGCCTGCACCGTGGCTACACAGCCTACAGCCAGCCCCATGAGGCAGAACCCTCGTGTCCTGTCCTTCTGACAGCTTTGGCAGGTAGTCCCTGCTCTGGAGCTTGTCATTTTCTTCTCCAAAGAAACTCTGAGAGTCCTCCTGAAAGCTCCTACAGGCTGTGGGATTTGCCAGCAAATCTGGAGATGGCACCAGGAACAACAGCTGTGTGTTGCCCTGCAGCCACAGACTTACCCTGTTCAGGCTGTGAAGATTTTTCCTGCAGTGAGCTCTCAGCATCCCCCCTTCACGCTGCCTTTAACATCTCCCTCCCTTCTCCCAGCCACCCTTGTCCCCTGCAGGCAGTGCCCCCAGCCCTGCTGTGCTGTGCAGAGGAGCTGCTCCTGGGCAGAGCTGTCTCTCTGCAGTGCTGCCCGCTTGCCAGGAGCTCCCCTTGTAAGGGTTTATAGGGTTAGGGTTGTAAGGGTTTTTAGGGTTTGGGTTGTAAGTGTTTTTAGGGTTAGGGCTTTAGGGTCTTTAGGGTTAGGGTTGTAAGGATTTTTAGGGTTAGGGTCTTAAAGGTTTTTAGGGATAGGGCTTTAGGGTCCTTAGTGTTAGGGTTGTAAGGATTTTTAGGGTTAGGGTTGTAAGGGTTTTAGGGTTAGGGTTGTAAGGGATTTTAGGGTTAGGGTTGTAAGGGATTTTAGGGTTAGGGCTTTAGGGTTTTTAGGGTTAGGGCTTGAGGGTTTTTAGAATTAGGGTTGTAATGGTTTTTAGGGTTAGGGCTTTAGGGTTTTTATGGTTAGGATTGTAAGGGATTTTAGGGTTAGGGCTTTAGGGTTTTTATGGTTAGGATTGTAAGGGATTTTAGGGTTAGGGCTTTAGGGTTTATAGGGTTAGGGTTGTAAGGATTTTTCGGTTTAGGGCTTTAGGGTTTTTAGTATTAGGGTTGTAAGGCTTTTTAGGTTTAGGGCTTTAGGGTTTTTAGGGTTAGGGTTGTAAGGCTATTTAGGTTTAGGGTTGTAAGGATTTTTAAGTTTAAAGTTTTAAGGATTTTTAGGGTTAGGGTTGTAAAGGTTTTTAGGGTTAGTGTTGTAAGGGATTTTAGGGTTAGGGCTTTAGGGTTTTTATGGTTAGGATTGTAAGGGATTTTAGGGTTAAGGCTTTAGGGTTTTTAGGGTTAGGGCTTTAGGGTTTTTATGGTTAGGGTTGTAAGGCTTTATAGGGTTAGGGTCGTAAGGGTTTTTAGGCTAAGGTCTTTAAGATCTTTAGGGTTAGGTTTGGAAGGGTTTTTAGGGTTAGGGTTGTAAGGATTTTTAGGGTTAGGGTTGTAAGGATTTTTAGGGTTAGGGTCGTAAATGTTTTTAGGGTTAGGGCTTTAGGCTCTTTAGGGTTAGGGTTGGAAGGGTTTTTATGGTTTGGGTTGTAAGGGTTTTTAGGGTTAGGGTTGTAAGAATTTTTAGGGTTAGGGCAATAGAGTTTTTAGGGTTGTAAGGGTTTATAGGGTTAGGGTTGTAAGGGTTTTTAGGGTTAGGGTTGTAAGGATTTTTAGGATTAGGGTCGTAAATGTTTTTAGGGTTAGGGCTTTAAGGTTTTTAGGGTTAGGGTTGGAAGGGTTTTTAGGGTTTGGGTTGTAAGTGTTTTTAGGGTTAGGGTTGTAAGAATTTTTACTGTTAGGGCAATAGAGTTTTTAGGGTTGTAAGGGTTTGTAGGGTAAGGGTTGTAAGGGTTTTTAGGGTTAGGGTTGTAAAGGTTTTAGGGTTAGGGTCGTAAAGGTTTTTAGGTTTAGGGCTTTAGGGTCTTTAGGGTTAGGGTTGTAAGGATTTTTAGGGTTAGGGTTGGAAGGGTTTTTAGGGTTAGGGCTTCAGAAGTTTTAGGGTTACGGTTGGAAGGGTTTTAAGGTTAGGGTTGTAAGGGTTTTTAGGGTTAGGGCTTTAGGGTTTTTAGGGTTTGGTTTGTAAGGGTTTTTAGGGTTAGGGTTGTAAGGGTTTTTAGGGTTAGTGCTTTAGGGTCTTTAGGGTTAGCGTTGTAAGGATTTTTAGGGTTAGGGTTGTAAGGGTTGTTAGGGTTAGGGCTTTAGCGTCTTTAGAGTAAGGTTTGAAAGGATTTTTAGGGTTAGGGTTGTAAGGGTTTTTAGGGTTAGGCTTGTAATGATTTTTAAGGTTAAGTTTGTAAGTATTTTTAGGGTAAGGGTCATAAAGGTTTTTAGGGTTTAGGGCTTTAGGGTCTATAGTGTTAGGGTTGGAAGGGTTTTAGGGTTAGGGCTTTAGGGTTTTTAGGGTTAGGGTTGTAAGGATTTTTAGGGTTAGGGTTGTAAGGGTTTTTAGGGTTAGGGCTTTAGGGTCTTTAGGGTTAGGTTTGTAAGCATTTTTAGGGTTAGGGTTGTAAGGGTTTTTAGGGTTAGGGCTTTAGGGTTTTTAGGGTTAGGGCTTGAGGGTTTTTAGAATTAGGTTTGTAAGGGTTTTTAGGGTTAGGGCTTTAGGGTCTTTAGGGTTAGGTTTGTAAGCATTTTTAGGGTTAGGGTTGTAAGGGTTTTTAGGGTTAGGGCTTTAGGGTTTTTAGGGTTAGGGCTTGAGGGTTTTTAGAATTAGGTTTGTAAGGGTTTTTAGGGTTAAAGTTGGAAGGGTTTTTAGGGTTAGTGTTGTAAGGGTTTTTAGGGTTAGGGTTGTAAGGATTTTTAGGGTTAGGGTTGTAAGGGATTTTAGGGTTAGGGTTGTAAGGGTTTTTAGGGCTAGGGTTGTAAGGATTTTTAATGTTAAGGTTGTAATAATTTTTAGGGTTAGGGTTGTAAGGGTTTTTAGGGTTAGGGTTGTAAGGGATTTTAGGGTTAGGGTTCTAAGGGTTTTTAGGGTTAGGGTTGTAAGGGATTTTAGGGTTAGGGCTTTAGGGTTTTTAGGGTTAGGGCTTGAGGTTTTTTAGAATTAGGGTTTTAAGGGATTTTAGGGTTAGGGCTTTAGGGTTTTTAGGGTTAGAGTTGTAAGGTTTTATAGGGTTAGGGTTGTAAGGGTTTTTAGGGTTAGGGCTTTAGGGTCTTTAGGGTTAGGGTTGTTAGGGTTTTCAGGGTTAAGACTGTAAGGAGTTTTAGGGTTAGGGTTGTAAGGCTTTTTAGGGTTAGGGTTTTAGGGTTTTTATGGTTAGGATTGTAAGGGATTTTAGGGTTAGGGCTTTAGGGTTTTTAGTGTTAGGATTGTAAGGGTTTTAAGGGTTAGGTTTTTAGGTTTTTTTATGGTTAGTTTTTTAAGGGATTTTAGGGTTAGGCCTTTAGGGTTAGGGTTTTAAGGAGTTTTAGCGTTAGGGTTGTAAGGGTTTTTAGGGTTCTAAGGGTTTTTAGGGTTAGGGTTGTAAGGGTTTTTAAGGTTAAGTTTGTAAGGATTTTTAGGGTTAGTTTTGTAAGGGTTTTTAGTGTTTTGGCTTCAGAGGTTTTAGGGTTAGGTTTGGAAGGGTTTTCAGGTTTAAGGTTGTAAGGTTTTTTAGGGTTAGGGTTGTAAGGCTTTTTCGGGTTAGGGCTTTAGGGTCTTTAGCGTTAGGGTTGGAAGGGTTTTTAGGGGTAGGGCTTTAGAGTTTTTAGGGTTGTAAGGGTTTATAGGGTTAGGGTTGTAAGGGATTTTAGGGTTAGGGTTGTAAGGGTTTTTAGGTTTAGGGCTTTAGGGTCTTTAGGGTTAGGGTTGTAAGGATTTTTAGGGTTAGGGTTGTAAGGGTTTTTAGGGTTAGGGCTTTAGGGTTTTTAGGGGACAGAGCCTAGTAGCCTGCTTCTCTTGCTGAGTCTACGCCCAGCACAGCAGTCAGCAGGATGGGGTTGTGCCTGTCTGATCCCATTCCTTCCAACTCCTGCCCTTCCTGGCCCATTTCCTTCTGGTACCACCTCATGAAGGCATTTTCAGTGGGTCAAAGCATGTCACGTCCTCCTGCTGCACAGGAGCTGCTCTCCTGGGCCTGCCTAAAGCACCTTTGAGTCGCAGACTTCTCATCAGCACTGACTTCTTGCGCGAGCTGCTGGAAATTGTCTAAGAAGCAAGGAAAGCTCAGACGGGTTTTGTTTCCCTCTGGAGGAGGGGAACAAATTTTTTCCTGCTGGAGGTTATGGGACTGTGGCTCTGTGCTGGAGTGCCGAGGACCTGCTGAGCCTGCTTGCTGTCACTTTGTTTTACCTTCTTTGATCCCGTTGGGAAACTTGCCACCACCCAGCACTCAGAGGAACAGCATGGTTGTGTGAAGGAGGTTGTGAGGGCAGACTTGCTTCCTTCTTAAGAAGAGCTTTCTCTGCCTCATGACATCCCCCATGCAAGCGGAGAATTCCTCCCGGTCTCCTGTCCAGCATATCCCAGTTCCTGGCCACCTGCAGCCCCTTCTCCAGGGACATCTGTGCGATCTGTGGCTGTTGTAGGAGTTTAGGGCAGTCATAGGGAATTTCAAGTGGCTCAGACCATGTCCTTAGATCCCAGCTATGGGTCTTCATTGAAGGGGACACGAGTCGTTCCTCAGGCTCCCTTCCCTGCGACCTCTCTGTCTCTGCTGCCTCTCGTGGGACTACAGAGCCCTAATTAGCCCAGGTAGTTTTCCATTTAGCCCTTTGGGTGACGTTCTGAAGCTGCATTTGCTGCCCACCCCTAGCAATGGGCTGTCTGTGAATAATCCCTGTGCTCTCCTGGGCAGGAGGCAGTGGGACATCAGCATGTGACACGAGCCCTGTCACATGCTGCACAGTCCCAAGCAGATATGTCCTGACCATTCCCATCTCCAGTGGCTCTGGGCACCCACAGATAAGAGCTGAATCCATCCCAAAATTCCCTAGAAAATCACCTGATGATCTCATCAACACATGGAAAACACAAGGTTAACAGCAAGCCCTGTTAGGGTGCAATTTCTTGAGAGTATTCTTGACTCCATCAAATGGAAAAAAGTCTCAAACTTCAGACACAGCACTGAAGACATCCCCTTTTATCACAGAGAAGTGAAAAAGGAGTACAGCTCTGACATAAATACATTTAAAGATGGCTTCTGGGACAGAGGGACTGGTTTTGTGCCTCTGGAGGAGTGAGACAAATCCAGACATTCATGTCCAAACAGGGTAGTCCGAGAAAAATGTCCAAAGCACAAGAAAACAAACAAACAAACTGCAACAACAGCAAAAGAAGGGAATAAATATGGGTGGCTTAGTCCTGCTGAAGTACTGCCAACAGAATCAGTTTTTTCAGGGAATCCTTCAGCTCCTGGTTCCTCATGCTGTAGATGAGGGGATTCAGCGTTGGAGGCACCACCGAGTACAGGACTGCCAGCACCAGATCCAGGGATGAGGAGGAGATGGAGTGGGGCCTCAGGTAGGCAACTGTGCCAGTGCTGATGAACAGGGAGACCACGGCGAGGTGAGGGAGGCACGTGGAAAAGGCTTTGTGCCGGCCCTGCTCTGAGGGCATCCTCAGCACAGCCCTGAAGATCTGCACATAGGACAGGACAATGAAAACAAAACACCCAAATGCTAAACAAAGACTAACCGCAATGACCCAAAGTTCCCTGAGGTAGGCATCCGAGCAGGAGAGCCTGAGGATCTGGGGGACTTCACAGAAGAACTGGTCCAGGGCGTTGCCTTGGCACAGTGGTATGGAAAATGTATTGGCCGTGTGCAGCACGGAATAGAAAAAACTTCCACCCCAGGCAGCTGCTGCTGCTTTCATACAAGCTCTACTGCTCATAAAGGTCCCGTAGTGCAGGGGTTTGCAGATGGCAACGTAGCGGTCATAGGCCATGACGGTGAGAAGGGAATATTCTGCTCCAAGCAAGAAGAAGAGAAAAAAGACTTGGGCAACACACCCTGAGTAGGAGATGGTCCTGGTGTCCCACAAAGCAATGACCATGGCTTTGGGGACAGTGGTGGCGATGCAGCCCAGGTCGAGGAGGGCGAGGTTGAGGAGGAAGAAGTACATGGGGGTGTGGAGGCGGTGGTTGCAGGCTACACCTGTGAGGATGAGGCCGTTGCCCAGGAGGGCAGCCAGGTAGATGCCCAGGAAGAGCCCGAAGTGCAGGAGCTGCAGCTCGCGTGTGTCTGAGAATGGCAGGAGGAGGAACTCTGTGGGGAAGCTGCTGTTGGACATTTGCTGCCTCTGCACATGGTTGCCTACCTGTGGAGGAAAAGACAGAGACAAGTTAGAGACTTATCCGAGCAAAACCTCTACCATTCTTCAAAGAAAGCTGCTCAACAAGACACGCTGCCTCTTCCCTGTGAGCTCTGTTTTTTTTTTTGTTTGTTTTTTTTTTTTTTTGTTTTGTTTTTTTGAGTTTAAAGTTGTCTCAGAGATCAGGCAGATCCTCTCTGGGCTCAGCAGGAATTTGTACTTTCCTACAGTGTCTGGTAAAGAGCACCAGAGACGTATCTCAGGTGCCCACTAGCCAGAGGTATCTCCCTATTTGCAAGTGTTGAGCAGGATATCCCACAATCCCACAAGAAACAATGAAGGTGTTTTTGGTGCTGTCTGTAGGCTAAGGGTTGTGAAGGGAAATTAGAAGGTTCCTCACAGAGCCACAATTCTATTTCAGTGTAATGATCTCTGAGGTTCAGTCACTCGTACAAACCTGACAATTCCATTATGATCCCAGTGATTGCCCCCTTAGCAGGAAAGTGAAAGCAGAGATCCTAGAGAGTGCTTTCCCTTCAGGAAGCTCCTGCCTTGGTCTTCCCTGTCAAGAATCTCCCCCCGAGATGCCCTGGGGTGCTGTGGAGCTGTGAGCAGCCTGCCTTAGGCAGCAACCTCTGGGCAGCAGCAAAGTCCTGCCATGTCAGGAGGCCTCCTTCACACAATCACACAATGTCCAGGGTTGGAATGGACCTCTGAAGATCATCTAGTCCAATCCCCCCACCAAGCAGGATCCCCTAAGGCACATTGCACAGAATGGTACCCAGACAGGTTTTGAATATCTTCAGAGGAGGAGATTCCACAACATCTCTGGGCAACCCATTCCAGGGCTCTGTCACCCTCACAGTAAAGAAGTGCTCCCTCATATTCAGCTGGAGCTTCCTGTGCTTCAGTTTGTGCCCATTGTCTCTCGTGCTGTCTTTGGGCACAAATGAAGAGAAACTTGCTCCATGCTCTCAACACCCTCCCCTCAGATATTCATATACATTAATGAGGTTTCCCTTCATTCTTCTATTTTCAAAGCTAAACAGGCGGAGCTCTCTCACCCAGTCCTCATACAACAGGAGCTACAGGCATCTAATAATCTCATTTTAGTAGCCCTCTTCTGAACTTGCTCCAGTAGTTCTATGTCTCTCTTGTACGGGGTAGTGCTGAACTGGACACAGTACTGGAGGTATAAACTTCCACCCACCGCTTCTCCCCGCAGCGCCCTGGGCGGCTCTCCCGGCAGGCTGAGTGCTGAGCCTGGAAGGCGTCAGAGGCCCTGCCCCGGCACACAGCCCCTGGGGCACAGCAGGGACCCTGCTCTGCACCACAGCCCTGAGCACCCCTGCCTGCACCGTGGCTACACAGCCTACAGCCAGCCCCATGAGGCAGAACCCTCGTGTCCTGTCCTTCTGACAGCTTTGGCAGGTAGTCCCTGCTCTGGAGCTTGTCATTTTCTTCTCCAAAGAAACTCTGAGAGTCCTCCTGAAAGCTCCTACAGGCTGTGGGATTTGCCAGCAAATCTGGAGATGGCACCAGGAACAACAGCTGTGTGTTGCCCTGCAGCCACAGACTTACCCTGTTCAGGCTGTGAAGATTTTTCCTGCAGTGAGCTCTCAGCATCCCCCCTTCACGCTGCCTTTAACATCTCCCTCCCTTCTCCCAGCCACCCTTGTCCCCTGCAGGCAGTGCCGCCAGCCCTGCTGTGCTGTGCAGAGGAGCTGCTCCTGGGCAGAGCTGTCTCTCTGCAGTGCTGCCCGCTTGCCAGGAGCTCCCCTTGTAAGGGTTTATAGGGTTAGGGTTGTAAGGGTTTTTAGGGTTTGGGTTGTAAGTGTTTTTAGGGTTAGGGCTTTAGGGTCTTTAGGGTTAGGGTTGTAAGGATTTTTAGGGTTAGGGTCTTAAAGGTTTTTAGGGATAGGGCTTTAGGGTCCTTAGTGTTAGGGTTGTAAGGATTTTTAGGGTTAGGGTTGTAAGGGTTTTAGGGTTAGGGTTGTAAGGGATTTTAGGGTTAGGGTTGTAAGGGATTTTAGGGTTAGGGCTTTAGGGTTTTTAGGGTTAGGGCTTGAGGGTTTTTAGAATTAGGGTTGTAATGGTTTTTAGGGTTAGGCTTTTAGGGTTTTTAGGGTTAGGATTGTAAGGGATTTTAGGGTTAGGGCTTTAGGGTTTTTATGGTTAGGATTGTAAGGGATTTTAGGGTTAGGGCTTTAGGGTTTTTAGGGTTAGGGTTGTAAGGATTTTTAGGTTTAGGTTCGTAAAGGTTTTTAGGTTTAGGGTCGTAAAGGTTTTTAGGGTTAGGGTTGTAAGGGTTTTTAGTGTTAGGGCTTTAGGGTTTTTAGCTTTAGGGTTGTAAGGATTTTTCGGTTTAGGGCTTTAGGGTTTTTAGTATTAGGGTTGTAAGGCTTTTTAGGTTTAGGGCTTTAGGGATTTTAGGGTTAGGGTTGTAAAGGTTTTTAGGGTTAGGGTTGTAAGGGATTTTAGGGTTAGGGCTTTAGGGTTTTTAGGGTTAGGATTGGAAGGATTTTTAGGGTTAGGGTTGGAAGGGTTTTTAGGGTTAGGGCTTTAGCGTCTTTAGGGTTAGGGTTCTAAGGGTTTTTAGGGTTAGGGTTGTAAGGGTTTTCAGGGTTAGGATTTTAGCGTTTTTGGGGTTAGGGTTGTAAGGGTTTTTAGGGTTAGGGTTCTAAGGGTTTTTAGGGTTAGGGTTGTAAGTATTTTTAAGGTTAAGGTTGTAAGGTTTTTTAGGGTTAGGGTCATAAAGGTTTTTAGGGTTAGGGCTTTAGGGTCTATAGGGTTAGGGTTGGAAGGGTTTTTAGGGTTAGGGCTTTAGGGTTTTTAGGGTTAGGGTTGGAAGGGTTTCAAGGTTAGGTTTGTAAGGGTTTTTAGGGTTAGAGCTTTAGGGTTTTTAGGGTTCGGTTTGTAAGGCTTTTTAGGGTTAGGGTTGTAATTGTTTTTAGGGTTAGGCTTGTAATGATTTTTAAGGTTAAGGTTGTAAGTATTTTTAGGGTAAGGGTCATAAAGGTTTTTAGGGTTTAGGGCTTTAGGGTCTATAGTGTTAGGGTTGGAAGGGTTTTAGGGTTAGGGCTTTAGGGTTTTTAGGGTTAGGGTTGTAAGGATTTTTAGGGTTAGGGTTGTAAGGGTTTTTAGGGTTAGGGCTTTAGGGTCTTTAGGGTTAGGTTTGTAAGCATTTTTAGGGTTAGGGTTTTAAGGGTTTTTAGGGTTAGGGCTTTAGGGTTTTTAGGGTTAGGGCTTGAGGGTTTTTAGAATTAGGTTTGTAAGGGTTTTTAGGGTTAAAGTTGGAAGGGTTTTTAGGGTTAGTGTTGTAAGGGTTTTTAGGGTTAGGGTTGTAAGGATTTTTAGGGTTAGGGTTGTAAGGGATTTTAGGGTTAGGGTTGTAAGGGTTTTTAGGGCTAGGGTTGTAAGGATTTTTAATGTTAAGGTTGTAATAATTTTTAGGGTTAGGGTTGTAAGGGTTTTTAGGGTTAGGGTTGTAAGGGATTTTAGGGTTAGGGTTCTAAGGGTTTTTAGGGTTAGGGTTGTAAGGGATTTTAGGGTTAGGGCTTTAGGGTTTTTAGGGTTAGGGCTTGAGGTTTTTTAGAATTAGGGTTTTAAGGGATTTTAGGGTTAGGGCTTTAGGGTTTTTAGGGTTAGAGTTGTAAGGTTTTATAGGGTTAGGGTTGTAAGGGTTTTTAGGGTTAGGGCTTTAGGGTCTTTAGGGTTAGGGTTGTTAGGGTTTTCAGGGTTAAGACTGTAAGGAGTTTTAGGGTTAGGGTTGTAAGGCTTTTTAGGGTTAGGGTTTTAGGGTTTTTATGGTTAGGATTGTAAGGGATTTTAGGGTTAGGGCTTTAGGGTTTTTAGTGTTAGGATTGTAAGGGTTTTAAGGGTTAGGTTTTTAGGTTTTTTTATGGTTAGTTTTTTAAGGGATTTTAGGGTTAGGCCTTTAGGGTTAGGGTTTTAAGGAGTTTTAGCGTTAGGGTTGTAAGGGTTTTTAGGGTTCTAAGGGTTTTTAGGGTTAGGGTTGTAAGGGTTTTTAAGGTTAAGTTTGTAAGGATTTTTAGGGTTAGTTTTTTAAGGGTTTTTAGTGTTTTGGCTTCAGAGGTTTTAGGGTTAGGGTTGGAAGGGTTTTCAGGTTTAATGTTGTAAGGTTTTTTAGGGTTAGGGTTGTAAGGCTTTTTCGGGTTAGGGCTTTAGGGTCTTTAGCGTTAGGGTTGGAAGGGTTTTTAGGGGTAGGGCTTTAGAGTTTTTAGGGTTGTAAGGGTTTATAGGGTTAGGGTTGTAAGGGATTTTAGGGTTAGGGTTGTAAGGGTTTTTAGGTTTAGGGCTTTAGGGTCTTTAGGGTTAGGGTTGTAAGGATTTTTAGGGTTAGGGTTGTAAGGGTTTTTAGGGTTAGGGCTTTAGGGTTTTTAGGGGACAGAGCCTAGTAGCCTGCTTCTCTTGCTGAGTCTACGCCCAGCACAGCAGTCAGCAGGATGGGGTTGTGCCTGTCTGATCCCATTCCTTCCAACTCCTGCCCTTCCTGGCCCATTTCCTTCTGGTACCACCTCATGAAGGCATTTTCAGTGGGTCAAAGCATGTCACGTCCTCCTGCTGCACAGGAGCTGCTCTCCTGGGCCTGCCTAAAGCACCTTTGAGTCGCAGACTTCTCATCAGCACTGACTTCTTGCGCGAGCTGCTGGAAATTGTCTAAGAAGCAAGGAAAGCTCAGACGGGTTTTGTTTCCCTCTGGAGGAGGGGAACAAATTTTTTCCTGCTGGAGGTTATGGGACTGTGGCTCTGTGCTGGAGTGCCGAGGACCTGCTGAGCCTGCTTGCTGTCACTTTGTTTTACCTTCTTTGATCCCGTTGGGAAACTTGCCACCACCCAGCACTCAGAGGAACAGCATGGTTGTGTGAAGGAGGTTGTGAGGGCAGACTTGCTTCCTTCTTAAGAAGAGCTTTCTCTGCCTCATGACATCCCCCATGCAAGCGGAGAATTCCTCCCGGTCTCCTGTCCAGCATATCCCAGTTCCTGGCCACCTGCAGCCCCTTCTCCAGGGACATCTGTGCGATCTGTGGCTGTTGTAGGAGTTTAGGGCAGTCATAGGGAATTTCAAGTGGCTCAGACCATGTCCTTAGATCCCAGCTATGGGTCTTCATTGAAGGGGACACGAGTCGTTCCTCAGGCTCCCTTCCCTGCGACCTCTCTGTCTCTGCTGCCTCTCGTGGGACTACAGAGCCCTAATTAGCCCAGGTAGTTTTCCATTTAGCCCTTTGGGTGACGTTCTGAAGCTGCATTTGCTGCCCACCCCTAGCAATGGGCTGTCTGTGAATAATCCCTGTGCTCTCCTGGGCAGGAGGCAGTGGGACATCAGCATGTGACACGAGCCCTGTCACATGCTGCACAGTCCCAAGCAGATATGTCCTGACCATTCCCATCTCCAGTGGCTCTGGGCACCCACAGATAAGAGCTGAATCCATCCCAAGATTCCCTAGAAAATCACCTGATGATCTCATCAACACATGGAAAACACAAGGTTAACAGCAAGCCCTGTTAGGGTGCAATTTCTTGAGAGTATTCTTGACTCCATCAAATGGAAAAAAGTCTCAAACTTCAGACACAGCACTGAAGACATCCCCTTTTATCACAGAGAAGTGAAAAAGGAGTACAGCTCTGACATAAATACATTTAAAGATGGCTTCTGGGACAGAGGGACTGGTTTTGTGCCTCTGGAGGAGTGAGACAAATCCAGACATTCATGTCCAAACAGGGTAGTCCGAGAAAAATGTCCAAAGCACAAGAAAACAAACAAACAAACTGCAACAACAGCAAAAGAAGGGAATAAACATGGGTGGCTTAGTCCTGCTGAAGTACTGCCAACAGAATCAGTTTTTTCAGGGAATCCTTCAGCTCCTGGTTCCTCATGCTGTAGATGAGGGGATTCAGCGTTGGAGGCACCACCGAGTACAGGACTGCCAGCACCAGATCCAGGGATGAGGAGGAGATGGAGTGGGGCCTCAGGTAGGCAACTGTGCCAGTGCTGATGAACAGGGAGACCACGGCGAGGTGAGGGAGGCACGTGGAAAAGGCTTTGTGCCGGCCCTGCTCTGAGGGCATCCTCAGCACAGCCCTGAAGATCTGCACATAGGACAGGACAATGAAAACAAAACACCCAAATGCTAAACAAAGACTAACCGCAATGACCCAAAGTTCCCTGAGGTAGGCATCCGAGCAGGAGAGCCTGAGGATCTGGGGGACTTCACAGAAGAACTGGTCCAGGGCGTTGCCTTGGCACAGTGGTATGGAAAATGTATTGGCCGTGTGCAGCACGGAATAGAAAAAACTTCCACCCCAGGCAGCTGCTGCTGCTTTCATACAAGCTCTACTGCTCATAAAGGTCCCGTAGTGCAGGGGTTTGCAGATGGCAACGTAGCGGTCATAGGCCATGACGGTGAGAAGGGAATATTCTGCTCCAAGCAAGAAGAAGAGAAAAAAGACTTGGGCAACACACCCTGAGTAGGAGATGGTCCTGATGTCCCACAAAGCAATGACCATGGCTTTGGGGACAGTGGTGGCGATGCAGCCCAGGTCGAGGAGGGCGAGGTTGAGGAGGAAGAAGTACATGGGGGTGTGGAGGCGGTGGTTGCAGGCTACACCTGTGAGGATGAGGCCGTTGCCCAGGAGGGCAGCCAGGTAGATGCCCAGGAAGAGCCCGAAGTGCAGGAGCTGCAGCTCGCGTGTGTCTGAGAATGGCAGGAGGAGGAACTCTGTGGGGAAGCTGCTGTTGGACATTTGCTGCCTCTGCACATGGTTGCCTACCTGTGGAGGAAAAGACAGAGACAAGTTAGAGACTTATCCGAGCAAAACCTCTACCATTCTTCAAAGAAAGCTGCTCAACAAGACACGCTGCCTCTTCCCTGTGAGCTCTGTTTTTTTTTTTGTTTGTTTGTTTTTTTTTTTTTGTTTTGTTTTTTTGAGTTTAAAGTTGTCTCAGAGATCAGGCAGATCCTCTCTGGGCTCAGCAGGAATTTGTACTTTCCTACAGTGTCTGGTAAAGAGCACCAGAGACGTATCTCAGGTGCCCACTAGCCAGAGGTATCTCCCTATTTGCAAGTGTTGAGCAGGATATCCCACAATCCCACAAGAAACAATGAAGGTGTTTTTGGTGCTGTCTGTAGGCTAAGGGTTGTGAAGGGAAATTAGAAGGTTCCTCACAGAGCCACAATTCTATTTCAGTGTAATGATCTCTGAGGTTCAGTCACTCGTACAAACCTGACAATTCCATTATGATCCCAGTGATTGCCCCCTTAGCAGGAAAGTGAAAGCAGAGATCCTAGAGAGTGCTTTCCCTTCAGGAAGCTCCTGCCTTGGTCTTCCCTGTCAAGAATCTCCCCCCGAGATGCCCTGGGGTGCTGTGGAGCTGTGAGCAGCCTGCCTTAGGCAGCAACCTCTGGGCAGCAGCAAAGTCCTGCCATGTCAGGAGGCCTCCTTCACACAATCACACAATGTCCAGGGTTGGAATGGACCTCTGAAGATCATCTAGTCCAATCCCCCCACCAAGCAGGATCACCTAAGGCACATTGCACAGAATGGTACCCAGACAGGTTTTGAATATCTTCAGAGGAGGAGATTCCACAACATCTCTGGGCAACCCATTCCAGGGCTCTGTCACCCTCACAGTAAAGAAGTGCTCCCTCATATTCAGCTGGAGCTTCCTGTGCTTCAGTTTGTGCCCATTGTCTCTCGTGCTGTCTTTGGGCACAAATGAAGAGAAACTTGCTCCATGCTCTCAACACCCTCCCCTCAGATATTCATATACATTAATGAGGTTTCCCTTCATTCTTCTATTTTCAAAGCTAAACAGGCGGAGCTCTCTCACCCAGTCCTCATACAACAGGAGCTACAGGCATCTAATAATCTCATTTTAGTAGCCCTCTTCTGAACTTGCTCCAGTAGTTCTATGTCTCTCTTGTACGGGGTAGTGCTGAACTGGACACAGTACTGGAGGTATAAACTTCCACCCACCGCTTCTCCCCGCAGCGCCCTGGGCGGCTCTCCCGGCAGGCTGAGTGCTGAGCCTGGAAGGCGTCAGAGGCCCTGCCCCGGCACACAGCCCCTGGGGCACAGCAGGGACCCTGCTCTGCACCACAGCCCTGAGCACCCCTGCCTGCACCGTGGCTACACAGCCTACAGCCAGCCCCATGAGGCAGAACCCTCGTGTCCTGTCCTTCTGACAGCTTTGGCAGGTAGTCCCTGCTCTGGAGCTTGTCATTTTCTTCTCCAAAGAAACTCTGAGAGTCCTCCTGAAAGCTCCTACAGGCTGTGGGATTTGCCAGCAAATCTGGAGATGGCACCAGGAACAACAGCTGTGTGTTGCCCTGCAGCCACAGACTTACCCTGTTCAGGCTGTGAAGATTTTTCCTGCAGTGAGCTCTCAGCATCCCCCCTTCACGCTGCCTTTAACATCTCCCTCCCTTCTCCCAGCCACCCTTGTCCCCTGCAGGCAGTGCCCCCAGCCCTGCTGTGCTGTGCAGAGGAGCTGCTCCTGGGCAGAGCTGTCTCTCTGCAGTGCTGCCCGCTTGCCAGGAGCTCCCCTTGTAAGGGTTTATAGGGTTAGGGTTGTAAGGGTTTTTAGGGTTTGGGTTGTAAGTGTTTTTAGGGTTAGGGCTTTAGGGTCTTTAGGGTTAGGGTTGTAAGGATTTTTAGGGTTAGGGTCTTAAAGGTTTTTAGGGATAGGGCTTTAGGGTCCTTAGTGTTAGGGTTGTAAGGATTTTTAGGGTTAGGGTTGTAAGGGTTTTAGGGTTAGGGTTGTAAGGGATTTTAGGGTTAGGGTTGTAAGGGATTTTAGGGTTAGGGCTTTAGGGTTTTAGGGTTAGGGCTTGAGGGTTTTTAGAATTAGGGTTGTAATGGTTTTTAGGGTTAGGATTTTAGGGTTTTTATGGTTAGGATTGTAAGGGATTTTAGGGTTAGGGATTTAGGGTTTTTATGGTTAGGATTGTAAGGGATTTTAGGGTTAGGGCTTTAGGGTTTTTAGGGTTAGGGTTGTAAGGATTTTTAGGTTTAGGTTCGTAAAGGTTTTTAGGTTTAGGGTCGTAAAGGTTTTTAGGGTTAGGGTTCTAAGGGTTTTTAGTGTTAGGGCTTTAGGGTTTTTAGCTTTAGGGTTGTAAGGATTTTTCGGTTTAGGGCTTTAGGGTTTTTAGTATTAGGGTTGTAAGGCATTTTAGGTTTAGGGCTTAAGGGTTTTTAGGGTTAGGGTTGTAAGGGTATTTAGGTTTAGGGTTGTAAGGATTTTTAAGGTTAAGGTTTTAAGGATTTTTAGGGTTAGGGTTGTAAGGATTTATAGGGTTAGGGTCGTAAGGATTTTTAGGGTAAGGTCTTTAAGATCTTTAGGGTTAGGGTTGTAAGGGTTTTTAGGGTTAGGGTTGTAAGGATTTTTAGGGTTAGGGTTGTAAGGATTTTTAGGGTTAGGGTCGTAAATGTTTGTAGGGTTAGGGCTTTAGTGTCTTTAGGGTGAGGGTTGGAAGGGTTTTTAGGGTTAGGGTTGTAAGGATTTTTAGGGTTAGGGTTGTAAGGATTTTTAGGGTTAGGGTCGTAAATGTTTTTAGGGTTAGGGCTTTAGGGTCTTTAGGTTTAGGGTTGAAAGGGTTTTTAGGGTTAGGGTTGTAAGGTTTTTTAGGGTTAGGGCTTTAGGGTTTTTAGGGTTAGGGTTGTTAGGGTTTTTAGGGTTAGAGCTTTAGGGCCTTTAGGGTTAGCGTTGTAAGGATTTTTAGGGTTAGGGTTGTAAGGGTTTTAAGGGTTAGGGCTTTAGCGTCTTTAGGGTTAGGTTTGTAAGGATTTTTAGGGTTGTAAGGGTTTTCAGGGTTAGGATTTTAGCGTTTTTAGGGTTAGGGTTGTAAGGGTTTTTAGGGTTAGGGTTCTAAGGGTTTTTAGGGTTAGGGTTGTAAGTATTTTTAAGGTTAAGGTTGTAAGGATTTTTAGGGTTAGGGTCATAAAGGTTTTTAGGGTTAGGGCTTTAGGGTCTATAGGGTTAGGTTTTGAAGGGGTTTTAGGGTTAGGGCTTTAGGGTTTTTAGGGTTAGGGTTGGAAGGGTTTCAAGGTTAGGTTTGTAAGGGTTTTTAGGGTTAGAGCTTTAGGGTTTTTAGGGTTTGGTTTGTAAGGCTTTTTAGGTTTTAGGGCTGTAAGTGTTTTTAGGGTTAGTGCTTTAGGGTCTTTAGGGTTAGCGTTGTAAGGATTTTTAGGGTTAGGGTTGTAAGGGTTTTTAGGGTTAGGGCTTTAGCGTCTTTAGGGTAAGGTTTGAAAGGATTTTTAGGGTTAGGGTTGTAAGGGTTTTTAGGGTTAGGGCTTTAGGGTTTTTAGGGTTAAGGCTTGAGGGTTTTTAGAATTAGGGTTGTAATGGTTTTTAGGGTTAGGGTTTAAGGCTTTTTATGGTTAGGATTGTAAGGGATTTTAGGGTTAGGGCTTTAGGGTTTTTAGGTTTAGGGTTGTAAGGATTTTTCGGTGTAGGGCTTTAGGGTTTTTAGTATTAGGGTTGTAAGGCTTTTTAGGTTTAGGGCTTTAGGGTTTTTAGGGTTAGGGTTGTAAGGGTATTTAGGTTTAGGGTTGTAAGGATTTTTAAGTTTAAGGTTTTAAGGATTTTTAGGGTTAGGGTTGTAAAGGTTTTTAGGGTTAGTGTTGTAAGGGATTTTAGGGTTAGGGCTTTAGGGTTTTTATGGTTAGGATTGTAAGGGATTTTAGGGTTAGGGTTTTAGGGTTTTTAGGGTTAGGGCTTTAAGGTTTTTATGGTTAGGGTTGTAAGGCTTTATAGGGTTAGGGTCGTAAGGGTTTTTAGGCTAAGGTATTTATGATCTTTAGGGTTAGGTTTGGAAGGGTTTTTAGGGTTAGGGTTGTAAGGGTTTTTAGGGTTAGGGTTGTAAGGATTTTTAGGGTTAGGGTTGTAAGGATTTTTAGGGTTAGGGTCATAAATGTTTTTAGGGTTAGGGCTTTAGGGTCTTTAGGGTTAGGGTTTGAAGGGTTTTTAGGGTTTGGGTTGTAAGGGTTTTTAGGGTTAGGGTTGTAAGAATTTTTAGGGTTAGGGCAATAGAGTTTTTAGGGTTGTAAGGGTTTATAGGGTTAGGGTTGTAAGGGTTTTTAGGGTTAGGGTTGTAAGGATTTTTAGGGTTAGGTTCGTAAATGTTTTTAGGTTTAGGTCTTTAAGGTTTTTAGGGTTAGGGTTGGAAGGGTTTTTAGGGTTTGGGTTGTAAGGGTTTTTAGGGTTAGGGTTGTGAGAATTTTTAGTGTTAGGGCAATAGAGTTTTTAGGGTTGTAAGGGTTTGTAGGGTAAGGGTTGTAAGGGTTTTTAGGGTTAGGGCTTTAGGGTCTTTAAGGTTAGGGTTGTAAGGATTTTTAGGGTTAGGGTTGGAAGGGTTTTTAGGGTTAGGGCTTTAGCGTCTTTAGGGTTAGGGTTCTAAGGGTTTTTAGGGTTAGGGTTGTAAGGATTTTTAAGGTTAATGTTGTAATGATTTTTAGGGTTAGGGTCATAAAGGTTTTTAGGGTTAGGGCTTTAGGGTCTATAGGGTTAGGTTTGGAAGGGTTTTTAGGGTTAGGGCTTTAGGGCCTTTAGGGTTAGGGTTGTTAGGGTTTTCAGGGTTAAGGCTGTAAGGAGTTTTAGGGTTAGGGTTGTAAGGCTTTTTAGGGTTAGGGTTTTAGAGTTTTTATGGTTAGGATTGTAAGGGTTTTTAGGGTTAGGGCTTTAGGGTCTTTAAGGTTAGGGTTGTAAGGATTTTTAGGGTTAGGGTTGGAAGGGTTTTTAGGGTTAGGGCTTTAGGTTTTTTAGGGTTAGGGTTGTAAGGGTTTTTAGGTTTAGGGCTTTAGGGTCTTTAGGGTTAGGGTTGTAAGGGTTTTTAGGGTTAGGGTTTTAAGGGTTTTTAGGGTTAGGGCTTTAGTGTTTTTAGGGGGCAGAGCCTAGTAGCCTGCTTCTCTTGCTGAGTCTACGCCCAGCACAGCAGTCAGCAGGATGGGGTTGTGCCTGTCTGATCCCATTCCTTCCAACTCCTGCCCTTCCTGGCCCATTTCCTTCTGGTACCACCTCATGAAGGCATTTTCAGTGGGTCAAAGCATGTCACGTCCTCCTGCTGCACAGGAGCTGCTCTCCTGGGCCTGCCTAAAGCACCTTTGAGTCGCAGACTTCTCATCAGCACTGACTTCTTGCGCGAGCTGCTGGAAATTGTCTAAGAAGCAAGGAAAGCTCAGACGGGTTTTGTTTCCCTCTGGAGGAGGGGAACAAATTTTTTCCTGCTGGAGGTTATGGGACTGTGGCTCTGTGCTGGAGTGCCGAGGACCTGCTGAGCCTGCTTGCTGTCACTTTGTTTTACCTTCTTTGATCCCGTTGGGAAACTTGCCACCACCCAGCACTCAGAGGAACAGCATGGTTGTGTGAAGGAGGTTGTGAGGGCAGACTTGCTTCCTTCTTAAGAAGAGCTTTCTCTGCCTCATGACATCCCCCATGCAAGCGGAGAATTCCTCCCGGTCTCCTGTCCAGCATATCCCAGTTCCTGGCCACCTGCAGCCCCTTCTCCAGGGACATCTGTGCGATCTGTGGCTGTTGTAGGAGTTTAGGGCAGTCATAGGGAATTTCAAGTGGCTCAGACCATGTCCTTAGATCCCAGCTATGGGTCTTCATTGAAGGGGACACGAGTCGTTCCTCAGGCTCCCTTCCCTGCGACCTCTCTGTCTCTGCTGCCTCTCGTGGGACTACAGAGCCCTAATTAGCCCAGGTAGTTTTCCATTTAGCCCTTTGGGTGACGTTCTGAAGCTGCATTTGCTGCCCACCCCTAGCAATGGGCTGTCTGTGAATAATCCCTGTGCTCTCCTGGGCAGGAGGCAGTGGGACATCAGCATGTGACACGAGCCCTGTCACATGCTGCACAGTCCCAAGCAGATATGTCCTGACCATTCCCATCTCCAGTGGCTCTGGGCACCCACAGATAAGAGCTGAATCCATCCCAAGATTCCCTAGAAAATCACCTGATGATCTCATCAACACATGGAAAACACAAGGTTAACAGCAAGCCCTGTTAGGGTGCAATTTCTTGAGAGTATTCTTGACTCCATCAAATGGAAAAAAGTCTCAAACTTCAGACACAGCACTGAAGACATCCCCTTTTATCACAGAGAAGTGAAAAAGGAGTACAGCTCTGACATAAATACATTTAAAGATGGCTTCTGGGACAGAGGGACTGGTTTTGTGCCTCTGGAGGAGTGAGACAAATCCAGACATTCATGTCCAAACAGGGTAGTCCGAGAAAAATGTCCAAAGCACAAGAAAACAAACAAACAAACTGCAACAACAGCAAAAGAAGGGAATAAACATGGGTGGCTTAGTCCTGCTGAAGTACTGCCAACAGAATCAGTTTTTTCAGGGAATCCTTCAGCTCCTGGTTCCTCATGCTGTAGATGAGGGGATTCAGCGTTGGAGGCACCACCGAGTACAGGACTGCCAGCACCAGATCCAGGGATGAGGAGGAGATGGAGTGGGGCCTCAGGTAGGCAACTGTGCCAGTGCTGATGAACAGGGAGACCACGGCGAGGTGAGGGAGGCACGTGGAAAAGGCTTTGTGCCGGCCCTGCTCTGAGGGCATCCTCAGCACAGCCCTGAAGATCTGCACATAGGACAGGACAATGAAAACAAAACACCCAAATGCTAAACAAAGACTAACCGCAATGACCCAAAGTTCCCTGAGGTAGGCATCCGAGCAGGAGAGCCTGAGGATCTGGGGGACTTCACAGAAGAACTGGTCCAGGGCGTTGCCTTGGCACAGTGGTATGGAAAATGTATTGGCCGTGTGCAGCACGGAATAGAAAAAACTTCCACCCCAGGCAGCTGCTGCTGCTTTCATACAAGCTCTACTGCTCATAAAGGTCCCGTAGTGCAGGGGTTTGCAGATGGCAACGTAGCGGTCATAGGCCATGACGGTGAGAAGGGAATATTCTGCTCCAAGCAAGAAGAAGAGAAAAAAGACTTGGGCAACACACCCTGAGTAGGAGATGGTCCTGGTGTCCCACAAAGCAATGACCATGGCTTTGGGGACAGTGGTGGCGATGCAGCCCAGGTCGAGGAGGGCGAGGTTGAGGAGGAAGAAGTACATGGGGGTGTGGAGGCGGTGGTTGCAGGCTACACCTGTGAGGATGAGGCCGTTGCCCAGGAGGGCAGCCAGGTAGATGCCCAGGAAGAGCCCGAAGTGCAGGAGCTGCAGCTCGCGTGTGTCTGAGAATGGCAGGAGGAGGAACTCTGTGGGGAAGCTGCTGTTGGACATTTGCTGCCTCTGCACATGGTTGCCTACCTGTGGAGGAAAAGACAGAGACAAGTTAGAGACTTATCCGAGCAAAACCTCTACCATTCTTCAAAGAAAGCTGCTCAACAAGACACGCTGCCTCTTCCCTGTGAGCTCTGTTTTTTTTTTTGTTTGTTTTTTTTTTTTTTTTTTTTTTTTTTGTTTTGTTTTTTTGAGTTTAAAGTTGTCTCAGAGATCAGGCAGATCCTCTCTGGGCTCAGCAGGAATTTGTACTTTCCTACAGTGTCTGGTAAAGAGCACCAGAGACGTATCTCAGGTGCCCACTAGCCAGAGGTATCTCCCTATTTGCAAGTGTTGAGCAGGATATCCCACAATCCCACAAGAAACAATGAAGGTGTTTTTGGTGCTGTCTGTAGGCTAAGGGTTGTGAAGGGAAATTAGAAGGTTCCTCACAGAGCCACAATTCTATTTCAGTGTAATGATCTCTGAGGTTCAGTCACTCGTACAAACCTGACAATTCCATTATGATCCCAGTGATTGCCCCCTTAGCAGGAAAGTGAAAGCAGAGATCCTAGAGAGTGCTTTCCCTTCAGGAAGCTCCTGCCTTGGTCTTCCCTGTCAAGAATCTCCCCCCGAGATGCCCTGGGGTGCTGTGGAGCTGTGAGCAGCCTGCCTTAGGCAGCAACCTCTGGGCAGCAGCAAAGTCCTGCCATGTCAGGAGGCCTCCTTCACACAATCACACAATGTCCAGGGTTGGAATGGACCTCTGAAGATCATCTAGTCCAATCCCCCCACCAAGCAGGATCACCTAAGGCACATTGCACAGAATGGTACCCAGACAGGTTTTGAATATCTTCAGAGGAGGAGATTCCACAACATCTCTGGGCAACCCATTCCAGGGCTCTGTCACCCTCACAGTAAAGAAGTGCTCCCTCATATTCAGCTGGAGCTTCCTGTGCTTCAGTTTGTGCCCATTGTCTCTCGTGCTGTCTTTGGGCACAAATGAAGAGAAACTTGCTCCATGCTCTCAACACCCTCCCCTCAGATATTCATATACATTAATGAGGTTTCCCTTCATTCTTCTATTTTCAAAGCTAAACAGGCGGAGCTCTCTCACCCAGTCCTCATACAACAGGAGCTACAGGCATCTAATAATCTCATTTTAGTAGCCCTCTTCTGAACTTGCTCCAGTAGTTCTATGTCTCTCTTGTACGGGGTAGTGCTGAACTGGACACAGTACTGGAGGTATAAACTTCCACCCACCGCTTCTCCCCGCAGCGCCCTGGGCGGCTCTCCCGGCAGGCTGAGTGCTGAGCCTGGAAGGCGTCAGAGGCCCTGCCCCGGCACACAGCCCCTGGGGCACAGCAGGGACCCTGCTCTGCACCACAGCCCTGAGCACCCCTGCCTGCACCGTGGCTACACAGCCTACAGCCAGCCCCATGAGGCAGAACCCTCGTGTCCTGTCCTTCTGACAGCTTTGGCAGGTAGTCCCTGCTCTGGAGCTTGTCATTTTCTTCTCCAAAGAAACTCTGAGAGTCCTCCTGAAAGCTCCTACAGGCTGTGGGATTTGCCAGCAAATCTGGAGATGGCACCAGGAACAACAGCTGTGTGTTGCCCTGCAGCCACAGACTTACCCTGTTCAGGCTGTGAAGATTTTTCCTGCAGTGAGCTCTCAGCATCCCCCCTTCACGCTGCCTTTAACATCTCCCTCCCTTCTCCCAGCCACCCTTGTCCCCTGCAGGCAGTGCCCCCAGCCCTGCTGTGCTGTGCAGAGGAGCTGCTCCTGGGCAGAGCTGTCTCTCTGCAGTGCTGCCCGCTTGCCAGGAGCTCCCCTTGTAAGGGTTTATAGGGTTAGGGTTGTAAGGGTTTTTAGGGTTTGGGTTGTAAGTGTTTTTAGGGTTAGGGCTTTAGGGTCTTTAGGGTTAGGGTTGTAAGGATTTTTAGGGTTAGGGTCTTAAAGGTTTTTAGGGATAGGGCTTTAGGGTCCTTAGTGTTAGGGTTGTAAGGATTTTTAGGGTTAGGGTTGTAAGGGTTTTTAGGGTTAGGGCTTTAGGGTTTTTAGGGGGCAGAGCCTAGTAGCCTGCTTCTCTTGCTGAGTCTACGCCCAGCACAGCAGTCAGCAGGATGGGGTTGTGCCTGTCTGATCCCATTCCTTCCAACTCCTGCCCTTCCTGGCCCATTTCCTTCTGGTACCACCTCATGAAGGCATTTTCAGTGGGTCAAAGCATGTCACGTCCTCCTGCTGCACAGGAGCTGCTCTCCTGGGCCTGCCTAAAGCACCTTTGAGTCGCAGACTTCTCATCAGCACTGACTTCTTGCGCGAGCTGCTGGAAATTGTCTAAGAAGCAAGGAAAGCTCAGACGGGTTTTGTTTCCCTCTGGAGGAGGGGAACAAATTTTTTCCTGCTGGAGGTTATGGGACTGTGGCTCTGTGCTGGAGTGCCGAGGACCTGCTGAGCCTGCTTGCTGTCACTTTGTTTTACCTTCTTTGATCCCGTTGGGAAACTTGCCACCACCCAGCACTCAGAGGAACAGCATGGTTGTGTGAAGGAGGTTGTGAGGGCAGACTTGCTTCCTTCTTAAGAAGAGCTTTCTCTGCCTCATGACATCCCCCATGCAAGCGGAGAATTCCTCCCGGTCTCCTGTCCAGCATATCCCAGTTCCTGGCCACCTGCAGCCCCTTCTCCAGGGACATCTGTGCGATCTGTGGCTGTTGTAGGAGTTTAGGGCAGTCATAGGGAATTTCAAGTGGCTCAGACCATGTCCTTAGATCCCAGCTATGGGTCTTCATTGAAGGGGACACGAGTCGTTCCTCAGGCTCCCTTCCCTGCGACCTCTCTGTCTCTGCTGCCTCTCGTGGGACTACAGAGCCCTAATTAGCCCAGGTAGTTTTCCATTTAGCCCTTTGGGTGACGTTCTGAAGCTGCATTTGCTGCCCACCCCTAGCAATGGGCTGTCTGTGAATAATCCCTGTGCTCTCCTGGGCAGGAGGCAGTGGGACATCAGCATGTGACACGAGCCCTGTCACATGCTGCACAGTCCCAAGCAGATATGTCCTGACCATTCCCATCTCCAGTGGCTCTGGGCACCCACAGATAAGAGCTGAATCCATCCCAAAATTCCCTAGAAAATCACCTGATGATCTCATCAACACATGGAAAACACAAGGTTAACAGCAAGCCCTGTTAGGGTGCAATTTCTTGAGAGTATTCTTGACTCCATCAAATGGAAAAAAGTCTCAAACTTCAGACACAGCACTGAAGACATCCCCTTTTATCACAGAGAAGTGAAAAAGGAGTACAGCTCTGACATAAATACATTTAAAGATGGCTTCTGGGACAGAGGGACTGGTTTTGTGCCTCTGGAGGAGTGAGACAAATCCAGACATTCATGTCCAAACAGGGTAGTCCGAGAAAAATGTCCAAAGCACAAGAAAACAAACAAACAAACAAACTGCAACAACAGCAAAAGAAGGGAATAAACATGGGTGGCTTAGTCCTGCTGAAGTACTGCCAACAGAATCAGTTTTTTCAGGGAATCCTTCAGCTCCTGGTTCCTCATGCTGTAGATGAGGGGATTCAGCGTTGGAGGCACCACCGAGTACAGGACTGCCAGCACCAGATCCAGGGATGAGGAGGAGATGGAGTGGGGCCTCAGGTAGGCAACTGTGCCAGTGCTGATGAACAGGGAGACCACGGCGAGGTGAGGGAGGCACGTGGAAAAGGCTTTGTGCCGGCCCTGCTCTGAGGGCATCCTCAGCACAGCCCTGAAGATCTGCACATAGGACAGGACAATGAAAACAAAACACCCAAATGCTAAACAAAGACTAACCGCAATGACCCAAAGTTCCCTGAGGTAGGCATCCGAGCAGGAGAGCCTGAGGATCTGGGGGACTTCACAGAAGAACTGGTCCAGGGCGTTGCCTTGGCACAGTGGTATGGAAAATGTATTGGCCGTGTGCAGCACGGAATAGAAAAAACTTCCACCCCAGGCAGCTGCTGCTGCTTTCATACAAGCTCTACTGCTCATAAAGGTCCCGTAGTGCAGGGGTTTGCAGATGGCAACGTAGCGGTCATAGGCCATGACGGTGAGAAGGGAATATTCTGCTCCAAGCAAGAAGAAGAGAAAAAAGACTTGGGCAACACACCCTGAGTAGGAGATGGTCCTGATGTCCCACAAAGCAATGACCATGGCTTTGGGGACAGTGGTGGCGATGCAGCCCAGGTCGAGGAGGGCGAGGTTGAGGAGGAAGAAGTACATGGGGGTGTGGAGGCGGTGGTTGCAGGCTACACCTGTGAGGATGAGGCCGTTGCCCAGGAGGGCAGCCAGGTAGATGCCCAGGAAGAGCCCGAAGTGCAGGAGCTGCAGCTCGCGTGTGTCTGAGAATGGCAGGAGGAGGAACTCTGTGGGGAAGCTGCTGTTGGACATTTGCTGCCTCTGCACATGGTTGCCTACCTGTGGAGGAAAAGACAGAGACAAGTTAGAGACTTATCCGAGCAAAACCTCTACCATTCTTCAAAGAAAGCTGCTCAACAAGACACGCTGCCTCTTCCCTGTGAGCTCTGTTTTTTTTTTTGTTTTTTTTTTTTTTTTTTTTTTGTTTTGTTTTTTTGAGTTTAAAGTTGTCTCAGAGATCAGGCAGATCCTCTCTGGGCTCAGCAGGAATTTGTACTTTCCTACAGTGTCTGGTAAAGAGCACCAGAGACGTATCTCAGGTGCCCACTAGCCAGAGGTATCTCCCTATTTGCAAGTGTTGAGCAGGATATCCCACAATCCCACAAGAAACAATGAAGGTGTTTTTGGTGCTGTCTGTAGGCTAAGGGTTGTGAAGGGAAATTAGAAGGTTCCTCACAGAGCCACAATTCTATTTCAGTGTAATGATCTCTGAGGTTCAGTCACTCGTACAAACCTGACAATTCCATTATGATCCCAGTGATTGCCCCCTTAGCAGGAAAGTGAAAGCAGAGATCCTAGAGAGTGCTTTCCCTTCAGGAAGCTCCTGCCTTGGTCTTCCCTGTCAAGAATCTCCCCCCGAGATGCCCTGGGGTGCTGTGGAGCTGTGAGCAGCCTGCCTTAGGCAGCAACCTCTGGGCAGCAGCAAAGTCCTGCCATGTCAGGAGGCCTCCTTCACACAATCACACAATGTCCAGGGTTGGAATGGACCTCTGAAGATCATCTAGTCCAATCCCCCCACCAAGCAGGATCACCTAAGGCACATTGCACAGAATGGTACCCAGACAGGTTTTGAATATCTTCAGAGGAGGAGATTCCACAACATCTCTGGGCAACCCATTCCAGGGCTCTGTCACCCTCACAGTAAAGAAGTGCTCCCTCATATTCAGCTGGAGCTTCCTGTGCTTCAGTTTGTGCCCATTGTCTCTCGTGCTGTCTTTGGGCACAAATGAAGAGAAACTTGCTCCATGCTCTCAACACCCTCCCCTCAGATATTCATATACATTAATGAGGTTTCCCTTCATTCTTCTATTTTCAAAGCTAAACAGGCGGAGCTCTCTCACCCAGTCCTCATACAACAGGAGCTACAGGCATCTAATAATCTCATTTTAGTAGCCCTCTTCTGAACTTGCTCCAGTAGTTCTATGTCTCTCTTGTACGGGGTAGTGCTGAACTGGACACAGTACTGGAGGTATAAACTTCCACCCACCGCTTCTCCCCGCAGCGCCCTGGGCGGCTCTCCCGGCAGGCTGAGTGCTGAGCCTGGAAGGCGTCAGAGGCCCTGCCCCGGCACACAGCCCCTGGGGCACAGCAGGGACCCTGCTCTGCACCACAGCCCTGAGCACCCCTGCCTGCACCGTGGCTACACAGCCTACAGCCAGCCCCATGAGGCAGAACCCTCGTGTCCTGTCCTTCTGACAGCTTTGGCAGGTAGTCCCTGCTCTGGAGCTTGTCATTTTCTTCTCCAAAGAAACTCTGAGAGTCCTCCTGAAAGCTCCTACAGGCTGTGGGATTTGCCAGCAAATCTGGAGATGGCACCAGGAACAACAGCTGTGTGTTGCCCTGCAGCCACAGACTTACCCTGTTCAGGCTGTGAAGATTTTTCCTGCAGTGAGCTCTCAGCATCCCCCCTTCACGCTGCCTTTAACATCTCCCTCCCTTCTCCCAGCCACCCTTGTCCCCTGCAGGCAGTGCCCCCAGCCCTGCTGTGCTGTGCAGAGGAGCTGCTCCTGGGCAGAGCTGTCTCTCTGCAGTGCTGCCCGCTTGCCAGGAGCTCCCCTTGTAAGGGTTTATAGGGTTAGGGTTGTAAGGGTTTTTAGGGTTTGGGTTGTAAGTGTTTTTAGGGTTAGGGCTTTAGGGTCTTTAGGGTTAGGGTTGTAAGGATTTTTAGGGTTAGGGTCTTAAAGGTTTTTAGGGATAGGGCTTTAGGGTCCTTAGTGTTAGGGTTGTAAGGATTTTTAGGGTTAGGGTTGTAAGGGTTTTAGGGTTAGGGTTGTAAGGGATTTTAGGGTTAGGGTTGTAAGGGATTTTAGGGTTAGGGCTTTAGGGTTTTTAGGGTTAGGGCTTGAGGGTTTTTAGAATTAGGGTTGTAATGGTTTTTAGGGTTAGGGTTTTAGGGTTTTTAGGGTTAGGATTGTAAGGGATTTTAGGGTTAGGGCTTTAGGGTTTTTATGGTTAGGATTGTAAGGGATTTTAGGGTTAGGGCTTTAGGGTTTTTAGGGTTAGGGTTGTAAGGATTTTTAGGTTTAGGTTCGTAAAGGTTTTTAGGTTTAGGGTCGTAAAGGTTTTTAGGGTTAGGGTTGTAAGGGTTTTTAGTGTTAGGGCTTTAGGGTTTTTAGCTTTAGGGTTGTAAGGATTTTTCGGTTTAGGGCTTTAGGGTTTTTAGTATTAGGGTTGTAAGGCTTTTTAGGTTTAGGGCTTTAGGGTTTTTAGGGTTAGGGTTGTAAGGGTATTTAGGTTTAGGGTTGTAAGGATTTTTAAGTTTAAGGTTTTAAGGATTTTTAGGTTTAGGGTTGTAAGGGATTTTAGGGTTAGGGCTTTAGGGTTTTTATGGTTAGGATTGTAAGGGATTTTAGGGTTAGGGCTTTAGGGTTTTTAGGGTTAGGGCTTTAGGGTTTTTATGGTTAGGGTTGTAAGGCTTTATAGGGTTAGGGTCGTAAGGGTTTTTAGGGTAAGGTCTTTAAGATCTTTAGGGTTAGGTTTGGAAGGGTTTTTAGGGTTAGGGTTGTAAGGGTTTTTAGGGTTAGGTTTGTAAGGATTTTTAGGGTTAGGGTTGTAAGGATTTTTAGTGTTAGGGTCGTAAATGTTTTTAGGGTTAGGGCTTTAGGGTCTTTAGGGTTAGGGTTCGAAGGGTTTTTAGGGTTTGGGTTGTAAGGGTTTTTAGGGTTAGGGTTGTAAGAATTTTTAGTGTTAGGGCAATAGAGTTTTTAGGGTTGTAAGGGTTTATACGGTAAGGGTTGTAAGGGTTTTTAGGGTTAGGGTTGTAAAGGTTTTAGGGTTAGGGTCGTAAAGTTTTTTAGGTTTAGGGCTTTAGGGTCTTTAGGGTTAGGGTTGTAAGGGTTTTTAGGGTTAGGGCTTTAGGGTTTTTAGGGTTAGGGCTTGAGGGTTTTTAGAATTAGGGTTGTAATGGTTTTTAGGGTTAGGGTTATAGTGTTTTTATGGTTAGGATTGTAAGGGATTTTAGGGTTAGGGCTTTAGGGTTTTTAGGTTTAGGGTTGTAAGGATTTTTCGGTTTAGGGCTTTAGGGTTTTTAGTATTAGGGTTGTAAGGCTTTTTAGGTTTAGGGCTTTAGGGTTTTTAGGGTTAGGGTTGTAAGGGTATTTAGGTTTAGGGTTGTAAGGATTTTTAAGTTTAATGTTTTAAGGATTTTTAGGGTTAGGGTTGTAAAGGTTTTTAGGGTTAGTGTTGTAAGGGATTTTAGGGTTAGGGTTTTAGGGTTTTTATGGTTAGGATTGTAAGGGATTTTAGGGTTAGGGCTTTAGGGTTTTTAGGGTTAGGGCTTTAGGGTTTTTATGGTTAGGGTTGTAAGGCTTTATAGGGTTAGGGTCGTAAGGGTTTTTAGGGTAAGGTCTTTAAGATCTTTAGGGTTAGGTTTGGAAGGGTTTTTAGGGTTAGGGTTGTAAGGGTTTTTAGGGTTAGGGTCGTAAATGTTTTTAGGGTTAGGGCTTTAGGGTCTTTAGGGTTAGGGTTGGAAGGGTTTTTAGGGTTTGGGTTGTAAGGGTTTTTAGGGTTAGGGTTGTAAGAATTTTTAGGGTTAGGGCAATAGAGTTTTTAGGGTTGTAAGGGTTTATAGGGTTAGGGTTGTAAGGGTTTTTAGGGTTAGGGTTGTAAGGATTTTTAGGGTTAGGGTCGTAAATGTTTTTAGGGTTAGGGCTTTAAGGTTTTTAGGGTTAGGGTTGGAAGGGTTTTTAGGGTTTGGGTTTAAGAATTTTTAGTGTTAGGGCAATAGAGTTTTTAGGGTTGTAAGGGTTTGTAGGGTAAGGGTTGTAAGGGTTTTTAGTGTTAGGGCTTTAGGGTCTTTAGGGTTAGGGTTGTAAGGATTTTTAGGGTTAGGGTTGGAAGGGTTTTTAGGGTTAGGGCTTTAGCCTCTTTAGGGTTAGGGTTCTAAGGGTTTTTAGGGTTAGGGTTGTAAGGATTTTTAAGGTTAATGTTGTAATGATTTTTAGGGTTAGGGTCATAAAGGTTTTTAGGGTTAGGGCTTTAGGGTCTATAGGGTTAGGGTTGGAAGGGTTTTTAGGGTTAGGGCTTTAAGGTTTTTAGGGTTAGGGTTGGAAGGTTTTTTAGAATTCGGGTTATAAGTGTTTTTAGGGTTAGGGTTTTAGGGTCTTTAGGGTTAGGGTTGGAAGAGTTTTTAGTGTTAGGGCTTCAGAATTTTTAGGGTTACGGTTGGAAGGGTTTTAAGGTTAGGGTTGTAAGGGTTTTTAGGGTTAGGGCTTTAGGGTGTTTAGGGTTAGGTTTGTAAGGATTTTTAGGGTTAGGATTGTAAGGGTTTTTAGGGTTAGGGTTGTAAGGGTTTTTAGGGTTAGGGTTGTAAGGCTTTTTAGGGTTAGGGCTTTAGGGTCTTTAGGGTTAGGGTTGTAAGGATTTTCAGGGTTAAGGTTGTAAGGATCTTTAGGGTTAGGGTTGTAAGGGTTTTTAGGTTTAGGGTTGTAAGGATTTTTAGGGTTAGGGTTGTAAGGATTTTTAGGGTTAGGGTCGTAAATGTTTGTAGGGTTAGTGCTTTAGGGACTTTAGGGTTAGCGTTGGAAGGGTTTTTAGGGTTAGGGTTGTAAGGGTTTTTAGGGTTAGGGCTTTAGCGTCTTTAGGGTTAGGTTTGTAAGGATTTTTAGGGTTAGGGTTGTAAGGGTTTTCAGGGTTAGGATTTTAGCGTTTTTGGGGTTAGGGTTGTAAGGGTTTTTAGGGTTAGGGTTCTAAGGGTTTTTAGGGTTAGGGTTGTAAGTATTTTTAAGGTTAAGGTTGTAAGGATTTTTAGGGTTAGGGTCATAAAGGTTTTTAGGGTTAGGGCTTTAGGGTCTATAGGGTTAGGGTTGGAAGGGTTTTTAGGGTTAGGGCTTTAGGGTTTTTAGGTTTAGGGTTGGAAGGGTTTCAAGGTTAGGTTTGTAAGGGCTTTTAGGGTTAGAGCTTTAGGGTTTTTAGGGTTTGGTTTGTAAGGCTTTTTAGGGTTAGGGTTGTAAGGGTTTTTAGGGTTAGTGCTTTAGGGTCTTTAGGGTAAGGTTTGAAAGGATTTTTAGGGTTAGGGTTGTAAGGGTTTTTAGGGTTAGGGCTTTAGGGTTTTTAGGGTTAGGGCTTGAGGGTTTTTAGAATTAGGGTTGTAATGGTTTTTAGGGTTAGGGTTATAGTGTTTTTATGGTTAGGATTGTAAGGGATTTTAGGGTTAGGGCTTTAGGGTTTTTAGGTTTAGGGTTGTAAGGATTTTTCGGTTTAGGGCTTTAGGGTTTTTAGTATTAGGGTTGTAAGGCTTTTTAGGTTTAGGGCTTTAGGGTTTTTAGGGTTAGGGTTGTAAGGGTATTTAGGTTTAGGGTTGTAAGGATTTTTAAGTTTAATGTTTTAAGGATTTTTAGGGTTAGGGTTGTAAAGGTTTTTAGGGTTAGTGTTGTAAGGGATTTTAGGGTTAGGGTTTTAGGGTTTTTATGGTTAGGATTGTAAGGGATTTTAGGGTTAGGGCTTTAGGGTTTTTAGGGTTAGGGCTTTAGGGTTTTTATGGTTAGGGTTGTAAGGCTTTATAGGGTTAGGGTCGTAAGGGTTTTTAGGGTAAGGTCTTTAAGATCTTTAGGGTTAGGTTTGGAAGGGTTTTTAGGGTTAGGGTTGTAAGGGTTTTTAGGGTTAGGGTCGTAAATGTTTTTAGGGTTAGGGCTTTAGGGTCTTTAGGGTTAGGGTTGGAAGGGTTTTTAGGGTTTGGGTTGTAAGGGTTTTTAGGGTTAGGGTTGTAAGAATTTTTAGGGTTAGGGCAATAGAGTTTTTAGGGTTGTAAGGGTTTATAGGGTTAGGGTTGTAAGGGTTTTTAGGGTTAGGGTTGTAAGGATTTTTAGGGTTAGGGTCGTAAATGTTTTTAGGGTTAGGGCTTTAAGGTTTTTAGGGTTAGGGTTGGAAGGGTTTTTAGGGTTTGGGTTTAAGAATTTTTAGTGTTAGGGCAATAGAGTTTTTAGGGTTGTAAGGGTTTGTAGGGTAAGGGTTGTAAGGGTTTTTAGGGTTAGGGCTTTAGGGTCTTTAGGGTTAGGGTTGTAAGGATTTTTAGGGTTAGGGTTGGAAGGGTTTTTAGGGTTAGGGCTTTAGCCTCTTTAGGGTTAGGGTTCTAAGGGTTTTTAGGGTTAGGGTTGTAAGGATTTTTAAGGTTAATGTTGTAATGATTTTTAGGGTTAGGGTCATAAAGGTTTTTAGGGTTAGGGCTTTAGGGTCTATAGGGTTAGGGTTGGAAGGGTTTTTAGGGTTAGGGCTTTAAGGTTTTTAGGGTTAGGGTTGGAAGGTTTTTTAGAATTCGGGTTATAAGTGTTTTTAGGGTTAGGGTTTTAGGGTCTTTAGGGTTAGGGTTGGAAGAGTTTTTAGTGTTAGGGCTTCAGAATTTTTAGGGTTACGGTTGGAAGGGTTTTAAGGTTAGGGTTGTAAGGGTTTTTAGGGTTAGGGCTTTAGGGTGTTTAGGGTTAGGTTTGTAAGGATTTTTAGGGTTAGGATTGTAAGGGTTTTTAGGGTTAGGGTTGTTTGGGTTTTTAGGGTTAGGGTTGTAAGGCTTTTTAGGGTTAGGGCTTTAGGGTCTTTAGGGTTAGGGTTGTAAGGATTTTCAGGGTTAAGGTTGTAAGGATCTTTAGGGTTAGGGTTGTAAGGGTTTTTAGGTTTAGGGTTGTAAGGATTTTTAGGGTTAGGGTTGTAAGGATTTTTAGGGTTAGGGTCGTAAATGTTTGTAGGGTTAGTGCTTTAGGGACTTTAGGGTTAGCGTTGGAAGGGTTTTTAGGGTTAGGGTTGTAAGGGTTTTTAGGGTTAGGGCTTTAGCGTCTTTAGGGTTAGGTTTGTAAGGATTTTTAGGGTTAGGGTTGTAAGGGTTTTCAGGGTTAGGATTTTAGCGTTTTTGGGGTTAGGGTTGTAAGGGTTTTTAGGGTTAGGGTTCAAAGGGTTTTTAGGGTTAGTGTTGTAAGTATTTTTAAGGTTAAGGTTGTAAGGATTTTTAGGGTTAGGGTCATAAAGGTTTTTAGGGTTAGGGCTTTAGGGTCTATAGGGTTAGGGTTGGAAGGGTTTTTAGGGTTAGGGCTTTAGGGTTTTTAGGTTTAGGGTTGGAAGGGTTTCAAGGTTAGGTTTGTAAGGGCTTTTAGGGTTAGAGCTTTAGGGTTTTTAGGGTTTGGTTTGTAAGGCTTTTTAGGGTTAGGGTTGTAAGGGTTTTTAGGGTTAGTGCTTTAGGGTCTTTAGGGTAAGGTTTGAAAGGATTTTTAGGGTTAGGGTTGTAAGGGTTTTTAGGGTTAGGGCTTTAGGGTTTTTAGGGTTAGGGCTTGAGGGTTTTTAGAATTAGGGTTGTAATGGTTTTTAGGGTTAGGGTTATAGTGTTTTTATGGTTAGGATTGTAAGGGATTTTAGGGTTAGGGCTTTAGGGTTTTTAGGTTTAGGGTTGTAAGGATTTTTCGGTTTAGGGCTTTAGGGTTTTTAGTATTAGGGTTGTAAGGCTTTTTAGGTTTAGGGCTTTAGGGTTTTTAGGGTTAGGGTTGTAAGGGTATTTAGGTTTAGGGTTGTAAGGATTTTTAAGTTTAAGGTTTTAAGGATTTTTAGGGTTAGGGTTGTAAAGGTTTTTAGGGTTAGTGTTGTAAGGGATTTTAGGGTTAGGGCTTTAGGGTTTTTATGGTTAGGATTGTAAGGGATTTTAGGGTTAGGGCTTTAGGGTTTTTAGGGTTAGGGCTTTAGGGTTTTTATGGTTAGGGTTGTAAGGCTTTATAGGGTTAGGGTCGTAAGGGTTTTTAGGGTAAGGTCTTTAAGATCTTTAGGGTTAGGTTTGGAAGGGTTTTTAGGGTTAGGGTTGTAAGGGTTTTTAGGGTTAGGTTTGTAAGGATTTTTAGGGTTAGGGTTGTAAGGATTTTTAGTGTTAGGGTCGTAAATGTTTGTAGGGTTAGGGCTTTAGGGTCTTTAGGGTTAGGGGTGGAAGGGTTTTTAGGGTTTGGGTTGTAAGGGTTTTTAGGGTTAGGGTTGTAAGAATTTTTAGGGTTAGGGCAATAGAGTTTTTAGGGTTGTAAGGGTTTATAGGGTAAGGGTTGTAAGGGTTTTTAGGGTTAGGGTTGTAAAGGTTTTAGGGTTAGGGTCGTAAAGGTTTTTAGGTTTAGGGCTTTAGGGTCTTTAGGGTTAGTTTTGTAAGGGTTTTTAGGGTTAGGGCTTTAGGGTTTTTAGGGTTAGGGCTTGAGGGTTTTTAGAATTAGGGTTGTAATGGTTTTTAGGGTTAGGGTTATAGTGTTTTTATGGTTAGGATTGTAAGGGATTTTAGGGTCAGGGCTTTAGGGTTTTTAGGTTTAGGGATGTAAGGATTTTTCGGTTTAGGGCTTTAGGGTTTTTAGTATTAGGGTTGTAAGGCTTTTTAGGTTTAGGGCTTTAGGGTTTTTAGGGTTAGGGTTGTAAGGGTCTTTAGGTTTAGGGTTGTAAGGATTTTTAAGTTTAAGGTTTTAAGGATTTTTAGGGTTAGGGTTGTAAAGGTTTTTAGAGTTAGTGTTGTAAGGGATTTTAGGGTTAGGGCTTTAGGGTTTTTATGGTTAGGATTGTAAGGGATTTTAGGGTTAGGGCTTTAGGGTTTTTAGGGTTAGGGTTGTAAGGCTTTATAGGGTTAGGGTCGTAAGGGTTTTTAGGGTAAGGTCTTTAAGATCTTTAGGGTTAGGTTTGAAAGGGTTTTTAGGTTTAGGGTTGTAAGGGTTTTTAGGGTTAGGTTTGTAAGGATTTTTAGGGTTGTAAGGATTTTTAGGGTTAGGGTCGTAAATGTTTTTAGGGTTAGGGCTTTAAGGTTTTTAGGGTTAGGGTTGGAAGGGTTTTTAGGGTTTGGGTTGTAAGGGTTTTTAGGGTTAGGGTTGTAAGAATTTTTAGTGTTAGGGCAATAGAGTTTTTAGGGTTGTAAGGGTTTGTAGGGTAAGGGTTGTAAGGGTTTTTAGGGTTAGGGTTGTAAAGGTTTTAGGGTTAGGGTCGTAAAGGTTTTTAGGTTTAGGGCTTTAGGGTCTTTAGGGTTAGGGTTGTAAGGGTTTTTAGGGTTAGGGTTGGAAGGGTTTTTAGGGTTAGGGCTTTAGCGTCTTTAGGGTTAGGGTTATAAGGGTTTTTTGGGTTAGGTTTGTAAGGATTTTTAAGGTTAATGTTGTAATGATTTTTAGGGTTAGGGTCATAAAGGTTTTTAGGGTTAGGGCTTTAGGGTCTATAGGGTTAGGGTTGGAAGGGTTTTTAGGGTTAGGGCTTTAAGGTTTTTAGGGTTAGGGTTGGAAGGTTTTTTAGAATTCGGGTTATAAGTGTTTTTAGGGTTAGGGTTTTAGGGTCTTTAGGGTTAGGGTTGGAAGAGTTTTTAGTGTTAGGGCTTCAGAATTTTTAGGGTTACGGTTGGAAGGGTTTTAAGGTTAGGGTTGTAAGGGTTTTTAGGGTAAGGGCTTTAGGGTTTTTAGGGTTTGGTTTGTAAGGGTTTTTAGGGTTAGGGTTGTAAGGGTTTTTAGGGTTAGGGCTTTAGCGTCTTTAGGGTAAGGTTTGAAAGGATTTTTAGGGTTAGGCTTGTAAGGATTTTTAAGGTTAAGGTTGTAAGGATTTTTAGGGGAAGGGTCATAAAGGTTTTTAGGGTTTAGGGCTTTAGGGTCTATAGTGTTAGGGTTGGAAGGGTTTTAGGGTTAGGGCTTTAGGGTCTTTAGGGTTAGGTTTGTAAGCATTTTTAGGGTTAGGGTTGTAAGGGTTTTTAGGGTTAGGGCTTTAGGGTTTTTAGGGTTAGGGCTTGAGGGTTTTTAGAATTAGGTTTGTAAGGGTTTTTACGGTTAAATTTGGAAGGGTTTTTAGGGTTAGTGTTGTAAGGGTTTTTAGGGTTAGGGTTGTAAGGGTTTTTAGGGTTAAGGTTGTAAGGATTTTTAGGGTTAGGATTGTAAGGGATTTTAGGTTTAGGGCTTTAGGGTTTTTAGGCTTAGGGTTGTAAGGATTTTTAGGGTTAGAGTTGTAAGGGTTTTTAGGGTTAGTGTTGTAAGGGTTTTTAGGGTTAGGGTTGTAAGGATTTTTAGGGTTAGGTTTGGAAGGGTTTTTAGGGTTAGGGTTGTAAGGGTTTTTAGGGCTAGGGCTTTAGGGTTTTTATGGTTAGGATTGTAAGGGATTTTAGGGTTAGGGCTTTAGGGTTTTTAGGGTTAGGGCTTTAGGGTTTTTATGGTTAGGGTTGTAAGGCTTTATAGGGTTAGGGTCGTAAGGGTTTTTAGGCTAAGGTCTTTAAGATCTTTAGGGTTAGGTTTGGAAGGGTTTTTAGGGTTAGGGTTGTAAGGGTTTTTAGGGTTAGGGTTGTAAGGATTTTTAGGGTTAGGGTCGTAAATGTTTTTAGGGTTAGGGCTTTAGGGTCTTTAGGGTTAGGGTTGGAAGGGTTTTTAGGGTTTGGGTTGTAAGGGTTTTTAGGGTTAGGGTTGTAAGAATTTTTAGGGTTAGGGCAATAGAGTTTTTAGGGTTGTAAGGGTTTATAGGGTTAGGGTTGTAAGGGTTTTTAGGGTTAGGGTTGTAAGGATTTTTAGGGTTAGGGTCGTAAATGTTTTTAGGGTTAGGGCTTTAAGGTTTTTAGGGTTAGGGTTGGAAGGGTTTTTAGGATTTGGGTTGTAAGGGTTTTTAGGGTTAGGGTTGTAAGAATTTTTAGTGTTAGGGCAATAGAGTTTTTAGGGTTGTAAGGGTTTGTAGGGTAAGGGTTGTAAGGGTTTTTTGGGTTAGGGCTTTATGGTCTTTAGGTTTAGGGTTGTAAGGATTTTTAGGGTTAGGGTTGGAAGGGTTTTTAGGGTTAGGGTTTAGCGTCTTTAGGGTTAGGGTTCTAAGGGTTTTTAGGGTTAGGGTTGTAAGGGTTTTCAGGGTTAGGATTTTAGCGTTTTTGGAGTTAGGGTTGTAAGGGTTTTTAGGGTTAGGGTTCTAAGGGTTTTTAGGGTTAGGGTTGTAAGTATTTTTAAGGTTAAGGTTGTAAGGATTTTTAGGGTTAGGGTCATAAAGGTTTTTAGGGTTAGGGCTTTAGGGTCTATAGGGTTAGGGCTGGAAGGGTTTTTAGGGTTAGGGCTTTAGGGTTTTTAGGGTTAGGGTTGGAAGGGTTTCAAGGTTAGGTTTGTAAGGGTTTTTAGGGTTAGAGCTTTAGGGTTTTTAGGGTTTGGTTTGTAAGGCTTTTTAGGGTTAGGGTTGTAAGGGTTTTTAGGGTTAGGGCTTTAGGGTCTTTAGGGTTAGCGTTGTAAGGATTTTTAGGGTTAGGGTTGTAAGGGTTTTTAGAGTTAGGGCTTTAGCGTCTTTAGGGTAAGGTTTGAAAGGATTTTTAGGGTTAGGGTTGTAAGGGTTTTTAGGGTTAGGGCTTTAGGGTTTTTAGGGTTAGGGCTTGAGGGTTTTTAGAATTAGGGTTGTAATGGTTTTTAGGGTTAGGGTTATAGTGTTTTTATGGTTAGGATTGTAAGGGATTTTAGGGTCAGGGCTTTAGGGTTTTTAGGTTTAGGGTTGTAAGGATTTTTCGGTTTAGGGCTTTAGGGTTTTTAGTATTAGGGTTGTAAGGCTTTTTAGGTTTAGGGCTTTAGGGTTTTTAGGGTTAGGGTTGTAAGGGTATTTAGGTTTAGGGTTGTAAGGATTTTTAAGTTTAAGGTTTTAAGGATTTTTAGGGTTAGGGTTGTAAAGGTTTTTAGGGTTAGTGTTGTAAGGGATTTTAGGGTTAGGGCTTTAGGGTTTTTATGGTTAGGATTGTAAGGGATTTTAGGGTTAGGGCTTTAGGGTTTTTATGGTTAGGGTTGTAAGGCTTTATAGGGTTAGGGTCGTAAGGGTTTTTAGGGTAAGGTCTTTAAGATCTTTAGGGTTAGGTTTGAAAGGGTTTTTAGGGTTAGGGTTGTAAGGGTATTTAGGGTTAGGTTTGTAAGGATTTTTAGGGTTGTAAGGATTTTTAGTGTTAGGGTCGTAAATGTTTTTAGGGTTAGGGCTTTAAGGTTTTTAGGGTTAGGGTTGGAAGGGTTTTTAGGGTTTGGGTTGTAAGGGTTTTTAGGGTTAGGGTTGTAAGAATTTTTAGTGTTAGGGCAATAGAGTTTTTAGGGTTGTAAGGGTTTGTAGGGTAAGGGTTGTAAGGGTTTTTAGGGTTAGGGTTGTAAAGGTTTTAGGGTTAGGGTCGTAAAGGTTTTTAGGTTTAGGGCTTTAGGGTCTTTAGGGTTAGGGTTGTAAGGGTTTTTAGGGTTAGGGTTGGAAGTGTTTTTAGGGTTAGGGCTTTAGCGTCTTTAGGGTTAGGGTTCTAAGGGTTTTTAGGGTTAGGGTTGTAAGGATTTTTAAGGTTAATGTTGTAATGATTTTTAGGGTTAGGGTCATAAAGGTTTTTAGGGTTAGGGCTTTAGGGTCTATAGGGTTAGGGTTGGAAGGGTTTTTAGGGTTAGGGCTTTAAGGTTTTTAGGGTTAGGGTTGGAAGGTTTTTTAGAATTCGGGTTATAAGTGATTTTAGGGTTAGGGTTTTAGGGTCTTTAGGGTTAGGGTTGGAAGAGTTTTTAGTGTTAGGGCTTCAGAATTTTTAGGGTTACGGTTGGAAGGGTTTTAAGGTTAGGGATGTAAGGGTTTTAAGGGTTAGGGCTTTAGAGTTTTTAGGGTTTGGTTTGTAAGGGTTTTTAGGGTTAGGGTTGTAAGGGTTTTTAGGGTTAGGGCTTTAGCGTCTTTAGGGTAAGGTTTGAAAGGATTTTTAGGGTTAGGGTTGTAAGGGTTTTTAGGGTTAGGCTTGTAAGGATTTTTAAGGTTAAGGTTGTAAGGATTTTTAGGGTAAGGGTCATAAAGGTTTTTAGGGTTTAGGGCTTTAGGGTCTATAGTGTTAGGGTTGTAAGGGTTTTTAGGGTTAGGGCTTTAGGGTTTTTAGGGTTAGGGCTTGAGGGTTTTTAGAATTAGGTTTGTAAGGGTTTTTAGGGTTAAAGTTGGAAGGGTTTTTAGGTTTAAGGTTGTAAGGATTTTTAGGGTTAGGGTTGTAAGGGATTTTAGGGTTGGGGTTGTAAGGGTTTTTAGGGCTAGGGTTGTAAGGATTTTTAATGTTAAGGTTGTAAGGATTTTTAGAGTTAGGGTTGTAAGGGTTTTTAGGGTTAGGGTTGTAAGGGATTTTAGGGTTAGGGTTGTAAGGGTTTTTAGGGTTAGGGTTGTAAGGGTTTTTAGGGTTAGGGCTTTAGGTTCTTTAGGGTAAGGGTTGTTAGGGTTTTCAGGGTTAAGGCTGTAAGGAGTTTTAGGGTTAGGGTTGTAAGGCTTTTTAGGGTTAGGGCTTTAGGGTTTTTAGTGTTAGGATTGTAAGGGTTTTAAGGGTTAGGTTTTTAGGTTTTTTATGGTTAGTTTTTTAAGTGATTTTAGGGGTAGGCCTTTAGGGTTAGGGTTTTAAGGAGTTTTAGCGTTAGGGTTGTAAGGGTTTTTAGGGTTCTAAGGGTTTTTAGGGTTAGGGTTGTAAGGGTTTTTAAGGTTAAGGTTGTAAGGATTTTTAGGGTTAGTTTTGTAAGGGATTTTAGTGTTTTGGCTTCAGAGGTTTTAGGGTTAGGGTTGGAAGGGTTTTCAGGTTTAAGGTTGTAAGGTTTTTTAGGGTTAGGGTTGTAAGGCTTTTTCGGGTTAGGGCTTTAGGGTCTTTAGGTTTAGGGTTGTAATGGTTTTTAGGGTTCTGGTTGTAAGGATTTTTAGTGTTAGGATTGTAAGGGTTTTTAGTGTTAGGGCTTTAGGTTTTTTAGGGTTAGGGTTGTAAGTGTTTTTAGGTTTAGGTCTTTTGGGTGTTTAGGGTTAGGGTTAGGGTTAGGGTTAGGGTTAGGGTTAGGGTTAGGGTTAGGGTTAGGGTTAGACTAACCGCAATGACCCAAAGTTCCCTGAGGTAGGCATCCGAGCAGGAGAGCCTGAGGATCTGGGGGACTTCACAGAAGAACTGGTCCAGGGCGTTGCCTTGGCACAGTGGTATGGAAAATGTATTGGCCGTGTGCAGCACGGAATAGAAAAAACTTCCACCCCAGGCAGCTGCTGCTGCTTTCATACAAGCTCTACTGCTCATAAAGGTCCCGTAGTGCAGGGGTTTGCAGATGGCAACGTAGCGGTCATAGGCCATGACGGTGAGAAGGGAATATTCTGCTCCAAGCAAGAAGAAGAGAAAAAAGACTTGGGCAACACACCCTGAGTAGGAGATGGTCCTGATGTCCCACAAAGCAATGACCATGGCTTTGGGGACAGTGGTGGCGATGCAGCCCAGGTCGAGGAGGGCGAGGTTGAGGAGGAAGAAGTACATGGGGGTGTGGAGGCGGTGGTTGCAGGCTACACCTGTGAGGATGAGGCCGTTGCCCAGGAGGGCAGCCAGGTAGATGCCCAGGAAGAGCCCGAAGTGCAGGAGCTGCAGCTCGCGTGTGTCTGAGAATGGCAGGAGGAGGAACTCTGTGGGGAAGCTGCTGTTGGACATTTGCTGCCTCTGCACATGGTTGCCTACCTGTGGAGGAAAAGACAGAGACAAGTTAGAGACTTATCCGAGCAAAACCTCTACCATTCTTCAAAGAAAGCTGCTCAACAAGACACGCTGCCTCTTCCCTGTGAGCTCTGTTTTTTTTTTTTTGTTTGTTTGTTTTTTTTTGTTTTGTTTTTTTTGAGTTTAAAGTTGTCTCAGAGATCAGGCAGATCCTCTCTGGGCTCAGCAGGAATTTGTACTTTCCTACAGTGTCTGGTAAAGAGCACCAGAGACGTATCTCAGGTGCCCACTAGCCAGAGGTATCTCCCTATTTGCAAGTGTTGAGCAGGATATCCCACAATCCCACAAGAAACAATGAAGGTGTTTTTGGTGCTGTCTGTAGGCTAAGGGTTGTGAAGGGAAATTAGAAGGTTCCTCACAGAGCCACAATTCTATTTCAGTGTAATGATCTCTGAGGTTCAGTCACTCGTACAAACCTGACAATTCCATTATGATCCCAGTGATTGCCCCCTTAGCAGGAAAGTGAAAGCAGAGATCCTAGAGAGTGCTTTCCCTTCAGGAAGCTCCTGCCTTGGTCTTCCCTGTCAAGAATCTCCCCCCGAGATGCCCTGGGGTGCTGTGGAGCTGTGAGCAGCCTGCCTTAGGCAGCAACCTCTGGGCAGCAGCAAAGTCCTGCCATGTCAGGAGGCCTCCTTCACACAATCACACAATGTCCAGGGTTGGAATGGACCTCTGAAGATCATCTAGTCCAATCCCCCCACCAAGCAGGATCACCTAAGGCACATTGCACAGAATGGTACCCAGACAGGTTTTGAATATCTTCAGAGGAGGAGATTCCACAACATCTCTGGGCAACCCATTCCAGGGCTCTGTCACCCTCACAGTAAAGAAGTGCTCCCTCATATTCAGCTGGAGCTTCCTGTGCTTCAGTTTGTGCCCATTGTCTCTCGTGCTGTCTTTGGGCACAAATGAAGAGAAACTTGCTCCATGCTCTCAACACCCTCCCCTCAGATATTCATATACATTAATGAGGTTTCCCTTCATTCTTCTATTTTCAAAGCTAAACAGGCGGAGCTCTCTCACCCAGTCCTCATACAACAGGAGCTACAGGCATCTAATAATCTCATTTTAGTAGCCCTCTTCTGAACTTGCTCCAGTAGTTCTATGTCTCTCTTGTACGGGGTAGTGCTGAACTGGACACAGTACTGGAGGTATAAACTTCCACCCACCGCTTCTCCCCGCAGCGCCCTGGGCGGCTCTCCCGGCAGGCTGAGTGCTGAGCCTGGAAGGCGTCAGAGGCCCTGCCCCGGCACACAGCCCCTGGGGCACAGCAGGGACCCTGCTCTGCACCACAGCCCTGAGCACCCCTGCCTGCACCGTGGCTACACAGCCTACAGCCAGCCCCATGAGGCAGAACCCTCGTGTCCTGTCCTTCTGACAGCTTTGGCAGGTAGTCCCTGCTCTGGAGCTTGTCATTTTCTTCTCCAAAGAAACTCTGAGAGTCCTCCTGAAAGCTCCTACAGGCTGTGGGATTTGCCAGCAAATCTGGAGATGGCACCAGGAACAACAGCTGTGTGTTGCCCTGCAGCCACAGACTTACCCTGTTCAGGCTGTGAAGATTTTTCCTGCAGTGAGCTCTCAGCATCCCCCCTTCACGCTGCCTTTAACATCTCCCTCCCTTCTCCCAGCCACCCTTGTCCCCTGCAGGCAGTGCCGCCAGCCCTGCTGTGCTGTGCAGAGGAGCTGCTCCTGGGCAGAGCTGTCTCTCTGCAGTGCTGCCCGCTTGCCAGGAGCTCCCCTTGTAAGGGTTTATAGGGTTAGGGTTGTAAGGGTTTTTAGGGTTTGGGTTGTAAGTGTTTTTAGGGTTAGGGCTTTAGGGTCTTTAGGGTTAGGGTTGTAAGGATTTTTAGGGTTAGGGTCTTAAAGGTTTTTAGGGATAGGGCTTTAGGGTCCTTAGTGTTAGGGTTGTAAGGATTTTTAGGGTTAGGGTTGTAAGGGTTTTAGGGTTAGGGTTGTAAGGGATTTTAGGGTTAGGGTTGTAAGGGATTTTAGGGTTAGGGCTTTAGGGTTTTTAGGGTTAGGGCTTGAGGGTTTTTAGAATTAGGGTTGTAATGGTTTTTAGGGTTAGGGTTTTAGGGTTTTTAGGGTTAGGATTGTAAGGGATTTTAGGGTTAGGGCTTTAGGGTTTTTATGGTTAGGATTGTAAGGGATTTTAGGGTTAGGGCTTTAGGGTTTTTAGGGTTAGGGTTGTAAGGATTTTTAGGTTTAGGTTCGTAAAGGTTTTTAGGTTTAGGGTCGTAAAGGTTTTTAGGGTTAGGGTTGTAAGGGTTTTTAGTGTTAGGGCTTTAGGGTTTTTAGCTTTAGGGTTGTAAGGATTTTTCGGTTTAGGGCTTTAGGGTTTTTAGTATTAGGGTTGTAAGGCTTTTTAGGTTTAGGGCTTTAGGGTTTTTAGGGTTAGGGTTGTAAGGGTATTTAGGTTTAGGGTTGTAAAGATTTTTAAGGATAAGGTTTTAAGGATTTTTAGGGTTAGGGTTGTAAAGGTTTTTAGGGTTAGGGTTGTAAGGGATTTTAGGGTTAGGGCTTTAGGGTTTTTAGGGTTAGGATTGGAAGGGATTTTAGGGTTAGGGCTTTAGGGTTTTTAGGGTTAGGGCTTTAGGGTTTTTATGGTTAGGGTTGTAAGGATTTATAGGGTTAGGGTCGTAAGGATTTTTAGGGTAAGGTCTTTAAGATCTTTAGGGATAGGGTTGTAAGGGTTTTTAGGGTTAGGGTTGTAAGGATTTTTAGGGTTAGTGTTGTAAGGATTTTTAGGGTTAGGGTCGTAAATGTTTGTAGGGTTAGGGCTTTAGGGTCTTTAGGTTTAGGGTTGGAAGGGTTTTTAGGGTTAGGGTTGTAAGGGTTTTTAGGGTTAGGGCTTTAGGGTATTTAGGGTTAGGGTTGTAAGGGTTTTTAGGGTTAGAGCTTTAGGGCCTTTAGGGTTAGCGTTGTAAGGATTTTTAGGGTTAGGGTTGTAAGGGTTTTAAGGGTTAGGGCTTTAGCGTCTTTAGAATTAGGTTCGTAAGGATTTTTAGGGTTAGGGTTGTAAGGGTTTTCAGGGTTAGGATTTTAGCGTTTTTGGGGTTAGGGTTGTAAGGGTTTTTAGGGTTAGGGTTCTAAGGGTTTTTAGGGTTAGGGTTGTAAGTATTTTTAAGGTTAAGGTTGTAAGGATTTTTAGGGTTAGGGTCCTAAAGGTTTTTAGGGTTAGGGCTTTAGGGTCTATAGGGTTAGGGTTGGAAGGGTTTTTAGGGTTAGGGTTGGAAGGGTTTCAAGGTTAGGTTTTTAAGGGTTTTTAGGGTTAGAGCTTTAGGGTTTTTAGGGTTTGGTTTGTAAGGCTTTTTAGGGTTAGGGTTGTAAGGGTTTTTAGGGTTAGTGCTTTAGGGTCTTTAGGGTTAGCGTTGTAAGGATTTTTAGGGTTAGGGTTGTAAGGGTTTTTAGGGTTAGGGTTTTAGGGTTTTTAGGGTTAGGGCTTGAGGGTTTTTAGAATTAGGGTTGTAATGGTTTTTAGGGTTAGGGTTTTAGGGTTTTTATGGTTAGGATTGTAAGGGTTTTTAGGGTTAGGGCTTTAGGGTCTTTAGGGTTAACGTTGTAAGGATTTTTAGGGTAAGGTTTGAAAGGATTTTTAGGGTTAGGGCTTTAGGGTTTTTAGGGTTAGGGCTTGAGGGTTTTTTGAATTAGGGTTGTAATGGTTTTTAGGGTTAGGGTTTTAGGGTTTTTATGGTTAGGATTGTAAGGGATTTTAGGGTTAGGGCTTTAGGGTTTTTAGGGTTAGGGTTGTAAGGATTTTTCGGTTTAGGGCTTTAGGGTTTTTAGTATTAGGGTTGTAAGGCTTTTTAGGTTTAGGGCTTTAGGGTTTTTAGGGTTAGGGTTGTAAGGGTATTTAGGTTTAGGGTTGTAAGGATTTTTAAGTTTAATGTTTTAAGGATTTTTAGGGGTAGGGTTGTAAAGGTTTTTAGGGTTAGTGTTGTAAGGGATTTTAGGGTTAGGGCTTTAGGGTTTTTATGGTTAGGATTGTAAGGGATTTTAGGGTTAGGGCTTTAGGGTTTTTAGGGTTAGGGCTTTAGGGTTTTTATGGTTAGGGTTGTAAGGCTTTATAGGGTTAGGGTCGTAAGGGTTTTTAGGGTAAGGTCTTTAAGATCTTTAGGGTTAGGTTTGGAAGGGTTTTTAGGGTTAGGGTTGTAAGGGTTTTTAGGGTTAGGGTTGTAAGGATTTTTAGGGTTAGGGTTGTAAGGATTTTTAGGGTTAGGGTCGTAAATGTTTTTAGGGTTAGGGCTTTAGGGTCTTTAGGGTTAGGGTTGGAAGGATTTTTAGGGTTAGGGTTGTAAGTGTTTTTAGGGTTAGGGTTGTAAGAATTTTTAGGGTTAGGGCAATAGAGTTTTTAGGGTTGTAAGGGTTTATAGGGTTAGGGTTGTAAGGGTTTTTAGGGTTAGGGTTGTAAGGATTTTTAGGGTTAGGGTCGTAAATGTTTTTAGGGTTAGGGCTTTAAGGTTTTTAGGGTTAGGGTTGGAAGGGTTTTTAGGGTTTGGGTTGTAAGAATTTTTAGTGTTAGGGCAATAGAGTTTTTAGGGTTGTAAGGGTTTGTAGGGTAAGGGTTGTAAGGGTTTTTATGGTTAGGGCTTTAGGGTCTTTAGGGTTAGGGTTGTAAGGATTTTTAGGGTTAGGGTTGGAAGGGTTTTTAGGGTTAGGGCTTTAGCGTCTTTAGGGTTAGGGTTCTAAGGGTTTTTAGGGTTAGGGTTGTAAGGATTTTTAAGGTTAATGTTGTAATGATTTTTAGGGTTAGGGTCATAAAGGTTTTTAGGGTTAGGGCTTTAGGGTCTATAGGGTTAGGGTTGGAAGGGTTTTTAGGGTTAGGGCTTTAAGGTTTTTAGGGTTAGGGTTGGAAGGTTATTTAGAATTCGGGTTATAAGTGTTTTTAGGGTTAAGGTTTTAGGGTCTTTAGGGTTAGGGTTGGAAGAGTTTTTAGTGTTAGGGCTTCAGAATTTTTAGGGTTACGGTTGGAAGGGTTTTAAGGTTAGGGTTGTAAGGGTTTTTAGGGTTAGGGCTTTAGGGTGTTTAGGGTTAGGTTTGTAAGGATTTTTAGGGTTAGGATTGTAAGGGTTTTTAGGGTTAGGGTTGTAAGGGTTTTTAGGGTTAGGGTTGTAAGGGTTTTTAGGGTTAGGGCTTTAGGGTTTTTATGGTTAGGATTGTAAGGGATTTTAGGGTTAGGGCTTTAGGGTTTTTAGGGTTAGGGTTGTAAGGATTTTTAGGTTTAGGTTCGTAAAGGTTTTTAGGTTTAGGGTCGTAAAGGTTTTTAGGGTTAGGGTTGTAAGGGTTTTTAGTGTTAGGGCTTTAGGGTTTTTAGCTTTAGGGTTGTAAGGATTTTTCGGTTTAGGGCTTTAGGGTTTTTAGTATTAGGGTTGTAAGGCTTTTTAGGTTTAGGGCTTTAGGGTTTTTAGGGTTAGGGTTGTAAGGGTATTTAGGTTTAGGGTTGTAAAGATTTTTAAGGATAAGGTTTTAAGGATTTTTAGGGTTAGGGTTGTAAAGGTTTTTAGGGTTAGGGTTGTAAGGGATTTTAGGGTTAGGGCTTTAGGGTTTTTAGGGTTAGGATTGGAAGGGATTTTAGGGTTAGGGCTTTAGGGTTTTTAGGGTTAGGGCTTTAGGGTTTTTATGGTTAGGGTTGTAAGGATTTATAGGGTTAGGGTCGTAAGGATTTTTAGGGTAAGGTCTTTAAGATCTTTAGGGATAGGGTTGTAAGGGTTTTTAGGGTTAGGGTTGTAAGGATTTTTAGGGTTAGTGTTGTAAGGATTTTTAGGGTTAGGGTCGTAAATGTTTGTAGGGTTAGGGCTTTAGGGTCTTTAGGTTTAGGGTTGGAAGGGTTTTTAGGGTTAGGGTTGTAAGGGTTTTTAGGGTTAGGGCTTTAGGGTATTTAGGGTTAGGGTTGTAAGGGTTTTTAGGGTTAGAGCTTTAGGGCCTTTAGGGTTAGCGTTGTAAGGATTTTTAGGGTTAGGGTTGTAAGGGTTTTAAGGGTTAGGGCTTTAGCGTCTTTAGAATTAGGTTCGTAAGGATTTTTAGGGTTAGGGTTGTAAGGGTTTTCAGGGTTAGGATTTTAGCGTTTTTGGGGTTAGGGTTGTAAGGGTTTTTAGGGTTAGGGTTCTAAGGGTTTTTAGGGTTAGGGTTGTAAGTATTTTTAAGGTTAAGGTTGTAAGGATTTTTAGGGTTAGGGTCCTAAAGGTTTTTAGGGTTAGGGCTTTAGGGTCTATAGGGTTAGGGTTGGAAGGGTTTTTAGGGTTAGGGTTGGAAGGGTTTCAAGGTTAGGTTTTTAAGGGTTTTTAGGGTTAGAGCTTTAGGGTTTTTAGGGTTTGGTTTGTAAGGCTTTTTAGGGTTAGGGTTGTAAGGGTTTTTAGGGTTAGTGCTTTAGGGTCTTTAGGGTTAGCGTTGTAAGGATTTTTAGGGTTAGGGTTGTAAGGGTTTTTAGGGTTAGGGTTTTAGGGTTTTTAGGGTTAGGGCTTGAGGGTTTTTAGAATTAGGGTTGTAATGGTTTTTAGGGTTAGGGTTTTAGGGTTTTTATGGTTAGGATTGTAAGGGTTTTTAGGGTTAGGGCTTTAGGGTCTTTAGGGTTAGCGTTGTAAGGATTTTTAGGGTAAGGTTTGAAAGGATTTTTAGGGTTAGGGCTTTAGGGTTTTTAGGGTTAGGGCTTGAGGGTTTTTTGAATTAGGGTTGTAATGGTTTTTAGGGTTAGGGTTTTAGGGTTTTTATGGTTAGGATTGTAAGGGATTTTAGGGTTAGGGCTTTAGGGTTTTTAGGGTTAGGGTTGTAAGGATTATTCGGTTTAGGGCTTTAGGGTTTTTAGTATTAGGGTTGTAAGGCTTTTTTGGTTTAGGGCTTTAGGGTTTTTAGGGTTAGGGTTGTAAGGGTATTTAGGTTTAGGGTTGTAAGGATTTTTAAGTTTAATGTTTTAAGGATTTTTAGGGGTAGGGTTGTAAAGGTTTTTAGGGTTAGTGTTGTAAGGGATTTTAGGGTTAGGGCTTTAGGGTTTTTATGGTTAGGATTGTAAGGGATTTTAGGGTTAGGGCTTTAGGGTTTTTAGGGTTAGGGCTTTAGGGTTTTTATGGTTAGGGTTGTAAGGCTTTATAGGGTTAGGGTCGTAAGGGTTTTTAGGGTAAGGTCTTTAAGATCTTTAGGGTTAGGTTTGGAAGGGTCTTTAGGGTTAGGGTTGGAAGGGTTTTTAGGGTTTGGGTTGTAAGGGTTTTTAGGGTTAGGGTTGTAAGGATTTTTAGGGTTAGGGTCGTAAATGTTTTTAGGGTTAGGGCTTTAGGGTCTTTAGGGTTAGGGTTGGAAGGATTTTTAGGGTTAGGGTTGTAAGTGTTTTTAGGGTTAGGGTTGTAAGAATTTTTAGGGTTAGGGCAATAGAGTTTTTAGGGTTGTAAGGGTTTATAGGGTTAGGGTTGTAAGGGTTTTTAGGGTTAGGGTTGTAAGGATTTTTAGGGTTAGGGTCGTAAATGTTTTTAGGGTTAGGGCTTTAAGGTTTTTAGGGTTAGGGTTGGAAGGGTTTTTAGGGTTTGGGTTGTAAGAATTTTTAGTGTTAGGGCAATAGAGTTTTTAGGGTTGTAAGGGTTTGTAGGGTAAGGGTTGTAAGGGTTTTTATGGTTAGGGCTTTAGGGTCTTTAGGGTTAGGGTTGTAAGGATTTTTAGGGTTAGGGTTGGAAGGGTTTTTAGGGTTAGGGCTTTAGCGTCTTTAGGGTTAGGGTTCTAAGGGTTTTTAGGGTTAGGGTTGTAAGGATTTTTAAGGTTAATGTTGTAATGATTTTTAGGGTTAGGGTCATAAAGGTTTTTAGGGTTAGGGCTTTAGGGTCTATAGGGTTAGGGTTGGAAGGGTTTTTAGGGTTAGGGCTTTAAGGTTTTTAGGGTTAGGGTTGGAAGGTTATTTAGAATTCGGGTTATAAGTGTTTTTAGGGTTAAGGTTTTAGGGTCTTTAGGGTTAGGGTTGGAAGAGTTTTTAGTGTTAGGGCTTCAGAATTTTTAGGGTTACGGTTGGAAGGGTTTTAAGGTTAGGGTTGTAAGGGTTTTTAGGGTTAGGGCTTTAGGGTGTTTAGGGTTAGGTTTGTAAGGATTTTTAGGGTTAGGATTGTAAGGGTTTTTAGGGTTAGGGTTGTAAGGGTTTTTAGGGTTAGGGTTGTAAGGGTTTTTAGGGTTAGGGCTTTAGGGTTTTTATGGTTAGGATTGTAAGGGGTTTTAGGGTTAGGGCTTTAGGGTTTTTAGGGTTAGGGTTGTAAGGATTTTTAGGTTTAGGTTCGTAAAGGTTTTTAGGTTTAGGGTCGTAAAGGTTTTTAGGGTTAGGGTTGTAAGGGTTTTTAGTGTTAGGGCTTTAGGGTTTTTAGCTTTAGGGTTGTAAGGATTTTTCGGTTTAGGGCTTTAGGGTTTTTAGTATTAGGGTTGTAAGGCTTTTTAGGTTTAGGGCTTTAGGGTTTTTAGGGTTAGGGTTGTAAGGGTATTTAGGTTTAGGGTTGTAAAGATTTTTAAGGATAAGGTTTTAAGGATTTTTAGGGTTAGGGTTGTAAAGGTTTTTAGGGTTAAGGTTGTAAGGGATTTTAGGGTTAGGGCTTTAGGGTTTTTAGGGTTAGGATTGGAAGGGATTTTAGGGTTAGGGCTTTAGGGTTTTTAGGGTTAGGGCTTTAGGGTTTTTATGGTTAGGGTTGTAAGGATTTATAGGGTTAGGGTCGTAAGGATTTTTAGGGTAAGGTCTTTAAGATCTTTAGGGATAGGGTTGTAAGGGTTTTTAGGGTTAGGGTTGTAAGGATTTTTAGGGTTAGTGTTGTAAGGATTTTTAGGGTTAGGGTCGTAAATGTTTGTAGGGTTAGGGCTTTAGGGTCTTTAGGTTTAGGGTTGGAAGGGTTTTTAGGGTTAGGGTTGTAAGGGTTTTTAGGGTTAGGGCTTTAGGGTATTTAGGGTTAGGGTTGTAAGGATTTTTAGGGTTAGGATTGTAAGGGTTTTTAGGGTTAGGGTTGTAAGGGTTTTTAGGGTTAGGGTTGTAAGGGTTTTTAGGGTTAGGGCTTTAGGGTCTTTAGGGTTAGGTTTGTAAGGATTTTCAGGGTTAAGGTTGTAAGGATTTTTAGGGTTAGGGTTCTAAGGGTTTTTAGGGCTAGGGTTGTAAGGGTTTTTAGTGTTAGGGCTTTAGGGTGTTTAGGGTTAGGTTTGTAAGGATTTTTAGGGTTAGGATTGTAAGGGTTTTTAGGGTTAGGGTTGTAAGGGTTTTTAGGGTTAGGGTTGTAAGGCTTTTTAGGGTTAGGGCTTTAGGGTCTTTAGGGTTAGGGTTGTAAGGATTTTCAGGGTTAAGGTTGTAAGGATTTTTAGGGTTAGGGTTGTAAGGGTTTTTAGGGTTAGGGTTGTAAGGCTTTTTAGTGTTAGGGCTTTAGGGTGTTTAGGGTTAGGTTTGTAAGGATTTTTAGGGTTAGGATTGTAAGGGTTTTTAGGGTTAGGGCTTTAGGGTCTTTAGGGTTAGGGTTGTAAGGATTTTCAGGGTTAAGGTTGTAAGGATTTTTAGGGTTAGGGTTGCAAGGGTTTTTAGGGTTTGGGTTGTAAGGGTTTTTAGGGTTAGGGTTGTAAGAATTTTTAGTGTTAGGGCAATAGAGTTTTTAGGGTTGTAAGGGTTTGTAGGGTAAGGGTTGTAAGGGTTTTTAGGGTTAGTGCTTTAGGGTCTTTAGGGTTAGCGTTGTAAGGATTTTTAGGGTTAGGGTTGTAAGGGTTTTTAGGGTTAGGGTTTTAGGGTTTTTAGGGTTAGGGCTTGAGGGTTTTTAGAATTAGGGTTGTAATGGTTTTTAGGGTTAGGGTTTTAGGGTTTTTATGGTTAGGATTGTAAGGGTTTTTAGGGTTAGGGCTTTAGGGTCTTTAGGGTTAGCGTTGTAAGGATTTTTAGGGTAAGGTTTGAAAGGATTTTTAGGGTTAGGGCTTTAGGGTTTTTAGGGTTAGGGCTTGAGGGTTTTTTGAATTAGGGTTGTAATGGTTTTTAGGGTTAGGGTTTTAGGGTTTTTATGGTTAGGATTGTAAGGGATTTTAGGGTTAGGGCTTTAGGGTTTTTAGGGTTAGGGTTGTAAGGATTTTTCGGTTTAGGGCTTTAGGGTTTTTAGTATTAGGGTTGTAAGGCTTTTTAGGTTTAGGGCTTTAGGGTTTTTAGGGTTAGGGTTGTAAGGGTATTTAGGTTTAGGGTTGTAAGGATTTTTAAGTTTAATGTTTTAAGGATTTTTAGGGTTAGGGTTGTAAAGGTTTTTAGGGTTAGTGTTGTAAGGGATTTTAGGGTTAGGGCTTTAGGGTTTTTATGGTTAGGATTGTAAGGGATTTTAGGGTTAGGGCTTTAGGGTTTTTAGGGTTAGGGCTTTAGGGTTTTTATGGTTAGGGTTGTAAGGCTTTATAGGGTTAGGGTCGTAAGGGTTTTTAGGGTAAGGTCTTTAAGATCTTTAGGGTTAGGTTTGGAAGGGTTTTTAGGGTTAGGGTTGTAAGGGTTTTTAGGGTTAGGGTTGTAAGGATTTTTAGGGTTAGGGTTGTAAGGATTTTTAGGGTTAGGGTCGTAAATGTTTTTAGGGTTAGGGCTTTAGGGTCTTTAGGGTTAGGGTTGGAAGGATTTTTAGGGTTAGGGTTGTAAGTGTTTTTAGGGTTAGGGTTGTAAGAATTTTTAGGGTTAGGGCAATAGAGTTTTTAGGGTTGTAAGGGTTTATAGGGTTAGGGTTGTAAGGGTTTTTAGGGTTAGGGTTGTAAGGATTTTTAGGGTTAGGGTCGTAAATGTTTTTAGGGTTAGGGCTTTAAGGTTTTTAGGGTTAGGGTTGGAAGGGTTTTTAGGGTTTGGGTTGTAAGAATTTTTAGTGTTAGGGCAATAGAGTTTTTAGGGTTGTAAGGGTTTGTAGGGTAAGGGTTGTAAGGGTTTTTATGGTTAGGGCTTTAGGGTCTTTAGGGTTAGGGTTGTAAGGATTTTTAGGGTTAGGGTTGGAAGGGTTTTTAGGGTTAGGGCTTTAGCGTCTTTAGGGTTAGGGTTCTAAGGGTTTTTAGGGTTAGGGTTGTAAGGATTTTTAAGGTTAATGTTGTAATGATTTTTAGGGTTAGGGTCATAAAGGTTTTTAGGGTTAGGGCTTTAGGGTCTATAGGGTTAGGGTTGGAAGGGTTTTTAGGGTTAGGGCTTTAAGGTTTTTAGGGTTAGGGTTGGAAGGTTATTTAGAATTCGGGTTATAAGTGTTTTTAGGGTTAAGGTTTTAGGGTCTTTAGGGTTAGGGTTGGAAGAGTTTTTAGTGTTAGGGCTTCAGAATTTTTAGGGTTACGGTTGGAAGGGTTTTAAGGTTAGGGTTGTAAGGGTTTTTAGGGTTAGGGCTTTAGGGTGTTTAGGGTTAGGTTTGTAAGGATTTTTAGGGTTAGGATTGTAAGGGTTTTTAGGGTTAGGGTTGTAAGGGTTTTTAGGGTTAGGGTTGTAAGGGTTTTTAGGGTTAGGGCTTTAGGGTTTTTATGGTTAGGATTGTAAGGGGTTTTAGGGTTAGGGCTTTAGGGTTTTTAGGGTTAGGGTTGTAAGGATTTTTAGGTTTAGGTTCGTAAAGGTTTTTAGGTTTAGGGTCGTAAAGGTTTTTAGGGTTAGGGTTGTAAGGGTTTTTAGTGTTAGGGCTTTAGGGTTTTTAGCTTTAGGGTTGTAAGGATTTTTCGGTTTAGGGCTTTAGGGTTTTTAGTATTAGGGTTGTAAGGCTTTTTAGGTTTAGGGCTTTAGGGTTTTTAGGGTTAGGGTTGTAAGGGTATTTAGGTTTAGGGTTGTAAAGATTTTTAAGGATAAGGTTTTAAGGATTTTTAGGGTTAGGGTTGTAAAGGTTTTTAGGGTTAAGGTTGTAAGGGATTTTAGGGTTAGGGCTTTAGGGTTTTTAGGGTTAGGATTGGAAGGGATTTTAGGGTTAGGGCTTTAGGGTTTTTAGGGTTAGGGCTTTAGGGTTTTTATGGTTAGGGTTGTAAGGATTTATAGGGTTAGGGTCGTAAGGATTTTTAGGGTAAGGTCTTTAAGATCTTTAGGGATAGGGTTGTAAGGGTTTTTAGGGTTAGGGTTGTAAGGATTTTTAGGGTTAGTGTTGTAAGGATTTTTAGGGTTAGGGTCGTAAATGTTTGTAGGGTTAGGGCTTTAGGGTCTTTAGGTTTAGGGTTGGAAGGGTTTTTAGGGTTAGGGTTGTAAGGGTTTTTAGGGTTAGGGCTTTAGGGTATTTAGGGTTAGGGTTGTAAGGATTTTTAGGGTTAGGATTGTAAGGGTTTTTAGGGTTAGGGTTGTAAGGGTTTTTAGGGTTAGGGTTGTAAGGGTTTTTAGGGTTAGGGCTTTAGGGTCTTTAGGGTTAGGTTTGTAAGGATTTTCAGGGTTAAGGTTGTAAGGATTTTTAGGGTTAGGGTTCTAAGGGTTTTTAGGGCTAGGGTTGTAAGGGTTTTTAGTGTTAGGGCTTTAGGGTGTTTAGGGTTAGGTTTGTAAGGATTTTTAGGGTTAGGATTGTAAGGGTTTTTAGGGTTAGGGTTGTAAGGGTTTTTAGGGTTAGGGTTGTAAGGCTTTTTAGGGTTAGGGCTTTAGGGTCTTTAGGGTTAGGGTTGTAAGGATTTTCAGGGTTAAGGTTGTAAGGATTTTTAGGGTTAGGGTTGTAAGGGTTTTTAGGGTTAGGGTTGTAAGGCTTTTTAGTGTTAGGGCTTTAGGGTGTTTAGGGTTAGGTTTGTAAGGATTTTTAGGGTTAGGATTGTAAGGGTTTTTAGGGTTAGGGCTTTAGGGTATTTAGGGTTAGGGTTGTAAGGATTTTCAGGGTTAAGGTTGTAAGGATTTTTAGGGTTAGGGTTGGAAGGGTTTTTAGGGTTTGGGTTGTAAGGGTTTTTAGGGTTAGGGTTGTAAGAATTTTTAGTGTTAGGGCAATAGAGTTTTTAGGGTTGTAAGGGTTTGTAGGGTAAGGGTTGTAAGGGTTTTTAGGGTTAGTGCTTTAGGGTCTTTAGGGTTAGCGTTGTAAGGATTTTTAGGGTTAGGGTTGTAAGGGTTTTTAGGGTTAGGGTTTTAGGGTTTTTAGGGTTAGGGCTTGAGGGTTTTTAGAATTAGGGTTGTAATGGTTTTTAGGGTTAGGGTTTTAGGGTTTTTATGGTTAGGATTGTAAGGGTTTTTAGGGTTAGGGCTTTAGGGTCTTTAGGGTTAGCGTTGTAAGGATTTTTAGGGTAAGGTTTGAAAGGATTTTTAGGGTTAGGGCTTTAGGGTTTTTAGGGTTAGGGCTTGAGGGTTTTTTGAATTAGGGTTGTAATGGTTTTTAGGGTTAGGGTTTTAGGGTTTTTATGGTTAGGATTGTAAGGGATTTTAGGGTTAGGGCTTTAGGGTTTTTAGGGTTAGGGTTGTAAGGATTTTTCGGTTTAGGGCTTTAGGGTTTTTAGTATTAGGGTTGTAAGGCTTTTTAGGTTTAGGGCTTTAGGGTTTTTAGGGTTAGGGTTGTAAGGGTATTTAGGTTTAGGGTTGTAAGGATTTTTAAGTTTAATGTTTTAAGGATTTTTAGGGGTAGGGTTGTAAAGGTTTTTAGGGTTAGTGTTGTAAGGGATTTTAGGGTTAGGGCTTTAGGGTTTTTATGGTTAGGATTGTAAGGGATTTTAGGGTTAGGGCTTTAGGGTTTTTAGGGTTAGGGCTTTAGGGTTTTTATGGTTAGGGTTGTAAGGCTTTATAGGGTTAGGGTCGTAAGGGTTTTTAGGGTAAGGTCTTTAAGATCTTTAGGGTTAGGTTTGGAAGGGTTTTTAGGGTTAGGGTTGTAAGGGTTTTTAGGGTTAGGGTTGTAAGGATTTTTAGGGTTAGGGTTGTAAGGATTTTTAGGGTTAGGGTCGTAAATGTTTTTAGGGTTAGGGCTTTAGGGTCTTTAGGGTTAGGGTTGGAAGGATTTTTAGGGTTAGGGTTGTAAGTGTTTTTAGGGTTAGGGTTGTAAGAATTTTTAGGGTTAGGGCAATAGAGTTTTTAGGGTTGTAAGGGTTTATAGGGTTAGGGTTGTAAGGGTTTTTAGGGTTAGGGTTGTAAGGATTTTTAGGGTTAGGGTCGTAAATGTTTTTAGGGTTAGGGCTTTAAGGTTTTTAGGGTTAGGGTTGGAAGGGTTTTTAGGGTTTGGGTTGTAAGAATTTTTAGTGTTAGGGCAATAGAGTTTTTAGGGTTGTAAGGGTTTGTAGGGTAAGGGTTGTAAGGGTTTTTATGGTTAGGGCTTTAGGGTCTTTAGGGTTAGGGTTGTAAGGATTTTTAGGGTTAGGGTTGGAAGGGTTTTTAGGGTTAGGGCTTTAGCGTCTTTAGGGTTAGGGTTCTAAGGGTTTTTAGGGTTAGGGTTGTAAGGATTTTTAAGGTTAATGTTGTAATGATTTTTAGGGTTAGGGTCATAAAGGTTTTTAGGGTTAGGGCTTTAGGGTCTATAGGGTTAGGGTTGGAAGGGTTTTTAGGGTTAGGGCTTTAAGGTTTTTAGGGTTAGGGTTGGAAGGTTATTTAGAATTCGGGTTATAAGTGTTTTTAGGGTTAAGGTTTTAGGGTCTTTAGGGTTAGGGTTGGAAGAGTTTTTAGTGTTAGGGCTTCAGAATTTTTAGGGTTACGGTTGGAAGGGTTTTAAGGTTAGGGTTGTAAGGGTTTTTAGGGTTAGGGCTTTAGGGTGTTTAGGGTTAGGTTTGTAAGGATTTTTAGGGTTAGGATTGTAAGGGTTTTTAGGGTTAGGGTTGTAAGGGTTTTTAGGGTTAGGGTTGTAAGGGTTTTTAGGGTTAGGGCTTTAGGGTTTTTATGGTTAGGATTGTAAGGGGTTTTAGGGTTAGGGCTTTAGGGTTTTTAGGGTTAGGGTTGTAAGGATTTTTAGGTTTAGGTTCGTAAAGGTTTTTAGGTTTAGGGTCGTAAAGGTTTTTAGGGTTAGGGTTGTAAGGGTTTTTAGTGTTAGGGCTTTAGGGTTTTTAGCTTTAGGGTTGTAAGGATTTTTCGGTTTAGGGCTTTAGGGTTTTTAGTATTAGGGTTGTAAGGCTTTTTAGGTTTAGGGCTTTAGGGTTTTTAGGGTTAGGGTTGTAAGGGTATTTAGGTTTAGGGTTGTAAAGATTTTTAAGGATAAGGTTTTAAGGATTTTTAGGGTTAGGGTTGTAAAGGTTTTTAGGGTTAAGGTTGTAAGGGATTTTAGGGTTAGGGCTTTAGGGTTTTTAGGGTTAGGATTGGAAGGGATTTTAGGGTTAGGGCTTTAGGGTTTTTAGGGTTAGGGCTTTAGGGTTTTTATGGTTAGGGTTGTAAGGATTTATAGGGTTAGGGTCGTAAGGATTTTTAGGGTAAGGTCTTTAAGATCTTTAGGGATAGGGTTGTAAGGGTTTTTAGGGTTAGGGTTGTAAGGATTTTTAGGGTTAGTGTTGTAAGGATTTTTAGGGTTAGGGTCGTAAATGTTTGTAGGGTTAGGGCTTTAGGGTCTTTAGGTTTAGGGTTGGAAGGGTTTTTAGGGTTAGGGTTGTAAGGGTTTTTAGGGTTAGGGCTTTAGGGTATTTAGGGTTAGGGTTGTAAGGGTTTTTAGGGTTAGAGCTTTAGGGCCTTTAGGGTTAGCGTTGTAAGGATTTTTAGGGTTAGGGTTGTAAGGGTTTTAAGGGTTAGGGCTTTAGCGTCTTTAGAATTAGGTTCGTAAGGATTTTTAGGGTTAGGGTTGTAAGGGTTTTCAGGGTTAGGATTTTAGCGTTTTTGGGGTTAGGGTTGTAAGGGTTTTTAGGGTTAGGGTTCTAAGGGTTTTTAGGGTTAGGGTTGTAAGTATTTTTAAGGTTAAGGTTGTAAGGATTTTTAGGGTTAGGGTCCTAAAGGTTTTTAGGGTTAGGGCTTTAGGGTCTATAGGGTTAGGGTTGGAAGGGTTTTTAGGGTTAGGGTTGGAAGGGTTTCAAGGTTAGGTTTGTAAGGGTTTTTAGGGTTAGAGCTTTAGGGTTTTTAGGGTTTGGTTTGTAAGGCTTTTTAGGGTTAGGGTTGTAAGGGTTTTTAGGGTTAGTGCTTTAGGGTCTTTAGGGTTAGCGTTGTAAGGATTTTTAGGGTTAGGGTTGTAAGGGTTTTTAGGGTTAGGGTTTTAGGGTTTTTAGGGTTAGGGCTTGAGGGTTTTTAGAATTAGGGTTGTAATGGTTTTTAGGGTTAGGGTTTTAGGGTTTTTATGGTTAGGATTGTAAGGGTTTTTAGGGTTAGGGCTTTAGGGTCTTTAGGGTTAGCGTTGTAAGGATTTTTCGGTTTAGGGCTTTAGGGTTTTTAGTATTAGGGTTGTAAGGCTTTTTAGGTTTAGGGCTTTAGGGTTTTTAGGGTTAGGGTTGTAAGGGTATTTAGGTTTAGGGTTGTAAGGATTTTTAAGTTTAATGTTTTAAGGATTTTTAGGGTTAGGGTTGTAAAGGTTTTTAGGGTTAGTGTTGTAAGGGATTTTAGGGTTAGGGCTTTAGGGTTTTTATGGTTAGGATTGTAAGGGATTTTAGGGTTAGGGCTTTAGGGTTTTTAGGGTTAGGGCTTTAGGGTTTTTATGGTTAGGGTTGTAAGGCTTTATAGGGTTAGGGTCGTAAGGGTTTTTAGGGTAAGGTCTTTAAGATCTTTAGGGTTAGGTTTGGAAGGGTTTTTAGGGTTAGGGTTGTAAGGGTTTTTAGGGTTAGGGTTGTAAGGATTTTTAGGGTTAGGGTTGTAAGGATTTTTAGTGTTAGGGTCGTAAATGTTTTTAGGGTTAGGGCTTTAGGGTCTTTAGGGTTAGGGTTGGAAGGATTTTTAGGGTTAGGGTTGTAAGTGTTTTTAGGGTTAGGGTTGTAAGAATTTTTAGGGTTAGGGCAATAGAGTTTTTAGGGTTGTAAGGGTTTATAGGGTTAGGGTTGTAAGGGTTTTTAGGGTTAGGGTCGTAAACGTTTTTAGGGTTAGGGCTTTAAGGTTTTTAGGGTTAGGGTTGGAAGGGTTTTTAGGGTTTGGGTTGTAAGAATTTTTAGTGTTAGGGCAATAGAGTTTTTAGGGTTGTAAGGGTTTGTAGGGTAAGGGTTGTAAGGGTTTTTATGGTTAGGGCTTTAGGGTCTTTAGGGTTAGGGTTGTAAGGATTTTTAGGGTTAGGGTTGGAAGGGTTTTTAGGGTTAGGGCTTTAGCGTCTTTAGGGTTAGGGTTCTAAGGGTTTTTAGGGTTAGGGTTGTAAGGATTTTTAAGGTTAATGTTGTAATGATTTTTAGGGTTAGGGTCATAAAGGTTTTTAGGGTTAGGGCTTTAGTGTCTATAGGGTTAGGGTTGGAAGGGTTTTTAGGGTTAGGGCTTTAAGGTTTTTAGGGTTAGGGTTGGAAGGTTATTTAGAATTCGGGTTATAAGTGTTTTTAGGGTTAAGGTTTTAGGGTCTTTAGGGTTAGGGTTGGAAGAGTTTTTAGTGTTAGGGCTTCAGAATTTTTAGGGTTACGGTTGGAAGGGTTTTAAGGTTAGGGTTGTAAGGGTTTTTAGGGTTAGGGCTTTAGGGTGTTTAGGGTTAGGTTTGTAAGGATTTTTAGGGTTAGGATTGTAAGGGTTTTTAGGGTTAGGGTTGTAAGGGTTTTTAGGGTTAGGGTTGTAAGGGTTTTTAGGGTTAGGGCTTTAGGGTCTTTAGGGTTAGGTTTGTAAGGATTTTCAGGGTTAAGGTTGTAAGGATTTTTAGGGTTAGGGTTCTAAGGGTTTTTAGGGCTAGGGTTGTAAGGGTTTTTAGTGTTAGGGCTTTAGGGTGTTTAGGGTTAGGTTTGTAAGGATTTTTAGGGTTAGGATTGTAAGGGTTTTTAGGGTTAGGGTTGTAAGGGTTTTTAGGGTTAGGGTTGTAAGGCTTTTTAGGGTTAGGGCTTTAGGGTCTTTAGGGTTAGGGTTGTAAGGATTTTCAGGGTTAAGGTTGTAAGGATTTTTAGGGTTAGAGTTGTAAGGGTTTTTAGGGTTAGGGTTGTAAGGCTTTTTAGTGTTAGGGCTTTAGGGTGTTTAGGGTTAGGTTTGTAAGGATTTTTAGGGTTAGGATTGTAAGGGTTTTTAGGGTTAGGGCTTTAGGGTCTTTAGGGTTAGGGTTGTAAGGATTTTCAGGGTTAAGGTTGTAAGGATTTTTAGGGTTAGGGTTGGAAGGGTTTTTAGGGTTTGGGTTGTAAGGGTTTTTAGGGTTAGGGTTGTAAGAATTTTTAGTGTTAGGGCAATAGAGTTTTTAGGGTTGTAAGGGTTTGTAGGGTAAGGGTTGTAAGGGTTTTTAGGGTTAGGGCTTTAGGGTCTTTAGTGTTAGGGTTGTAAGGGTTTTTAGGGTTAGGGTTGGAAGGGTTTTTAGGGTTAGGGCTTTAGCGTCTTTAGGGTTAGGGTTCTAAGGGTTTTTAGGGTTAGGGTTGTAAGGATTTTTAAGGTTAATGTTGTAATGATTTTTAGGGTTAGGGTCATAAAGGTTTTTAGGGTTAGGGCTTTAGGGTCTATAGGGTTAGGGTTGGAAGGGTTTTTAGGGTTAGGGCTTTAAGGTTTTTAGGGTTAGGGTTGGAAGGTTTTTTAGAATTCGGGTTATAAGTGTTTTTAGGGTTAGGGTTTTAGGGTCTTTAGGGTTAGGGTTGGAAGAGTTTTTAGTGTTAGGGCTTCAGAATTTTTAGGGTTACGGTTGGAAGGGTTTTAAGGTTAGGGTTGTAAGGGTTTTTAGGGTTAGGGCTTTAGGGTGTTTAGGGTTAGGTTTGTAAGGATTTTTAGGGTTAGGATTGTAAGGGTTTTTAGGGTTAGGGTTGTAAGGGTTTTTAGGTTTAGGGTTGTAAGGCTTTTTAGGGTTAGGGCTTTAGGGTCTTTAGGGTTAGGGTTGTAAGGATTTTCAGGGTTAAGGTTGTAAGGATTTTTAGGGTTAGTTTTGTAAGGGATTTTAGTGTTTTGGCTTCAGAGGTTTTAGGGTTAGGTTTGGAAGGGTTTTCAGGTTTAAGGTTGTAAGGTTTTTTAGGGTTAGGGTTGTAAGGCTTTTTCGGGTTAGGGCTTTAGGGTCTTTAGGTTTAGGGTTGTAAGGGTTTTTAGGGTTCTGGTTGTAAGGATTTTTAGTGTTAGGATTGTAAGGGTTTTTAGTGTTAGGGCTTTAGGTTTTTTAGGGTTAGGGTTGTAAGGGTTTTTAGGGTTAGGGCTTTAGGGTTTTTAGGGTTAGGGCTTGAGGGTTTTTAGAATTAGGTTTGTAAGGGTTTTTAGGGTTAGGGTTGTAAGGGTTTTTAGGGTTAAGGTTGTAAGGATTTTTAGGGTTAGGATTGTAAGGAATTTTAGGGTTAGGGCTTTAGGGTTTTTAGGCTTAGGGTTGTAAGGATTTTTAGGGTTAGGGTTGGAAGGGTTTTTAGGGTTTGGGTTGTAAGGGTTTTTAGGGTTAGGGTTGTAAGAATTTTTAGGGTTAGGGCAATAGAGTTTTTAGGGTTGTAAGGGTTTATAGGGTTAGGGTTGTAAGGGTTTTTAGGGTTAGGGTTGTAAGGATTTTTAGGGTTAGGGTCGTAAATGTTTTTAGGGTTAGGGCTTTAAGGTTTTTAGGGTTATGGTTGGAAGGGTTTTTAGGGTTTGGGTTGTGAGGGTTTTTAGGGTTAGGGTTGTAAGAATTTTTAGTGTTAGGGCAATAGAGTTTTTAGGGTTGTAAGGGTTTTTAGGATTAGGGTTGTAAGGGTTTTTAGGGTTAGGGTCGTAAAGGTTTTTAGGTTTAGGGCTTTAGGGTCTTTAGGGTTAGGGTTGTAAGGGTTTTTAGGGTTAGGGTTGGAAGGTTTTTTAGAATTCGGGTTATAAGTGTTTTTAGGGTTAGGGTTTTAGGGTCTTTAGGGTTAGGGTTGGAAGAGTTTTTAGTGTTAGGGCTTCAGAATTTTTAGGGTTACGGTTGGAAGGGTTTTAAGGTTAGGGTTGTAAGGGTTTTTAGGGTTAGGGTTGTAAGGGTTTTTAGGGTTAGGGTTGTAAGGCTTTTTAGGGTTAGGGCTTTAGGGTCTTTAGGGTTAGGGTTGTAAGGATTTTCAGGGTTAAGGTTGTAAGGATTTTTAGGGTTAGGGTTCTAAGGGTTTTTAGGGCTAGGGTTGTAAGGGTTTTTAGTGTTAGGGCTTTAGGGTGTTTAGGGTTAGATTTGTAAGGATTTTTAGGGTTAGGATTGTAAGGGTTTTTAGGGTTAGGGTTGTAAGGGTTTTTAGGGTTAGGGTTGTAAGGCTTTTTAGGGTTAGGGCTTTAGGGTCTTTAGGGTTAGGGTTGTAAGGATTTTCAGGGTTAAGGTTGTAAGGATTTTTAGGGTTAGGGTTGTAAGGGTTTTTAGGGTTAGGGTTGTAAGGCTTTTTAGTGTTAGGGCTTTAGGGTGTTTAGGGTTAGGTTTGTAAGGATTTTTAGGGTTAGGATTGTAAGGGTTTTTAGGGTTAGGGCTTTAGGGTCTTTAGGGTTAGGGTTGTAAGGATTTTCAGGGTTAAGGTTGTAAGGATTTTTAGGGTTAGGGTTGGAAGGGTTTTTAGGGTTTGGGTTGTAAGGGTTTTTAGGGTTAGGGTTGTAAGAATTTTTAGTGTTAGGGCAATAGAGTTTTTAGGGTTGTAAGGGTTTGTAGGGTAAGGGTTGTAAGGGTTTTTAGGGTTAGGGCTTTAGGGTCTTTAGGGTTAGGGTTGTAAGGGTTTTTAGGGTTAGGGTTGGAAGGGTTTTTAGGGTTAGGGCTTTAGCGTCTTTAGGGTTAGGGTTCTAAGGGTTTTTAGGGTTAGGGTTGTAAGGATTTTTAAGGTTAATGTTGTAATGATTTTTAGGGTTAGGGTCATAAAGGTTTTTAGGGTTAGGTCTTTAGGGTCTATAGGGTTAGGTTTGGAAGGGTTTTTAGGGTTAGGGCTTTAAGGTTTTTAGGGTTAGGGTTGGAAGGTTTTTTAGAATTCGGGTTATAAGTGTTTTTAGGGTTAGGGTTTTAGGGTCTTTAGGGTTAGGGTTGGAAGAGTTTTTAGTGTTAGGGCTTCAGAATTTTTAGGGTTACGGTTGGAAGGGTTTTAAGGTTAGGGTTGTAAGGATTTTTAGGGTTAGGGCTTTAGGGTGTTTAGGGTTAGGTTTGTAAGGATTTTAAGGTTAGGATTGTAAGGGTTTTTAGGGTTAGGGTTGTAAGGCTTTTTAGGGTTAGGGTTGTAAGGCTTTTTAGGGTTAGGGCTTTAGGGTCTTTAGGGTTAGGGTTGTAAGGATTTTCAGGGTTAAGGTTGTAAGGATTTTTAGGGTTAGGGTTGTAAGTGTTTTTAGGGTTAGGGTTGTAAGTCTTTTTAGGGTTAGGGTTCTAAGGGTTTTTAGGGTTATGGTTGTAAGGGATTATAGGGTTTGTGCTTTAGGGTTTTTAGGGTTAGGGCTTGAGGGTTTTTAGAATTAGGGTTGTAAGGGATTTTAGGGTTAGGGCTTTAGGGCTTTTAGGGTTAGAGTTGTAAGGGTTTTAAGGGTTAGGGTTGTAAGGGTTTTTAGGGTTAGGGCTTTAGGCTCTTTAGGGTTAGGGTTGTTAGGGTTTTCAGGGTTAAGGCTGTAAGGAGTTTTAGGGTTAGGGTTGTAAGGCTTTTTAGGGTTAGGGTTTTAGGGTTTTTATGGTTAGGATTGTAAGGGATTTTAGGGTTAGGGCTTTAGGGTTTTTAGTGTTAGGATTGTAAGGGTTTTAAGGGTTAGGTTTTTAGGTTTTTTATGGTTAGTTTTTTAAGGGATTTTAGGGGTAGGCCTTTAGGGTTAGGGTTTTAAGGATTTTTAGCGTTAGGGTTGTAAGGGTTTTTAGGGTTCTAAGGGTTTTTAGGGTTAGGGTTGTAAGGGTTTTTAAGGTTAAGGTTGTAAGGATTTTTAGGGTTAGTTTTGTAAGGGATTTTAGTGTTTTGGCTTCAGAGGTTTTAGGGTTAGGGTTGGAAGGGTTTTCAGGTTTAAGGTTGTAAGGTTTTTTAGGGTTAGGGTTGTAAGGCTTTTTCGGGTTAGGTCTTTAGGGTCTTTAGGTTTAGGGTTGTAAGGGTTTTTAGGGTTCTGGTTGTAAGGATTTTTAGTGTTAGGATTGTAAGGGTTTTTAGTGTTAGGGCTTTAGGTTTTTTAGGGTTAGGGTTGTAAGGGTTTTTAGGGTTAGGGCTTTAGGGTTTTTAGGGTTAGGGCTTGAGGGTTTTTAGAATTAGGTTTGTAAGGGTTTTTAGGGTTAGGGTTGTAAGGGTTTTTAGGGTTAAGGTTGTAAGGATTTTTAGGGTTAGGATTGTAAGGAATTTTAGGGTTAGGGCTTTAGGGTTTTTAGGCTTAGGGTTGTAAGGATTTTTAGGGTTAGGGTTGGAAGGGTTTTTAGGGTTTGGGTTGTAAGGGTTTTTAGGGTTAGGGTTGTAAGAATTTTTAGGGTTAGGGCAATAGAGTTTTTAGGGTTGTAAGGGTTTATAGGGTTAGGGTTGTAAGGGTTTTTAGGGTTAGGGTTGTAAGGATTTTTAGGGTTAGGGTCGTAAATGGTTTTAGGGTTAGGGCTTTAAGGTTTTTAGGGTTATGGTTGGAAGGGTTTTTAGGGTTTGGGTTGTGAGGGTTTTTAGGGTTAGGGTTGTAAGAATTTTTAGTGTTAGGGCAATAGAGTTTTTAGGGTTGTAAGGGTTTGTAGGGTAAGGGTTGTAAGGGTTTTTAGGGTTAGGGTTGTAAAGGTTTTAGGGTTAGGGTCGTAAAGGTTTTTAGGTTTAGGGCTTTAGGGTCTTTAGGGTTAGGGTTGTAAGGGTTTTTAGGGTTAGGGTTGGAAGGGTTTTTAGGGTTAGGGCTTTAGCGTCTTTAGGGTTAGGGTTCTAAGGGTTTTTAGGGTTAGGGTTGTAAGGATTTTTAAGGTTAATGTTGTAATGATTTTTAGGGTCAGGGTCATAAAGGTTTTTAGGGTTAGGGCTTTAGGGTCTATAGGGTTAGGGTTGGAAGGCTTTTTAGGGTTAGGGCTTTAAGGTTTTTAGGGTTAGGGTTGGAAGGTTTTTTAGAATTCGGGTTATAAGTGTTTTTAGGGTTAGGGTTTTAGGGTCTTTAGGGTTAGGGTTGGAAGAGTTTTTAGTGTTAGGGCTTCAGAATTTTTAGGGTTACGGTTGGAAGGGTTTTAAGGTTAGGGTTGTAAGGGTTTTTAGGGTTAGGGCTTTAGGGTTTTTAGGGTTTGGTTTGTAAGGGTTTTTAGGGTTAGGGTTGTAAGGCTTTTTAGGGTTAGGGCTTTAGCGTCTTTAGGGTAAGGTTTGAAAGGATTTTTAGGGTTAGGGTTGTAAGGGTTTTTAGGGTTAGGCTTGTAAGGATTTTTAAGGTTAAGGTTGTAAGGATTTTTAGGGTAAGGGTCATAAAGGTTTTTAGGGTTTAGGGCTTTAGGGTCTATAGTGTTAGGGTTGGAAGTGTTTTAGGGTTAGGGCTTTAGGGTTTTTAGGGTTAGGGTTGTAAGGATTTTTAGGGTTAGGGTTTTAAGGGTTTTTAGGGTTAGGGCTTTAGGGTCTTTAGGGTTAGGTTTGTAAGCATTTTTAGGGTTAGGGTTGTAAGGGTTTTTAGGGTTAGGGCTTTAGGGTTTTTAGGGTTAGGGCTTGAGGGTTTTTAGAATTAGGTTTGTAAGGGTTTTTAGGTTTAGGGTTGTAAGGGTTTTTAGGGTTAAGGTTGTAAGGATTTTTAGGGTTAGGATTGTAAGGAATTTTAGGGTTAGGGCTTTAGGGTTTTTAGGCTTAGGGTTGTAAGGATTTTTAGGGTTAGGGTTGGAAGGGTTTTTAGGGTTAGTGTTGTAAGGGTTTTTAGGGTTAGGGTTGTAAGGGTTTTTAGGGTTAGGGTTGGAAGGGTTTTTAGGGTTAGGGTTGTAAGGGTTTTTAGGGCTAGGGCTTTAGGGTTTTTATGGTTAGGATTGTAAGTGATTTTAGGGTTAGGGCTTTAGGGTTTTTAGGGTTAGGGCTTTAGGTTTTTTATGGTTAGGCTTGTAAGGATTTATAGGTTTAGGGTCGTAAGGGTTTTTAGGGTAAGTTCTTAAGATCTTTAGGGTTAGGTTTGGAAGGGTTTTTAGGGTTAGGGTTGTAAGGGTTTTTAGGGTTAGGGTTGTAAGAATTTTTAGGGTTAGGGCAATAGAGTTTTTAGGGTTGTAAGGGTTTATAGGGTTAGGGTTGTAAGGGTTTTTAGGGTTAGGGTTGTAAGGATTTTTAGGGTTAGGGTCGTAAATGTTTTTAGGGTTAGGGCTTTAGGGTCTTTAGGGTTAGGGTTGGAAGGGTTTTTAGGGTTTGGGTTGTAAGGGTTTTTAGGGTTAGGGTTGTAAGAATTTTTAGTGTTAGGGCAATAGAGTTTTTAGGGTTGTAAGGGTTTGTAGTGTAAGGGTTGTAAGGGTTTTTAGGGTTAGGGATGTAAAGGTTTTAGGGTTAGGGTCGTAAAGGTTTTTAGGTTTAGGTCTTTAGGGTCTTTAGGGTTAGGGTTGGAAGGGTTTTTAGGGTTAGGGCTTTAAGGTTTTTAGGGTTAGGTTTGGAAGGTTTTTTAGAATTCGGGTTATAAGTGTTTTTAGGGTTAGGGTTTTAGGGTCTTTAGGGTTAGGGTTGGAAGAGTTTTTAGTGTTAGGGCATCAGAATTTTTAGGGTTACGGTTGGAAGGGTTTTAAGGTTAGGGTTGTAAGGGTTTTTAGGGTTAGGGCTTTAGGGTTTTTAGGGTTAGGGCTTGAGGGTTTTTAGAAATAGGTTTGTAAGGGTTTTTAGGGTTAAAGTTGGAAGGGTTTTTAGGGTTAGTGTTGTAAGGGTTTTTAGGGTTAGGGTTGTAAGGGTTTTTAGGGTTAGGGTTGTAAGGGATTTTAGGTTTAGGGCTTTAGGGTTTTTAGGGTTAGGGCTTGAGGGTTTTTAGAATTAGGGTTTTAAGGGATTTTAGGGTTAGGGCTTTAGGGTTTTTAGTGTTAGGATTGTAAGTGTTTTAAGGGTTAGGTTTTTACCTTTTTTATGGTTAGTTTTTTAAGGGATTTTAGGGTAAGGCCTTTAGGGTTAGGGTTGTAAGGGTTTTTAGGGTTAGGGCTTTAGGGTGTTTAGGGTTAGGTTTGTAAGGATTTTTAGGGTTAGGGTTGTAAGGGTTTTTAGGGTTAGGGTTGTAAGAATTTTTAGTGTTAGGGCTTTAGGGTGTTTAGGGTTAGGGTTGTAAGGATTTTTAGGGTTAGGATTGTAAGGCTTTTTAGGGTTAGGGTTGGAAGGGTTTTTAGGGTTAGGGTTGTAAGGGTTTTTAGGGTTAGGATTGTAAGGGTTTTTAGGGTTAGGGCTTTAGGGTCTTTAGGGTTAGGGTTGTAAGGATTTTCAGGGTTAAGGTTGTAAGGATTTTTAGGGTTAGGGTTGGAAGGGTTTTTAGGGTTTGGGTTGTAAGGGTTTTTAGGGTTAGGGTTGTAAGAATTTTTAGTGTTAGGGCAATAGAGTTTTTAGGGTTGTAAGGGTTTGTAGGGTAAGGGTTTTAAGGGTTTTTGGGGTTTGGGCTTTAGGGTCTTTAGGGTTAGGGTTGTAAGGATTTTTAGGGTTAGGGTTGGAAGGGTTTTTAGGGTTAGGGCTTTAGCGTCTTTAGGGTTAGGGTTCTAAGGGTTTTTAGGGTTAGGGTTGTAAGGATTTTTAAGGTTAATGTTGTAATGATTTTTAGGGTTAGGGTCATAAAGGTTTTTAGGGTTAGGGCTTTAGGGTCTATAGGGTTAGGGTTGGAAGGGTTTTTAGGGTTAGGGCTTTAAGGTTTTTAGGGTTAGTGTTGGAAGGTTTTTTAGAATTCGGGTTATAAGTGTTTTTAGGGTTAGGGTTTTAGGGTTAGGGTTGGAAGAGTTTTTAGTGTTAGGGCTTCAGAATTTTTAGGGTTACGGTTGGAAGGGTTTTAAGGTTAGGGTTGTAAGGGTTTTTAGGGTTAGGGCTTTAGGGTGTTTAGGGTTAGGTTTGTAAGGATTTTTAGGGTTAGGATTGTAAGGGTTTTTAGGGTTAGGGTTGTAAGGGTTTTTAGGGTTAGGGTTGTAAGGCTTTTTAGGGTTAGGGCTTTAGGGTCTTTAGGGTTAGGGTTGTAAGGATTTTCAGGGTTAAGTTTGTAAGGATTTTTAGGGTTAGGGTTCTAAGGGTTTTTAGGGCTAGGGTTGTAAGGGTTTTTAGTGTTAGGGCTTTAGGGTGTTTAGGGTTAGGTTTGTAAGGGTTTTTAGGGTTAGGATTGTAAGGGTTTTTAGGGTTAGTGTTGTAAGGGTTTTTAGGGTTAGGGTTGTAAGGCTTATTAGGGTTAGGGCTTTAGGGTCTTTAGGGTTAGGGTTGTAAGGATTTTCAGGGTTAAGGTTGTAAGGATTTTTAGGGTTAGGGTTGTAAGGGTTTTTAGGGTTAGGGTTGTAAGGGTTTTTAGGGTTAGGGTTGTAAGGCTTTTTAGGGTTAGGGCTTTAGGGTCTTTAGGGTTAGGGTTGTAAGGATTTTCAGGGTTAAGGTTGTAAGGATTTTTAGGGTTAGGGTTGTAAGTGTTTTTAGGGTTAGGGTTGTAAGGCTTTTTAGGCTTAGGGTTCTAAGGGTTTTTAGGGTTATGGTTGTAAGGGATTATAGGGTTAGGGCTTTAGGGTTTTTAGGGTTAGGGCTTGAGGGTTTTTAGAATTAGGGTTGTAAGGGATTTTAGGGTTAGGGCTTTAGGGCTTTTAGGGTTAGAGTTGTAAGTGTTTATAGGGTTAGGGTTGTAAGGGTTTTTAGGGTTAGGGCTTTAGGGTCTTTAGGGTTAGGGTTGTTAGGGTTTTCAGGGTTAAGGCTGTAAGGAGTTTTAGGGTTAGGGTTGTAAGGCTTTTTAGGGTTAGGGTTTTAGGGTTTTTATGGTTAGGATTGTAAGGGATTTTAGGGTTAGGGCTTTAGGGTTTTTAGTGTTAGGATTGTAAGGTTTTTAAGGGTTAGGTTTTTAGGTTTTTTATGGTTAGTTTTTTAAGGGATTTTAGGGGTAGGCCTTTAGGGTTAGGGTTTTAAGGATTTTTAGCGTTAGGTTTGTAAGGGTTTTTAGGGTTCTAAGGGTTTTTAGGGTTAGGGTTGTAAGGGTTTTTAAGGTTAAGGTTGTAAGGATTTTTAGGGTTAGTTTTGTAAGGGATTTTAGTGTTTTGGCTTCAGAGGTTTTAGGGTTAGGGTTGGAAGGGTTTTCAGGTTTAAGGTTGTAAGGTTTTTTAGGGTTAGGGTTGTAAGGCTTTTTCGGGTTAGGGCTTTAGGGTCTTTAGGTTTAGGGTTGTAAGGGTTTTTAGGGTTCTGGTTGTAAGGATTTTTAGTGTTAGGATTGTAAGGGTTTTTAGTGTTAGGGCTTTAGGTTTTTTAGGGTTAGGGTTGTAAGTGTTTTTAGGTTTAGGTCTTTTGGGTGTTTAGGGTTAGGGTTGTAAGGATTTTTAGGGTTAGGGTCGTAAAGGTTTTTAGGGTTAGGGCTTTAGGGTCTTTAGCGTTAGGGTTGGAAGGGTTTTTAGGGGTAGGGCTTTAGAGTTTTTAGGGTTGTAAGGGTTTATAGGGTTAGGGTTGTAAGGGATTTTAGGGTTAGGGTTGTAAGGGTTTTTAGGTTTAGGGCTTTAGGGTCTTTAGGGTTAGGGTTGTAAGGGTTTTTAGGTTTAGGGCTTTAGGGTCTTTAGGGTTAGGGTTGTAAGGATTTTTAGGGTTAGGGTTGTAAGGCTTTTTAGGCTTAGGGTTCTAAGGGTTTTTAGGGTTATGGTTGTAAGGGATTATAGGGTTAGGGCTTTAGGGTTTTTAGGGTTAGGGCTTGAGGGTTTTTAGAATTAGGGTTGTAAGGGATTTTAGGGTTAGGGCTTTAGGGCTTTTAGGGTTAGAGTTGTAAGGGTTTATAGGGTTAGGGTTGTAAGGGTTTTTAGGGTTAGGGCTTTAGGGTCTTTAGGGTTAGGGTTGTTAGGGTTTTCAGGGTTAAGGCTGTAAGGAGTTTTAGGGTTAGGGTTGTAAGGCTTTTTAGGGTTAGGGTTTTAGGGTTTTTATGGTTAGGATTGTAAGGGATTTTAGGGTTAGGGCTTTAGGGTTTTTAGTGTTAGGATTGTAAGGTTTTTAAGGGTTAGGTTTTTAGGTTTTTTATGGTTAGTTTTTTAAGGGATTTTAGGGGTAGGCCTTTAGGGTTAGGGTTTTAAGGATTTTTAGCGTTAGGTTTGTAAGGGTTTTTAGGGTTCTAAGGGTTTTTAGGGTTAGGGTTGTAAGGGTTTTTAAGGTTAAGGTTGTAAGGATTTTTAGGGTTAGTTTTGTAAGGGATTTTAGTGTTTTGGCTTCAGAGGTTTTAGGGTTAGGGTTGGAAGGGTTTTCAGGTTTAAGGTTGTAAGGTTTTTTAGGGTTAGGTTTGTAAGGCTTTTTCGGGTTAGGGCTTTAGGGTCTTTAGGTTTAGGGTTGTAAGGGTTTTTAGGGTTCTGGTTGTAAGGATTTTTAGTGTTAGGATTGTAAGGGTTTTTAGTGTTAGGGCTTTAGGTTTTTTAGGGTTAGGGTTGTAAGTGTTTTTAGGTTTAGGTCTTTTGGGTGTTTAGGGTTAGGGTTGTAAGGATTTTTAGGGTTAGGGTCGTAAAGGTTTTTAGGGTTAGGGCTTTAGGGTCTTTAGCGTTAGGGTTGGAAGGGTTTTTAGGGGTAGGGCTTTAGAGTTTTTAGGGTTGTAAGGGTTTATAGGGTTAGGGTTGTAAGGGATTTTAGGGTTAGGGTTGTAAGGGTTTTTAGGTTTAGGGCTTTAGAGTTTTTAGGGTTGTAAGGGTTTATAGGGTTAGGGTTGTAAGGGATTTTAGGGTTATTGTTGTAAGGGTTTTTAGGTTTAGGGCTTTAGGGTCTTTAGGGTTAGGGTTGTAAGGATTTTTAGGGTTAGGATTGTAAGGGTTTTTAGTGTTAGGGCTTTAGGTTTTTTAGGGGGCAGAGCCTAGTAGCCTGCTTCTCTTGCTGAGTCTACGCCCAGCACAGCAGTCAGCAGGATGGGGTTGTGCCTGTCTGATCCCATTCCTTCCAACTCCTGCCCTTCCTGGCCCATTTCCTTCTGGTACCACCTCATGAAGGCATTTTCAGTGGGTCAAAGCATGTCACGTCCTCCTGCTGCACAGGAGCTGCTCTCCTGGGCCTGCCTAAAGCACCTTTGAGTCGCAGACTTCTCATCAGCACTGACTTCTTGCGCGAGCTGCTGGAAATTGTCTAAGAAGCAAGGAAAGCTCAGACGGGTTTTGTTTCCCTCTGGAGGAGGGGAACAAATTTTTTCCTGCTGGAGGTTATGGGACTGTGGCTCTGTGCTGGAGTGCCGAGGACCTGCTGAGCCTGCTTGCTGTCACTTTGTTTTACCTTCTTTGATCCCGTTGGGAAACTTGCCACCACCCAGCACTCAGAGGAACAGCATGGTTGTGTGAAGGAGGTTGTGAGGGCAGACTTGCTTCCTTCTTAAGAAGAGCTTTCTCTGCCTCATGACATCCCCCATGCAAGCGGAGAATTCCTCCCGGTCTCCTGTCCAGCATATCCCAGTTCCTGGCCACCTGCAGCCCCTTCTCCAGGGACATCTGTGCGATCTGTGGCTGTTGTAGGAGTTTAGGGCAGTCATAGGGAATTTCAAGTGGCTCAGACCATGTCCTTAGATCCCAGCTATGGGTCTTCATTGAAGGGGACACGAGTCGTTCCTCAGGCTCCCTTCCCTGCGACCTCTCTGTCTCTGCTGCCTCTCGTGGGACTACAGAGCCCTAATTAGCCCAGGTAGTTTTCCATTTAGCCCTTTGGGTGACGTTCTGAAGCTGCATTTGCTGCCCACCCCTAGCAATGGGCTGTCTGTGAATAATCCCTGTGCTCTCCTGGGCAGGAGGCAGTGGGACATCAGCATGTGACACGAGCCCTGTCACATGCTGCACAGTCCCAAGCAGATATGTCCTGACCATTCCCATCTCCAGTGGCTCTGGGCACCCACAGATAAGAGCTGAATCCATCCCAAAATTCCCTAGAAAATCACCTGATGATCTCATCAACACATGGAAAACACAAGGTTAACAGCAAGCCCTGTTAGGGTGCAATTTCTTGAGAGTATTCTTGACTCCATCAAATGGAAAAAAGTCTCAAACTTCAGACACAGCACTGAAGACATCCCCTTTTATCACAGAGAAGTGAAAAAGGAGTACAGCTCTGACATAAATACATTTAAAGATGGCTTCTGGGACAGAGGGACTGGTTTTGTGCCTCTGGAGGAGTGAGACAAATCCAGACATTCATGTCCAAACAGGGTAGTCCGAGAAAAATGTCCAAAGCACAAGAAAACAAACAAACAAACTGCAACAACAGCAAAAGAAGGGAATAAACATGGGTGGCTTAGTCCTGCTGAAGTACTGCCAACAGAATCAGTTTTTTCAGGGAATCCTTCAGCTCCTGGTTCCTCATGCTGTAGATGAGGGGATTCAGCGTTGGAGGCACCACCGAGTACAGGACTGCCAGCACCAGATCCAGGGATGAGGAGGAGATGGAGTGGGGCCTCAGGTAGGCAACTGTGCCAGTGCTGATGAACAGGGAGACCACGGCGAGGTGAGGGAGGCACGTGGAAAAGGCTTTGTGCCGGCCCTGCTCTGAGGGCATCCTCAGCACAGCCCTGAAGATCTGCACATAGGACAGGACAATGAAAACAAAACACCCAAATGCTAAACAAAGACTAACCGCAATGACCCAAAGTTCCCTGAGGTAGGCATCCGAGCAGGAGAGCCTGAGGATCTGGGGGACTTCACAGAAGAACTGGTCCAGGGCGTTGCCTTGGCACAGTGGTATGGAAAATGTATTGGCCGTGTGCAGCACGGAATAGAAAAAACTTCCACCCCAGGCAGCTGCTGCTGCTTTCATACAAGCTCTACTGCTCATAAAGGTCCCGTAGTGCAGGGGTTTGCAGATGGCAACGTAGCGGTCATAGGCCATGACGGTGAGAAGGGAATATTCTGCTCCAAGCAAGAAGAAGAGAAAAAAGACTTGGGCAACACACCCTGAGTAGGAGATGGTCCTGGTGTCCCACAAAGCAATGACCATGGCTTTGGGGACAGTGGTGGCGATGCAGCCCAGGTCGAGGAGGGCGAGGTTGAGGAGGAAGAAGTACATGGGGGTGTGGAGGCGGTGGTTGCAGGCTACACCTGTGAGGATGAGGCCGTTGCCCAGGAGGGCAGCCAGGTAGATGCCCAGGAAGAGCCCGAAGTGCAGGAGCTGCAGCTCGCGTGTGTCTGAGAATGGCAGGAGGAGGAACTCTGTGGGGAAGCTGCTGTTGGACATTTGCTGCCTCTGCACATGGTTGCCTACTTGTGGAGGAAAAGACAGAGACAAGTTAGAGACTTATCCGAGCAAAACCTCTACCATTCTTCAAAGAAAGCTGCTCAACAAGACACGCTGCCTCTTCCCTGTGAGCTCTGTTTTTTTTTTTTGTTTGTTTTTTTTTTGTTTTGTTTTTTTGAGTTTAAAGTTGTCTCAGAGATCAGGCAGATCCTCTCTGGGCTCAGCAGGAATTTGTACTTTCCTACAGTGTCTGGTAAAGAGCACCAGAGACGTATCTCAGGTGCCCACTAGCCAGAGGTATCTCCCTATTTGCAAGTGTTGAGCAGGATATCCCACAATCCCACAAGAAACAATGAAGGTGTTTTTGGTGCTGTCTGTAGGCTAAGGGTTGTGAAGGGAAATTAGAAGGTTCCTCACAGAGCCACAATTCTATTTCAGTGTAATGATCTCTGAGGTTCAGTCACTCGTACAAACCTGACAATTCCATTATGATCCCAGTGATTGCCCCCTTAGCAGGAAAGTGAAAGCAGAGATCCTAGAGAGTGCTTTCCCTTCAGGAAGCTCCTGCCTTGGTCTTCCCTGTCAAGAATCTCCCCCCGAGATGCCCTGGGGTGCTGTGGAGCTGTGAGCAGCCTGCCTTAGGCAGCAACCTCTGGGCAGCAGCAAAGTCCTGCCATGTCAGGAGGCCTCCTTCACACAATCACACAATGTCCAGGGTTGGAATGGACCTCTGAAGATCATCTAGTCCAATCCCCCCACCAAGCAGGATCACCTAAGGCACATTGCACAGAATGGTACCCAGACAGGTTTTGAATATCTTCAGAGGAGGAGATTCCACAACATCTCTGGGCAACCCATTCCAGGGCTCTGTCACCCTCACAGTAAAGAAGTGCTCCCTCATATTCAGCTGGAGCTTCCTGTGCTTCAGTTTGTGCCCATTGTCTCTCGTGCTGTCTTTGGGCACAAATGAAGAGAAACTTGCTCCATGCTCTCAACACCCTCCCCTCAGATATTCATATACATTAATGAGGTTTCCCTTCATTCTTCTATTTTCAAAGCTAAACAGGCGGAGCTCTCTCACCCAGTCCTCATACAACAGGAGCTACAGGCATCTAATAATCTCATTTTAGTAGCCCTCTTCTGAACTTGCTCCAGTAGTTCTATGTCTCTCTTGTACGGGGTAGTGCTGAACTGGACACAGTACTGGAGGTATAAACTTCCACCCACCGCTTCTCCCCGCAGCGCCCTGGGCGGCTCTCCCGGCAGGCTGAGTGCTGAGCCTGGAAGGCGTCAGAGGCCCTGCCCCGGCACACAGCCCCTGGGGCACAGCAGGGACCCTGCTCTGCACCACAGCCCTGAGCACCCCTGCCTGCACCGTGGCTACACAGCCTACAGCCAGCCCCATGAGGCAGAACCCTCGTGTCCTGTCCTTCTGACAGCTTTGGCAGGTAGTCCCTGCTCTGGAGCTTGTCATTTTCTTCTCCAAAGAAACTCTGAGAGTCCTCCTGAAAGCTCCTACAGGCTGTGGGATTTGCCAGCAAATCTGGAGATGGCACCAGGAACAACAGCTGTGTGGTGCCCTGCAGCCACAGACTTACCCTGTTCAGGCTGTGAAGATTTTTCCTGCAGTGAGCTCTCAGCATCCCCCCTTCACGCTGCCTTTAACATCTCCCTCCCTTCTCCCAGCCACCCTTGTCCCCTGCAGGCAGTGCCCCCAGCCCTGCTGTGCTGTGCAGAGGAGCTGCTCCTGGGCAGAGCTGTCTCTCTGCAGTGCTGCCCGCTTGCCAGGAGCTCCCCTTGTAAGGGTTTATAGGGTTAGGGTTGTAAGGGTTTTTAGGGTTTGGGTTGTAAGTGTTTTTAGGGTTAGGGCTTTAGGGTCTTTAGGGTTAGGGTTGTAAGGATTTTTAGGGTTAGGGTCTTAAAGGTTTTTAGGGATAGGGCTTTAGGGTCCTTAGTGTTAGGGTTGTAAGGATTTTTAGGGTTAGGGTTGTAAGGGTTTTAGGGTTAGGGTTGTAAGGGATTTTAGGGTTAGGGTTGTAAGGGATTTTAGGGTTAGGGCTTTAGGGTTTTTAGGGTTAGGGCTTGAGGGTTTTTAGAATTAGGGTTGTAATGGTTTTTAGGGTTAGGGTTTTAGGGTTTTTATGGTTAGGATTGTAAGGGATTTTAGGGTTAGGGCTTTAGGGTTTTTATGGTTAGGGTTGTAAGGATTTTTCGGTTTAGGGCTTTAGGGTTTTTAGTATTAGGGTTGTAAGGCTTTTTAGGTTTAGGGCTTTAGGGTTTTTAGGGTTAGGGTTGTAAGGGTATTTAGGTTTAGGGTTGTAAGGATTTTTAAGTTTAAGGTTTTAAGGATTTTTAGGGTTAGGGTTGTAAAGGTTTTTAGGGTTAGTGTTGTAAGGGATTTTAGGGTTAGGGCTTTAGGGTTTTTATGGTTAGGATTGTAAGGGATTTTAGGGTTAGGGCTTTAGGGTTTTTAGGGTTAGGGCTTTAGGGTTTTTATGGTTAGGGTTGTAAGGCTTTATAGGGTTAGGGTCGTAAGGGTTTTTAGGGTAAGGTCTTTAAGATCTTTAGGGTTAGGTTTGGAAGGGTTTTTAGGGTTAGGGTTGTAAGGGTTTTTAGGGTTAGGTTTGTAAGGATTTTTAGGGTTAGGGTTGTAAGGATTTTTAGTGTTAGGGTCGTAAATGTTTTTAGGGTTAGGGCTTTAGGGTCTTTAGGGTTAGGGTTGGAAGGGTTTTTAGGGTTAGGGTTGTAAAAATTTTTAGTGTTAGGGCAATAGAGTTTTTAGGGTTGTAAGGGTTTATAGGGTTAGGGTTGTAAGGGTTTTTAGGGTTAGGGTTGTAAGGATTTTTAGGGTTAGGGTCGTAAATGTTTTTAGGGTTAGGGCTTTAAGGTTTTTAGGGTTAGGGTTGGAAGGGTTTTTAGGGTTTGGGTTGTAAGGGTTTTTAGGGTTAGGGTTGTAAGAATTTTTAGTGTTAGGGCAATAGAGTTTTTAGGGTTGTAAGGGTTTGTAGGGTAAGGGTTGTAAGGGTTTTTAGGGTTAGGGTTGTAAAGGTTTTAGGGTTAGGGTCGTAAAGGTTTTTAGGTTTAGGGCTTTAGGGTCTTTAGGGTTAGGGTTGTAAGGGTTTTTAGGGTTAGGGTTGGAAGGGTTTTTAGGGTTAGGGCTTTAGCGTCTTTAGGGTTAGGGTTCTAAGGGTTTTTAGGGTTAGGGTTGTAAGGATTTTTAAGGTTAATGTTGTAATGATTTTTAGGGTTAGGGTCATAAAGGTTTTTAGGGTTAGGGCTTTAGGGTCTATAGGGTTAGGGTTGGAAGGGTTTTTAGGGTTAGGGCTTTAAGGTTTTTAGGGTTAGTGTTGGAAGGTTTTTTAGAATTCGGGTTATAAGTGTTTTTAGGGTTAGGGTTTTAGGGTCTTTAGGGTTAGGGTTGGAAGAGTTTTTAGTGTTAGGGCTTCAGAATTTTTAGGGTTATGGTTGGAAGGGTTTTAAGGTTAGGGTTGTAAGGGTTTTTAGGGTTAGGGCTTTAGGGTTTTTAGGGTTTGGTTTGTAAGGGTTTTTAGGGTTAGGGTTGTAAGGGTTTTTAGGGTTAGGGCTTTAGCGTCTTTAGGGTAAGGTTTGAAAGAATTTTTAGGGTTAGGGTTGTAAGGGTTTTTAGGGTTAGGCTTGTAGGGATTTTTAAGGTTAAGGTTGTAAGGATTTTTAGGGTAAGGGTCATAAAGGTTTTTAGGGTTTAGGGCTTTAGGGTCTATAGTGTTAGGGTTGGAATGGTTTTAGGGTTAGGGCTTTAGGGTTTTTAGGGTTAGGGTTGTAAGGATTTTTAGGGTTAGGGTTGTAAGGGTTTTTAGGGTTAGGGCTTTAGGGTCTATAGGGTTAGGTTTGTAAGCATTTTTAGGGTTAGGGTTGTAAGGGTTTTTAGGGCTAGGGCTTTAGGGTTTTTATGGTTAGGATTGTAAGGGATTTTAGGGTTAGGGCTTTAGGGTTTTTAGGGTTAGGGCTTTAGGGTTTTTATGGTTAGGGTTGTAAGGCTTTATAGGATTAGGGTCGTAAGGGTTTTTAGGCTAAGGTCTTTAAGATCTTTAGGGTTAGGTTTGGAAGGGTTTTTAGGGTTAGGGTTTGTCCTGGTTTCAGTTAGAACAGAGTTAATTTTCTTCCTAGTAGCTGGTAGAATGCTATGTTTTGGCTTAGCATGAGAAGAGTGCTGATAACACCCCGATGTTTTAATTGTTGCAGAGCAGTGCTTATACTAAACCAAGGACGTCTCAGCTGCTTGCTCTGTCCTGTCAACAGGCAGGCTGGGGGTGCAGCAAGAGCTGGGAGGGGACAGACCCAGGACAGGTGACCCAAACTAGCCAAAGGGATATTCCATACCATCTGACGTCATGCTAAACAATATATAGGGGTGGCTAGCCGGGGGAGGGAGGCCAGACTGCTCGGGGTTAGGCTGGGCATCGGTCAGCGGGTGGTGAGCAATTGCATTGTGCATCACTTGTTTGTACATATTATTATTATTAGTACTATTATCATCATTGTATTATTATTATTATTATTATTAATATTAGTATTATTATTATTTTCCTGTCTTATTAAACTGTCTTTATCTCAACTCACGGGCTTCACTTTCCATTTCTCTCCCCCGTCCCAGAGAGGGAGGGGGGAGGGTGAGCGAACGGCTGCGTGGTGTTTAGCTGCCGGCCGGGTTAAACCACGACAGTCCTTTTTGGCGCCCAACGTGGGGCCCGAAAGGTTGAGATAACGGCAGATCTGACCAGAGTGTGTTAAACTAAAATTGGTATAAATATTAGACCTGCTTAATAGTCACTTGTCATAATGCTGATTGTTTTAATCTCAAGTCTGCTGCGCCTGTTTTCCAAATTGAGTATTATAACACATTACTTTCCATATGTGCTCTCTGTCATGTTGTTTATCCTCTCCGGGCCCTGGTTTCAGATCATTATGGTACTGTGTGTTGTAGCAATGGCTTATGAGACGATGGGATATCTGGTCATGACTCTAACTTGGTATTTGCACTCAGTAACATCGTCGACTCTATACTTTGGAGACCGCATCTTGGAAACTATTAGCAATTATACCTGTTGCCTTTTTTCATTAGGGAGTCAATCTGTGGAGGGGAAAGGGGATGATATTTTTCCTTACTCAATCACTCTCCCTTTCTCCTTCACCACCCCCTTATCCTCCTTGATCACCCTCCCTTTCTCCTTCACCACCCTCTTATCCTCCGAGCTTGTTACAATAGCTCTCCATGATATTGAATATCCTTGGGATACTCAGACCAGCATGGTCTTGTTGTTAGGCCTCCTGAATGTGCTTCAGGTTTTGCTTAAAGTTAAACAACTACTTAGGAAGCTCATCCGGAGATCTAAAAATCCGATGGCCACTGCGACCCCTATGGTGGACTCTGCAGCCGCTCCAGCTCCAGCTCCTGCAGCCGCCCCAGTTCCAGCTCCTGAAGCCACTCCAGTTCCAGCTCCTGCAGCCGCTCCAGCTCCTGCAGCCACTCCAGTTCCAGCTCCTGCAGCCGCCCCAGTTCCAGCTCCTGCAGCCACTCCAGTTCCAGCTCCTGCAGCCGCCCCAGTTCCAGCTCCTGCAGCCACTCCAGCTCCTGCAGTCACTCCAGTTCCAGCTCCTGAAGCCGCCCCAGCTCCAGCCCCTGCAGCAGCTCCAGCCCCTGCAGCAGCTCCAGCTCCTGCAGCAGCTCCGGCTCCTGTGGCTGGGTCAGAGAAACGAGCTGTAGCAGTGCAAGTTGACCCTGCAGAGGGTATTTCAACCGCTGTGGCAGACCCTGTAACAGGGTCAGAGAAACGAGCTGTAGCAGTGCAAGTTGACCCTGCAGAGGGTATTCCAACCCCTGTGGCAGACCCTGTAACAGGGTCAGAGAAACGAGATGTAGCAGTGCAAGTTGACCCTGCAGAGGGTATTCCAACCCCTGTGGCAGACCCTGTAACAGGGTCAGAGAAACGAGCTGTAGCAGTGCAAGTTGCCCCTGTAGAGAAGGTGAAAAAATGGTATAGAGATTCAACTCGTTTAGAACGCAGAGAGTCTTCTGCCAAATCTAAGTATAGAGACGATGATGCTGGGCCATCGGGGATTCAGGAAGAGGAAGATGAGGACACCGGAAAATCAACAGTAACTACCCGAAACCTATACGAACGTGAGCTACGAGATGTGCGAAAAGATTTTGGTCGCTGTATAGGTGAGCAGCTTGTCACCTGGCTGCTCCGGTGCTGGGACACTGGAGCCAATTGTGTGGAATTAGACGGCAGGGAAGCCAGACGGCTGGGATCCCTTGCTAGAGACGCAGGCATTGACAAAGCAATTGCAGATGAAGCACAATCTCACAGCCTCTGGAGGCGTCTCCTCTCAGCTGTGAGGGAAAGGTATCCCTTCAAGGAAGAACTTTTATGTCTACCAAGCAAGTGGACCACTATGGAGAAGGGAATCCAGTACCTGAGGGAATTAGCCGTACGGGAAGTGATTTATGAGGATCCAGACCTCAGACAAACATCCAAAGATCCGGATGAAGTCCAGTGTACACGACCCATGTGGCGGAAGTTTGTACGGAGTGCACCATCATCATATGCCAGCTCATTGGCAATAATGGCCTGGAAAGAGGATGAGGAACCCACAGTGGATGAAGTGGCTAAACAACTTCGGCAGTACGAAGAAAGTCTCTCCTCTTCCTTACACGCCTGCGTCTCAGCTGTGGAGAAACTTTCTGAAGAGTTCCACCAACTTAAAGAGAATCTATCTTCCTCCCCACCTGAACAAACCAGTGTCCACCGACCAAAGGAGAACACTTGGGAGAAACTTTCTGAAAAGGTTCACCAACTTGAAGAGAGATTATTCTCCTCCGCACCTGTACAAAGCAGTGTCTCAGCTATCAGGGGTAGGCGTTCATCCACACCAAGAAGACGATATGGTGGGTACTCACCCCGTGCCACCCTGTGGTTTTACTTACGAGACCATGGAGAGGACATGAGAAAATGGGATGGAAAATCTACCGCAACCCTAGAGGCACGGGTACGTGAGTTGCAAAAGAAAACAATCGGGAAAAAGGGATTCTCTGAAAAGTTTGCTGCTCCAACTTCCAGCAGACAGTCCTTCAAACACAGGAATGAAGAAGATTCTGACCAGGATTAGGGGGGCCCTGCCTCCAGCCAGGGGGAGGAAAGGGACAATCGGGTTTATTGGACTGTGTGGATTCGATGGCCTGGCACGTCAGACACACAGAAGTATAAGGCTTTAGTAGACACCGGTGCACAATGTACTGTAATGCCATCGAGCTATAAAGGGCCAGAGCCCATCTGTATTTGTGGAGTGACAGGGGGATCTCAGCAGTTGACTGTATTGGAGGCTGAAGTGAGTCTGACTGGGAATGAGTGGGAAAAGCATCCCATTGTGACTGGCCCGGATGCTCCATGTATCCTTGGCATAGACTATCTTAGAAGAGGATATTTCAAGGACCCAAAAGGGTTCCGGTGGGCTTTTGGTATAGCTGCCTTAGAGACAGAGGGCATTAAACAATTATCTACCTTGCCTGGTCTCTCAGAGGACCCCTCTGTTGTGGGGTTGCTGAGGGTCGAAGAACAGCAAGTGCCAATTGCTACCACAACTGTGCACCGGCGGCAATATCGCACTAACCGAGACTCCCTGATTCCCATCCATAAGCTAATTCGTCAATTGGAGAGCCAAGGAGTGATCAGCAAGACTCATTCACCTTTCAATAGTCCCATATGGCCAGTGCGAAAGTCTAATGGTGAGTGGAGACTAACAGTGGACTATCGTGGCCTGAACGAAGTCACGCCACCATTGAGTGCTGCAGTGCCGGACATGCTGGAACTCCAGTACGAACTTGAATCGAAGGCAGCCAAGTGGTACGCCACAATTGATATCGCTAATGCATTTTTCTCCATCCCTCTAGCAGCAGAGTGCAGGCCACAATTTGCTTTCACTTGGAGGGGAGTCCAATATACTTGGAATCGGCTGCCCCAGGGGTGGAAACACAGCCCTACCATTTGCCATGGACTGATCCAGTCTGCACTGGAGCAGGGGGAAGCTCCTGAACACCTGCAGTACATCGATGACATTATTGTGTGGGGTGACACAGCAGAGGAAGTTTTCGAGAAAGGGAAGAAAATAGTCCAAATCCTTCTGAAAGCCGGTTTTGCCATAAAACAAAATAAAGTCAAAGGACCTGCACGAGAGATCCAGTTTTTAGGAATAAAATGGCAAGATGGACGTCGTCAAATCCCAATGGATGTGATCAACAAAATAACAGCTATGTCTCCACCAACTAGCAAAAAAGAAACACAGACTTTCCTAGGTGTTGTGGGGTTTTGGAGAATGCACATTCCAAATTACAGTCTGATTGTAAACCCGCTCTACCAAGTAACCCGTAAGAAGAATGAGTTTGAATGGGGCCCTGAGCAACGACAAGCCTTTGAACAAATCAAGCAGGAAATAGTTCATGCAGTAGCCCTTGGGCCAGTTCGAACAGGACCAGAGGTAAAGAATGTGCTCTACACTGCAGCCGGGGAGAATGGCCCCACCTGGAGCCTCTGGCAGAAAGAACCTGGGGAAACTCGAGGTCGGCCCCTGGGGTTTTGGAGTCGGGGATACAGAGGATCTGAGGCCCGCTATACTCCAACTGAAAAGGAGATATTGGCAGCATATGAAGGAGTTCGATCTGCTTCGGAGGTGGTCGGTACTGAAGCGCAGCTCCTCCTAGCACCCCGATTGCCGGTACTAGGCTGGATGTTCAAAGGAAGGGTCTCCTCTACACATCATGCAACTGATGCTACATGGAGCAAGTGGGTTGCACTGATTACTCAGCGGGCTCGAATAGGAAACCCCAGTCGCCCAGGAATATTGGAAGTGATTATGGACTGGCCAGAAGGTAAATACTTTGGGATATCATCAGAGGAAGAGGTGACTCGTGCTGAAGAAGCCCCACTGTACAATCAGTTACCAGAGAATGAGAAGAAATATGCCCTGTTCACTGATGGGTCCTGTCGTATTGTGGGGAAGCATCGGAGATGGAAGGCTGCTGTATGGAGTCCTACACGACGAGTTGCAGAAGCTGCTGAGGGAGAAGGTGAATCGAGTCAGTTTGCAGAAGTGAAGGCCATTCAGCTGGCTTTAGACATTGCTGAACGAGAAAAATGGCCGGTTCTCTATCTCTACACTGATTCATGGATGGTAGCAAATGCTCTGTGGGGATGGTTACAGCAATGGAAGCAAAACAACTGGCAGCGCAGAGGCAAACCCATCTGGGCTGCTGCATTGTGGCAAGATATTGCTGCTCGGGTAGAGAACCTGGCTGTAAAGGTACGCCACGTAGATGCTCATGTGCCCAAGAATCGGGCTACTGAAGAACATCAAAACAACCAGCAGGTGGATCAGGCTGCTAAGATTGAAGTAGCTCAGGTGGACCTGGATTGGCAGCATAAAGGTGAATTATTTATAGCCCGATGGGCCCATGACACCTCAGGCCATCAAGGTAGAGATGCAACATACAGATGGGCTCGTGATCGAGGGGTGGACCTGACCATGGATGCTGTAGCACAGGTCATTCATGACTGTGAAACATGTGCTGCAATCAAGCAAGCCAAACGGTCAAAGCCTCTTTGGTATGGGGGACGATGGCTGAAATATAAATATGGAGAGGCCTGGCAGATTGATTACATCACACTCCCTCAAACTCGCAATGGCAAGCGCCACGTACTTACAATGGTGGAAGCAACCACCGGATGGCTGGAAACATATCCTGTGCCTCATGCCACCGCCCGGAACACTATCCTGGGCCTTGAAAAGCAAGTTCTATGGCGACACGGCACCCCAGAAAGAATAGAGTCAGACAATGGGACTCATTTCCGAAACAACCTTATAGACACTTGGGCCAAAGAGCATGGTATTGAGTGGGTGTACCACATCCCCTATCATGCACCAGCCTCCGGGAAAGTTGAACGATACAATGGACTGTTAAAGACTACATTAAAAGCAATGGGCGCTGGGACATTCAAAAATTGGGATACGCATTTGGCAAAGGCCACCTGGTTAGTTAATACTAGGGGATCTGCCAACCGAGCTGGACCTGCCCAATCAAACCTGCTACGTACGGTAGATGGGGATAAAGTTCCTGTAGTGCATGTAAGAAATATGCTGGGTAAAACGGTCTGGGCTACTCCTGCCTCAGGAAAAGGCAAACCCATTCGTGGAATTGCTTTTGCTCAGGGACCTGGATACACTTGGTGGGTGATGCAAAAGAACGGAGAGGTCCGGTGTGTACCTCAAGGGGATTTAATACTGGGTGAGAATAGCCCATGAATTGAATTGTACCATGTTAACTACTATATAATACTGTATGTTATCACTATCATGATTACTATATACCCTAGATGAAAATGGCGACTAATTGGAATGTATGGAAAAGAGTGTAACATGAGCATGACATAAATGGTATGGAATAAGGGGTGGATAGATGTCCTGGTTTCAGTTAGAACAGAGTTAATTTTCTTCCTAGTAGCTGGTAGAATGCTATGTTTTGGCTTAGCATGAGAAGAGTGCTGATAACACCCCGATGTTTTAATTGTTGCAGAGCAGTGCTTATACTAAACCAAGGACGTCTCAGCTGCTTGCTCTGTCCTGTCAACAGGCAGGCTGGGGGTGCAGCAAGAGCTGGGAGGGGACAGACCCAGGACAGGTGACCCAAACTAGCCAAAGGGATATTCCATACCATCTGACGTCATGCTAAACAATATATAGGGGTGGCTAGCCGGGGGAGGGAGGCCAGACTGCTCGGGGTTAGGCTGGGCATCGGTCAGCGGGTGGTGAGCAATTGCATTGTGCATCACTTGTTTGTACATATTATTATTATTAGTACTATTATCATCATTGTATTATTATTATTATTATTATTAATATTAGTATTATTATTATTTTCCTGTCTTATTAAACTGTCTTTATCTCAACTCACGGGCTTCACTTTCCATTTCTCTCCCCCGTCCCAGAGAGGGAGGGGGGAGGGTGAGCGAACGGCTGCGTGGTGTTTAGCTGCCAGCCGGGTTAAACCACGACAGGGTTGTAAGGGTTTTTAGGGTTAGGGTTGTAAGGATTTTTAGGGTTAGGGTCGTAAATGTTTTTAGGGTTAGGGCTATAGGGTCTTTAGGGTTAGGGTTGGAAGGGTTTTTAGGGTTTGGGTTGTAAGGGTTTTTAGGGTTAGGGTTGTAAGAATTTTTAGGGTTAGGGCAATAGAGTTTTTAGGGTTGTAAGGGTTTATAGGGTTAGGGTTGTAAGGGTTTTTAGGGTTAGGGTTGTAAGGATTTTTAGGGTTAGGGTCGTAAATGTTTTTAGGGTTAGGGCTTTAAGGTTTTTAGGGTTAGGGTTGGAAGGGTTTTTAGGGTTTGGGTTGTAAGGGTTTTTAGGGTTAGGGTTGTAAGAATTTTTAGTGTTAGGGCAATAGAGTTTTTAGGGTTGTAAGGGTTTGTAGGGTAAGGGTTGTAAGGGTTTTTAGGGTTAGGGTTGTAAAGGTTTTAGGGTTAGGGTCGTAAAGGTTTTTAGGTTTAGGGCTTTAGGGTCTTTAGGGTTAGGGTTGTAAGGGTTTTTAGGGTTAGGGTTGTAAGGATTTTTAGGGTTAGGGTCGTAAATGTTTTTAGGGTTAGGGCTTTAAGGTTTTTAGGGTTAGGGTTGGAAGGGTTTTTAGGGTTTGGGTTGTAAGGGTTTTTAGGGTTAGGGTTGTAAGAATTTTTAGTGTTAGGGCAATAGAGTTTTTAGGGTTGTAAGGGTTTGTAGGGTAAGGGTTGTAAGGGTTTTTAGGGTTAGGGTTGTAAAGGTTTTAGGGTTAGGGTCGTAAAGGTTTTTAGGTTTAGGGCTTTAGGGTCTTTAGGGTTAGGGTTGTAAGGGTTTTTAGGGTTAGGGTTGGAAGGGTTTTTAGGGTTAGGGCTTTAGCGTCTTTAGGGTTAGGGTTCTAAGGATTTTTAGGGTTAGGGTTGTAAGGATTTTTAAGGTTAATGTTGTAATGATTTTTAGGGTTAGGGTCATAAAGGTTTTTAGGGTTAGGGCTTTAGGGTCTATAGGGTTAGGGTTGGAAGGGTTTTTAGGGTTAGGGCTTTAAGGTTTTTAGGGTTAGGGTTGGAAGGTTTTTTAGAATTCGGGTTATAAGTGTTTTTAGGGTTAGGATTTTAGGGTCTTTAGGGTTAGGGTTGGAAGAGTTTTTAGTGTTAGGGCTTCAGAATTTTTAGGGTTATGGTTGGAAGGGTTTTAAGGTTAGGGTTGTAAGGGTTTTTAGGGTTAGGGCTTTAGGGTTTTTAGGGTTTGGTTTGTAAGGGTTTTTAGGGTTAGGGTTGTAAGGGTTTTTAGGGTTAGGGCTTTAGCGTCTTTAGGGTAAGGTTTGAAAGGATTTTTAGGGTTAGGGTTGTAAGGGTTTTTAGGGTTAGGCTTGTAAGGATTTTTAAGGTTAAGGTTGTAAGGATTTTTAGGGTAAGGGTCATAAAGGTTTTTAGGGTTTAGGGCTTTAGGGTCTATAGTGTTAGGGTTGGAAGGGTTTTAGGGTTAGGGCTTTAGGGTTTTTAGGGTTAGGGTTGTAAGGATTTTTAGGGTTAGGGTTGTAAGGGTTTTTAGGGTTAGGGCTTTAGGGTCTATAGGGTTAGGTTTGTAAGCATTTTTAGGGTTAGGGTTGTAAGGGTTTTTAGGGTTAGGGCTTTAGGGTTTTTAGGGTTAGGGCTTGAGGGTTTTTAGAATTAGGTTTGTAAGGGTTTTTAGGGTTAAAGTTGGAAGGGTTTTTAGGGTTAGTGTTGTAAGGGGTTTTAGGGTTAGGGTTGTAAGGGTTTTTAGGGTTAAGGTTGTAAGGATTTTTAGGGTTAGGATTGTAAGGGATTTTAGGGTTAGGGCTTTAGGGTTTTTAGGCTTAGGGTTGTAAGGATATTTAGGGTTAGAGTTGTAAGGGTTTTTAGGGTTAGTGTTGTAAGTGTTTTTAGGGTTAGGGTTGTAAGGATTTTTAGGGTTAGGGTTGTAAGGGATTTTAGGGTTAGGGTTGTAAGGGTTTTTAGGGCTAGGGCTTTAGGGTTTTTATGGTTAGGATTGTAAGGGATTTTAGGGTTAGGGCTTTAGGGTTTTTAGGGTTAGGGCTTTAGGGTCTATAGGGTTAGGGTTGGAAGGGTTTTTAGGGTTAGGGCTTTAAGGTTCTTAGGGTTAGGGTTGGAAGTTTTTTTAGAATTCGGGTTATAAGTGTTTTTAGGGTTAGGGTTTTAGGGTCTTTAGGGTTAGGGTTGGAAGAGTTTTTAGTGTTAGGGCTTCAGAATTTTTAGAGTTACGGTTGGAAGGGTTTTAAGGTTAGGGTTGTAAGGGTTTTTAGGGTTAGGGCTTTAGCGTCTTTAGGGTTAGGTTTGTAAGCATTTTTAGGGTTAGGGTTGTAAGGGTTTTTAGGGTTAGGGCTTTAGGGTTTTTAGGGTTAGGGCTTGAGGGTTTTTAGAATTAGGTTTGTAAGGGTTTTTAGGTTTAGGATTGTAAGGGTTTTTAGGCTTAGGGTTGTAAGGATTTTTAGGGTTAGGGTTGGAAGGGTTTTTAGGGTTAGTGTTGTAAGGGTTTTTAGGGTTAGGGTTGTAAGGATTTTTAGGGTTAGGGTTGGAAGGGTTTTTAGGGTTAGGGTTGTAAGGGTTTTTAGGGCTAGGGCTTTAGGGTTTTTATGGTTAGGATTGTAAGGGATTTTAGGGTTAGGGCTTTAGGGTTTTTAGGGTTAGGGCTTTAGGGTTTTTATGGTTAGGGTTGTAAGGATTTATAGGTTTAGGGTCGTAAGGGTTTTTAGGGTAAGGTCTTTAAGATCTTTAGGGTTAGGTTTGGAAGGGTTTTTAGGGTTAGGGTTGTAAGGGTTTTTAGGGTTAGGGTTGTAAGGATTTTTAGGGTTAGGGTCGTAAATGTTTTTAGGGTTAGGGCTTTAGGGTCTTTAGGGTTAGGGTTGGAAGGGTTTTTAGGGTTTGGGTTGTAAGGGTTTTTAGGGTTAGGGTTGTAAGAATTTTTAGGGTTAGGGCAATAGAGTTTTTAGGGTTGTAAGGGTTTATAGGTTTAGGTTTGTAAGGGTTTTTAGGGTTAGGGATGTAAAGGTTTTAGGGTTAGGGTCGTAAAGGTTTTTAGGTTTAGGGCTTTAGGGTCTTTAGGGTTAGGGTTGTAAGGATTTTTAGGGTTAGGGTTGGAAGTGTTTTTAGGGTTAGGGCTTTAGCGTCTTTAGGGTTAGGGTTCTAAGTGTTTTTAGGGTTAGGGTTGTAAGGATTTTTAAGGTTAATGTTGTAATGATTTTTAGGGTTAGGGTCATAAAGGTTTTTAGGGTTAGGGCTTTAGGGTCTATAGGGTTAGGGTTGGAAGGGTTTTTAGGGTTAGGTCTTTAAGGTTTTTAGGGTTAGGGTTGGAAGGTTTTTTAGAATTCGGGTTATAAGTGTTTTTAGGGTTAGGGTTTTAGGGTCTTAAGGGTTAGGGTTGGAAGAGTTTTTAGTGTTAGGGCTTCAGAATTTTTAGGGTTACGGTTGGAAGGGTTTTAAGGTTAGGGTTGTAAGGGTTTTTAGGTTTAGGCTTGTAAGGATTTTTAAGGTTAAGGTTGTAAGGATTTTTAGTGTAAGGGTCATAAAGGTTTTTAGGGTTTAGGGCTTTAGGGTCTATAGGGTTAGGGTTGGAAGGGTTTTTAGGGTTAGGGTTGGAAGGGTTTCAAGGTTAGGTTTGTAATGGTTTTTAGGGTTGTAAGGGTTTATAGGGTTAGGATTGTAAGGGATTTTAGGGTTAGGGCTTTAGGGTTTTTAGTGTTAGGATTGTAAGGGTTTTAAGGGTTAGGTTTTTAGGTTTTTTATGGTTAGTTTTTTAAGGGATTTTAGGGGTAGGCCTTTAGGGTTAGGGTTTTAAGGATTTTTAGCGTTAGGTTTGTAAGGGTTTTTAGGATTCTAAGGGTTTTTAGGGTTAGGGTTGTAAGGGTTTTTAAGGTTAAGGTTGTAAGGATTTTTAGGGTTAGTTTTGTAAGGGATTTTAGTGTTTTGGCTTCAGAGGTTTTAGGGTTAGGGTTGGAAGGGTTTTCAGGTTTAAGGTTGTAAGGTTTTTTAGGGTTAGGGTTGTAAGGCTTTTTCGGGTTAGGGCTTTAGGGTCTTTAGGTTTAGGGTTGTAAGGGTTTTTAGGGTTCTGGTTGTAAGGATTTTTAGTGTTAGGATTGTAAGGGTTTTTAGTGTTAGGGCTTTAGGTTTTTTAGGGTTAGGGTTGTAAGTGTTTTTAGGTTTAGGTCTTTTGGGTGTTTAGGGTTAGGGTTGTAAGGATTTTTAGGGTTAGGGTCGTAAAGGTTTTTAGGGTTAGGGCTTTAGGGTCTTTAGCGTTAGGGTTGGAAGGGTTTTTAGGGGTAGGGCTTTAGAGTTTTTAGGGTTGTAAGGGTTTATAGGGTTAGGGTTGTAAGGGATTTTAGGGTTAGGGTTGTAAGGGTTTTTAGGTTTAGGGCTTTAGGGTCTTTAGGGTTAGGGTTGTAAGGGTTTTTAGGTTTAGGGCTTTAGGGTCTTTAGGGTTAGGGTTGTAAGGGTTTTTAGGGTTCTGGTTGTAAGGATTTTTAGTGTTAGGATTGTAAGGGTTTTTAGTGTTAGGGCTTTAGGTTTTTTAGGGGGCAGAGCCTAGTAGCCTGCTTCTCTTGCTGAGTCTACGCCCAGCACAGCAGTCAGCAGGATGGGGTTGTGCCTGTCTGATCCCATTCCTTCCAACTCCTGCCCTTCCTGGCCCATTTCCTTCTGGTACCACCTCATGAAGGCATTTTCAGTGGGTCAAAGCATGTCACGTCCTCCTGCTGCACAGGAGCTGCTCTCCTGGGCCTGCCTAAAGCACCTTTGAGTCGCAGACTTCTCATCAGCACTGACTTCTTGCGCGAGCTGCTGGAAATTGTCTAAGAAGCAAGGAAAGCTCAGACGGGTTTTGTTTCCCTCTGGAGGAGGGGAACAAATTTTTTCCTGCTGGAGGTTATGGGACTGTGGCTCTGTGCTGGAGTGCCGAGGACCTGCTGAGCCTGCTTGCTGTCACTTTGTTTTACCTTCTTTGATCCCGTTGGGAAACTTGCCACCACCCAGCACTCAGAGGAACAGCATGGTTGTGTGAAGGAGGTTGTGAGGGCAGACTTGCTTCCTTCTTAAGAAGAGCTTTCTCTGCCTCATGACATCCCCCATGCAAGCGGAGAATTCCTCCCGGTCTCCTGTCCAGCATATCCCAGTTCCTGGCCACCTGCAGCCCCTTCTCCAGGGACATCTGTGCGATCTGTGGCTGTTGTAGGAGTTTAGGGCAGTCATAGGGAATTTCAAGTGGCTCAGACCATGTCCTTAGATCCCAGCTATGGGTCTTCATTGAAGGGGACACGAGTCGTTCCTCAGGCTCCCTTCCCTGCGACCTCTCTGTCTCTGCTGCCTCTCGTGGGACTACAGAGCCCTAATTAGCCCAGGTAGTTTTCCATTTAGCCCTTTGGGTGACGTTCTGAAGCTGCATTTGCTGCCCACCCCTAGCAATGGGCTGTCTGTGAATAATCCCTGTGCTCTCCTGGGCAGGAGGCAGTGGGACATCAGCATGTGACACGAGCCCTGTCACATGCTGCACAGTCCCAAGCAGATATGTCCTGACCATTCCCATCTCCAGTGGCTCTGGGCACCCACAGATAAGAGCTGAATCCATCCCAAAATTCCCTAGAAAATCACCTGATGATCTCATCAACACATGGAAAACACAAGGTTAACAGCAAGCCCTGTTAGGGTGCAATTTCTTGAGAGTATTCTTGACTCCATCAAATGGAAAAAAGTCTCAAACTTCAGACACAGCACTGAAGACATCCCCTTTTATCACAGAGAAGTGAAAAAGGAGTACAGCTCTGACATAAATACATTTAAAGATGGCTTCTGGGACAGAGGGACTGGTTTTGTGCCTCTGGAGGAGTGAGACAAATCCAGACATTCATGTCCAAACAGGGTAGTCCGAGAAAAATGTCCAAAGCACAAGAAAACAAACAAACAAACTGCAACAACAGCAAAAGAAGGGAATAAACATGGGTGGCTTAGTCCTGCTGAAGTACTGCCAACAGAATCAGTTTTTTCAGGGAATCCTTCAGCTCCTGGTTCCTCATGCTGTAGATGAGGGGATTCAGCGTTGGAGGCACCACCGAGTACAGGACTGCCAGCACCAGATCCAGGGATGAGGAGGAGATGGAGTGGGGCCTCAGGTAGGCAACTGTGCCAGTGCTGATGAACAGGGAGACCACGGCGAGGTGAGGGAGGCACGTGGAAAAGGCTTTGTGCCGGCCCTGCTCTGAGGGCATCCTCAGCACAGCCCTGAAGATCTGCACATAGGACAGGACAATGAAAACAAAACACCCAAATGCTAAACAAAGACTAACCGCAATGACCCAAAGTTCCCTGAGGTAGGCATCCGAGCAGGAGAGCCTGAGGATCTGGGGGACTTCACAGAAGAACTGGTCCAGGGCGTTGCCTTGGCACAGTGGTATGGAAAATGTATTGGCCGTGTGCAGCACGGAATAGAAAAAACTTCCACCCCAGGCAGCTGCTGCTGCTTTCATACAAGCTCTACTGCTCATAAAGGTCCCGTAGTGCAGGGGTTTGCAGATGGCAACGTAGCGGTCATAGGCCATGACGGTGAGAAGGGAATATTCTGCTCCAAGCAAGAAGAAGAGAAAAAAGACTTGGGCAACACACCCTGAGTAGGAGATGGTCCTGGTGTCCCACAAAGCAATGACCATGGCTTTGGGGACAGTGGTGGCGATGCAGCCCAGGTCGAGGAGGGCGAGGTTGAGGAGGAAGAAGTACATGGGGGTGTGGAGGCGGTGGTTGCAGGCTACACCTGTGAGGATGAGGCCGTTGCCCAGGAGGGCAGCCAGGTAGATGCCCAGGAAGAGCCCGAAGTGCAGGAGCTGCAGCTCGCGTGTGTCTGAGAATGGCAGGAGGAGGAACTCTGTGGGGAAGCTGCTGTTGGACATTTGCTGCCTCTGCACATGGTTGCCTACCTGTGGAGGAAAAGACAGAGACAAGTTAGAGACTTATCCGAGCAAAACCTCTACCATTCTTCAAAGAAAGCTGCTCAACAAGACACGCTGCCTCTTCCCTGTGAGCTCTGTTTTTTTTTTTGTTTGTTTTTTTTTTTTTTTTTTTTGTTTTGTTTTGTTTTTTTGAGTTTAAAGTTGTCTCAGAGATCAGGCAGATCCTCTCTGGGCTCAGCAGGAATTTGTACTTTCCTACAGTGTCTGGTAAAGAGCACCAGAGACGTATCTCAGGTGCCCACTAGCCAGAGGTATCTCCCTATTTGCAAGTGTTGAGCAGGATATCCCACAATCCCACAAGAAACAATGAAGGTGTTTTTGGTGCTGTCTGTAGGCTAAGGGTTGTGAAGGGAAATTAGAAGGTTCCTCACAGAGCCACAATTCTATTTCAGTGTAATGATCTCTGAGGTTCAGTCACTCGTACAAACCTGACAATTCCATTATGATCCCAGTGATTGCCCCCTTAGCAGGAAAGTGAAAGCAGAGATCCTAGAGAGTGCTTTCCCTTCAGGAAGCTCCTGCCTTGGTCTTCCCTGTCAAGAATCTCCCCCCGAGATGCCCTGGGGTGCTGTGGAGCTGTGAGCAGCCTGCCTTAGGCAGCAACCTCTGGGCAGCAGCAAAGTCCTGCCATGTCAGGAGGCCTCCTTCACACAATCACACAATGTCCAGGGTTGGAATGGACCTCTGAAGATCATCTAGTCCAATCCCCCCACCAAGCAGGATCACCTAAGGCACACTGCACAGAATGGTACCCAGACAGGTTTTGAATATCTTCAGAGGAGGAGATTCCACAACATCTCTGGGCAACCCATTCCAGGGCTCTGTCACCCTCACAGTAAAGAAGTGCTCCCTCATATTCAGCTGGAGCTTCCTGTGCTTCAGTTTGTGCCCATTGTCTCTCGTGCTGTCTTTGGGCACAAATGAAGAGAAACTTGCTCCATGCTCTCAACACCCTCCCCTCAGATATTCATATACATTAATGAGGTTTCCCTTCATTCTTCTATTTTCAAAGCTAAACAGGCGGAGCTCTCTCACCCAGTCCTCATACAACAGGAGCTACAGGCATCTAATAATCTCATTTTAGTAGCCCTCTTCTGAACTTGCTCCAGTAGTTCTATGTCTCTCTTGTACGGGGTAGTGCTGAACTGGACACAGTACTGGAGGTATAAACTTCCACCCACCGCTTCTCCCCGCAGCGCCCTGGGCGGCTCTCCCGGCAGGCTGAGTGCTGAGCCTGGAAGGCGTCAGAGGCCCTGCCCCGGCACACAGCCCCTGGGGCACAGCAGGGACCCTGCTCTGCACCACAGCCCTGAGCACCCCTGCCTGCACCGTGGCTACACAGCCTACAGCCAGCCCCATGAGGCAGAACCCTCGTGTCCTGTCCTTCTGACAGCTTTGGCAGGTAGTCCCTGCTCTGGAGCTTGTCATTTTCTTCTCCAAAGAAACTCTGAGAGTCCTCCTGAAAGCTCCTACAGGCTGTGGGATTTGCCAGCAAATCTGGAGATGGCACCAGGAACAACAGCTGTGTGTTGCCCTGCAGCCACAGACTTACCCTGTTCAGGCTGTGAAGATTTTTCCTGCAGTGAGCTCTCAGCATCCCCCCTTCACGCTGCCTTTAACATCTCCCTCCCTTCTCCCAGCCACCCTTGTCCCCTGCAGGCAGTGCCCCCAGCCCTGCTGTGCTGTGCAGAGGAGCTGCTCCTGGGCAGAGCTGTCTCTCTGCAGTGCTGCCCGCTTGCCAGGAGCTCCCCTTGTAAGGGTTTATAGGGTTAGGGTTGTAAGGGTTTTTAGGGTTTGGGTTGTAAGTGTTTTTAGGGTTAGGGCTTTAGGGTCTTTAGGGTTAGGGTTGTAAGGATTTTTAGGGTTAGGGTCTTAAAGGTTTTTAGGGATAGGGCTTTAGGGTCCTTAGTGTTAGGGTTGTAAGGATTTTTAGGGTTAGGGTTGTAAGGGTTTTAGGGTTCGGGTTGTAAGGGATTTTAGGGTTAGGGTTGTAAGGGATTTTAGGGTTAGGGCTTTAGGGTTTTTAGGGTTAGGGCTTGAGGGTTTTTAGAATTAGGGTTGTAATGGTTTTTAGGGTTAGGCTTTTAGGGTTTTTAGGGTTAGGATTGTAAGGGATTTTAGGGTTAGGGCTTTAGGGTTTTTATGGTTAGGATTGTAAGGGATTTTAGGGTTAGGGCTTTAGGGTTTTTAGGGTTAGGGTTGTAAGGATTTTTAGGTTTAGGTTCGTAAAGGTTTTTAGGTTTAGGGTTGGAAGGGTTTTTAGGGTTAGGGTTGTAAGGGTTTTTAGTGTTAGGGCTTTAGGGTTTTTAGCTTTAGGGTTGTAAGGATTTTTCGGTTTAGGGCTTTAGGGTTTTTAGTATTAGGGTTGTAAGGCTTTTTAGGTTTAGGGCTTTAGGGTTTTTAGGGTTAGGGTTGTAAAGGTTTTTAGGTTTAGGGTTGTAAAGATTTTTAAGGATAAGGTTTTAAGGATTTTTAGGGTTAGGGTTGTAAAGGTTTTTAGGGTTAGGGTTGTAAGGGATTTTAGGGTTAGGGCTTTAGGGTTTTTAGGGTTAGGGTTGGAAGGGTTTTTAGGGTTAGGGCTTTAAGGTTTTTAGGGTTAGGGTTGGAAGGTTTTTTAGAATTCGGGTTATAAGTGTTTTTAGGTTTAGGGTTTTAGGGTCTTTAGGGTTAGGGTTGGAAGAGTTTTTAGTGTTAGGGCTTCAGAATTTTTAGGGTTACGGTTGGAAGGGTTTTAATGTTAGGGTTGTAAGGGTTTTTAGGGTTAGGGCTTTAGGGTGTTTAGGGTTAGGTTTGTAAGGATTTTTAGGGTTAGGATTGTAAGGGTTTTTAGGGTTAGGGTTGTAAGGGTTTTTAGGGTTAGGGTTGTAAGGCTTTTCAGGGTTAAGGTTGTGAGGATTTTTAGGGTTAGGGTTGTAAGGCTTTTTAGTATTAGGGTTGTAAGGCTTTTTAGGGTTAGGGTTCTAAGGGTTTTTAGGGTTATGGTTGTAAGGGATTATAGGGTTAGGGCTTTAGGGTTTTTAGGGTTAGGGCTTGAGGGTTTTTAGAATTAGGGTTGTAAGGGATTTTAGGGTTAGGGCTTTAGGGTTTTTAGGGTTAGAGTTGTAAGGGTTTATAGGGTTAGGGTTGTAAGGGTTTTTAGGGTTAGGGCTTTAGGGTCTTTAGGGTTAGGGATTTCAGGGTTAAGGCTGTAAGGAGTTTTAGGGTTAGGGTTGTAAGGCTTTTTAGTGTTAGGGTTTTAGGGTTTTTATGGTTAGGATTGTAAGGGATTTTACGGTTAGTGCTTTAGGGTTTTTAGTGTTAGGATTGTAAGGGTTTTAAGGGTTAGGTTTTTAGGTTTTTTATGGTTATTTTTTTAAGGGATTTTAGGGTTAGGCCTTTAGGGTTAGGGTTTTAAGGAGTTTTAGCGTTAGGGTTGTAAGGGTTTTTAGGGTTCTAAGGGTTTTTAGGGTTAGGGTTGTAAGGGTTTTTAAGGTTAAGGTTGTAAGGATTTTTAGGGTTAGGATTGTAAGGGTTTTTAGTGTTTTGGCTTCAGAGGTTTTAGGGTTAGGGTTGGAAGGGTTTTCAGGTTTAATGTTGTAAGGTTTTTTAGGGTTAGGGTTGTAAGGCTTTTTCGGGTTAGGGCTTTAGGGTCTTTAGCGTTAGGGTTGGAAGGGTTTTTAGGGGTAGGGCTTTAGAGTTTTTAGGGTTGTAAGGGTTTATAGGGTTAGGGTTGTAAGGGATTTTAGGGTTAGGGTTGTAAGGGTTTTTAGGTTTAGGGCTTTAGGGTCTTTAGGGTTAGGGTTGTAAGGATTTTTAGGGTTAGGGTTGTAAGGGTTTTTAGGGTTAGGGCTTTAGGGTCTTTTGTTTTAGGGTTGTAAGGGTTTTTAGGGTTCTGGTTGTAAGGATTTTTAGTGTTAGGATTGTAAGGGTTTTTAGTGTTAGGGCTTTAGGTTTTTTAGGGGGCAGAGCCTAGTAGCCTGCTTCTCTTGCTGAGTCTACGCCCAGCACAGCAGTCAGCAGGATGGGGTTGTGCCTGTCTGATCCCATTCCTTCCAACTCCTGCCCTTCCTGGCCCATTTCCTTCTGGTACCACCTCATGAAGGCATTTTCAGTGGGTCAAAGCATGTCACGTCCTCCTGCTGCACAGGAGCTGCTCTCCTGGGCCTGCCTAAAGCACCTTTGAGTCGCAGACTTCTCATCAGCACTGACTTCTTGCGCGAGCTGCTGGAAATTGTCTAAGAAGCAAGGAAAGCTCAGACGGGTTTTGTTTCCCTCTGGAGGAGGGGAACAAATTTTTTCCTGCTGGAGGTTATGGGACTGTGGCTCTGTGCTGGAGTGCCGAGGACCTGCTGAGCCTGCTTGCTGTCACTTTGTTTTACCTTCTTTGATCCCGTTGGGAAACTTGCCACCACCCAGCACTCAGAGGAACAGCATGGTTGTGTGAAGGAGGTTGTGAGGGCAGACTTGCTTCCTTCTTAAGAAGAGCTTTCTCTGCCTCATGACATCCCCCATGCAAGCGGAGAATTCCTCCCGGTCTCCTGTCCAGCATATCCCAGTTCCTGGCCACCTGCAGCCCCTTCTCCAGGGACATCTGTGCGATCTGTGGCTGTTGTAGGAGTTTAGGGCAGTCATAGGGAATTTCAAGTGGCTCAGACCATGTCCTTAGATCCCAGCTATGGGTCTTCATTGAAGGGGACACGAGTCGTTCCTCAGGCTCCCTTCCCTGCGACCTCTCTGTCTCTGCTGCCTCTCGTGGGACTACAGAGCCCTAATTAGCCCAGGTAGTTTTCCATTTAGCCCTTTGGGTGACGTTCTGAAGCTGCATTTGCTGCCCACCCCTAGCAATGGGCTGTCTGTGAATAATCCCTGTGCTCTCCTGGGCAGGAGGCAGTGGGACATCAGCATGTGACACGAGCCCTGTCACATGCTGCACGGTCCCAAGCAGATATGTCCTGACCATTCCCATCTCCAGTGGCTCTGGGCACCCACAGATAAGAGCTGAATCCATCCCAAAATTCCCTAGAAAATCACCTGATGATCTCATCAACACATGGAAAACACAAGGTTAACAGCAAGCCCTGTTAGGGTGCAATTTCTTGAGAGTATTCTTGACTCCATCAAATGGAAAAAAGTCTCAAACTTCAGACACAGCACTGAAGACATCCCCTTTTATCACAGAGAAGTGAAAAAGGAGTACAGCTCTGACATAAATACATTTAAAGATGGCTTCTGGGACAGAGGGACTGGTTTTGTGCCTCTGGAGGAGTGAGACAAATCCAGACATTCATGTCCAAACAGGGTAGTCCGAGAAAAATGTCCAAAGCACAAGAAAACAAACAAACAAACTGCAACAACAGCAAAAGAAGGGAATAAACATGGGTGGCTTAGTCCTGCTGAAGTACTGCCAACAGAATCAGTTTTTTCAGGGAATCCTTCAGCTCCTGGTTCCTCATGCTGTAGGTGAGGGGATTCAGCGTTGGAGGCACCACCGAGTACAGGACTGCCAGCACCAGATCCAGGGATGAGGAGGAGATGGAGTGGGGCCTCAGGTAGGCAACTGTGCCAGTGCTGATGAACAGGGAGACCACGGCGAGGTGAGGGAGGCACGTGGAAAAGGCTTTGTGCCGGCCCTGCTCTGAGGGCATCCTCAGCACAGCCCTGAAGATCTGCACATAGGACAGGACAATGAAAACAAAACACCCAAATGCTAAACAAAGACTAACCGCAATGACCCAAAGTTCCCTGAGGTAGGCATCCGAGCAGGAGAGCCTGAGGATCTGGGGGACTTCACAGAAGAACTGGTCCAGGGCGTTGCCTTGGCACAGTGGTATGGAAAATGTATTGGCCGTGTGCAGCACGGAATAGAAAAAACTTCCACCCCAGGCAGCTGCTGCTGCTTTCATACAAGCTCTACTGCTCATAAAGGTCCCGTAGTGCAGGGGTTTGCAGATGGCAACGTAGCGGTCATAGGCCATGACGGTGAGAAGGGAATATTCTGCTCCAAGCAAGAAGAAGAGAAAAAAGACTTGGGCAACACACCCTGAGTAGGAGATGGTCCTGGTGTCCCACAAAGCAATGACCATGGCTTTGGGGACAGTGGTGGCGATGCAGCCCAGGTCGAGGAGGGCGAGGTTGAGGAGGAAGAAGTACATGGGGGTGTGGAGGCGGTGGTTGCAGGCTACACCTGTGAGGATGAGGCCGTTGCCCAGGAGGGCAGCCAGGTAGATGCCCAGGAAGAGCCCGAAGTGCAGGAGCTGCAGCTCGCGTGTGTCTGAGAATGGCAGGAGGAGGAACTCTGTGGGGAAGCTGCTGTTGGACATTTGCTGCCTCTGCACATGGTTGCCTACCTGTGGAGGAAAAGACAGAGACAAGTTAGAGACTTATCCGAGCAAAACCTCTACCATTCTTCAAAGAAAGCTGCTCAACAAGACACGCTGCCTCTTCCCTGTGAGCTCTGTTTTTTTTTTTTGTTTGTTTGTTTTTTTTTGTTTTGTTTTTTTTTGAGTTTAAAGTTGTCTCAGAGATCAGGCAGATCCTCTCTGGGCTCAGCAGGAATTTGTACTTTCCTACAGTGTCTGGTAAAGAGCACCAGAGACGTATCTCAGGTGCCCACTAGCCAGAGGTATCTCCCTATTTGCAAGTGTTGAGCAGGATATCCCACAATCCCACAAGAAACAATGAAGGTGTTTTTGGTGCTGTCTGTAGGCTAAGGGTTGTGAAGGGAAATTAGAAGGTTCCTCACAGAGCCACAATTCTATTTCAGTGTAATGATCTCTGAGGTTCAGTCACTCGTACAAACCTGACAATTCCATTATGATCCCAGTGATTGCCCCCTTAGCAGGAAAGTGAAAGCAGAGATCCTAGAGAGTGCTTTCCCTTCAGGAAGCTCCTGCCTTGGTCTTCCCTGTCAAGAATCTCCCCCCGAGATGCCCTGGGGTGCTGTGGAGCTGTGAGCAGCCTGCCTTAGGCAGCAACCTCTGGGCAGCAGCAAAGTCCTGCCATGTCAGGAGGCCTCCTTCACACAATCACACAATGTCCAGGGTTGGAATGGACCTCTGAAGATCATCTAGTCCAATCCCCCCACCAAGCAGGATCACCTAAGGCACATTGCACAGAATGGTACCCAGACAGGTTTTGAATATCTTCAGAGGAGGAGATTCCACAACATCTCTGGGCAACCCATTCCAGGGCTCTGTCACCCTCACAGTAAAGAAGTGCTCCCTCATATTCAGCTGGAGCTTCCTGTGCTTCAGTTTGTGCCCATTGTCTCTCGTGCTGTCTTTGGGCACAAATGAAGAGAAACTTGCTCCATGCTCTCAACACCCTCCCCTCAGATATTCATATACATTAATGAGGTTTCCCTTCATTCTTCTATTTTCAAAGCTAAACAGGCGGAGCTCTCTCACCCAGTCCTCATACAACAGGAGCTACAGGCATCTAATAATCTCATTTTAGTAGCCCTCTTCTGAACTTGCTCCAGTAGTTCTATGTCTCTCTTGTACGGGGTAGTGCTGAACTGGACACAGTACTGGAGGTATAAACTTCCACCCACCGCTTCTCCCCGCAGCGCCCTGGGCGGCTCTCCCGGCAGGCTGAGTGCTGAGCCTGGAAGGCGTCAGAGGCCCTGCCCCGGCACACAGCCCCTGGGGCACAGCAGGGACCCTGCTCTGCACCACAGCCCTGAGCACCCCTGCCTGCACCGTGGCTACACAGCCTACAGCCAGCCCCATGAGGCAGAACCCTCGTGTCCTGTCCTTCTGACAGCTTTGGCAGGTAGTCCCTGCTCTGGAGCTTGTCATTTTCTTCTCCAAAGAAACTCTGAGAGTCCTCCTGAAAGCTCCTACAGGCTGTGGGATTTGCCAGCAAATCTGGAGATGGCACCAGGAACAACAGCTGTGTGTTGCCCTGCAGCCACAGACTTACCCTGTTCAGGCTGTGAAGATTTTTCCTGCAGTGAGCTCTCAGCATCCCCCCTTCACGCTGCCTTTAACATCTCCCTCCCTTCTCCCAGCCACCCTTGTCCCCTGCAGGCAGTGCCCCCAGCCCTGCTGTGCTGTGCAGAGGAGCTGCTCCTGGGCAGAGCTGTCTCTCTGCAGTGCTGCCCGCTTGCCAGGAGCTCCCCTTGTAAGGGTTTATAGGGTTAGGGTTGTAAGGGTTTTTAGGGTTTGGGTTGTAAGTGTTTTTAGGGTTAGGGCTTTAGGGTCTTTAGGGTTAGGGTTGTAAGGATTTTTAGGGTTAGGGTCTTAAAGGTTTTTAGGGATAGGGCTTTAGGGTCCTTAGTGTTAGGGTTGTAAGGATTTTTAGGGTTAGGGTTGTAAGGGTTTTAGGGTTAGGGTTGTAAGGGATTTTAGGGTTAGGGTTGTAAGGGATTTTAGGGTTAGGGCTTTAGGGTTTTTAGGGTTAGGGCTTGAGGGTTTTTAGAATTAGGGTTGTAATGGTTTTTAGGGTTAGGGTTTTAGGGTTTTTATGGTTAGGATTGTAAGGGATTTTAGGGTTAGGGCTTTAGGGTTTTTATGGTTAGGATTGTAAGGGATTTTAGGGTTAGGGCTTTAGGGTTTTTAGGGTTAGGGTTGTAAGGATTTTTAGGTTTAGGTTCGTAAAGGTTTTTAGGTTTAGGGTCGTAAAGGTTTTTAGGGTTAGGGTTGTAAGGGTTTTTAGTGTTAGGGCTTTAGGGTTTTTAGCTTTAGGGTTGTAAGGATTTTTCGGTTTAGGGCTTTAGGGTTTTTAGTATTAGGGTTGTAAGGCTTTTTAGGTTTAGGGCTTTAGGGATTTTAGGGTTAGGGTTGTAAAGGTTTTTAGGGTTAGGGTTGTAAGGGATTTTAGGGTTAGGGCTTTAGGGTTTTTAGGGTTAGGATTGGAAGGGATTTTAGGGTTAGGGCTTTAGGGTTTTTAGGGTTAGGGCTTTAGGGTTTTTATGGTTAGGGTTGTAAGGATTTATAGGGTTAGGGTCGTAAGGATTTTTAGGGTAAGGTCTTTAAGATCTTTAGGGTTAGGGTTGTAAGTGTTTTTAGGGTTAGGGTTGTAAGGATTTTTAGGGTTAGGGTTGTAAGGGTTTTCAGGGTTAGGATTTTAGCGTTTTTGGGGTTAGGGTTGTAAGGGTTTTTAGGGTTAGGGTTCTAAGGGTTTTTAGGGTTAGGGTTGTAAGTATTTTTAAGGTTAAGGTTGTAAGGATTTTTAGTGTTAGGGTCATAAAGGTTTTTAGGGTTAGGGCTTTAGGGTCTATAGGGTTAGGGTTGGAAGGGGTTTTAGGGTTAGGGCTTTAGGGTTTTTAGGGTTAGGGTTGGAAGGGTTTCAAGGTTAGGTTTGTAAGGGTTTTTAGGGTTAGAGCTTTAGGGTTTTTAGGGTTTGGTTTGTAAGGCTTTTTAGGGTTAGGGTTGTAAGGGTTTTTAGGGTTAGTGCTTTAGGGTCTTTAGGGTTAGCGTTGTAAGGATTTTTAGGGTTAGGGTTGTAAGGGTTTTTAGGGTTAGGGCTTTAGCGTCTTTAGGGTAAGGTTTGAAAGGATTTTTAGGGTTAGGGTTGTAAGGGTTTTTAGGGTTAGGGCTTTAGGGTTTTTAGGGTTAGGGCTTGAGGGTTTTTAGAATTAGGGTTGTAATGGTTTTTAGGGTTAGGGTTTTAGGGTTTTTATGGTTAGGATTGTAAGGGATTTTAGGGTTAGGGCTTTAGGGTTTTTAGGTTTAGGGTTGTAAGGATTTTTCGGTTTAGGGCTTTAGGGTGTTTAGTATTAGGGTTGTAAGGCTTTTTAGGTTTAGGGCTTTAGGGTTTTTAGGGTTAGGGTTGTAAGGGTATTTAGGTTTAGGGTTGTAAGGATTTTTAAGTTTAAGGTTTTAAGGATTTTTAGGGTTAGGGTTGTAAAGGTTTTTAGGGTTAGTGTTGTAAGGGATTTTAGGGTTAGGGCTTTAGGGTTTTTATGGTTAGGATTGTAAGGGATTTTAGGGTTAGGGCTTTAGGGTTTTTAGGGTTAGGGCTTTAGGGTTTTTATGGTTAAGGTTGTAAGGCTTTATAGGGTTAGGGTCGTAAGGGTTTTTAGGCTAAGGTCTTTAAGATCTTTAGGGTTAGGTTTGGAAGGGTTTTTAGGGTTAGGGTTGTAAGGGTTTTTAGGGTTAGGGTTGTAAGGATTTTTAGGGTTAGGGTTGTAAGGATTTTTAGGGTTAGGGTCGTAAATGTTTTTAGGGTTAGGGCTTTAGGGTCTTTAGGGTTAGGGTTGGAAGGGTTTTTAGGGTTTGGGTTGTAAGGGTTTTTAGGGTTGTAAGAATTTTTAGGGTTAGGGCAATAGAGTTTTTAGGGTTGTAAGGGTTTATAGGGTTAGGGTTGTAAGGGTTTTTAGGGTTAGGGTTGTAAGGATTTTTAGGTTTAGGGTCGTAAATGTTTTTAGGGTTAGGGCTTTAAGGTTTTTAGGGTTAGGGTTGGAAGGGTTTTTAGGGTTTGGGTTGTAAGGGTTTTTAGGGTTAGGGTTGTAAGAATTTTTAGTGTTAGGGCAATAGAGTTTTTAGGGTTGTAAGGGTTTGTAGGTTAAGGGTTGTAAGGGTTTCTAGGGTTAGGGCTTTAGGGTCTTTAGGGTTAGGGTTGTAAGGATTTTTAGGGTTAGGGTTGGAAGGGTTTTCAGGGTTAGGGCTTTAGCGTCTTTAGGGTTAGGGTTCTAAGGGTTTTTAGGGTTAGGGTTGTAAGGATTTTTAAGGTTAATGTTGTAATGATTTTTAGGGTTAGGGTCATAAAGGTTTTTAGGGTTAGGGCTTTAGGGTCTATAGGGTTAGGGTTGGAAGGGTTTTTAGGGTTAGGGCTTTAAGGTTTTTAGGGTTAGGGTTGGAAGGTTTTTTAGAATTCGGGTTATAAGTGTTTTTAGGGTTAGGGTTTTAGGGTCTTTAGGGTTAGGGTTGGAAGAGTTTTTAGTGTTAGGGCTTCAGAATTTTTAGGGTTACGGTTGGAAGGGTTTTAAGGTTAGGGTTTTAAGGGTTTTTAGGGTTAGGGCTTTAGGGTCTTTAGGGTTAGGGTTGTTAGGGTTTTAAGGGTTAGGTTTTTAGGTTTTTTATGGTTAGTTTTTTAAGGGATTTTAGGGTTAGGCCTTTAGGGTTAGGTTTTTAAGGAGTTTTAGCGTTAGGGTTGTAAGGGTTTTTAGGGTTCTAAGGGTTTTTAGGGTTAGTGTTGTAAGGGATTTTAGGGTTAGGGCTTTAGGGTTTTTATGGTTAGGATTGTAAGGGATTTTAGGGTTAGGGCTTTAGGGTTTTTAGGGTTAGGGTTGTAAGGATTTTTAGGTTTAGGTTCGTAGAGGTTTTTAGGTTTAGGGTCGTAAAGGTTTTTAGGGTTAGGGTTGTAAGGGTTTTTAGTGTTAGGGCTTTAGGGTTTTTAGCTTTAGGGTTGTAAGGATTTTTCGGTTTAGGGCTTTAGGGTTTTTAGTATTAGGGTTGTAAGGCTTTTTAGGTTTAGGGCTTTAGGGTTTTTAGGGTTAGGGTTGTAAAGGTTTTTAGGGTTAGTGTTGTAAGGGATTTTAGGGTTAGGGCTTTAGGGTTTTTAGGGTTAGGATTGGAAGGGATTTTAGGGTTAGGGCTTTAGGGTTTTTAGGGTTAGGGCTTTAGGGTTTTTATGGTTAGGGTTGTAAGGATTTATAGGGTTAGGGTCGTAAGGATTTTTAGGGTAAGGTCTTTAAGATCTTTAGGGTTAGGGTTGTAAGGGTTTTTAGGGTTAGGGTTGTAAGGATTTTTAGGGTTAGGGTTGTAAGGATTTTTAGGGTTAGGGTCGTAAGTGTTTGTAGGGTTAGGGCTTTAGGGTCTTTAGGTTTAGGGTTGGAAGGGTTTTTAGGGTTAGGGTTGTAAGGGTTTTTAGGGTTAGGGCTTTAGGGTTTTTAGGGTTAGGTTTGTAAGGGTTTTTAGGGTTAGAGCTTTAGGGCCTTTAGGGTTAGCGTTGTAAGGATTTTTAGGGTTAGGGTTGTAAGGGTTTTAAGGGTTAGGGCTTTAGCGTCTTTAGGGTTAGGTTTGTAAGGATTTTTAGGGTTAGGGTTGTAAGGGTTTTCAGGGTTAGGATTTTAGCGTTTTTGGGGTTAGGGTTGTAAGGGTTTTTAGGGTTAGGGTTCTAAGGGTTTTTAGGGTTAGGGTTGTAAGTATTTTTAAGGTTAAGGTTGTAAGGATTTTTAGTGTTAGGGTCATAAAGGTTTTTAGGGTTAGGGCTTTAGGGTCTATAGGGTTAGGGTTGGAAGGGGTTTTAGGGTTAGGGCTTTAGGGTTTTTAGGGTTAGGGTTGGAAGGGTTTCAAGGTTAGGTTTGTAAGGGTTTTTAGGGTTAGAGATTTAGGGTTTTTAGGGTTTGGTTTGTAAGGCTTTTTAGGGTTAGGGTTGTAAGGGTTTTTAGGGTTAGTGCTTTAGGGTCTTTAGGGTTAGCGTTGTAAGGATTTTTAGGGTTAGGGTTGTAAGGGTTTTTAGGGTTAGGGCTTTAGCGTCTTTAGGGTAAGGTTTGAAAGGATTTTTAGGGTTAGGGTTGTAAGGGTTTTTAGGGTTAGGGCTTTAGTGTTTTTAGGGTTAGGGCTTGAGGGTTTTTAGAATTAGGGTTGTAATGGTTTTTAGGGTTAGGGTTTTAGGGTTTTTATGGTTAGGATTGTAAGGGATTTTAGGGTTAGGGCTTTAGGGTTTTTAGGTTTAGGGTTGTAAGGATTTTTCGGTTTAGGGCTTTAGGGTGTTTAGTATTAGGGTTGTAAGGCTTTTTAGGTTTAGGGCTTTAGGGTTTTTAGGGTTAGGGTTGTAAGAGTATTTAGGTTTAGGGTTGTAAGGATTTTTAAGTTTAAGGTTTTAAGGATTTTTAGGGTTAGGGTTGTAAAGGTTTTTAGGGTTAGTGTTGTAAGGGATTTTAGGGTTAGGGCTTTAGGGTTTTTATGGTTAGGATTGTAAGGGATTTTAGGGTTAGGGCTTTAGGGTTTTTAGGGTTAGGGCTTTAGGGTTTTTATGGTTAAGGTTGTAAGGCTTTATAGGGTTAGGGTCGTAAGGGTTTTTAGGCTAAGGTCTTTAAGATCTTTAGGGTTAGGTTTGGAAGGGTTTTTAGGGTTAGGGTTGTAAGGGTTTTTAGGGTTAGGGTTGTAAGGATTTTTAGGGTTAGGGTTGTAAGGATTTTTAGGGTTAGGGTCGTAAATGTTTTTAGGGTTAGGGCTTTAGGGTCTTTAGGGTTAGGGTTGGAAGGGTTTTTAGGGTTTGGGTTGTAAGGGTTTTTAGGGTTGTAAGAATTTTTAGGGTTAGGGCAATAGAGTTTTTAGGGTTGTAAGGGTTTATAGGGTTAGGGTTGTAAGGGTTTTTAGGGTTAGGGTTGTAAGGATTTTTAGGTTTAGGGTCGTAAATGTTTTTAGGGTTAGGGCTTTAAGGTTTTTAGGGTTAGGGTTGGAAGGGTTTTTAGGGTTTGGGTTGTAAGGGTTTTTAGGGTTAGGGTTGTAAGAATTTTTAGTGTTAGGGCAATAGAGTTTTTAGGGTTGTAAGGGTTTGTAGGTTAAGGGTTGTAAGGGTTTCTAGGGTTAGGGCTTTAGGGTCTTTAGGGTTAGGGTTGTAAGGATTTTTAGGGTTAGGGTTGGAAGGGTTTTTAGGGTTAGGGCTTTAGCGTCTTTAGGGTTAGGGTTCTAAGGGTTTTTAGGGTTAGGGTTGTAAGGATTTTTAAGGTTAATGTTGTAATGATTTTTAGGGTTAGGGTCATAAAGGTTTTTAGGGTTAGGGCTTTAGGGTCTATAGGGTTAGGGTTGGAAGGGTTTTTAGGGTTAGGGCTTTAAGGTTTTTAGGGTTAGGGTTGGAAGGTTTTTTAGAATTCGGGTTATAAGTGTTTTTAGGGTTAGGGTTTTAGGGTCTTTAGGGTTAGGGTTGGAAGAGTTTTTAGTGTTAGGGCTTCAGAATTTTTAGGGTTACGGTTGGAAGGGTTTTAAGGTTAGGGTTTTAAGGGTTTTTAGGGTTAGGGCTTTAGGGTCTTTAGGGTTAGGGTTGTTAGGGTTTTAAGGGTTAGGTTTTTAGTTTTTTTATGGTTAGTTTTTTAAGGGATTTTAGGGTTAGGCCTTTAGGGTTAGGTTTTTAAGGAGTTTTAGCGTTAGGGTTGTAAGGGTTTTTAGGGTTCTAAGGGTTTTTAGGGTTAGTGTTGTAAGGGATTTTAGGGTTAGGGCTTTAGGGTTTTTATGGTTAGGATTGTAAGGGATTTTAGGGTTAGGGCTTTAGGGTTTTTAGGGTTAGGGTTGTAAGGGTTTTTGAGGTTTAGGTTCGTAAAGGTTTTTAGGTTTAGGGTCGTAAAGGTTTTTAGGGTTAGGGTTGTAAGGGTTTTTAGTGTTAGGGCTTTAGGGTTTTTAGCTTTAGGGTTGTAAGGATTTTTCGGTTTAGGGCTTTAGGGTTTTTAGTATTAGGGTTGTAAGGCTTTTTAGGTTTAGGGCTTTAGGGTTTTTAGGGTTAGGGTTGTAAAGGTTTTTAGGGTTAGGGTTGTAAGGGTTTTTAGGGTTAGGGCTTTAGGGTTTTTAGGGTTAGGATTGGAAGGGATTTTAGGGTTAGGTCTTTAGGGTTTTTAGGGTTAGGGCTTTAGGGTTTTTATGGTTAGGGTTGTAAGGATTTATAGGGTTAGGGTCGTAAGGATTTTTAGGGTAAGGTCTTTAAGATCTTTAGGGTTAGGGTTGTAAGGGTTTTTAGGGTTAGGGTTGTAAGGATTTTTAGGGTTAGGGTTGTAAGGATTTTTAGGGTTAGGGTCGTAAGTGTTTGTAGGGTTAGGGCTTTAGGGTCTTTAGGTTTAGGGTTGGAAGGGTTTTTAGGGTTAGGGTTGTAAGGGTTTTTAGGGTTAGGGCTTTAGGGTTTTTAGGGTTAGGTTTGTAAGGGTTTTTAGGGTTAGAGCTTTAGGGCCTTTAGGGTTAGCGTTGTAAGGATTTTTAGGGTTAGGGTTGTAAGGGTTTTAAGGGTTAGGGCTTTAGCGTCTTTAGGGTTAGGTTTGTAAGGATTTTTAGGGTTAGGGTTGTAAGGGTTTTCAGGGTTAGGATTTTAGCGTTTTTGGGGTTAGGGTTGTAAGGGTTTTTAGGGTTAGGGTTCTAAGGGTTTTTAGGGTTAGGGTTGTAAGTATTTTTAAGGTTAAGGTTGTAAGGATTTTTAGGGTTAGGGTCATAAAGGTTTTTAGGGTTAGGGCTTTAGGGTCTATAGGGTTAGGGTTGGAAGGGGTTTTAGGGTTAGGGCTTTAGGGTTTTTAGGGTTAGGGTTGGAAGGGTTTCAAGGTTAGGTTTGTAAGGGTTTTTAGGGTTAGAGCTTTAGGGTTTTTAGGGTTTGGTTTGTAAGGCTTTTTAGGGTTAGGGTTGTAAGGGTTTTTAGGGTTAGTGCTTTAGGGTCTTTAGGGTTAGCGTTGTAAGGATTTTTAGGGTTAGGGTTGTAAGGGTTTTTAGGGTTAGGGCTTTAGCGTCTTTAGGGTAAGGTTTGAAAGGATTTTTAGGGTTAGGGTTGTAAGGGTTTTTAGGGTTAGGGCTTTAGGGTTTTTAGGGTTAGGGCTTGAGGGTTTTTAGAATTAGGGTTGTAATGGTTTTTAGGGTTAGGGTTTTAGGGTTTTTATGGTTAGGATTGTAAGGGATTTTAGGGTTAGGGCTTTAGGGTTTTTAGGTTTAGGGTTGTAAGGATTTTTCGGTTTAGGGCTTTAGGGTGTTTAGTATTAGGGTTGTAAGGCTTTTTAGGTTTAGGGCTTTAGGGTTTTTAGGGTTAGGGTTGTAAGGGTATTTAGGTTTAGGGTTGTAAGGATTTTTAAGTTTAAGGTTTTAAGGATTTTTAGGGTTAGGGTTGTAAAGGTTTTTAGGGTTAGTGTTGTAAGGGATTTTAGGGTTAGGGCTTTAGGGTTTTTATGGTTAGGATTGTAAGGGATTTTAGGGTTAGGGCTTTAGGGTTTTTAGGGTTAGGGTTGTAAGGATTTTTAGGGTTAGGGTCGTAAATGTTTTTAGGGTTAGGGCTTTAGGGTCTTTAGGGTTAGGGTTGGAAGGGTTTTTAGGGTTTGGGTTGTAAGGGTTTTTAGGGTTGTAAGAATTTTTAGGGTTAGGGCAATAGAGTTTTTAGGGTTGTAAGGGTTTATAGGGTTAGGGTTGTAAGGGTTTTTAGGGTTAGGGTTGTAAGGATTTTTAGGTTTAGGGTCGTAAATGTTTTTAGGGTTAGGGCTTTAAGGTTTTTAGGGTTAGGGTTGGAAGGGTTTTTAGGGTTTGGGTTGTAAGGGTTTTTAGGGTTAGGGTTGTAAGAATTTTTAGTGTTAGGGCAATAGAGTTTTTAGGGTTGTAAGGGTTTGTAGGTTAAGGGTTGTAAGGGTTTCTAGGGTTAGGGCTTTAGGGTCTTTAGGGTTAGGGTTGTAAGGATTTTTAGGCTTAGTGTTGGAAGGGTTTTTAGGGTTAGGGCTTTAGCGTCTTTAGGGTTAGGGTTCTAAGGGTTTTTAGGGTTAGGGTTGTAAGGATTTTTAAGGTTAATGTTGTAATGATTTTTAGGGTTAGGGTCATAAAGGTTTTTAGGGTTAGGGCTTTAGGGTCTATAGGGTTAGGGTTGGAAGGGTTTTTAGGGTTAGGGCTTTAAGGTTTTTAGGGTTAGGGTTGGAAGGTTTTTTAGAATTCGGGTTATAAGTGTTTTTAGGGTTAGGGTTTTAGGGTCTTTAGGGTTAGGGTTGGAAGAGTTTTTAGTGTTAGGGCTTCAGAATTTTTAGGGTTACGGTTGGAAGGGTTTTAAGGTTAGGGTTTTAAGGGTTTTTAGGGTTAGGGCTTTAGGGTCTTTAGGGTTAGGGTTGTTAGGGTTTTAAGGGTTAGGTTTTTAGGTTTTTTATGGTTAGTTTTTTAAGGGATTTTAGGGTTAGGCCTTTAGGGTTAGGTTTTTAAGGAGTTTTAGCGTTAGGGTTGTAAGGGTTTTTAGGGTTCTAAGGGTTTTTAGGGTTAGTGTTGTAAGGGATTTTAGGGTTAGGGCTTTAGGGTTTTTATGGTTAGGATTGTAAGGGATTTTAGGGTTAGGGCTTTAGGGTTTTTAGGGTTAGGGTTGTAAGGATTTTAGGTTTAGGTTCGTAGAGGTTTTTAGGTTTAGGGTCGTAAAGGTTTTTAGGGTTAGGGTTGTAAGGGTTTTTAGTGTTAGGGCTTTAGGGTTTTTAGCTGTAGGGTTGTAAGGATTTTTCGGTTTAGGGCTTTAGGGTTTTTAGTATTAGGGTTGTAAGGCTTTTTAGGTTTAGGGCTTTAGGGTTTTTAGGGTTAGGGTTGTAAAGGTTTTTAGGGTTAGGGTTGTAAGGGATTTTAGGGTTAGGGCTTTAGGGTTTTTAGGGTTAGGATTGGAAGGGATTTTAGGGTTAGGGCTTTAGGGTTTTTAGGGTTAGGGCTTTAGGGTTTTTATGGTTAGGGTTGTAAGGATTTATAGGGTTAGGGTCGTAAGGATTTTTAGGGTAAGGTCTTTAAGATCTTTAGGGTTAGGGTTGTAAGGGTTTTTAGGGTTAGGGTTGTAAGGATTTTTAGGGTTAGGGTTGTAAGGATTTTTAGGGTTAGGGTCGTAAGTGTTTGTAGGGTTAGGGCTTTAGGGTCTTTAGGTTTAGGGTTGGAAGGGTTTTTAGGGTTAGGGTTGTAAGGGTTTTTAGGGTTAGGGCTTTAGGGTTTTTAGGGTTAGGTTTGTAAGGGTTTTTAGGGTTAGAGCTTTAGGGCCTTTAGGGTTAGCGTTGTAAGGATTTTTAGGGTTAGGGTTGTAAGGGTTTTAAGGGTTAGGGCTTTAGCGTCTTTAGGGTTAGGTTTGTAAGGATTTTTAGGGTTAGGGTTGTAAGGGTTTTCAGGGTTAGGATTTTAGCGTTTTTGGGGTTAGGGTTGTAAGGGTTTTTAGGGTTAGGGTTCTAAGGGTTTTTAGGGTTAGGGTTGTAAGTATTTTTAAGGTTAAGGTTGTAAGGATTTTTAGGGTTAGGGTCATAAAGGTTTTTAGGGTTAGGGCTTTAGGGTCTATAGGGTTAGGGTTGGAAGGGGTTTTAGGGTTAGGGCTTTAGGGTTTTTAGGGTTAGGGTTGGAAGGGTTTCAAGGTTAGGTTTGTAAGGGTTTTTAGGGTTAGAGCTTTAGGGTTTTTAGGGTTTGGTTTGTAAGGCTTTTTAGGGTTAGGCTTGTAAGGGTTTTTAGGGTTAGTGCTTTAGGGTCTTTAGGGTTAGCGTTGTAAGGATTTTTAGGGTTAGGGTTGTAAGGGTTTTTAGGGTTAGGGCTTTAGCGTCTTTAGGGTAAGGTTTGAAAGGATTTTTAGGGTTAGGGTTGTAAAGGTTTTTAGGGTTAGGGCTTTAGGGTTTTTAGGGTTAGGGCTTGAGGGTTTTTAGAGTTAGGGTTGTAATGGTTTTTAGGGTTAGGGTTTTAGGGTTTTTATGGTTAGGATTGTAAGGGATTTTAGGGTTAGGGCTTTAGGGTTTTTAGGTTTAGGGTTGTAAGGATTTTTCGGTTTAGGGCTTTAGGGTGTTTAGTATTAGGGTTGTAAGGCTTTTTAGGTTTAGGGCTTTAGGGTTTTTAGGGTTAGGGTTGTAAGGGTATTTAGGTTTAGGGTTGTAAGGATTTTTAAGTTTAAGGTTTTAAGGATTTTTAGGGTTAGGGTTGTAAAGGTTTTTAGGGTTAGTGTTGTAAGGGATTTTAGGGTTAGAGCTTTAGGGTTTTTATGGTTAGGATTGTAAGGGATTTTAGGGTTAGGGCTTTAGGGTTTTTAGGGTTAGGGCTTTAGGGTTTTTATGGTTAGGGTTGTAAGGCTTTATAGGGTTAGGGTCGTAAGGGTTTTTAGGCTAAGGTCTTTAAGATCTTTAGGGTTAGGTTTGGAAGGGTTTTTAGGGTTAGGGTTGTAAGGGTTTTTAGGGTTAGGGTTGTAAGGATTTTTAGGGTTAGGGTTGTAAGGATTTTTAGGGTTAGGGTCGTAAATGTTTTTAGGGTTAGGGCTTTAGGGTCTTTAGGGTTAGGGTTGGAAGGGTTTTTAGGGTTTGGGTTGTAAGGGTTTTTAGGGTTGTAAGAATTTTTAGGGTTAGGGCAATAGAGTTTTTAGGGTTGTAAGGGTTTATAGGGTTAGGGTTGTAAGGGTTTTTAGGGTTAGGGTTGTAAGGATTTTTAGGTTTAGGGTCGTAAATGTTTTTAGGGTTAGGGCTTTAAGGTTTTTAGGGTTAGGGTTGGAAGGGTTTTTAGGGTTTGGGTTGTAAGGCTTTTTAGGGTTAGGGTTGTAAGAATTTTTAGTGTTAGGGCAATAGAGTTTTTAGGGTTGTAAGGGTTTGTAGGTTAAGGGTTGTAAGGGTTTCTAGGGTTAGGGCTTTAGGGTCTTTAGGGTTAGGGTTGTAAGGATTTTTAGGGTTAGGGTTGGAAGGGTTTTTAGGGTTAGGGCTTTAGCGTCTTTAGGGTTAGGGTTCTAAGGGTTTTTAGGGTTAGGGTTGTAAGGATTTTTAAGGTTAATGTTGTAATGATTTTTAGGGTTAGGGTCATAAAGGTTTTTAGGGTTAGGGCTTTAGGGTCTATAGGGTTAGGGTTGGAAGGGTTTTTAGGGTTAGGGCTTTAAGGTTTTTAGGGTTAGGGTTGGAAGGTTTTTTAGAATTCGGGTTATAAGTGTTTTTAGGGTTAGGGTTTTAGGGTCTTTAGGGTTAGGGTTGGAAGAGTTTTTAGTGTTAGGGCTTCAGAATTTTTAGGGTTACGGTTGGAAGGGTTTTAAGGTTAGGGTTTTAAGGGTTTTTAGGGTTAGGGCTTTAGGGTCTTTAGGGTTAGGGTTGTTAGGGTTTTAAGGGTTAGGTTTTTAGGTTTTTTATGGTTAGTTTTTTAAGGGATTTTAGGGTTAGGCCTTTAGGGTTAGGTTTTTAAGGAGTTTTAGCGTTAGGGTTGTAAGGGTTTTTAGGGTTCTAAGGGTTTTTAGGGTTAGTGTTGTAAGGGATTTTAGGGTTAGGGCTTTAGGGTTTTTATGGTTAGGATTGTAAGGGATTTTAGGGTTAGGGCTTTAGGGTTTTTAGGGTTAGGGTTGTAAGGATTTTTAGGTTTAGGTTCGTAAATGTTTTTAGGTTTAGGGTCGTAAAGTTTTTTAGGGTTAGGGTTGTAAGGGTTTTTAGTGATAGGGCTTTAGGGTTTTTAGCTTTAGGGTTGTAAGGATTTTTCGGTTTAGGGCTTTAGGGTTTTTAGTATTAGGGTTGTAAGGCTTTTTAGGTTTAGGGCTTTAGGGTTTTTAGGGTTAGGGTTGTAAAGGTTTTTAGGGTTAGGGTTGTAAGGGATTTTAGGGTTAGGGCTTTAGGGTTTTTAGGGTTAGGATTGGAAGGGATTTTAGGGTTAGGGCTTTAGGGTTTTTAGGGTTAGGGCTTTAGGGTTTTTATGGTTAGGGTTGTAAGGATTTATAGGGTTAGGGTCGTAAGGATTTTTAGGGTAAGGTCTTTAAGATCTTTAGGGTTAGGGTTGTAAGGGTTTTTAGGGTTAGGGTTGTAAGGATTTTTAGGGTTAGGGTTGTAAGGATTTTTAGGGTTAGGGTCGTAAGTGTTTGTAGGGTTAGGGCTTTAGGGTCTTTAGGTTTAGGGTTGGAAGGGTTTTTAGGGTTAGGGTTGTAAGGGTTTTTAGGGTTAGGGCTTTAGGGTTTTTAGGGTTAGGTTTGTAAGGGTTTTTAGGGTTAGAGCTTTAGGGCCTTTAGGGTTAGCGTTGTAAGGATTTTTAGGGTTAGGGTTGTAAGGGTTTTAAGGGTTAGGGCTTTAGCGTCTTTAGGGTTAGGTTTGTAAGGATTTTTAGGGTTAGGGTTGTAAGGGTTTTCAGGGTTAGGATTTTAGCGTTTTTGGGGTTAGGGTTGTAAGGGTTTTTAGGGTTAGGGTTCTAAGGGTTTTTAGGGTTAGGGTTGTAAGTATTTTTAAGGTTAAGGTTGTAAGGATTTTTAGGGTTAGGGTCATAAAGGTTTTTAGGGTTAGGGCTTTAGGGTCTATAGGGTTAGGGTTGGAAGGGGTTTTAGGGTTAGGGCTTTAGGGTTTTTAGGGTTAGGGTTGGAAGGGTTTCAAGGTTAGGTTTGTAAGGGTTTTTAGGGTTAGAGCTTTAGGGTTTTTAGGGTTTGGTTTGTAAGGCTTTTTAGGGTTAGGGTTGTAAGGGTTTTTAGGGTTAGTGCTTTAGGGTCTTTAGGGTTAGCGTTGTAAGGATTTTTAGGGTTAGGGTTGTAAGGGTTTTTAGGGTTAGGGCTTTAGCGTCTTTAGGGTAAGGTTTGAAAGGATTTTTAGGGTTAGGGTTGTAAGGGTTTTTAGGGTTAGGGCTTTAGGGTTTTTAGGGTTAGGGCTTGAGGGTTTTTAGAATTAGGGTTGTAATGGTTTTTAGGGTTAGGGTTTTAGGGTTTTTATGGTTAGGATTGTAAGGGATTTTAGGGTTAGGGCTTTAGGGTTTTTAGGTTTAGGGTTGTAAGGATTTTTCGGTTTAGGGCTTTAGGGTGTTTAGTATTAGGGTTGTAAGGCTTTTTAGGTTTAGGGCTTTAGGGTTTTTAGGGTTAGGGTTGTAAGGGTATTTAGGTTTAGGGTTGTAAGGATTTTTAAGTTTAAGGTTTTAAGGATTTTTAGGGTTAGGGTTGTAAAGGTTTTTAGGGTTAGTGTTGTAAGGGATTTTAGGGTTAGGGCTTTAGGGTTTTTATGGTTAGGATTGTAAGGGATTTTAGGGTTAGGGCTTTAGGGTTTTTAGGGTTAGGGTTGTAAGGATTTTTATGGTTAGGGTCGTAAATGTTTTTAGGGTTAGGGCTTTAGGGTCTTTAGGGTTAGGGTTGGAAGGGTTTTTAGGGTTTGGGTTGTAAGGGTTTTTAGGGTTGTAAGAATTTTTAGGGTTAGGGCAATAGAGTTTTTAGGGTTGTAAGGGTTTATAGGGTTAGGGTTGTAAGGGTTTTTAGGGTTAGGGTTGTAAGGATTTTTAGGTTTAGGGTCGTAAATGTTTTTAGGGTTAGGGCTTTAAGGTTTTTAGGGTTAGGGTTGGAAGGGTTTTTAGGGTTTGGGTTGTAAGGGTTTTTAGGGTTAGGGTTGTAAGAATTTTTAGTGTTAGGGCAATATAGTTTTTAGGGTTGTAAGGGTTTGTAGGTTAAGGGTTGTAAGGGTTTCTAGGGTTAGGGCTTTAGGGTCTTTAGGGTTAGGGTTGTAAGGATTTTTAGGCTTAGTGTTGGAAGGGTTTTTAGGGTTAGGGCTTTAGCGTCTTTAGGGTTAGGGTTCTAAGGGTTTTTAGGGTTAGGGTTGTAAGGATTTTTAAGGTTAATGTTGTAATGATTTTTAGGGTTAGGGTCATAAAGGTTTTTAGGGTTAGGGCTTTAGGGTCTATAGGGTTAGGGTTGGAAGGGTTTTTAGGGTTAGGGCTTTAAGGTTTTTAGGGTTAGGGTTGGAAGGTTTTTTAGAATTCGGGTTATAAGTGTTTTTAGGGTTAGGGTTTTAGGGTCTTTAGGGTTAGGGTTGGAAGAGTTTTTAGTGTTAGGGCTTCAGAATTTTTAGGGTTACGGTTGGAAGGGTTTTAAGGTTAGGGTTTTAAGGGTTTTTAGGGTTAGGGCTTTAGGGTCTTTAGGGTTAGGGTTGTTAGGGTTTTAAGGGTTAGGTTTTTAGGTTTTTTATGGTTAGTTTTTTAAGGGATTTTAGGGTTAGGCCTTTAGGGTTAGGTTTTTAAGGAGTTTTAGCGTTAGGGTTGTAAGGGTTTTTAGGGTTCTAAGGGTTTTTAGGGTTAGTGTTGTAAGGGTTTTTAAGGTTAAGGTTGTAAGGATTTTTAGGGTTAGTTTTGTAAGGGATTTTAGTGTTTTGGCTTCAGAGGTTTTAGGGTTAGGGTTGGAAGGGTTTTCAGGTTTAAGGTTGTAAGGTTTTTTAGGGTTAGGGTTGTAAGGCTTTTTCGGGTTAGGGCTTTAGGGTCTTTTGTTTTAGGGTTGTAAGGGTTTTTAGGGTTCTGGTTGTAAGGATTTTTAGTGTTAGGATTGTAAGGGTTTTTAGTGTTAGGGCTTTAGGTTTTTTAGGGGGCAGAGCCTAGTAGCCTGCTTCTCTTGCTGAGTCTACGCCCAGCACAGCAGTCAGCAGGATGGGGTTGTGCCTGTCTGATCCCATTCCTTCCAACTCCTGCCCTTCCTGGCCCATTTCCTTCTGGTACCACCTCATGAAGGCATTTTCAGTGGGTCAAAGCATGTCACGTCCTCCTGCTGCACAGGAGCTGCTCTCCTGGGCCTGCCTAAAGCACCTTTGAGTCGCAGACTTCTCATCAGCACTGACTTCTTGCGCGAGCTGCTGGAAATTGTCTAAGAAGCAAGGAAAGCTCAGACGGGTTTTGTTTCCCTCTGGAGGAGGGGAACAAATTTTTTCCTGCTGGAGGTTATGGGACTGTGGCTCTGTGCTGGAGTGCCGAGGACCTGCTGAGCCTGCTTGCTGTCACTTTGTTTTACCTTCTTTGATCCCGTTGGGAAACTTGCCACCACCCAGCACTCAGAGGAACAGCATGGTTGTGTGAAGGAGGTTGTGAGGGCAGACTTGCTTCCTTCTTAAGAAGAGCTTTCTCTGCCTCATGACATCCCCCATGCAAGCGGAGAATTCCTCCCGGTCTCCTGTCCAGCATATCCCAGTTCCTGGCCACCTGCAGCCCCTTCTCCAGGGACATCTGTGCGATCTGTGGCTGTTGTAGGAGTTTAGGGCAGTCATAGGGAATTTCAAGTGGCTCAGACCATGTCCTTAGATCCCAGCTATGGGTCTTCATTGAAGGGGACACGAGTCGTTCCTCAGGCTCCCTTCCCTGCGACCTCTCTGTCTCTGCTGCCTCTCGTGGGACTACAGAGCCCTAATTAGCCCAGGTAGTTTTCCATTTAGCCCTTTGGGTGACGTTCTGAAGCTGCATTTGCTGCCCACCCCTAGCAATGGGCTGTCTGTGAATAATCCCTGTGCTCTCCTGGGCAGGAGGCAGTGGGACATCAGCATGTGACACGAGCCCTGTCACATGCTGCACAGTCCCAAGCAGATATGTCCTGACCATTCCCATCTCCAGTGGCTCTGGGCACCCACAGATAAGAGCTGAATCCATCCCAAAATTCCCTAGAAAATCACCTGATGATCTCATCAACACATGGAAAACACAAGGTTAACAGCAAGCCCTGTTAGGGTGCAATTTCTTGAGAGTATTCTTGACTCCATCAAATGGAAAAAAGTCTCAAACTTCAGACACAGCACTGAAGACATCCCCTTTTATCACAGAGAAGTGAAAAAGGAGTACAGCTCTGACATAAATACATTTAAAGATGGCTTCTGGGACAGAGGGACTGGTTTTGTGCCTCTGGAGGAGTGAGACAAATCCAGACATTCATGTCCAAACAGGGTAGTCCGAGAAAAATGTCCAAAGCACAAGAAAACAAACAAACAAACTGCAACAACAGCAAAAGAAGGGAATAAACATGGGTGGCTTAGTCCTGCTGAAGTACTGCCAACAGAATCAGTTTTTTCAGGGAATCCTTCAGCTCCTGGTTCCTCATGCTGTAGATGAGGGGATTCAGCGTTGGAGGCACCACCGAGTACAGGACTGCCAGCACCAGATCCAGGGATGAGGAGGAGATGGAGTGGGGCCTCAGGTAGGCAACTGTGCCAGTGCTGATGAACAGGGAGACCACGGCGAGGTGAGGGAGGCACGTGGAAAAGGCTTTGTGCCGGCCCTGCTCTGAGGGCATCCTCAGCACAGCCCTGAAGATCTGCACATAGGACAGGACAATGAAAACAAAACACCCAAATGCTAAACAAAGACTAACCGCAATGACCCAAAGTTCCCTGAGGTAGGCATCCGAGCAGGAGAGCCTGAGGATCTGGGGGACTTCACAGAAGAACTGGTCCAGGGCGTTGCCTTGGCACAGTGGTATGGAAAATGTATTGGCCGTGTGCAGCACGGAATAGAAAAAACTTCCACCCCAGGCAGCTGCTGCTGCTTTCATACAAGCTCTACTGCTCATAAAGGTCCCGTAGTGCAGGGGTTTGCAGATGGCAACGTAGCGGTCATAGGCCATGACGGTGAGAAGGGAATATTCTGCTCCAAGCAAGAAGAAGAGAAAAAAGACTTGGGCAACACACCCTGAGTAGGAGATGGTCCTGGTGTCCCACAAAGCAATGACCATGGCTTTGGGGACAGTGGTGGCGATGCAGCCCAGGTCGAGGAGGGCGAGGTTGAGGAGGAAGAAGTACATGGGGGTGTGGAGGCGGTGGTTGCAGGCTACACCTGTGAGGATGAGGCCGTTGCCCAGGAGGGCAGCCAGGTAGATGCCCAGGAAGAGCCCGAAGTGCAGGAGCTGCAGCTCGCGTGTGTCTGAGAATGGCAGGAGGAGGAACTCTGTAGGGAAGCTGCTGTTGGACATTTGCTGCCTCTGCACATGGTTGCCTACCTGTGGAGGAAAAGACAGAGACAAGTTAGAGACTTATCCGAGCAAAACCTCTACCATTCTTCAAAGAAAGCTGCTCAACAAGACACGCTGCCTCTTCCCTGTGAGCTCTGTTTTTTTTTTTTTTGTTTGTTTGTTTTTTTTTGTTTTGTTTTTTTTGAGTTTAAAGTTGTCTCAGAGATCAGGCAGATCCTCTCTGGGCTCAGCAGGAATTTGTACTTTCCTACAGTGTCTGGTAAAGAGCACCAGAGACGTATCTCAGGTGCCCACTAGCCAGAGGTATCTCCCTATTTGCAAGTGTTGAGCAGGATATCCCACAATCCCACAAGAAACAATGAAGGTGTTTTTGGTGCTGTCTGTAGGCTAAGGGTTGTGAAGGGAAATTAGAAGGTTCCTCACAGAGCCACAATTCTATTTCAGTGTAATGATCTCTGAGGTTCAGTCACTCGTACAAACCTGACAATTCCATTATGATCCCAGTGATTGCCCCCTTAGCAGGAAAGTGAAAGCAGAGATCCTAGAGAGTGCTTTCCCTTCAGGAAGCTCCTGCCTTGGTCTTCCCTGTCAAGAATCTCCCCCCGAGATGCCCTGGGGTGCTGTGGAGCTGTGAGCAGCCTGCCTTAGGCAGCAACCTCTGGGCAGCAGCAAAGTCCTGCCATGTCAGGAGGCCTCCTTCACACAATCACACAATGTCCAGGGTTGGAATGGACCTCTGAAGATCATCTAGTCCAATCCCCCCACCAAGCAGGATCACCTAAGGCACATTGCACAGAATGGTACCCAGACAGGTTTTGAATATCTTCAGAGGAGGAGATTCCACAACATCTCTGGGCAACCCATTCCAGGGCTCTGTCACCCTCACAGTAAAGAAGTGCTCCCTCATATTCAGCTGGAGCTTCCTGTGCTTCAGTTTGTGCCCATTGTCTCTCGTGCTGTCTTTGGGCACAAATGAAGAGAAACTTGCTCCATGCTCTCAACACCCTCCCCTCAGATATTCATATACATTAATGAGGTTTCCCTTCATTCTTCTATTTTCAAAGCTAAACAGGCGGAGCTCTCTCACCCAGTCCTCATACAACAGGAGCTACAGGCATCTAATAATCTCATTTTAGTAGCCCTCTTCTGAACTTGCTCCAGTAGTTCTATGTCTCTCTTGTACGGGGTAGTGCTGAACTGGACACAGTACTGGAGGTATAAACTTCCACCCACCGCTTCTCCCCGCAGCGCCCTGGGCGGCTCTCCCGGCAGGCTGAGTGCTGAGCCTGGAAGGCGTCAGAGGCCCTGCCCCGGCACACAGCCCCTGGGGCACAGCAGGGACCCTGCTCTGCACCACAGCCCTGAGCACCCCTGCCTGCACCGTGGCTACACAGCCTACAGCCAGCCCCATGAGGCAGAACCCTCGTGTCCTGTCCTTCTGACAGCTTTGGCAGGTAGTCCCTGCTCTGGAGCTTGTCATTTTCTTCTCCAAAGAAACTCTGAGAGTCCTCCTGAAAGCTCCTACAGGCTGTGGGATTTGCCAGCAAATCTGGAGATGGCACCAGGAACAACAGCTGTGTGTTGCCCTGCAGCCACAGACTTACCCTGTTCAGGCTGTGAAGATTTTTCCTGCAGTGAGCTCTCAGCATCCCCCCTTCACGCTGCCTTTAACATCTCCCTCCCTTCTCCCAGCCACCCTTGTCCCCTGCAGGCAGTGCCCCCAGCCCTGCTGTGCTGTGCAGAGGAGCTGCTCCTGGGCAGAGCTGTCTCTCTGCAGTGCTGCCCGCTTGCCAGGAGCTCCCCTTGTAAGGGTTTATAGGGTTAGGGTTGTAAGGGTTTTTAGGGTTTGGGTTGTAAGTGTTTTTAGGGTTAGGGCTTTAGGGTCTTTAGGGTTAGGGTTGTAAGGATTTTTAGGGTTAGGGTCTTAAAGGTTTTTAGGGATAGGGCTTTAGGGTCCTTAGTGTTAGGGTTGTAAGAATTTTTAGGGTTAGGGTTGTAAGGGTTTTAGGGTTAGGGTTGTAAGGGATTTTAGGGTTAGGGTTGTAAGGGATTTTAGGGTTAGGGCTTTAGGGTTTTTAGGGTTAGGGCTTGAGGGTTTTTAGAATTAGGGTTGTAATGGTTTTTAGGGTTAGGGTTTTAGGGTTTTTATGGTTAGGATTGTAAGGGATTTTAGGGTTAGGGCTTTAGGGTTTTTATGGTTAGGATTGTAAGGGATTTTAGGGTTAGGGCTTTAGGGTTTTTAGGGTTAGGGTTGTAAGGATTTTTAGGTTTAGGTTCGTAAAGGTTTTTAGGTTTAGGGTCGTAAAGGTTTTTAGGGTTAGGGTTGTAAGGGTTTTTAGTGTTAGGGCTTTAGGGTTTTTAGCTTTAGGGTTGTAAGGATTTTTCGGTTTAGGGCTTTAGGGTTTTTAGTATTAGGGTTGTAAGGCTTTTTAGGTTTAGGGCTTTAGGGTTTTTAGGGTTAGGGTTGTAAATGTTTTTAGGGTTAGGGTTTTAAGGGATTTTAGGGTTAGGGCTTTAGGGTTTTTAGGGTTAGGATTGGAAGGGATTTTAGGGTTAGGGCTTTAGGGTTTTTAGGGTTAGGGCTTTAGGGTTTTTATGGTTAGGGTTGTAAGGATTTATAGGGTTAGGGTCGTAAGGATTTTTAGGGTAAGGTCTTTAAGATCTTTAGGGTTAGGGTTGTAAGGGTTTTTAGGGTTAGGGTTGTAAGGATTTTTAGGGTTAGGGTTGTAAGGATTTTTAGGGTTAGGGTCGTAAATGTTTGTAGGGTTAGGGCTTTAGGGTCTTTAGGTTTAGGGTTGGAAGGGTTTTTAGGGTTAGGGTTGTAAGGGTTTTTAGGGTTAGGGATTTAGGGTTTTTAGGGTTAGGGTTGTAAGGGTTTTTAGGGTTAGAGCTTTAGGGCCTTTAGGGTTAGCGTTGTAAGGATTTTTAGGGTTAGGGTTGTAAGGGTTTTAAGGGTTAGGGCTTTAGCGTCTTTAGGGTTAGGTTTGTAAGGATTTTTAGGGTTAGGGTTGTAAGGGTTTTCAGGGTTAGGATTTTAGCGTTTTTGGGGTTAGGGTTGTAAGGGTTTTTAGGGTTAGGGTTCTAAGGGTTTTTAGGGTTAGGGTTGTAAGTATTTTTAAGGTTAAGGTTGTAAGGATTTTTAGGGTTAGGGTCATAAAGGTTTTTAGGGTTAGGGCTTTAGGGTCTATAGGGTTAGGGTTGGAAGGGGTTTTAGGGTTAGGGCTTTAGGGTTTTTAGGGTTAGGGTTGGAAGGGTTTCAAGGTTAGGTTTGTAAGGGTTTTTAGGGTTAGAGCTTTAGGGTTTTTAGGGTTTGGTTTGTAAGGCTTTTTAGGGTTAGGTTTGTAAGGGTTTTTAGGGTTAGTCCTTTAGGGTCTTTAGGGTTAGCGTTGTAAGGATTTTTAGGGTTAGGGTTGTAAGGGTTTTTAGGGTTAGGGCTTTAGCGTCTTTAGGGTAAGGTTTGAAAGGATTTTTAGGGTTAGGGTTGTAAGGGTTTTTAGGGTTAGGGCTTTAGGGTTTTTAGGGTTAGGGTTTGAGGGTTTTTAGAATTAGGGTTGTAATGGTTTTTAGGGTTAGGGTTTTAGGGTTTTTATGGTTAGGATTGTAAGGGATTTTAGGGTTAGGGCTTTAGGGTTTTTAGGTTTAGGGTTTTAAGGATTTTTCGGTTTAGGGCTTTAGGGTTTTTAGTATTAGGGTTGTAAGGCTTTTTAGGTTTAGGGCTTTAGGTTTTTTTAGGGTTAGGGTTGTAAGGGTATTTAGGTTTAGGGTTGTAAGGATTTTTAAGTTTAAGGTTTTAAGGATTTTTAGGGTTAGGGTTGTAAAGGTTTTTAGGGTTAGTGTTGTAAGGGATTTTAGGGTTAGGGCTTTAGGGTTTTTATGGTTAGGATTGTAAGGGATTTTAGGGTTAGGGCTTTAGGGTTTTTAGGGTTAGGGCTTTAGGGTTTTTATGGTTAGGGTTGTAAGGCTTTATAGGGTTAGGGTCGTAAGGGTTTTTAGGCTAAGGTCTTTAAGATCTTTAGGGTTAGGTTTGGAAGGGTTTTTAGGGTTAGGGTTGTAAGGGTTTTTAGGGTTAGGGTCGTAAATGTTTTTAGGGTTAGGGCTTTAGGGTCTTTAGGGTTAGGGTTGGAAGGGTTTTTAGGGTTTGGGTTGTAAGGGTTTTTAGGGTTAGGGTTGTAAGAATTTTTAGGGTTAGGGCAATAGAGTTTTTAGGGTTGTAAGGGTTTATAGGGTTAGGGTTGTAAGGGTTTTTAGGGTTAGGGTTGTAAGGATTTTTAGGATTAGGGTCATAAATGTTTTTAGGGTTAGGGCTTTAAGGTTTTTAGGGTTAGGGTTGGAAGGGTTTTTAGGGTTTGGGTTGTAAGGGTTTTTAGGGTTAGGGTTGTAAGAATTTTTAGTGTTAGGGCAATAGAGTTTTTAGGGTTGTAAGGGTTTGTAGGGTAAGGGTTGTAAGGGTTTTTAGGGTTAGGGTTGTAAAGGTTTTAGGGTTAGGGTCGTAAAGGTTTTTAGGTTTAGGGCTTTAGGGTCTTTAGGGTTAGGGTTGTAAGGATTTTTAGGGTTAGGGTTGGAAGGGTTTTTAGGGTTAGGGCTTTAGCGTGTTTAGGGTTAGGGTTCTAAGGGTTTTTAGGGTTAGGGTTGTAAGGATTTTTAAGGTTAATGTTGTAATGATTTTTAGGGTTAGGGTTGGAAGGTTTTTTAGAATTCGGGTTATAAGTGTTTTTAGGGTTAGGGTTTTAGGGTCTTGAGGGTTAGGGTTGGAAGAGTTTTTAGTGTTAGGGCTTCAGAATTTTTAGGGTTACGGTTGGAAGGGTTTTAAGGTTAGGGTTGTAAGGGTTTTTAGGGTAAGGGCTTTAGGGTTTTTAGGGTTTGGTTTGTAAGGGTTTTTAGGATTAGGGTTGTAAGGGTTTTTAGAGTTAGTGCTTTAGGGTCTTTAGGGTTAGGGTTGTAAGGATTTTTAGGGTTAGGGTTGTAAGGGTTTTTAGGGTTAGGGCTTTAGCGTCTTTAGGGTAAGGTTTGAAAGGATTTTTAGGGTTAGGGTTGTAAGGGTTTTTAGGGTTAGGCTTGTAAGGATTTTTAAGGTTAAGGTTGTAAGGATTTTTAGGGTAAGGGTCATAAAGGTTTTTAGGGTTTAGGGCTTTAGGGTCTATAGTGTTAGGGTTGGAAGGGTTTTAGGGTTAGGGCTTTAGGGTTTTTAGGGTTAGGTTTGTAAGGATTTTTAGGGTTAGGGTTGTAAGGGTTTTTAGGGTTAGGGCTTTAGGGTCTTTAGGGTTAGGGCTTGAGGGTTTTTAGAATTAGGTTTGTAAGGGTTTTTGGGGTTAAAGTTGGAAGGGTTTTTAGGGTTAGTGTTGTAAGGGTTTTTAGGGTTAGGGTTGTAAGGGTTTTTAGGGTTAAGGTTGTAAGGATTTTTAGGGTTAGGATTGTAAGGGATTTTAGGGTTAGGGCTTTAGGGTTTTTAGGCTTAGGGTTGTAAGTATTTTTAGGGTTAGGGTTGTAAGGGTTTTTAGGGTTAGGGTTGTAAGGGTTTTTAGGGCTAGGGTTGTAAGGATTTTTAATGTTAAGTTTGTAAGGATTTTTAGGGTTAGGTTTGTAAGGGATTTTAGGGTTAGGGTTCTAAGGGTTTTTAGAATTAGGGTTGTAAGGGATTTTAGGGTTAGGGCTTTAGGGTTTTTAGGGTTAGGGCTTGAGGGTTTTTAGAATTAGGGTTGTAAGGGATTTTAGGGTTAGGGCTTTAGGGTTTTTAGGGTTAGAGTTGTAAGGGTATATAGGGTTAGGGTTGTAAGGGTTTTTAGGGTTAGGGCTTTAGGGTCTTTAGGTTTAGGGTTGTAAGGGTTTTTAGGGTTCTGGTTGTAAGGATTTTTAGTGTTAGGATTGAAAGGGTTTTTAGTGTTAGGGCTTTAGGTTTTTTAGGGTTGTAAGGGTTTTTAGGTTTAGGGCTTTAGGGTCTTTAGGGTTAGGGTTGTAAGGATTTTTAGGGTTAGGGTTGTAAGGGTTTTTAGGGTTAGGGCTTTAGGGTTTTTAGGGGGCAGAGCCTAGTAGCCTGCTTCTCTTGCTGAGTCTACGCCCAGCACAGCAGTCAGCAGGATGGGGTTGTGCCTGTCTGATCCCATTCCTTCCAACTCCTGCCCTTCCTGGCCCATTTCCTTCTGGTACCACCTCATGAAGGCATTTTCAGTGGGTCAAAGCATGTCACGTCCTCCTGCTGCACAGGAGCTGCTCTCCTGGGCCTGCCTAAAGCACCTTTGAGTCGCAGACTTCTCATCAGCACTGACTTCTTGCGCGAGCTGCTGGAAATTGTCTAAGAAGCAAGGAAAGCTCAGACGGGTTTTGTTTCCCTCTGGAGGAGGGGAACAAATTTTTTCCTGCTGGAGGTTATGGGACTGTGGCTCTGTGCTGGAGTGCCGAGGACCTGCTGAGCCTGCTTGCTGTCACTTTGTTTTACCTTCTTTGATCCCGTTGGGAAACTTGCCACCACCCAGCACTCAGAGGAACAGCATGGTTGTGTGAAGGAGGTTGTGAGGGCAGACTTGCTTCCTTCTTAAGAAGAGCTTTCTCTGCCTCATGACATCCCCCATGCAAGCGGAGAATTCCTCCCGGTCTCCTGTCCAGCATATCCCAGTTCCTGGCCACCTGCAGCCCCTTCTCCAGGGACATCTGTGCGATCTGTGGCTGTTGTAGGAGTTTAGGGCAGTCATAGGGAATTTCAAGTGGCTCAGACCATGTCCTTAGATCCCAGCTATGGGTCTTCATTGAAGGGGACACGAGTCGTTCCTCAGGCTCCCTTCCCTGCGACCTCTCTGTCTCTGCTGCCTCTCGTGGGACTACAGAGCCCTAATTAGCCCAGGTAGTTTTCCATTTAGCCCTTTGGGTGACGTTCTGAAGCTGCATTTGCTGCCCACCCCTAGCAATGGGCTGTCTGTGAATAATCCCTGTGCTCTCCTGGGCAGGAGGCAGTGGGACATCAGCATGTGACACGAGCCCTGTCACATGCTGCACAGTCCCAAGCAGATATGTCCTGACCATTCCCATCTCCAGTGGCTCTGGGCACCCACAGATAAGAGCTGAATCCATCCCAAAATTCCCTAGAAAATCACCTGATGATCTCATCAACACATGGAAAACACAAGGTTAACAGCAAGCCCTGTTAGGGTGCAATTTCTTGAGAGTATTCTTGACTCCATCAAATGGAAAAAAGTCTCAAACTTCAGACACAGCACTGAAGACATCCCCTTTTATCACAGAGAAGTGAAAAAGGAGTACAGCTCTGACATAAATACATTTAAAGATGGCTTCTGGGACAGAGGGACTGGTTTTGTGCCTCTGGAGGAGTGAGACAAATCCAGACATTCATGTCCAAACAGGGTAGTCCGAGAAAAATGTCCAAAGCACAAGAAAACAAACAAACAAACTGCAACAACAGCAAAAGAAGGGAATAAACATGGGTGGCTTAGTCCTGCTGAAGTACTGCCAACAGAATCAGTTTTTTCAGGGAATCCTTCAGCTCCTGGTTCCTCATGCTGTAGATGAGGGGATTCAGCGTTGGAGGCACCACCGAGTACAGGACTGCCAGCACCAGATCCAGGGATGAGGAGGAGATGGAGTGGGGCCTCAGGTAGGCAACTGTGCCAGTGCTGATGAACAGGGAGACCACGGCGAGGTGAGGGAGGCACGTGGAAAAGGCTTTGTGCCGGCCCTGCTCTGAGGGCATCCTCAGCACAGCCCTGAAGATCTGCACATAGGACAGGACAATGAAAACAAAACACCCAAATGCTAAACAAAGACTAACCGCAATGACCCAAAGTTCCCTGAGGTAGGCATCCGAGCAGGAGAGCCTGAGGATCTGGGGGACTTCACAGAAGAACTGGTCCAGGGCGTTGCCTTGGCACAGTGGTATGGAAAATGTATTGGCCGTGTGCAGCACGGAATAGAAAAAACTTCCACCCCAGGCAGCTGCTGCTGCTTTCATACAAGCTCTACTGCTCATAAAGGTCCCGTAGTGCAGGGGTTTGCAGATGGCAACGTAGCGGTCATAGGCCATGACGGTGAGAAGGGAATATTCTGCTCCAAGCAAGAAGAAGAGAAAAAAGACTTGGGCAACACACCCTGAGTAGGAGATGGTCCTGATGTCCCACAAAGCAATGACCATGGCTTTGGGGACAGTGGTGGCGATGCAGCCCAGGTCGAGGAGGGCGAGGTTGAGGAGGAAGAAGTACATGGGGGTGTGGAGGCGGTGGTTGCAGGCTACACCTGTGAGGATGAGGCCGTTGCCCAGGAGGGCAGCCAGGTAGATGCCCAGGAAGAGCCCGAAGTGCAGGAGCTGCAGCTCGCGTGTGTCTGAGAATGGCAGGAGGAGGAACTCTGTGGGGAAGCTGCTGTTGGACATTTGCTGCCTCTGCACATGGTTGCCTACCTGTGGAGGAAAAGACAGAGACAAGTTAGAGACTTATCCGAGCAAAACCTCTACCATTCTTCAAAGAAAGCTGCTCAACAAGACACGCTGCCTCTTCCCTGTGAGCTCTGTTTTTTTTTTGTTTTTTTTTTTTTTTTTTTTTTTTGTTTTGTTTTTTTGAGTTTAAAGTTGTCTCAGAGATCAGGCAGATCCTCTCTGGGCTCAGCAGGAATTTGTACTTTCCTACAGTGTCTGGTAAAGAGCACCAGAGACGTATCTCAGGTGCCCACTAGCCAGAGGTATCTCCCTATTTGCAAGTGTTGAGCAGGATATCCCACAATCCCACAAGAAACAATGAAGGTGTTTTTGGTGCTGTCTGTAGGCTAAGGGTTGTGAAGGGAAATTAGAAGGTTCCTCACAGAGCCACAATTCTATTTCAGTGTAATGATCTCTGAGGTTCAGTCACTCGTACAAACCTGACAATTCCATTATGATCCCAGTGATTGCCCCCTTAGCAGGAAAGTGAAAGCAGAGATCCTAGAGAGTGCTTTCCCTTCAGGAAGCTCCTGCCTTGGTCTTCCCTGTCAAGAATCTCCCCCCGAGATGCCCTGGGGTGCTGTGGAGCTGTGAGCAGCCTGCCTTAGGCAGCAACCTCTGGGCAGCAGCAAAGTCCTGCCATGTCAGGAGGCCTCCTTCACACAATCACACAATGTCCAGGGTTGGAATGGACCTCTGAAGATCATCTAGTCCAATCCCCCCACCAAGCAGGATCACCTAAGGCACATTGCACAGAATGGTACCCAGACAGGTTTTGAATATCTTCAGAGGAGGAGATTCCACAACATCTCTGGGCAACCCATTCCAGGGCTCTGTCACCCTCACAGTAAAGAAGTGCTCCCTCATATTCAGCTGGAGCTTCCTGTGCTTCAGTTTGTGCCCATTGTCTCTCGTGCTGTCTTTGGGCACAAATGAAGAGAAACTTGCTCCATGCTCTCAACACCCTCCCCTCAGATATTCATATACATTAATGAGGTTTCCCTTCATTCTTCTATTTTCAAAGCTAAACAGGCGGAGCTCTCTCACCCAGTCCTCATACAACAGGAGCTACAGGCATCTAATAATCTCATTTTAGTAGCCCTCTTCTGAACTTGCTCCAGTAGTTCTATGTCTCTCTTGTACGGGGTAGTGCTGAACTGGACACAGTACTGGAGGTATAAACTTCCACCCACCGCTTCTCCCCGCAGCGCCCTGGGCGGCTCTCCCGGCAGGCTGAGTGCTGAGCCTGGAAGGCGTCAGAGGCCCTGCCCCGGCACACAGCCCCTGGGGCACAGCAGGGACCCTGCTCTGCACCACAGCCCTGAGCACCCCTGCCTGCACCGTGGCTACACAGCCTACAGCCAGCCCCATGAGGCAGAACCCTCGTGTCCTGTCCTTCTGACAGCTTTGGCAGGTAGTCCCTGCTCTGGAGCTTGTCATTTTCTTCTCCAAAGAAACTCTGAGAGTCCTCCTGAAAGCTCCTACAGGCTGTGGGATTTGCCAGCAAATCTGGAGATGGCACCAGGAACAACAGCTGTGTGTTGCCCTGCAGCCACAGACTTACCCTGTTCAGGCTGTGAAGATTTTTCCTGCAGTGAGCTCTCAGCATCCCCCCTTCACGCTGCCTTTAACATCTCCCTCCCTTCTCCCAGCCACCCTTGTCCCCTGCAGGCAGTGCCCCCAGCCCTGCTGTGCTGTGCAGAGGAGCTGCTCCTGGGCAGAGCTGTCTCTCTGCAGTGCTGCCCGCTTGCCAGGAGCTCCCCTTGTAAGGGTTTATAGGGTTAGGGTTGTAAGGGTTTTTAGGGTTTGGGTTGTAAGTGTTTTTAGGGTTAGGGCTTTAGGGTCTTTAGGGTTAGGGTTGTAAGGATTTTTAGGGTTAGGGTCTTAAAGGTTTTTAGGGATAGGGCTTTAGGGTCCTTAGTGTTAGGGTTGTAAGGATTTTTAGGGTTAGGGTTGTAAGGGTTTTAGGGTTAGGGTTGTAAGGGATTTTAGGGTTAGGGTTGTAAGGGATTTTAGGGTTAGGGCTTTAGGGTTTTTAGGGTTAGGGCTTGAGGGTTTTTAGAATTAGGGTTGTAATGGTTTTTAGGGTTAGGGTTTTAGGGTTTTTATGGTTAGGATTGTAAGGGATTTTAGGGTTAGGGCTTTAGGGTTTTTATGGTTAGGATTGTAAGGGATTTTAGGGTTAGGGCTTTAGGGTTTTTAGGGTTAGGGTTGTAAGGATTTTTAGGTTTAGGTTCGTAAAGGTTTTTAGGTTTAGGGTCGTAAAGGTTTTTAGGGTTAGGGTTGTAAGGGTTTTTAGTGTTAGGGCTTTAGGGATTTTAGCTTTAGGGTTGTAAGGATTTTTCGGTTTAGGGCTTTAGGGTTTTTAGTATTAGGGTTGTAAGGCTTTTTAGGTTTAGGGCTTTAGGGTTTTTAGGGTTAGGGTTGTAAAGGCTTTTAGGGTTAGGGTTGTAAGGGATTTTAGGGTTAGGGCTTTAGGGTTTTTAGGGTTAGGATTGGAAGGGATTTTAGGGTTAGGGCTTTAGGGTTTTTAGGGTTAGGGCTTTAGGGTTTTTATGGTTAGGGTTGTAAGGATTTATAGGGTTAGGGTCGTAAGGATTTTTAGGGTAAGGTCTTTAAGATCTTTAGGGTTAGGGTTTTAAGGGTTTTTAGGGTTAGGGTTGTAAGGATTTTTAGGGTTAGGATTGTAAGGATTTTTAGGGTTAGGGTCGTAAATGTTTGTAGGGTTAGGGCTTTAGGGTCTTTAGGTTTAGGGTTGGAAGGGTTTTTAGGGTTAGGGTTGTAAGGGTTTTTAGGGTTAGGGCTTTAGGGTTTTTAGGGTTAGGGTTGTAAGGGTTTTTAGGATTAGAGCTTTAGGGCCTTTAGGGTTAGCGTTGTAAGGATTTTTAGGGTTAGGGTTGTAAGGGTTTTAAGGGTTAGGGCTTTAGCGTCTTTAGGGTTAGGTTTGTAAGGATTTTTAGGGTTAGGGTTGTAAGGGTTTTCAGGGTTAGGATTTTAGCGTTTTTGGGGTTAGGGTTGTAAGTGTTTTTAGGGTTAGGGTTCTAAGGGTTTTTAGGGTTAGAGTTGTAAGTATTTTTAAGGTTAAGGTTGTAAGGATTTTTAGGGTTAGGGTCATAAAGGTTTTTAGGGTTAGGGCTTTAGGGTCTATAGGGTTAGGGTTGGAAGGGTTTTTAGGTTTAGGGCTTTAGGGTTTTTAGGGTTAGGTTTGTAAGGGTTTTTAGGGTTAGTGCTTTAGGGTTTTAGGGTTAGCGTTGTAAGGATTTTTAGGGTTAGGGTTGTAAGGGTTTTTAGGGTTAGGGCTTTAGCGTCTTTAGGGTAAGGTTTGAAAGGATTTTTAGGGTTAGGGTTGTAAGGGTTTTTAGGGTTAGGGCTTTAGGGTTTTTAGGGTTAGGGTTTGAGGGTTTTTAGGGTTAGGGTTGTAAGGATTTTTAGGGTTAGGGTTTTAGGGTTTTTATGGTTAGGATTGTAAGGGATTTTAGGGTTAGGGCTTTAGGGTTTTTAGGGTTAGGGTTTGAGGGTTTTTAGGGTTAGGGTTGTAAGGATTTTTAGGGTTAGGGTTTTAGGGTTTTTATGGTTAGGATTGTAAGGGATTTTAGGGTTAGGGCTTTAGGGTTTTTAGGTTTAGGGTTGTAAGGATTTTTCGGTTTAGGGCTTTAGGGTTTTTAGTATTAGGGTTGTAAGGCTTTTTAGGTTTAGGGCTTTAGGGTTTTTAGGGTTAGGGTTGTAAGGGTTTTTAGGGTTAGGGTTGTAAGTGTTTTTAAGTTTAAGGTTTTAAGGATTTTTAGGGTTAGGGTTGTAAATGTTTTTAGGGTTAGTGTTGTAAGGGATTTTAGGGTTAGGGCTTTAGGGTTTTTATGGTTAGGATTGTAAGGGATTTTAGGGTTAGGGCTTTAGGGTTTTTAGGGTTAGGGCTTTAGGGTTTTTATGGTTAGGGTTGTAAGGCTTTATAGGGTTAAGGTCGTAAGGGTTTTTAGGGTAAGGTCTTTAAGATCTTTAGGGTTAGGTTTGGAAGGGTTTTTAGGGTTAGGGTTGTAAGGGTTTTTAGGGTTAGGGTTGTAAGGATTTTTAGGGTTAGGGTTGTAAGGATTTTTAGGGTTAGGGTCGTAAATGTTTTTAGGGTTAGGGCTTTAGGGTCTTTAGGGTTAGGGTTGGAAGGGTTTTTAGGGTTTGGGTTGTAAGAATTTTTAGGGTTAGGGCAATAGAGTTTTTAGGGTTGTAAGGGTTTATAGGGTTAGGGTTGTAAGGGTTTTTAGGGTTAGGGTTGTAAGGATTTTTAGGGTTAGGGTCGTAAATGTTTTTAGGGTTAGGGCTTTAAGGTTTTTAGGGTTAGGGTTGGAAGGGTTTTTAGGGTTTGGGTTGTAAGGGTTTTTAGGGTTAGGGTTGTAAGAATTTTTAGTGTTAGGGCAATAGAGTTTTTAGGGTTGTAAGTGTTTGTAGGGTAAGGGTTGTAAGGGTTTTTAGGGTTAGGGCTTTAGGGTCTTTAGGGTTAGGGTTGTAAGGATTTTCAGGGTTAAGGTTGTAAGGATTTTTAGGGTTAGGGTTGTAAGGGTTTTTAGGGTTAGGGTTGTAAGGCTTTTTAGGGTTAGGGTTCTAAGGGTTTTTAGGGTTATGGTTGTAAGGGATTATAGGGTTAGGGCTTTAGGGTTTTTAGGGTTAGGGCTTGAGGGTTTTTAGAATTAGGGTTGTAAGGGATTTTAGGGTTAGGGCTTTAGGGTTTTTAGGGTTAGAGTTGTAAGGGTTTATAGGGTTAGGGTTGTAAGGGTTTTTAGGGTTAGGGCTTTAGGGTCTTTAGGGTTAGGGTTGTTAGGGTTTTCAGGGTTAAGGCTGTAAGGAGTTTTAGGGTTAGGGTTGTAAGGCTTTTTAGGGTTAGGGTTTTAGGGTTTTTATGGTTAGGATTGTAAGGGATTTTAGGGTTAGGACTTTAGTGTTTTTAGTGTTAGGATTGTAAGGGTTTTAAGGGTTAGGTTTTTAGGTTTTTTATGGTTAGTTTTTTAAGGGATTTTAGGGTTAGGCCTTTAGGGTTAGGGTTTTATGGAGTTTTAGCGTTAGGGTTGTAAGGGTTTTTAGGGTTCTAAGGGTTTTTAGGGTTAGGGTTGTAAGGATTTTTAGGGTTAGGGTCGTAAATGTTTTTAGGGTTAGGGCTTTAAGGTTTTTAGGGTTAGGGTTGGAAGGGTTTTTAGGGTTTGGGTTGTAAGGGTTTTTAGGGTTAGGGTTGTAAGAATTTTTAGTGTTAGGGCAATAGAGTTTTTAGGGTTGTAAGGGTTTGTAGGGTAAGGGTTGTAAGGGTTTTTAGGGTTAGGGCTTTAGGGTCTTTAGGGTTAGGGTTGTAAGGATTTTCAGGGTTAAGGTTGTAAGGATTTTTAGGGTGAGGGTTGTAAGGGTTTTTAGGGTTAGGGTTGTAAGGCTTTTTAGGGTTAGGGTTCTAAGGGTTTTTAGGGTTATGGTTGTAAGGGATTATAGGGTTAGGGCTTTAGGGTTTTTAGGGTTAGGGCTTGAGGGTTTTTAGAATTAGGGTTGTAAGGGATTTTAGGGTTAGGGCTTTAGGGTTTTTAGGGTTAGAGTTGTAAGGGTTTATAGGGTTAGGGTTGTAAGGGTTTTTAGGGTTAGGGCTTTAGGGTCTTTAGGGTTAGGGTTGTTAGGGTTTTCAGGGTTAAGGCTGTAAGGAGTTTTAGGGTTAGGGTTGTAAGGCTTTTTAGGGTTAGGGTTTTAGGGTTTTTATGGTTAGGATTGTAAGGGATTTTAGGGTTAGGACTTTAGTGTTTTTAGTGTTAGGATTGTAAGGGTTTTAAGGGTTAGGTTTTTAGGTTTTTTATGGTTAGTTTTTTAAGGGATTTTAGGGTTAGGCCTTTAGGGTTAGGGTTTTATGGAGTTTTAGCGTTAGGGTTGTAAGGGTTTTTAGGGTTCTAAGGGTTTTTAGGGTTAGGGTTGTAAGGGTTTTTAAGGTTAAGGTTGTAAGGATTTTTAGGTTTAGTTTTGTAAGGGATTTTAGTGTTTTGGCTTCAGAGGTTTTAGGGTTAGGGTTGGAAGGGTTTTCAGGTTTAAGGTTGTAAGGTTTTTTAGGGTTAGGGTTGTAAGGCTTTTTCGGGTTAGGGCTTTAGGGTCTTTAGCGTTAGGGTTGGAAATGTTTTTAGGGGTAGGGCTTTAGAGTTTTTAGGGGTGTAAGGGTTTATAGGGTTAGGGTTGTAAGGGATTTTAGGGTTAGGGTTGTAAGGGTTTTTAGGTTTAGGGCTTTAGGGTCTTTAGGGTTAGGGTTGTAAGGATTTTTAGGGTTAGGGTTGTAAGGGTTTTTAGGGTTAGGGCTTTAGGGTTTTTAGGGGGCAGAGCCTAGTAGCCTGCTTCTCTTGCTGAGTCTACGCCCAGCACAGCAGTCAGCAGGATGGGGTTGTGCCTGTCTGATCCCATTCCTTCCAACTCCTGCCCTTCCTGGCCCATTTCCTTCTGGTACCACCTCATGAAGGCATTTTCAGTGGGTCAAAGCATGTCACGTCCTCCTGCTGCACAGGAGCTGCTCTCCTGGGCCTGCCTAAAGCACCTTTGAGTCGCAGACTTCTCATCAGCACTGACTTCTTGCGCGAGCTGCTGGAAATTGTCTAAGAAGCAAGGAAAGCTCAGACGGGTTTTGTTTCCCTCTGGAGGAGGGGAACAAATTTTTTCCTGCTGGAGGTTATGGGACTGTGGCTCTGTGCTGGAGTGCCGAGGACCTGCTGAGCCTGCTTGCTGTCACTTTGTTTTACCTTCTTTGATCCCGTTGGGAAACTTGCCACCACCCAGCACTCAGAGGAACAGCATGGTTGTGTGAAGGAGGTTGTGAGGGCAGACTTGCTTCCTTCTTAAGAAGAGCTTTCTCTGCCTCATGACATCCCCCATGCAAGCGGAGAATTCCTCCCGGTCTCCTGTCCAGCATGTCCCAGTTCCTGGCCACCTGCAGCCCCTTCTCCAGGGACATCTGTGCGATCTGTGGCTGTTGTAGGAGTTTAGGGCAGTCATAGGGAATTTCAAGTGGCTCAGACCATGTCCTTAGATCCCAGCTATGGGTCTTCATTGAAGGGGACACGAGTCGTTCCTCAGGCTCCCTTCCCTGCGACCTCTCTGTCTCTGCTGCCTCTCGTGGGACTACAGAGCCCTAATTAGCCCAGGTAGTTTTCCATTTAGCCCTTTGGGTGACGTTCTGAAGCTGCATTTGCTGCCCACCCCTAGCAATGGGCTGTCTGTGAATAATCCCTGTGCTCTCCTGGGCAGGAGGCAGTGGGACATCAGCATGTGACACGAGCCCTGTCACATGCTGCACAGTCCCAAGCAGATATGTCCTGACCATTCCCATCTCCAGTGGCTCTGGGCACCCACAGATAAGAGCTGAATCCATCCCAAAATTCCCTAGAAAATCACCTGATGATCTCATCAACACATGGAAAACACAAGGTTAACAGCAAGCCCTGTTAGGGTGCAATTTCTTGAGAGTATTCTTGACTCCATCAAATGGAAAAAAGTCTCAAACTTCAGACACAGCACTGAAGACATCCCCTTTTATCACAGAGAAGTGAAAAAGGAGTACAGCTCTGACATAAATACATTTAAAGATGGCTTCTGGGACAGAGGGACTGGTTTTGTGCCTCTGGAGGAGTGAGACAAATCCAGACATTCATGTCCAAACAGGGTAGTCCGAGAAAAATGTCCAAAGCACAAGAAAACAAACAAACAAACTGCAACAACAGCAAAAGAAGGGAATAAACATGGGTGGCTTAGTCCTGCTGAAGTACTGCCAACAGAATCAGTTTTTTCAGGGAATCCTTCAGCTCCTGGTTCCTCATGCTGTAGATGAGGGGATTCAGCGTTGGAGGCACCACCGAGTACAGGACTGCCAGCACCAGATCCAGGGATGAGGAGGAGATGGAGTGGGGCCTCAGGTAGGCAACTGTGCCAGTGCTGATGAACAGGGAGACCACGGCGAGGTGAGGGAGGCACGTGGAAAAGGCTTTGTGCCGGCCCTGCTCTGAGGGCATCCTCAGCACAGCCCTGAAGATCTGCACATAGGACAGGACAATGAAAACAAAACACCCAAATGCTAAACAAAGACTAACCGCAATGACCCAAAGTTCCCTGAGGTAGGCATCCGAGCAGGAGAGCCTGAGGATCTGGGGGACTTCACAGAAGAACTGGTCCAGGGCGTTGCCTTGGCACAGTGGTATGGAAAATGTATTGGCCGTGTGCAGCACGGAATAGAAAAAACTTCCACCCCAGGCAGCTGCTGCTGCTTTCATACAAGCTCTACTGCTCATAAAGGTCCCGTAGTGCAGGGGTTTGCAGATGGCAACGTAGCGGTCATAGGCCATGACGGTGAGAAGGGAATATTCTGCTCCAAGCAAGAAGAAGAGAAAAAAGACTTGGGCAACACACCCTGAGTAGGAGATGGTCCTGGTGTCCCACAAAGCAATGACCATGGCTTTGGGGACAGTGGTGGCGATGCAGCCCAGGTCGAGGAGGGCGAGGTTGAGGAGGAAGAAGTACATGGGGGTGTGGAGGCGGTGGTTGCAGGCTACACCTGTGAGGATGAGGCCGTTGCCCAGGAGGGCAGCCAGGTAGATGCCCAGGAAGAGCCCGAAGTGCAGGAGCTGCAGCTCGCGTGTGTCTGAGAATGGCAGGAGGAGGAACTCTGTGGGGAAGCTGCTGTTGGACATTTGCTGCCTCTGCACATGGTTGCCTACCTGTGGAGGAAAAGACAGAGACAAGTTAGAGACTTATCCGAGCAAAACCTCTACCATTCTTCAAAGAAAGCTGCTCAACAAGACACGCTGCCTCTTCCCTGTGAGCTCTGTTTTTTTTTTTTTTTTTTTTTGTTTGTTTGTTTTTTTTGTTTTGTTTTTTTGAGTTTAAAGTTGTCTCAGAGATCAGGCAGATCCTCTCTGGGCTCAGCAGGAATTTGTACTTTCCTACAGTGTCTGGTAAAGAGCACCAGAGACGTATCTCAGGTGCCCACTAGCCAGAGGTATCTCCCTATTTGCAAGTGTTGAGCAGGATATCCCACAATCCCACAAGAAACAATGAAGGTGTTTTTGGTGCTGTCTGTAGGCTAAGGGTTGTGAAGGGAAATTAGAAGGTTCCTCACAGAGCCACAATTCTATTTCAGTGTAATGATCTCTGAGGTTCAGTCACTCGTACAAACCTGACAATTCCATTATGATCCCAGTGATTGCCCCCTTAGCAGGAAAGTGAAAGCAGAGATCCTAGAGAGTGCTTTCCCTTCAGGAAGCTCCTGCCTTGGTCTTCCCTGTCAAGAATCTCCCCCCGAGATGCCCTGGGGTGCTGTGGAGCTGTGAGCAGCCTGCCTTAGGCAGCAACCTCTGGGCAGCAGCAAAGTCCTGCCATGTCAGGAGGCCTCCTTCACACAATCACACAATGTCCAGGGTTGGAATGGACCTCTGAAGATCATCTAGTCCAATCCCCCCACCAAGCAGGATCACCTAAGGCACATTGCACAGAATGGTACCCAGACAGGTTTTGAATATCTTCAGAGGAGGAGATTCCACAACATCTCTGGGCAACCCATTCCAGGGCTCTGTCACCCTCACAGTAAAGAAGTGCTCCCTCATATTCAGCTGGAGCTTCCTGTGCTTCAGTTTGTGCCCATTGTCTCTCGTGCTGTCTTTGGGCACAAATGAAGAGAAACTTGCTCCATGCTCTCAACACCCTCCCCTCAGATATTCATATACATTAATGAGGTTTCCCTTCATTCTTCTATTTTCAAAGCTAAACAGGCGGAGCTCTCTCACCCAGTCCTCATACAACAGGAGCTACAGGCATCTAATAATCTCATTTTAGTAGCCCTCTTCTGAACTTGCTCCAGTAGTTCTATGTCTCTCTTGTACGGGGTAGTGCTGAACTGGACACAGTACTGGAGGTATAAACTTCCACCCACCGCTTCTCCCCGCAGCGCCCTGGGCGGCTCTCCCGGCAGGCTGAGTGCTGAGCCTGGAAGGCGTCAGAGGCCCTGCCCCGGCACACAGCCCCTGGGGCACAGCAGGGACCCTGCTCTGCACCACAGCCCTGAGCACCCCTGCCTGCACCGTGGCTACACAGCCTACAGCCAGCCCCATGAGGCAGAACCCTCGTGTCCTGTCCTTCTGACAGCTTTGGCAGGTAGTCCCTGCTCTGGAGCTTGTCATTTTCTTCTCCAAAGAAACTCTGAGAGTCCTCCTGAAAGCTCCTACAGGCTGTGGGATTTGCCAGCAAATCTGGAGATGGCACCAGGAACAACAGCTGTGTGGTGCCCTGCAGCCACAGACTTACCCTGTTCAGGCTGTGAAGATTTTTCCTGCAGTGAGCTCTCAGCATCCCCCCTTCACGCTGCCTTTAACATCTCCCTCCCTTCTCCCAGCCACCCTTGTCCCCTGCAGGCAGTGCCCCCAGCCCTGCTGTGCTGTGCAGAGGAGCTGCTCCTGGGCAGAGCTGTCTCTCTGCAGTGCTGCCCGCTTGCCAGGAGCTCCCCTTGTAAGGGTTTATAGGGTTAGGGTTGTAAGGGTTTTTAGGGTTTGGGTTGTAAGTGTTTTTAGGGTTAGGGCTTTAGGGTCTTTAGGGTTAGGGTTGTAAGGATTTTTAGGGTTAGGGTCTTAAAGGTTTTTAGGGATAGGGCTTTAGGGTCCTTAGTGTTAGGGTTGTAAGGATTTTTAGGGTTAGGGTTGTAAGGGTTTTAGGGTTAGGGTTGTAAGGGATTTTAGGGTTAGGGTTGTAAGGGATTTTAGGGTTAGGGCTTTAGGGTTTTTAGGGTTAGGGCTTGAGGGTTTTTATGGTTAGGATTGTAAGGGATTTTAGGGTTAGGGCTTTAGGGTTTTTAGGGTTAGGGCTTTAGGGTTTTTATGGTTAGGGTTGTAAGGCTTTATAGGGTTAAGGTCGTAAGGGTTTTTAGGGTAAGGTCTTTAAGATCTTTAGGGTTAGGTTTGGAAGGGTTTTTAGGGTTAGGGTTGTAAGGGTTTTTAGGGTTAGGGTTGTAAGGAATTTTAGGGTTAGGGTTGTAAGGATTTTTAGGGTTAGGGTCGTAAATGTTTTTAGGGTTAGGGCTTTAGGGTCTTTAGGGTTAGGGTTGGAAGGGTTTTTAGGGTTTGGGTTGTAAGAATTTTTAGGGTTAGGGCAATAGAGTTTTTAGGGTTGTAAGGGTTTATAGGGTTAGGGTTGTAAGGGTTTTTAGGGTTAGGGTTGTAAGGATTTTTAGGGTTAGGGTCGTAAATGTTTTTAGGGTTAGGGCTTTAAGGTTTTTAGGGTTAGGGTTGGAAGGGTTTTTAGGGTTTGGGTTGTAAGGGTTTTTAGGGTTAGGGTTGTAAGAATTTTTAGTGTTAGGGCAATAGAGTTTTTAGGGTTGTAAGGGTTTGTAGGGTAAGGGTTGTAAGGGTTTTTAGGGTTAGGGCTTTAGGGTCTTTAGGGTTAGGGTTGTAAGGATTTTCAGGGTTAAGGTTGTAAGGATTTTTAGGGTTAGGGTTGTAAGGGTTTTTAGGGTTAGGGTTGTAAGGCTTTTTAGGGTTAGGGTTCTAAGGGTTTTTAGGGTTATGGTTGTAAGGGATTATAGGGTTAGGGCTTTAGGGTTTTTAGGGTTAGGGCTTGAGGGTTTTTAGAATTAGGGTTGTAAGGGATTTTAGGGTTAGGGCTTTAGGGTTTTTAGGGTTAGAGTTGTAAGGGTTTATAGGGTTAGGGTTGTAAGGGTTTTTAGGGTTAGGGCTTTAGGGTCTTTAGGGTTAGGGTTGTTAGGGTTTTCAGGGTTAAGGCTGTAAGGAGTTTTAGGGTTAGGGTTGTAAGGCTTTTTAGGGTTAGGGTTTTAGGGTTTTTATGGTTAGGATTGTAAGGGATTTTAGGGTTAGGACTTTAGGGTTTTTAGTGTTAGGATTGTAAGGGTTTTAAGGGTTAGGTTTTTAGGTTTTTTATGGTTAGTTTTTTAAGGGATTTTAGGGTTAGGCCTTTAGGGTTAGGGTTTTATGGAGTTTTAGCGTTAGGGTTGTAAGGGTTTTTAGGGTTTTAAGGGTTTTTAGGGTTAGGGTTGTAAGGGTTTTTAAGGTTAAGGTTGTAAGGATTTTTAGGTTTAGTTTTGTAAGGGATTTTAGTGTTTTGGCTTCAGAGGTTTTAGGGTTAGGGTTGGAAGGGTTTTCAGGTTTAAGGTTGTAAGGTTTTTTAGGGTTAGGGTTGTAAGGCTTTTTCGGGTTAGGGCTTTAGGGTCTTTAGCGTTAGGGTTGGAAATGTTTTTAGGGGTAGGGCTTTAGAGTTTTTAGGGGTGTAAGGGTTTATAGGGTTAGGGTTGTAAGGGATTTTAGGGTTAGGGTTGTAAGGGTTTTTAGGTTTAGGGCTTTAGGGTCTTTAGGGTTAGGGTTGTAAGGATTTTTAGGGTTAGGGTTGTAAGGGTTTTTAGGGTTAGGGCTTTAGGGTTTTTAGGGGGCAGAGCCTAGTAGCCTGCTTCTCTTGCTGAGTCTACGCCCAGCACAGCAGTCAGCAGGATGGGGTTGTGCCTGTCTGATCCCATTCCTTCCAACTCCTGCCCTTCCTGGCCCATTTCCTTCTGGTACCACCTCATGAAGGCATTTTCAGTGGGTCAAAGCATGTCACGTCCTCCTGCTGCACAGGAGCTGCTCTCCTGGGCCTGCCTAAAGCACCTTTGAGTCGCAGACTTCTCATCAGCACTGACTTCTTGCGCGAGCTGCTGGAAATTGTCTAAGAAGCAAGGAAAGCTCAGACGGGTTTTGTTTCCCTCTGGAGGAGGGGAACAAATTTTTTCCTGCTGGAGGTTATGGGACTGTGGCTCTGTGCTGGAGTGCCGAGGACCTGCTGAGCCTGCTTGCTGTCACTTTGTTTTACCTTCTTTGATCCCGTTGGGAAACTTGCCACCACCCAGCACTCAGAGGAACAGCATGGTTGTGTGAAGGAGGTTGTGAGGGCAGACTTGCTTCCTTCTTAAGAAGAGCTTTCTCTGCCTCATGACATCCCCCATGCAAGCGGAGAATTCCTCCCGGTCTCCTGTCCAGCATGTCCCAGTTCCTGGCCACCTGCAGCCCCTTCTCCAGGGACATCTGTGCGATCTGTGGCTGTTGTAGGAGTTTAGGGCAGTCATAGGGAATTTCAAGTGGCTCAGACCATGTCCTTAGATCCCAGCTATGGGTCTTCATTGAAGGGGACACGAGTCGTTCCTCAGGCTCCCTTCCCTGCGACCTCTCTGTCTCTGCTGCCTCTCGTGGGACTACAGAGCCCTAATTAGCCCAGGTAGTTTTCCATTTAGCCCTTTGGGTGACGTTCTGAAGCTGCATTTGCTGCCCACCCCTAGCAATGGGCTGTCTGTGAATAATCCCTGTGCTCTCCTGGGCAGGAGGCAGTGGGACATCAGCATGTGACACGAGCCCTGTCACATGCTGCACAGTCCCAAGCAGATATGTCCTGACCATTCCCATCTCCAGTGGCTCTGGGCACCCACAGATAAGAGCTGAATCCATCCCAAAATTCCCTAGAAAATCACCTGATGATCTCATCAACACATGGAAAACACAAGGTTAACAGCAAGCCCTGTTAGGGTGCAATTTCTTGAGAGTATTCTTGACTCCATCAAATGGAAAAAAGTCTCAAACTTCAGACACAGCACTGAAGACATCCCCTTTTATCACAGAGAAGTGAAAAAGGAGTACAGCTCTGACATAAATACATTTAAAGATGGCTTCTGGGACAGAGGGACTGGTTTTGTGCCTCTGGAGGAGTGAGACAAATCCAGACATTCATGTCCAAACAGGGTAGTCCGAGAAAAATGTCCAAAGCACAAGAAAACAAACAAACAAACTGCAACAACAGCAAAAGAAGGGAATAAACATGGGTGGCTTAGTCCTGCTGAAGTACTGCCAACAGAATCAGTTTTTTCAGGGAATCCTTCAGCTCCTGGTTCCTCATGCTGTAGATGAGGGGATTCAGCGTTGGAGGCACCACCGAGTACAGGACTGCCAGCACCAGATCCAGGGATGAGGAGGAGATGGAGTGGGGCCTCAGGTAGGCAACTGTGCCAGTGCTGATGAACAGGGAGACCACGGCGAGGTGAGGGAGGCACGTGGAAAAGGCTTTGTGCCGGCCCTGCTCTGAGGGCATCCTCAGCACAGCCCTGAAGATCTGCACATAGGACAGGACAATGAAAACAAAACACCCAAATGCTAAACAAAGACTAACCGCAATGACCCAAAGTTCCCTGAGGTAGGCATCCGAGCAGGAGAGCCTGAGGATCTGGGGGACTTCACAGAAGAACTGGTCCAGGGCGTTGCCTTGGCACAGTGGTATGGAAAATGTATTGGCCGTGTGCAGCACGGAATAGAAAAAACTTCCACCCCAGGCAGCTGCTGCTGCTTTCATACAAGCTCTACTGCTCATAAAGGTCCCGTAGTGCAGGGGTTTGCAGATGGCAACGTAGCGGTCATAGGCCATGACGGTGAGAAGGGAATATTCTGCTCCAAGCAAGAAGAAGAGAAAAAAGACTTGGGCAACACACCCTGAGTAGGAGATGGTCCTGGTGTCCCACAAAGCAATGACCATGGCTTTGGGGACAGTGGTGGCGATGCAGCCCAGGTCGAGGAGGGCGAGGTTGAGGAGGAAGAAGTACATGGGGGTGTGGAGGCGGTGGTTGCAGGCTACACCTGTGAGGATGAGGCCGTTGCCCAGGAGGGCAGCCAGGTAGATGCCCAGGAAGAGCCCGAAGTGCAGGAGCTGCAGCTCGCGTGTGTCTGAGAATGGCAGGAGGAGGAACTCTGTGGGGAAGCTGCTGTTGGACATTTGCTGCCTCTGCACATGGTTGCCTACCTGTGGAGGAAAAGACAGAGACAAGTTAGAGACTTATCCGAGCAAAACCTCTACCATTCTTCAAAGAAAGCTGCTCAACAAGACACGCTGCCTCTTCCCTGTGAGCTCTGTTTTTTTTTTTTTTTGTTTGTTTGTTTGTTTTTTTGTTTTGTTTTTTTGAGTTTAAAGTTGTCTCAGAGATCAGGCAGATCCTCTCTGGGCTCAGCAGGAATTTGTACTTTCCTACAGTGTCTGGTAAAGAGCACCAGAGACGTATCTCAGGTGCCCACTAGCCAGAGGTATCTCCCTATTTGCAAGTGTTGAGCAGGATATCCCACAATCCCACAAGAAACAATGAAGGTGTTTTTGGTGCTGTCTGTAGGCTAAGGGTTGTGAAGGGAAATTAGAAGGTTCCTCACAGAGCCACAATTCTATTTCAGTGTAATGATCTCTGAGGTTCAGTCACTCGTACAAACCTGACAATTCCATTATGATCCCAGTGATTGCCCCCTTAGCAGGAAAGTGAAAGCAGAGATCCTAGAGAGTGCTTTCCCTTCAGGAAGCTCCTGCCTTGGTCTTCCCTGTCAAGAATCTCCCCCCGAGATGCCCTGGGGTGCTGTGGAGCTGTGAGCAGCCTGCCTTAGGCAGCAACCTCTGGGCAGCAGCAAAGTCCTGCCATGTCAGGAGGCCTCCTTCACACAATCACACAATGTCCAGGGTTGGAATGGACCTCTGAAGATCATCTAGTCCAATCCCCCCACCAAGCAGGATCACCTAAGGCACATTGCACAGAATGGTACCCAGACAGGTTTTGAATATCTTCAGAGGAGGAGATTCCACAACATCTCTGGGCAACCCATTCCAGGGCTCTGTCACCCTCACAGTAAAGAAGTGCTCCCTCATATTCAGCTGGAGCTTCCTGTGCTTCAGTTTGTGCCCATTGTCTCTCGTGCTGTCTTTGGGCACAAATGAAGAGAAACTTGCTCCATGCTCTCAACACCCTCCCCTCAGATATTCATATACATTAATGAGGTTTCCCTTCATTCTTCTATTTTCAAAGCTAAACAGGCGGAGCTCTCTCACCCAGTCCTCATACAACAGGAGCTACAGGCATCTAATAATCTCATTTTAGTAGCCCTCTTCTGAACTTGCTCCAGTAGTTCTATGTCTCTCTTGTACGGGGTAGTGCTGAACTGGACACAGTACTGGAGGTATAAACTTCCACCCACCGCTTCTCCCCGCAGCGCCCTGGGCGGCTCTCCCGGCAGGCTGAGTGCTGAGCCTGGAAGGCGTCAGAGGCCCTGCCCCGGCACACAGCCCCTGGGGCACAGCAGGGACCCTGCTCTGCACCACAGCCCTGAGCACCCCTGCCTGCACCGTGGCTACACAGCCTACAGCCAGCCCCATGAGGCAGAACCCTCGTGTCCTGTCCTTCTGACAGCTTTGGCAGGTAGTCCCTGCTCTGGAGCTTGTCATTTTCTTCTCCAAAGAAACTCTGAGAGTCCTCCTGAAAGCTCCTACAGGCTGTGGGATTTGCCAGCAAATCTGGAGATGGCACCAGGAACAACAGCTGTGTGGTGCCCTGCAGCCACAGACTTACCCTGTTCAGGCTGTGAAGATTTTTCCTGCAGTGAGCTCTCAGCATCCCCCCTTCACGCTGCCTTTAACATCTCCCTCCCTTCTCCCAGCCACCCTTGTCCCCTGCAGGCAGTGCCCCCAGCCCTGCTGTGCTGTGCAGAGGAGCTGCTCCTGGGCAGAGCTGTCTCTCTGCAGTGCTGCCCGCTTGCCAGGAGCTCCCCTTGTAAGGGTTTATAGGGTTAGGGTTGTAAGGGTTTTTAGGGTTTGGGTTGTAAGTGTTTTTAGGGTTAGGGCTTTAGGGTCTTTAGGGTTAGGGTTGTAAGGATTTTTAGGGTTAGGGTCTTAAAGGTTTTTAGGGATAGGGCTTTAGGGTCCTTAGTGTTAGGGTTGTAAGGATTTTTAGGGTTAGGGTTGTAAGGGTTTTAGGGTTAGGGTTGTAAGGGATTTTAGGGTTAGGGTTGTAAGGGATTTTAGGGTTAGGGCTTTAGGGTTTTTAGGGTTAGGGCTTGAGGGTTTTTAGAATTAGGGTTGTACTGGTTTTTAGGGTTAGGCTTTTAGGGTTTTTAGGGTTAGGATTGTAAGGGATTTTAGGGTTAGGGCTTTAGGGTTTTTATGGTTAGGATTGTAAGGGATTTTAGGGTTAGGGCTTTAGGGTTAGGGTTGTAAGGATTTTTAGGTTTAGGTTCGTAAAGGTTTTTAGGTTTAGGGTCGTAAAGGTTTTTAGGGTTAGGGTTGTAAGGGTTTTTAGTGTTAGGGCTTTAGGGTTTTTAGCTTTAGGGTTGTAAGGATTTTTCGGTTTAGGGCTTTAGGGTTTTTAGTATTAGGGTTGTAAGGCTTTTTAGGTTTAGGGCTTTAGGGTTTTTAGGGTTAGGGTTGTAAGGGTATTTAGGTTTAGGGTTGTAAGGATTTTTAAGTTTAAGGTTTTAAGGATTTTTAGGGTTAGGGTTGTAAAGGTTTTTAGGGTTAGGGTTGTAAGGGATTTTAGGGTTAGGGCTTTAGGGATTTATGGTTAGGATTGTAAGGGATTTTAGGGTTAGGGCTTTAGGGTTTTTAGGGTTAGGGTTGTAAGGCTTTATAGGGTTAGGGTCGTAAGGGTTTTTAGGCTAAGGTCTTTAAGATCTTTAGGGTTAGGTTTGGAAGGGTTTTTAGGGTTAGGGTTGTAAGGGTTTTTAGGGTTAGGGTTGTAAGGATTTTTAGGGTTAGGGTTGTAAGGATTTTTAGGGTTAGGGTCGTAAATGTTTTTAGGGTTAGGGCTTTAGGGTCTTTAGGGTTAGGGTTGGAAGGGTTTTTAGGGTTTGGGTTGTAAGGGTTTTTAGGGTTGTAAGAATTTTTAGGGTTAGGGCAATAGAGTTTTTAGGGTTGTAAGGGTTTATAGGGTTAGGGTTGTAAGGGTTTTTAGGGTTAGGGTTGTAAGGATTTTTAGGGTTAGGGTCGTAAATGTTTTTATGGTTAGGGCTTTAAGGTTTTTAGGGTTAGGGTTGGAAGGGTTTTTAGGGTTTGGGTTGTAAGGGTTTTTAGGGTTAGGGTTGTAAGAATTTTTAGTGTTAGGGCAATAGAGTTTTTAGGGTTGTAAGGGTTTGTAGGGTAAGGGTTGTAAGGGTTTTTAGGTTTAGGGCTTTAGGGTCTTTAGGGTTAGGGTTGTAAGGATTTTTAGGGTTAGGGTTGGAAGGGTTTTTAGGGTTAGGGCTTTAGCGTCTTTAGGGTTAGGGTTCTAAGGGTTTTTAGGGTTAGGGTTGTAAGGATTTTTAAGGTTAATGTTGTAATGATTTTTAGGGTTAGGGTCATAAAGGTTTTTAGGGTTAGGGCTTTAGGGTCTATAGGGTTAGGGTTGGAAGGGTTTTTAGGGTTAGGGCTTTAAGGTTTTTAGGGTTAGGGTTGGAAGGTTTTTTAGAATTCGGGTTATAAGTGTTTTTAGGGTTAGGGTTTTAGGGTCTTTAGGGTTAGGGTTGGAAGAGTTTTTAGTGTTAGGTCTTCAGAATTTTTAGGGTTACGGTTGGAAGGGTTTTAAGGTTAGGGTTGTAAGGGTTTTTAGGGTTAGGGCTTTAGGGTGTTTAGGGTTAGGTTTGTAAGGATTTTTAGGGTTAGGATTGTAAGGCTTTTTAGGGTTAGGGTTGTAAGGGTTTTTAGGGTTAGGGTTGTAAGGCTTTTTAGGGTTAGGGCTTTAGGGTCTTTAGGGTTAGGGTTGTAAGGATTTTCAGGGTTAAGGTTGTAAGGATTTTTAGGGTTAGGGTTGTAAGGGTTTTTAGGGTTAGGGTTGTAAGGCTTTTTAGGGTTAGGGTTCTAAGGGTTTTTAGGGTTATGGTTGTAAGGGATTATAGGGTTAGGGCTTTAGGGTTTTTTGGGTTAGGGCTTGAGGGTTTTTAGAATTAGGGTTGTAAGGGATTTTAGGGTTAGGGCTTTAGGGTTTTTAGGGTTAGAGTTGTAAGGGTTTATAGGGTTAGGGTTGTAAGGGTTTTTAGGGTTAGGGCTTTAGGGTCTTTAGGGTTAGGGTTGTTAGGGTTTTCAGGGTTAAGGCTGTAAGGAGTTTTAGGGTTAGTGTTGTAAGGCTTTTTAGGGTTAGGGTTTTAGGGTTTTTATGGTTAGGATTGTAAGGGATTTTAGGGTTAGGGCTTTAGGGTTTTTAGTGTTAGGATTGTAAGGGTTTTAAGGGTTAGGTTTTTAGGTTTTTTATGGTTAGTTTTTTAAGGGATTTTAGGGTTAGGCCTTTAGGGTTAGGGTTTTAAGGAGTTTTAGCGTTAGGGTTGTAAGGGTTTTTTGGGTTCTAAGGGTTTTTTGGGTTAGGGTTGTAAGGGTTTTTAAGGTTAAGGTTGTAAGGATTTTTAGTGTTAGGATTGTAAGGGTTTTTAGTGTTTTGGCTTCAGAGGTTTTAGGGTTAGGGTTGGAAGGGTTTTCAGGTTTAAGGTTGTAAGGTTTTTTAGGGTTAGGGTTGTAAGGCTTTTTCGGGTTAGGGCTTTAGGGTCTTTAGGTTTAGGGTTGGAAGGGTTTTTAGGGTTAGGGTTGTAAGGGTTTTTAGGGTTAGGGCTTTAGGGTTTTTAGGGTTAGGGTTGTAAGGGTTTTTAGGGTTAGAGCTTTAGGGCCTTTAGGGTTAGCGTTGTAAGGATTTTTAGGGTTAGGGTTGTAAGGGTTTTAAGGGTTAGGGCTTTAGCGTCTTTAGGGTTAGGTTTGTAAGGATTTTTAGGGTTAGGGTTGTAAGGGTTTTCAGGGTTAGGGTTTTAGCGTTTTTGGGGTTAGGGTTGTAAGGGTTTTTAGGGTTAGGGTTCTAAGGGTTTTTAGGGTTAGGGTTTTAAGTATTTTTAAGGTTAAGGTTGTAACGATTTTTTGGGTTAGGGTCATAAAGGTTTTTAGGGTTAGGGCTTTAGGGTCTATAGGGTTAGGGTTGGAAGGGTTTTTAGGGTTAGGGCTTTAGGGTTTTTAGGGTTAGGGTTGGAAGGGTTTCAAGGTTAGGTTTGTAAGGGTTTTTAGGGTTAGAGCTTTAGGGTTTTTAGGGTTTGGTTTGTAAGGCTTTTTAGGGTTAGTGTTGTAAGGGTTTTTAGGGTTAGTGCTTTAGGGTCTTTAGGGTTAGCGTTGTAAGGATTTTTAGGGTTAGGGTTGTAAGGGTTTTTAGGGTTAGGGCTTTAGCGTCTTTAGGGTAAGGTTTGAAAGGATTTTTAGGGTTAGGGTTGTAAGGGTTTTTAGGGTTAGGGCTTTAGGGTTTTTAGGGTTAGGGCTTGAGGGTTTTTAGAATTAGGGTTGTAATGGTTTTTAGGGTTAGGGTTTTAGGGTTTTTATGGTTAGGATTGTAAGGGATTTTAGGGTTAGGGCTTTAGGGTTTTTAGGTTTAGGTTTGTAAGGATTTTTCGGTTTAGGGCTTTAGGGTTTTTAGTATTAGGGTTGTAAGGCTTTTTAGATTTAGGGCTTTAGGGTTTTTAGGGTTAGGGTTGTAAGGGTATTTAGGTTTAGGGTTGTAAGGATTTTTAAGTTTAAGGTTTTAAGGATTTTTAGGGTTAGGGTTCTAAAGGTTTTTAGGGTTAGTGTTGTAAGGGATTTTAGGGTTAGGGCTTTAGGGTTTTTATGGTTAGGATTGTAAGGGATTTTAGGGTTAGGGCTTTAGGGTTTTTAGGGTTAGGGTTGTAAGGCTTTATAGGGTTAGGGTCGTAAGGGTTTTTAGGCTAAGGTCTTTAAGATCTTTAGGGTTAGGTTTGGAAGGGTTTTTAGGGTTAGGGTTGTAAGGGTTTTTAGGGTTAGGGTTGTAAGGATTTTTAGGGTTAGGGTTGTAAGGATTTTTAGGGTTAGGGTCGTAAATGTTTTTAGGGTTAGGGCTTTAGGGTCTTTAGGGTTAGGGTTGGAAGGGTTTTTAGGGTTTGGGTTGTAAGGGTTTTTAGGGTTGTAAGAATTTTTAGGGTTAGGGCAATAGAGTTTTTAGGGTTGTAAGGGTTTATAGGGTTAGGGTTGTAAGGGTTTTTAGGGTTAGGGTTGTAAGGATTTTTAGGGTTAGGGTCGTAAATGTTTTTAGGGTTAGGGCTTTAAGGTTTTTAGGGTTAGGGTTGGAAGGGTTTTTAGGGTTTGGGTTGTAAGGGTTTTTAGGGTTAGGGTTGTAAGAATTTTTAGTGTTAGGGCAATAGTGTTTTTAGGGTTGTAAGGGTTTGTAGGGTAAGGGTTGTAAGGGTTTTTAGGTTTAGGGCTTTAGGGTCTTTAGGGTTAGGGTTGTAAGGATTTTTAGGGTTAGGGTTGGAAGGGTTTTTAGGGTTAGGGCTTTAGCGTCTTTAGGGTTAGGGTTCTAAGGGTTTTTAGGGTTAGGGTTGTAAGGATTTTTAAGGTTAATGTTGTAATGTTTTTTAGGGTTAGGGTCATAAAGGTTTTTAGGGTTAGGGCTTTAGGGTCTATAGGGTTAGGGTTGGAAGGGTTTTTAGGGTTAGGGCTTTAAGGTTTTTAGGGTTAGGGTTGGAAGGTTTTTTAGAATTCGGGTTATAAGTGTTTTTAGGGTTAGGGTTTTAGGGTCTTTAGGGTTAGGGTTGGAAGAGTTTTTAGTGTTAGGTCTTCAGAATTTTTAGGGTTACGGTTGGAAGGGTTTTAAGGTTAGGGTTGTAAGGGTTTTTAGGGTTAGGGCTTTAGGGTGTTTAGGGTTAGGTTTGTAAGGATTTTTAGGGTTAGGATTGTAAGGGTTTTTAGGGTTAGGTTTGTAAGGGTTTTTAGGGTTAGGGTTGTAAGGCTTGTTAGGGTTAGGGCTTTAGGGTCTTTAGGGTTAGGGTTGTAAGGATTTTCAGGGTTAAGGTTGTAAGGATTTTTAGGGTTAGGGTTGAAAGGGTTTTTAGGGTTAGAGTTGTAAGGCTTTTTAGGGTTAGGGTTCTAAGGGTTTTTAGGGTTATGGTTGTAAGGGATTATAGGGTTAGGGCTTTAGGGTTTTTAGGGTTAGGGCTTGAGGGTTTTTAGAATTAGGGTTGTAAGGGATTTTAGGGTTAGGGCTTTAGGGTTTTTAGGGTTAGAGTTGTAAGGGTTTATAGGGTTAGGGTTGTAAGGGTTTTTAGGGTTAGGGCTTTAGGGTCTTTAGGGTTAGGGTTGTTAGGGTTTTCAGGGTTAAGGCTGTAAGGAGTTTTAGGGTTAGGGTTGTAAGGCTTTTTAGGGTTAGGGTTTTAGGGTTTTTATGGTTAGGATTGTAAGGGATTTTAGGGTTAGGGCTTTAGGGTTTTTAGTGTTAGGATTGTAAGGGTTTTAAGGGTTAGGTTTTCAGGTTTTTTATGGTTAGTTTTTTAAGGGATTTTAGGGTTAGGCCTTAAGGGTTAGGGTTTTAAGGAGTTTTAGCGTTAGGGTTGTAAGGGTTTTAGGGTTCTAAGGGTTTTTAGGGTTAGGGTTGTAAGGGTTTTTAAGGTTAAGGTTGTAAGGATTTTTAGTGTTAGGATTGTAAGGGTTTTTAGTGTTTTGGCTTCAGAGGTTTTAGGGTTAGGGTTGGAAGGGTTTTCAGGTTTAAGGTTGTAAGGTTTTTTAGGGTTAGGGTTGTAAGGCTTTTTCGGGTTAGGGCTTTAGGGTCTTTAGCGTTAGGGTTGGAAGGGTTTTTAGGGGTAGGGCTTTAGAGTTTTTAGGGTTGTAAGGGTTTATAGGGTTAGGGTTGTAAGGGATTTTAGGGTTAGGGTTGTAAGGGTTTTTAGGTTTAGGGCTTTAGGGTCTTTAGGGTTAGGGTTGTAAGGATTTTTAGGGTTAGGGTTGTAAGGGTTTTTAGGGTTAGGGCTTTAGGGTTTTTAAGGGGCAGAGCCTAGTAGCCTGCTTCTCTTGCTGAGTCTACGCCCAGCACAGCAGTCAGCAGGATGGGGTTGTGCCTGTCTGATCCCATTCCTTCCAACTCCTGCCCTTCCTGGCCCATTTCCTTCTGGTACCACCTCATGAAGGCATTTTCAGTGGGTCAAAGCATGTCACGTCCTCCTGCTGCACAGGAGCTGCTCTCCTGGGCCTGCCTAAAGCACCTTTGAGTCGCAGACTTCTCATCAGCACTGACTTCTTGCGCGAGCTGCTGGAAATTGTCTAAGAAGCAAGGAAAGCTCAGACGGGTTTTGTTTCCCTCTGGAGGAGGGGAACAAATTTTTTCCTGCTGGAGGTTATGGGACTGTGGCTCTGTGCTGGAGTGCCGAGGACCTGCTGAGCCTGCTTGCTGTCACTTTGTTTTACCTTCTTTGATCCCGTTGGGAAACTTGCCACCACCCAGCACTCAGAGGAACAGCATGGTTGTGTGAAGGAGGTTGTGAGGGCAGACTTGCTTCCTTCTTAAGAAGAGCTTTCTCTGCCTCATGACATCCCCCATGCAAGCGGAGAATTCCTCCCGGTCTCCTGTCCAGCATATCCCAGTTCCTGGCCACCTGCAGCCCCTTCTCCAGGGACATCTGTGCGATCTGTGGCTGTTGTAGGAGTTTAGGGCAGTCATAGGGAATTTCAAGTGGCTCAGACCATGTCCTTAGATCCCAGCTATGGGTCTTCATTGAAGGGGACACGAGTCGTTCCTCAGGCTCCCTTCCCTGCGACCTCTCTGTCTCTGCTGCCTCTCGTGGGACTACAGAGCCCTAATTAGCCCAGGTAGTTTTCCATTTAGCCCTTTGGGTGACGTTCTGAAGCTGCATTTGCTGCCCACCCCTAGCAATGGGCTGTCTGTGAATAATCCCTGTGCTCTCCTGGGCAGGAGGCAGTAGGACATCAGCATGTGACACGAGCCCTGTCACATGCTGCACAGTCCCAAGCAGATATGTCCTGACCATTCCCATCTCCAGTGGCTCTGGGCACCCACAGATAAGAGCTGAATCCATCCCAAAATTCCCTAGAAAATCACCTGATGATCTCATCAACACATGGAAAACACAAGGTTAACAGCAAGCCCTGTTAGGGTGCAATTTCTTGAGAGTATTCTTGACTCCATCAAATGGAAAAAAGTCTCAAACTTCAGACACAGCACTGAAGACATCCCCTTTTATCACAGAGAAGTGAAAAAGGAGTACAGCTCTGACATAAATACATTTAAAGATGGCTTCTGGGACAGAGGGACTGGTTTTGTGCCTCTGGAGGAGTGAGACAAATCCAGACATTCATGTCCAAACAGGGTAGTCCGAGAAAAATGTCCAAAGCACAAGAAAACAAACAAACAAACTGCAACAACAGCAAAAGAAGGGAATAAACATGGGTGGCTTAGTCCTGCTGAAGTACTGCCAACAGAATCAGTTTTTTCAGGGAATCCTTCAGCTCCTGGTTCCTCATGCTGTAGATGAGGGGATTCAGCGTTGGAGGCACCACCGAGTACAGGACTGCCAGCACCAGATCCAGGGATGAGGAGGAGATGGAGTGGGGCCTCAGGTAGGCAACTGTGCCAGTGCTGATGAACAGGGAGACCACGGCGAGGTGAGGGAGGCACGTGGAAAAGGCTTTGTGCCGGCCCTGCTCTGAGGGCATCCTCAGCACAGCCCTGAAGATCTGCACATAGGACAGGACAATGAAAACAAAACACCCAAATGCTAAACAAAGACTAACCGCAATGACCCAAAGTTCCCTGAGGTAGGCATCCGAGCAGGAGAGCCTGAGGATCTGGGGGACTTCACAGAAGAACTGGTCCAGGGCGTTGCCTTGGCACAGTGGTATGGAAAATGTATTGGCCGTGTGCAGCACGGAATAGAAAAAACTTCCACCCCAGGCAGCTGCTGCTGCTTTCATACAAGCTCTACTGCTCATAAAGGTCCCGTAGTGCAGGGGTTTGCAGATGGCAACGTAGCGGTCATAGGCCATGACGGTGAGAAGGGAATATTCTGCTCCAAGCAAGAAGAAGAGAAAAAAGACTTGGGCAACACACCCTGAGTAGGAGATGGTCCTGGTGTCCCACAAAGCAATGACCATGGCTTTGGGGACAGTGGTGGCGATGCAGCCCAGGTCGAGGAGGGCGAGGTTGAGGAGGAAGAAGTACATGGGGGTGTGGAGGCGGTGGTTGCAGGCTACACCTGTGAGGATGAGGCCGTTGCCCAGGAGGGCAGCCAGGTAGATGCCCAGGAAGAGCCCGAAGTGCAGGAGCTGCAGCTCGCGTGTGTCTGAGAATGGCAGGAGGAGGAACTCTGTGGGGAAGCTGCTGTTGGACATTTGCTGCCTCTGCACATGGTTGCCTACCTGTGGAGGAAAAGACAGAGACAAGTTAGAGACTTATCCGAGCAAAACCTCTACCATTCTTCAAAGAAAGCTGCTCAACAAGACACGCTGCCTCTTCCCTGTGAGCTCTGTTTTTTTTTTTGTTTGTTTGTTTTTTTTTTTTTTTTTTTTTTTGTTTTTTTGAGTTTAAAGTTGTCTCAGAGATCAGGCAGATCCTCTCTGGGCTCAGCAGGAATTTGTACTTTCCTACAGTGTCTGGTAAAGAGCACCAGAGACGTATCTCAGGTGCCCACTAGCCAGAGGTATCTCCCTATTTGCAAGTGTTGAGCAGGATATCCCACAATCCCACAAGAAACAATGAAGGTGTTTTTGGTGCTGTCTGTAGGCTAAGGGTTGTGAAGGGAAATTAGAAGGTTCCTCACAGAGCCACAATTCTATTTCAGTGTAATGATCTCTGAGGTTCAGTCACTCGTACAAACCTGACAATTCCATTATGATCCCAGTGATTGCCCCCTTAGCAGGAAAGTGAAAGCAGAGATCCTAGAGAGTGCTTTCCCTTCAGGAAGCTCCTGCCTTGGTCTTCCCTGTCAAGAATCTCCCCCCGAGATGCCCTGGGGTGCTGTGGAGCTGTGAGCAGCCTGCCTTAGGCAGCAACCTCTGGGCAGCAGCAAAGTCCTGCCATGTCAGGAGGCCTCCTTCACACAATCACACAATGTCCAGGGTTGGAATGGACCTCTGAAGATCATCTAGTCCAATCCCCCCACCAAGCAGGATCACCTAAGGCACATTGCACAGAATGGTACCCAGACAGGTTTTGAATATCTTCAGAGGAGGAGATTCCACAACATCTCTGGGCAACCCATTCCAGGGCTCTGTCACCCTCACAGTAAAGAAGTGCTCCCTCATATTCAGCTGGAGCTTCCTGTGCTTCAGTTTGTGCCCATTGTCTCTCGTGCTGTCTTTGGGCACAAATGAAGAGAAACTTGCTCCATGCTCTCAACACCCTCCCCTCAGATATTCATATACATTAATGAGGTTTCCCTTCATTCTTCTATTTTCAAAGCTAAACAGGCGGAGCTCTCTCACCCAGTCCTCATACAACAGGAGCTACAGGCATCTAATAATCTCATTTTAGTAGCCCTCTTCTGAACTTGCTCCAGTAGTTCTATGTCTCTCTTGTACGGGGTAGTGCTGAACTGGACACAGTACTGGAGGTATAAACTTCCACCCACCGCTTCTCCCCGCAGCGCCCTGGGCGGCTCTCCCGGCAGGCTGAGTGCTGAGCCTGGAAGGCGTCAGAGGCCCTGCCCCGGCACACAGCCCCTGGGGCACAGCAGGGACCCTGCTCTGCACCACAGCCCTGAGCACCCCTGCCTGCACCGTGGCTACACAGCCTACAGCCAGCCCCATGAGGCAGAACCCTCGTGTCCTGTCCTTCTGACAGCTTTGGCAGGTAGTCCCTGCTCTGGAGCTTGTCATTTTCTTCTCCAAAGAAACTCTGAGAGTCCTCCTGAAAGCTCCTACAGGCTGTGGGATTTGCCAGCAAATCTGGAGATGGCACCAGGAACAACAGCTGTGTGGTGCCCTGCAGCCACAGACTTACCCTGTTCAGGCTGTGAAGATTTTTCCTGCAGTGAGCTCTCAGCATCCCCCCTTCACGCTGCCTTTAACATCTCCCTCCCTTCTCCCAGCCACCCTTGTCCCCTGCAGGCAGTGCCCCCAGCCCTGCTGTGCTGTGCAGAGGAGCTGCTCCTGGGCAGAGCTGTCTCTCTGCAGTGCTGCCCGCTTGCCAGGAGCTCCCCTTGTAAGGGTTTATAGGGTTAGGGTTGTAAGGGTTTTTAGGGTTTGGGTTGTAAGTGTTTTTAGGGTTAGGGCTTTAGGGTCTTTAGGGTTAGGGTTGTAAGGATTTTTAGGGTTAGGGTCTTAAAGGTTTTTAGGGATAGGGCTTTAGGGTCCTTAGTGTTAGGGTTGTAAGGATTTTTAGGGTTAGGGTTGTAAGGGTTTTAGGGTTAGGGTTGTAAGGGATTTTAGGGTTAGGGTTGTAAGGGATTTTAGGGTTAGGGCTTTAGGGTTTTTAGGGTTAGGGCTTGAGGGTTTTTAGAATTAGGGTTGTAATGGTTTTTAGGGTTAGGGTTTTAGGGTTTTTAGGGTTAGGATTGTAAGGGATTTTAGGGTTAGGGCTTTAGGGTTTTTATGGTTAGGATTGTAAGGGATTTTAGGGTTAGGGCTTTAGGGTTTTTAGGGTTAGGGTTGTAAGGATTTTTAGGTTTAGGTTCGTAAAGGTTTTTAGGTTTAGGGTCGTAAAGGTTTTTAGGGTTAGGGTTGTAAGGGTTTTTAGTGTTAGGGCTTTAGGGTTTTTAGCTTTAGGGTTGTAAGGATTTTTCGGTTTAGGGCTTTAGGGTTTTTAGTATTAGGGTTGTAAGGCTTTTTAGGTTTAGGGCTTTAGGGTTTTTAGGGTTAGGGTTGTAAAGGTTTTTAGGGTTAGGGTTGTAAGGGATTTTAGGGTTAGGGCTTTAGGGTTTTTAGGGTTAGGGCTTTAGGGTTTTTATGGTTAGGGTTGTAAGGATTTATAGGGTTAGGGTCGTAAGGATTTTTAGGGTAAGGTCTTTAAGATCTTTAGGGTTAGGGTTGTAAGGGTTTTTAGGGTTAGGGTTGTAAGGATTTTTAGGGTTAGGGTTGTAAGGATTTTTAGGGTTAGGGTCGTAAATGTTTGTAGGGTTAGGGTTTTAGGGTCTTTAGGTTTAGGGTTGGAAGGGTTTTTAGGGTTAGGGTTGTAAGGGTTTTCAGGGTTAGGATTTTAGCGTTTTTGGGGTTAGGGTTGTAAGGGTTTTTAGGGTTAGGGTTCTAAGGGTTTTTAGGGTTAGGGTTGTAAGTATTTTTAAGGTTAAGGTTGTAAGGATTTTTAGGGTTAGGGTCATAAAGGTTTTTAGGGTTAGGGCTTTAGGGTCTATAGGGTTAGGGTTGGAAAGGTTTTTAGGGTTAGGGCTTTAGGGTTTTTAGGGTTAGGGTTGGAAGGGTTTCAAGGTTAGGTTTGTAAGGGTTTTTAGGGTTAGAGCTTTAGGGTTTTTAGGGTTTGGTTTGTAAGGCTTTTTAGGGTTAGGGTTGTAAGGGTTTTTAGGGTTAGTGCTTTAGGGTCTTTAGGGTTAGCGTTGTAAGGATTTTTAGGGTTAGGGTTGTAAGGGTTTTTAGGGTTAGGGCTTTAGCGTCTTTAGGGTAAGGTTTGAAAGGATTTTTAGGGTTAGGGTTGTAAGGGTTTTTAGGGTTAGGGCTTTACGGTTTTTAGGGTTAGGGCTTGAGGGTTTTTAGAATTAGGGTTGTAATGGTTTTTAGGGTTAGGGTTTTAGGGTTTTTATGGTTAGGATTGTAAGGGATTTTAGGGTTAGGGCTTTAGGGTTTTTAGGTTTAGGGTTGTAAGGATTTTTCGGTTTAGGGCTTTAGGGTTTTTAGTATTAGGGTTGTAAGGCTTTTTAGGTTTAGGGCTTTAGGGTTTTTAGGGTTAGGGTTGTAAGGGTATTTAGGTTTAGGGTTGTAAGGATTTTTAAGTTTAAGGTTTTAAGGATTTTTAGGGTTAGGTTTGTAAAGGTTTTTATGGTTAGGATTGTAAGGGATTTTAGGGTTAGGGATTTAGGGTTTTTAGGGTTAGGGCTTTAGGGTTTTTATGGTTAGGGTTGTAAGGCTTTATAGGGTTAGGGTCGTAAGGGTTTTTAGGCTAAGGTCTTTAAGATCTTTAGGGTTAGGTTTGGAAGGGTTTTTAGGGTTAGTGTTGTAAGGGTTTTTAGGGTAAGGGTTGTAAGGTTTTTTAGGGTTAGGGTTGTAAGGATTTTTAGGGTTAGGGTCGTAAATGTTTTTAGGGTTAGGGCTTTAGGGTCTTTAGGGTTAGGGTTGGAAGGGTTTATAGGGTTAGGGTTGTAAGGGTTTTTAGGGTTAGGGTTGTAAGGATTTTTAGGGTTAGGGTCGTAAATGTTTTAGGGTTAGGGCTTTAAGGTTTTTAGGGTTAGGGTTGGAAGGGTTTTTAGGGTTTGGGTTGTAAGGGTTTTTAGGGTTAGGGTTGTAAGGATTTTTAGTGTTAGTGCAATAGAGTTTTTAGGGTTGTAAGGGTTTGTAGGGTAAGGGTTGTAAGGGTTTTTAGGGTTAGGGTTGTAAAGGTTTTAGGGTTAGGGTCGTAAAGGTTTTTAGGTTTAGGGCTTTAGGGTCTTTAGGGTTAGGGTTGTAAGGATTTTTAGGGTTAGGGTTGGAAGGGTTTTTAGGGTTAGGGCTTTAGCGTCTTTAGGGTTAGGGTTCTAAGGGTTTTTAGGGTTAGGGTTGTAAGGATTTTTAAGGTTAATGTTGTAATGATTTTTAGGGTTAGGGTCATAAAGGTTTTTAGGGTTAGGGCTTTAGGGTCTTTAGGGTTAGCGTTGTAAGGATTTTTAGGGTTAGGGTTGTAAGGGTTTTCAGGGTTAGGGCTTTAGCGCCTTTAGGGTAAGGTTTGAAAGGGTTTTATGGTTAGGGTTGTAAGGGTTTTTAGGGTTAGGCTTGTAAGGATTTTTAAGGTTAAGTTTGTAAGGATTTTTAGGGTAAGGGTCATAAAGGTTTTTAGGGTTTAGGGCTTTAGGGTCTATAGTGTTAGGGTTGGAAGGGTTTTAGGGTTAGGGCTTTAGGGTTTTTAGGGTTAGGGTTGTAAGGATTTTTAAGGTTAGGGTTGTAAGGTTTTTTAGGGTTAGGGCTTTAGGGTCTTTAGGGTTAGGTTTTTAAGCATTTTTAGGGTTAGGGTTGTAAGGGTTTTTAGGGTTAGGGCTTTATGGTTTTTAGGGTTAGGGCTTGAGGGTTTTTAGAATTAGGTTTGTAAGGGTTTTTAGGGTTAAAGTTGGAAGGGTTTTTAGGGTTAGTGTTGTAAGGGTTTTTAGGGTTAGGGTTGTAAGGGTTTTTAGGGTTAAGGTTGTAAGGATTTTTAGGGTTAGGATTGTAAGGGATTTTAGGGTTAGGGCTTTAGGGTTTTTAGGCTTAGGGTTGTAAGGATTATTAGGGTTAGAGTTGTAAGGGTTTTTAGGGTTAGTGTTGTAAGGGTTTTTAGGGTTAGGGTTGTAAGGATTTTTAGGGTTAGGGTTGTAAGGGATTTTAGGGTTAGGGTTGTAAGGGATTTTAGGGTTAGGGTTGTAAGGGTTTTTAGGGCTAGGGTTGTAAGGATTTTTAATGTTAAGGTTGTAAGGATTTTTAGGGTTAGTGTTGTAAGGGTTTTTAGGGTTAGGGTTGTAAGGGATTTTAGGGTTAGGGTTCTAAGGGTTTTTAGGGTTAGGGTTGTAAGGGATTTTAGGGTTAGGGCTTTAGGGTTTTTAGGGTTAGGGCTTGAGGGTTTTTAGAATTAGGGTTGTAAGGGATTTTAGGGTTAGGGCTTTAGGGTTTTTAGGGTTAGAGTTGTAAGGGTTTATAGGGTTAGGGTTGTAAGGGTTTTTAGGGTTAGGGCTTTAGGGTCTTTAGGGTTAGGGTTGTTAGGGTTTTCAGGGTTAAGGCTGTAAGGAGTTTTAGGGTTAGGGTTGTAAGGCTTTTTAGGGTTAGGGTTTTAGGGTTTTTATGGTTAGGATTGTAAGGGATTTTAGGGTTAGGGCTTTAGGGTTTTTAGTGTTAGGATTGTAAGGGTTTTAAGGGTTAGGTTTTCAGGTTTTTTATGGTTAGTTTTTTAAGGGATTTTAGGGTTAGGCCTTAAGGGTTAGGGTTTTAAGGAGTTTTAGCGTTAGGGTTGTAAGGGTTTTAGGGTTCTAAGGGTTTTTAGGGTTAGGGTTGTAAGGGTTTTTAAGGTTAAGGTTGTAAGGATTTTTAGTGTTAGGATTGTAAGGGTTTTTAGTGTTTTGGCTTCAGAGGTTTTAGGGTTAGGGTTGGAAGGGTTTTCAGGTTTAAGGTTGTAAGGTTTTTTAGGGTTAGGGTTGTAAGGCTTTTTCGGGTTAGGGCTTTAGGGTCTTTAGCGTTAGGGTTGGAAGGGTTTTTAGGGGTAGGGCTTTAGAGTTTTTAGGGTTGTAAGGGTTTATAGGGTTAGGGTTGTAAGGGATTTTAGGGTTAGGGTTGTAAGGGTTTTTAGGTTTAGGGCTTTAGGGTCTTTAGGGTTAGGGTTGTAAGGATTTTTAGGGTTAGGGTTGTAAGGGTTTTTAGGGTTAGGGCTTTAGGGTTTTTAAGGGGCAGAGCCTAGTAGCCTGCTTCTCTTGCTGAGTCTACGCCCAGCACAGCAGTCAGCAGGATGGGGTTGTGCCTGTCTGATCCCATTCCTTCCAACTCCTGCCCTTCCTGGCCCATTTCCTTCTGGTACCACCTCATGAAGGCATTTTCAGTGGGTCAAAGCATGTCACGTCCTCCTGCTGCACAGGAGCTGCTCTCCTGGGCCTGCCTAAAGCACCTTTGAGTCGCAGACTTCTCATCAGCACTGACTTCTTGCGCGAGCTGCTGGAAATTGTCTAAGAAGCAAGGAAAGCTCAGACGGGTTTTGTTTCCCTCTGGAGGAGGGGAACAAATTTTTTCCTGCTGGAGGTTATGGGACTGTGGCTCTGTGCTGGAGTGCCGAGGACCTGCTGAGCCTGCTTGCTGTCACTTTGTTTTACCTTCTTTGATCCCGTTGGGAAACTTGCCACCACCCAGCACTCAGAGGAACAGCATGGTTGTGTGAAGGAGGTTGTGAGGGCAGACTTGCTTCCTTCTTAAGAAGAGCTTTCTCTGCCTCATGACATCCCCCATGCAAGCGGAGAATTCCTCCCGGTCTCCTGTCCAGCATATCCCAGTTCCTGGCCACCTGCAGCCCCTTCTCCAGGGACATCTGTGCGATCTGTGGCTGTTGTAGGAGTTTAGGGCAGTCATAGGGAATTTCAAGTGGCTCAGACCATGTCCTTAGATCCCAGCTATGGGTCTTCATTGAAGGGGACACGAGTCGTTCCTCAGGCTCCCTTCCCTGCGACCTCTCTGTCTCTGCTGCCTCTCGTGGGACTACAGAGCCCTAATTAGCCCAGGTAGTTTTCCATTTAGCCCTTTGGGTGACGTTCTGAAGCTGCATTTGCTGCCCACCCCTAGCAATGGGCTGTCTGTGAATAATCCCTGTGCTCTCCTGGGCAGGAGGCAGTAGGACATCAGCATGTGACACGAGCCCTGTCACATGCTGCACAGTCCCAAGCAGATATGTCCTGACCATTCCCATCTCCAGTGGCTCTGGGCACCCACAGATAAGAGCTGAATCCATCCCAAAATTCCCTAGAAAATCACCTGATGATCTCATCAACACATGGAAAACACAAGGTTAACAGCAAGCCCTGTTAGGGTGCAATTTCTTGAGAGTATTCTTGACTCCATCAAATGGAAAAAAGTCTCAAACTTCAGACACAGCACTGAAGACATCCCCTTTTATCACAGAGAAGTGAAAAAGGAGTACAGCTCTGACATAAATACATTTAAAGATGGCTTCTGGGACAGAGGGACTGGTTTTGTGCCTCTGGAGGAGTGAGACAAATCCAGACATTCATGTCCAAACAGGGTAGTCCGAGAAAAATGTCCAAAGCACAAGAAAACAAACAAACAAACTGCAACAACAGCAAAAGAAGGGAATAAACATGGGTGGCTTAGTCCTGCTGAAGTACTGCCAACAGAATCAGTTTTTTCAGGGAATCCTTCAGCTCCTGGTTCCTCATGCTGTAGATGAGGGGATTCAGCGTTGGAGGCACCACCGAGTACAGGACTGCCAGCACCAGATCCAGGGATGAGGAGGAGATGGAGTGGGGCCTCAGGTAGGCAACTGTGCCAGTGCTGATGAACAGGGAGACCACGGCGAGGTGAGGGAGGCACGTGGAAAAGGCTTTGTGCCGGCCCTGCTCTGAGGGCATCCTCAGCACAGCCCTGAAGATCTGCACATAGGACAGGACAATGAAAACAAAACACCCAAATGCTAAACAAAGACTAACCGCAATGACCCAAAGTTCCCTGAGGTAGGCATCCGAGCAGGAGAGCCTGAGGATCTGGGGGACTTCACAGAAGAACTGGTCCAGGGCGTTGCCTTGGCACAGTGGTATGGAAAATGTATTGGCCGTGTGCAGCACGGAATAGAAAAAACTTCCACCCCAGGCAGCTGCTGCTGCTTTCATACAAGCTCTACTGCTCATAAAGGTCCCGTAGTGCAGGGGTTTGCAGATGGCAACGTAGCGGTCATAGGCCATGACGGTGAGAAGGGAATATTCTGCTCCAAGCAAGAAGAAGAGAAAAAAGACTTGGGCAACACACCCTGAGTAGGAGATGGTCCTGGTGTCCCACAAAGCAATGACCATGGCTTTGGGGACAGTGGTGGCGATGCAGCCCAGGTCGAGGAGGGCGAGGTTGAGGAGGAAGAAGTACATGGGGGTGTGGAGGCGGTGGTTGCAGGCTACACCTGTGAGGATGAGGCCGTTGCCCAGGAGGGCAGCCAGGTAGATGCCCAGGAAGAGCCCGAAGTGCAGGAGCTGCAGCTCGCGTGTGTCTGAGAATGGCAGGAGGAGGAACTCTGTGGGGAAGCTGCTGTTGGACATTTGCTGCCTCTGCACATGGTTGCCTACCTGTGGAGGAAAAGACAGAGACAAGTTAGAGACTTATCCGAGCAAAACCTCTACCATTCTTCAAAGAAAGCTGCTCAACAAGACACGCTGCCTCTTCCCTGTGAGCTCTGTTTTTTTTTTTGTTTGTTTGTTTTTTTTTTTTTTTTTTTTTTTGTTTTTTTGAGTTTAAAGTTGTCTCAGAGATCAGGCAGATCCTCTCTGGGCTCAGCAGGAATTTGTACTTTCCTACAGTGTCTGGTAAAGAGCACCAGAGACGTATCTCAGGTGCCCACTAGCCAGAGGTATCTCCCTATTTGCAAGTGTTGAGCAGGATATCCCACAATCCCACAAGAAACAATGAAGGTGTTTTTGGTGCTGTCTGTAGGCTAAGGGTTGTGAAGGGAAATTAGAAGGTTCCTCACAGAGCCACAATTCTATTTCAGTGTAATGATCTCTGAGGTTCAGTCACTCGTACAAACCTGACAATTCCATTATGATCCCAGTGATTGCCCCCTTAGCAGGAAAGTGAAAGCAGAGATCCTAGAGAGTGCTTTCCCTTCAGGAAGCTCCTGCCTTGGTCTTCCCTGTCAAGAATCTCCCCCCGAGATGCCCTGGGGTGCTGTGGAGCTGTGAGCAGCCTGCCTTAGGCAGCAACCTCTGGGCAGCAGCAAAGTCCTGCCATGTCAGGAGGCCTCCTTCACACAATCACACAATGTCCAGGGTTGGAATGGACCTCTGAAGATCATCTAGTCCAATCCCCCCACCAAGCAGGATCACCTAAGGCACATTGCACAGAATGGTACCCAGACAGGTTTTGAATATCTTCAGAGGAGGAGATTCCACAACATCTCTGGGCAACCCATTCCAGGGCTCTGTCACCCTCACAGTAAAGAAGTGCTCCCTCATATTCAGCTGGAGCTTCCTGTGCTTCAGTTTGTGCCCATTGTCTCTCGTGCTGTCTTTGGGCACAAATGAAGAGAAACTTGCTCCATGCTCTCAACACCCTCCCCTCAGATATTCATATACATTAATGAGGTTTCCCTTCATTCTTCTATTTTCAAAGCTAAACAGGCGGAGCTCTCTCACCCAGTCCTCATACAACAGGAGCTACAGGCATCTAATAATCTCATTTTAGTAGCCCTCTTCTGAACTTGCTCCAGTAGTTCTATGTCTCTCTTGTACGGGGTAGTGCTGAACTGGACACAGTACTGGAGGTATAAACTTCCACCCACCGCTTCTCCCCGCAGCGCCCTGGGCGGCTCTCCCGGCAGGCTGAGTGCTGAGCCTGGAAGGCGTCAGAGGCCCTGCCCCGGCACACAGCCCCTGGGGCACAGCAGGGACCCTGCTCTGCACCACAGCCCTGAGCACCCCTGCCTGCACCGTGGCTACACAGCCTACAGCCAGCCCCATGAGGCAGAACCCTCGTGTCCTGTCCTTCTGACAGCTTTGGCAGGTAGTCCCTGCTCTGGAGCTTGTCATTTTCTTCTCCAAAGAAACTCTGAGAGTCCTCCTGAAAGCTCCTACAGGCTGTGGGATTTGCCAGCAAATCTGGAGATGGCACCAGGAACAACAGCTGTGTGGTGCCCTGCAGCCACAGACTTACCCTGTTCAGGCTGTGAAGATTTTTCCTGCAGTGAGCTCTCAGCATCCCCCCTTCACGCTGCCTTTAACATCTCCCTCCCTTCTCCCAGCCACCCTTGTCCCCTGCAGGCAGTGCCCCCAGCCCTGCTGTGCTGTGCAGAGGAGCTGCTCCTGGGCAGAGCTGTCTCTCTGCAGTGCTGCCCGCTTGCCAGGAGCTCCCCTTGTAAGGGTTTATAGGGTTAGGGTTGTAAGGGTTTTTAGGGTTTGGGTTGTAAGTGTTTTTAGGGTTAGGGCTTTAGGGTCTTTAGGGTTAGGGTTGTAAGGATTTTTAGGGTTAGGGTCTTAAAGGTTTTTAGGGATAGGGCTTTAGGGTCCTTAGTGTTAGGGTTGTAAGGATTTTTAGGGTTAGGGTTGTAAGGGTTTTAGGGTTAGGGTTGTAAGGGATTTTAGGGTTAGGGTTGTAAGGGATTTTAGGGTTAGGGCTTTAGGGTTTTTAGGGTTAGGGCTTGAGGGTTTTTAGAATTAGGGTTGTAATGGTTTTTAGGGTTAGGGTTTTAGGGTTTTTAGGGTTAGGATTGTAAGGGATTTTAGGGTTAGGGCTTTAGGGTTTTTATGGTTAGGATTGTAAGGGATTTTAGGGTTAGGGCTTTAGGGTTTTTAGGGTTAGGGTTGTAAGGATTTTTAGGTTTAGGTTCGTAAAGGTTTTTAGGTTTAGGGTCGTAAAGGTTTTTAGGGTTAGGGTTGTAAGGGTTTTTAGTGTTAGGGCTTTAGGGTTTTTAGCTTTAGGGTTGTAAGGATTTTTCGGTTTAGGGCTTTAGGGTTTTTAGTATTAGGGTTGTAAGGCTTTTTAGGTTTAGGGCTTTAGGGTTTTTAGGGTTAGGGTTGTAAAGGTTTTTAGGGTTAGGGTTGTAAGGGATTTTAGGGTTAGGGCTTTAGGGTTTTTAGGGTTAGGGCTTTAGGGTTTTTATGGTTAGGGTTGTAAGGATTTATAGGGTTAGGGTCGTAAGGATTTTTAGGGTAAGGTCTTTAAGATCTTTAGGGTTAGGGTTGTAAGGGTTTTTAGGGTTAGGGTTGTAAGGATTTTTAGGGTTAGGGTTGTAAGGATTTTTAGGGTTAGGGTCGTAAATGTTTGTAGGGTTAGGGTTTTAGGGTCTTTAGGTTTAGGGTTGGAAGGGTTTTTAGGGTTAGGGTTGTAAGGGTTTTCAGGGTTAGGATTTTAGCGTTTTTGGGGTTAGGGTTGTAAGGGTTTTTAGGGTTAGGGTTCTAAGGGTTTTTAGGGTTAGGGTTGTAAGTATTTTTAAGGTTAAGGTTGTAAGGATTTTTAGGGTTAGGGTCATAAAGGTTTTTAGGGTTAGGGCTTTAGGGTCTATAGGGTTAGGGTTGGAAAGGTTTTTAGGGTTAGGGCTTTAGGGTTTTTAGGGTTAGGGTTGGAAGGGTTTCAAGGTTAGGTTTGTAAGGGTTTTTAGGGTTAGAGCTTTAGGGTTTTTAGGGTTTGGTTTGTAAGGCTTTTTAGGGTTAGGGTTGTAAGGGTTTTTAGGGTTAGTGCTTTAGGGTCTTTAGGGTTAGCGTTGTAAGGATTTTTAGGGTTAGGGTTGTAAGGGTTTTTAGGGTTAGGGCTTTAGCGTCTTTAGGGTAAGGTTTGAAAGGATTTTTAGGGTTAGGGTTGTAAGGGTTTTTAGGGTTAGGGCTTTACGGTTTTTAGGGTTAGGGCTTGAGGGTTTTTAGAATTAGGGTTGTAATGGTTTTTAGGGTTAGGGTTTTAGGGTTTTTATGGTTAGGATTGTAAGGGATTTTAGGGTTAGGGCTTTAGGGTTTTTAGGTTTAGGGTTGTAAGGATTTTTCGGTTTAGGGCTTTAGGGTTTTTAGTATTAGGGTTGTAAGGCTTTTTAGGTTTAGGGCTTTAGGGTTTTTAGGGTTAGGGTTGTAAGGGTATTTAGGTTTAGGGTTGTAAGGATTTTTAAGTTTAAGGTTTTAAGGATTTTTAGGGTTAGGTTTGTAAAGGTTTTTATGGTTAGGATTGTAAGGGATTTTAGGGTTAGGGATTTAGGGTTTTTAGGGTTAGGGCTTTAGGGTTTTTATGGTTAGGGTTGTAAGGCTTTATAGGGTTAGGGTCGTAAGGGTTTTTAGGCTAAGGTCTTTAAGATCTTTAGGGTTAGGTTTGGAAGGGTTTTTAGGGTTAGTGTTGTAAGGGTTTTTAGGGTAAGGGTTGTAAGGTTTTTTAGGGTTAGGGTTGTAAGGATTTTTAGGGTTAGGGTCGTAAATGTTTTTAGGGTTAGGGCTTTAGGGTCTTTAGGGTTAGGGTTGGAAGGGTTTATAGGGTTAGGGTTGTAAGGGTTTTTAGGGTTAGGGTTGTAAGGATTTTTAGGGTTAGGGTCGTAAATGTTTTAGGGTTAGGGCTTTAAGGTTTTTAGGGTTAGGGTTGGAAGGGTTTTTAGGGTTTGGGTTGTAAGGGTTTTTAGGGTTAGGGTTGTAAGGATTTTTAGTGTTAGTGCAATAGAGTTTTTAGGGTTGTAAGGGTTTGTAGGGTAAGGGTTGTAAGGGTTTTTAGGGTTAGGGTTGTAAAGGTTTTAGGGTTAGGGTCGTAAAGGTTTTTAGGTTTAGGGCTTTAGGGTCTTTAGGGTTAGGGTTGTAAGGATTTTTAGGGTTAGGGTTGGAAGGGTTTTTAGGGTTAGGGCTTTAGCGTCTTTAGGGTTAGGGTTCTAAGGGTTTTTAGGGTTAGGGTTGTAAGGATTTTTAAGGTTAATGTTGTAATGATTTTTAGGGTTAGGGTCATAAAGGTTTTTAGGGTTAGGGCTTTAGGGTCTTTAGGGTTAGCGTTGTAAGGATTTTTAGGGTTAGGGTTGTAAGGGTTTTCAGGGTTAGGGCTTTAGCGCCTTTAGGGTAAGGTTTGAAAGGGTTTTATGGTTAGGGTTGTAAGGGTTTTTAGGGTTAGGCTTGTAAGGATTTTTAAGGTTAAGTTTGTAAGGATTTTTAGGGTAAGGGTCATAAAGGTTTTTAGGGTTTAGGGCTTTAGGGTCTATAGTGTTAGGGTTGGAAGGGTTTTAGGGTTAGGGCTTTAGGGTTTTTAGGGTTAGGGTTGTAAGGATTTTTAAGGTTAGGGTTGTAAGGTTTTTTAGGGTTAGGGCTTTAGGGTCTTTAGGGTTAGGTTTTTAAGCATTTTTAGGGTTAGGGTTGTAAGGGTTTTTAGGGTTAGGGCTTTATGGTTTTTAGGGTTAGGGCTTGAGGGTTTTTAGAATTAGGTTTGTAAGGGTTTTTAGGGTTAAAGTTGGAAGGGTTTTTAGGGTTAGTGTTGTAAGGGTTTTTAGGGTTAGGGTTGTAAGGGTTTTTAGGGTTAAGGTTGTAAGGATTTTTAGGGTTAGGATTGTAAGGGATTTTAGGGTTAGGGCTTTAGGGTTTTTAGGCTTAGGGTTGTAAGGATTATTAGGGTTAGAGTTGTAAGGGTTTTTAGGGTTAGTGTTGTAAGGGTTTTTAGGGTTAGGGTTGTAAGGATTTTTAGGGTTAGGGTTGTAAGGGATTTTAGGGTTAGGGTTGTAAGGGATTTTAGGGTTAGGGTTGTAAGGGTTTTTAGGGCTAGGGTTGTAAGGATTTTTAATGTTAAGGTTGTAAGGATTTTTAGGGTTAGTGTTGTAAGGGTTTTTAGGGTTAGGGTTGTAAGGGATTTTAGGGTTAGGGTTCTAAGGGTTTTTAGGGTTAGGGTTGTAAGGGATTTTAGGGTTAGGGCTTTAGGGTTTTTAGGGTTAGGGCTTGAGGGTTTTTAGAATTAGGGTTGTAAGGGATTTTAGGGTTAGGGCTTTAGGGTTTTTAGGGTTAGAATTGTAAGGGTTTATAGGGTTAGGGTTGTAAGGGTTTTTAGGGTTAGGGCTTTAGGGTCTTTAGGGTTAGGGTTGTTAGGGTTTTCAGGGTTAAGGCTGTAAGGAGTTTTAGGGTTAGGGTTGTAAGGCTTTTTAGGGTTAGGGTTTTAGGGTTTTTATGGTTAGGATTGTAAGGGATTTTAGGGTTAGGGCTTTAGGGTTTTTAGTGTTAGGATTGTAAGGGTTTTAAGGGTTAGGTTTTTAGGTTTTTTATGGTTAGTTTTTTAAGGGATTTTCGGGTTAGGCCTTTAGGGTTAGGGTTTTAAGGAGTTTTAGCGTTAGGGTTGTAAGGGTTTTTAGGGTTCTAAGGGTTTTTAGGGTTAGGGTTGTAAGGGTTTTTAAGGTTAAGGTTGTAAGGATTTTTAGTGTTAGGATTGTAAGGGTTTTTAGTGTTTTGGCTTCAGAGGTTTTAGGGTTAGGTTTGGAAGGGTTTTCAGGTTTAAGGTTGTAAGGTTTTTTAGGGTTAGGGTTGTAAGGCTTTTTCGGGTTAGGGCTTTAGGGTCTTTAGGTTTAGGGTTGGAAGGGTTTTTAGGGTTCTGGTTGGAAGGATTTTTAGTGTTAGGATTGTAAGGGTTTTTAGTGTTAGGGCTTTAGGTTTTTTAGGGTTAGGGTTGTAAGGGTTTTTAGGTTTAGGGCTTTAGGGTCTTTAGGGTTAGGGTTGTAAGGATTTTTAGGGTTAGGGTTGTAAGGGTTTTTAGGGTTAGGGCTTTAGGGTTTTTAGGGGGCAGAGCCTAGTAGCCTGCTTCTGTTGCTGAGTCTACGCCCAGCACAGCAGTCAGCAGGATGGGGTTGTGCCTGTCTGATCCCATTCCTTCCAACTCCTGCCCTTCCTGGCCCATTTCCTTCTGGTACCACCTCATGAAGGCATTTTCAGTGGGTCAAAGCATGTCACGTCCTCCTGCTGCACAGGAGCTGCTCTCCTGGGCCTGCCTAAAGCACCTTTGAGTCGCAGACTTCTCATCAGCACTGACTTCTTGCGCGAGCTGCTGGAAATTGTCTAAGAAGCAAGGAAAGCTCAGACGGGTTTTGTTTCCCTCTGGAGGAGGGGAACAAATTTTTTCCTGCTGGAGGTTATGGGACTGTGGCTCTGTGCTGGAGTGCCGAGGACCTGCTGAGCCTGCTTGCTGTCACTTTGTTTTACCTTCTTTGATCCCGTTGGGAAACTTGCCACCACCCAGCACTCAGAGGAACAGCATGGTTGTGTGAAGGAGGTTGTGAGGGCAGACTTGCTTCCTTCTTAAGAAGAGCTTTCTCTGCCTCATGACATCCCCCATGCAAGCGGAGAATTCCTCCCGGTCTCCTGTCCAGCATATCCCAGTTCCTGGCCACCTGCAGCCCCTTCTCCAGGGACATCTGTGCGATCTGTGGCTGTTGTAGGAGTTTAGGGCAGTCATAGGGAATTTCAAGTGGCTCAGACCATGTCCTTAGATCCCAGCTATGGGTCTTCATTGAAGGGGACACGAGTCGTTCCTCAGGCTCCCTTCCCTGCGACCTCTCTGTCTCTGCTGCCTCTCGTGGGACTACAGAGCCCTAATTAGCCCAGGTAGTTTTCCATTTAGCCCTCTGGGTGACGTTCTGAAGCTGCATTTGCTGCCCACCCCTAGCAATGGGCTGTCTGTGAATAATCCCTGTGCTCTCCTGGGCAGGAGGCAGTGGGACATCAGCATGTGACACGAGCCCTGTCACATGCTGCACAGTCCCAAGCAGATATGTCCTGACCATTCCCATCTCCAGTGGCTCTGGGCACCCACAGATAAGAGCTGAATCCATCCCAAAATTCCCTAGAAAATCACCTGATGATCTCATCAACACATGGAAAACACAAGGTTAACAGCAAGCCCTGTTAGGGTGCAATTTCTTGAGAGTATTCTTGACTCCATCAAATGGAAAAAAGTCTCAAACTTCAGACACAGCACTGAAGACATCCCCTTTTATCACAGAGAAGTGAAAAAGGAGTACAGCTCTGACATAAATACATTTAAAGATGGCTTCTGGGACAGAGGGACTGGTTTTGTGCCTCTGGAGGAGTGAGACAAATCCAGACATTCATGTCCAAACAGGGTAGTCCGAGAAAAATGTCCAAAGCACAAGAAAACAAACAAACAAACTGCAACAACAGCAAAAGAAGGGACTAAATATGGGTGGCTTAGTCCTGCTGAAGTACTGCCAACAGAATCAGTTTTTTCAGGGAATCCTTCAGCTCCTGGTTCCTCATGCTGTAGATGAGGGGATTCAGCGTTGGAGGCACCACCGAGTACAGGACTGCCAGCACCAGATCCAGGGATGAGGAGGAGATGGAGTGGGGCCTCAGGTAGGCAACTGTGCCAGTGCTGATGAACAGGGAGACCACGGCGAGGTGAGGGAGGCACGTGGAAAAGGCTTTGTGCCGGCCCTGCTCTGAGGGCATCCTCAGCACAGCCCTGAAGATCTGCACATAGGACAGGACAATGAAAACAAAACACCCAAATGCTAAACAAAGACTAACCGCAATGACCCAAAGTTCCCTGAGGTAGGCATCCGAGCAGGAGAGCCTGAGGATCTGGGGGACTTCACAGAAGAACTGGTCCAGGGCGTTGCCTTGGCACAGTGGTATGGAAAATGTATTGGCCGTGTGCAGCACGGAATAGAAAAAACTTCCACCCCAGGCAGCTGCTGCTGCTTTCATACAAGCTCTACTGCTCATAAAGGTCCCGTAGTGCAGGGGTTTGCAGATGGCAACGTAGCGGTCATAGGCCATGACGGTGAGAAGGGAATATTCTGCTCCAAGCAAGAAGAAGAGAAAAAAGACTTGGGCAACACACCCTGAGTAGGAGATGGTCCTGGTGTCCCACAAAGCAATGACCATGGCTTTGGGGACAGTGGTGGCGATGCAGCCCAGGTCGAGGAGGGCGAGGTTGAGGAGGAAGAAGTACATGGGGGTGTGGAGGCGGTGGTTGCAGGCTACACCTGTGAGGATGAGGCCGTTGCCCAGGAGGGCAGCCAGGTAGATGCCCAGGAAGAGCCCGAAGTGCAGGAGCTGCAGCTCGCGTGTGTCTGAGAATGGCAGGAGGAGGAACTCTGTGGGGAAGCTGCTGTTGGACATTTGATGCCTCTGCACATGGTTGCCTACCTGTGGAGGAAAAGACAGAGACAAGTTAGAGACTTATCCGAGCAAAACCTCTACCATTCTTCAAAGAAAGCTGCTCAACAAGACACGCTGCCTCTTCCCTGTGAGCTCTGTTTTTTTTTTTTGTTTGTTTGTTTTTTTTTTTTTTTTTGTTTTGTTTTTTTTTGAGTTTAAAGTTGTCTCAGAGATCAGGCAGATCCTCTCTGGGCTCAGCAGGAATTTGTACTTTCCTACAGTGTCTGGTAAAGAGCACCAGAGACGTATCTCAGGTGCCCACTAGCCAGAGGTATCTCCCTATTTGCAAGTGTTGAGCAGGATATCCCACAATCCCACAAGAAACAATGAAGGTGTTTTTGGTGCTGTCTGTAGGCTAAGGGTTGTGAAGGGAAATTAGAAGGTTCCTCACAGAGCCACAATTCTATTTCAGTGTAATGATCTCTGAGGTTCAGTCACTCGTACAAACCTGACAATTCCATTATGATCCCAGTGATTGCCCCCTTAGCAGGAAAGTGAAAGCAGAGATCCTAGAGAGTGCTTTCCCTTCAGGAAGCTCCTGCCTTGGTCTTCCCTGTCAAGAATCTCCCCCCGAGATGCCCTGGGGTGCTGTGGAGCTGTGAGCAGCCTGCCTTAGGCAGCAACCTCTGGGCAGCAGCAAAGTCCTGCCATGTCAGGAGGCCTCCTTCACACAATCACACAATGTCCAGGGTTGGAATGGACCTCTGAAGATCATCTAGTCCAATCCCCCCACCAAGCAGGATCACCTAAGGCACATTGCACAGAATGGTACCCAGACAGGTTTTGAATATCTTCAGAGGAGGAGATTCCACAACATCTCTGGGCAACCCATTCCAGGGCTCTGTCACCCTCACAGTAAAGAAGTGCTCCCTCATATTCAGCTGGAGCTTCCTGTGCTTCAGTTTGTGCCCATTGTCTCTCGTGCTGTCTTTGGGCACAAATGAAGAGAAACTTGCTCCATGCTCTCAACACCCTCCCCTCAGATATTCATATACATTAATGAGGTTTCCCTTCATTCTTCTATTTTCAAAGCTAAACAGGCGGAGCTCTCTCACCCAGTCCTCATACAACAGGAGCTACAGGCATCTAATAATCTCATTTTAGTAGCCCTCTTCTGAACTTGCTCCAGTAGTTCTATGTCTCTCTTGTACGGGGTAGTGCTGAACTGGACACAGTACTGGAGGTATAAACTTCCACCCACCGCTTCTCCCCGCAGCGCCCTGGGCGGCTCTCCCGGCAGGCTGAGTGCTGAGCCTGGAAGGCGTCAGAGGCCCTGCCCCGGCACACAGCCCCTGGGGCACAGCAGGGACCCTGCTCTGCACCACAGCCCTGAGCACCCCTGCCTGCACCGTGGCTACACAGCCTACAGCCAGCCCCATGAGGCAGAACCCTCGTGTCCTGTCCTTCTGACAGCTTTGGCAGGTAGTCCCTGCTCTGGAGCTTGTCATTTTCTTCTCCAAAGAAACTCTGAGAGTCCTCCTGAAAGCTCCTACAGGCTGTGGGATTTGCCAGCAAATCTGGAGATGGCACCAGGAACAACAGCTGTGTGTTGCCCTGCAGCCACAGACTTACCCTGTTCAGGCTGTGAAGATTTTTCCTGCAGTGAGCTCTCAGCATCCCCCCTTCACGCTGCCTTTAACATCTCCCTCCCTTCTCCCAGCCACCCTTGTCCCCTGCAGGCAGTGCCCCCAGCCCTGCTGTGCTGTGCAGAGGAGCTGCTCCTGGGCAGAGCTGTCTCTCTGCAGTGCTGCCCGCTTGCCAGGAGCTCCCCTTGTAAGGGTTTATAGGGTTAGGGTTGTAAGGGTTTTTAGGGTTTGGGTTGTAAGTGTTTTTAGGGTTAGGGCTTTAGGGTCTTTAGGGTTAGGGTTGTAAGGATTTTTAGGGTTAGGGTCTTAAAGGTTTTTAGGGATAGGGCTTTAGGGTCCTTAGTGTTAGGGTTGTAAGGATTTTTAGGGTTAGGGTTGTAAGGGTTTTAGGGTTAGGGTTGTAAGGGATTTTAGGGTTAGGGTTGTAAGGGATTTTAGGGTTAGGGCTTTAGGGTTTTTAGGGTTAGGGCTTGAGGGTTTTTGGAATTAGGGTTGTAATGGTTTTTAGGGTTAGGGTTTTAGGGTTTTTATGGTTAGGATTGTAAGGGATTTTAGGGTTAGGGCTTTAGGGTTTTTAGGGTTAGGGTTGTAAGGATTTTTAGGGTTAGGGCAATAGAGTTTTTAGGGTTGTAAGGGTTTATAGGGTTAGGGTTGTAAGGATTTTTAGGGTTAGGGTCGTAAATGTTTTTAGGGTTAGGGCTTTAATGTTTTTAGGGTTAGGGTTGGAAGGGTTTTTAGGGTTTGGGTTGTAAGGGTTTTTAGGGTTAGGGTTGTAAGAATTTTTAGTGTTAGGGCAATAGAGTTTTTGGGTTGTAAGGGTTTGTAGGGTAAGGGTTGTAAGGATTTTTAGGGTTAGGGTTGTAAAGGTTTTAGGGTTAGGGTCATAAAGGTTTTTAGGTTTTGGGCTTTAGGGTCTTTAGGGTTAGGGTTGTAAGGATTTTTAGGGTTAGGGTTGGAAGGGTTTTTAGGGTTAGGGCTTTAGCGTCTTTAGGGTTAGGGTTCTAAGGGTTTTTAGGGTTAGGATTGTAAGGATTTTTAAGGTTAATGTTGTAATGATTTTTAGGGTTAGGGTCATAAAGGTTTTTAGGGTTAGGGCTTTAGGGTTTTTAGGGTTAGGGTTGGAAGGTTTTTTAGAATTCGGGTTATAAGTGTTTTTAGGGTTAGGGTTTTAGGGTCTTTAGGGTTAGGGTTGGAAGAGTTTTTAGTGTTAGGGCTTCAGAATTTTTAGGGTTACGGTTGGAAGGGTTTTAAGGTTAGGGTTGTAAGGGTTTTTAGGTTTAGGGCTTTAGGGTCTTCAGGGTTAGGGTTGTAAGGATTTTTAGGGTTAGGATTGTAAGGGTTTTTAGGGTTAGGGCTTTAGGGTCTTCAGGTTTAGGGTTGTAAGGATTTTTAGGGTTAGGGTTGTAAGGGTTTTTAGGGTTAGGGCTTTAGGGTTTTTAGGGGGCAGAGCCTAGTATCCTGCTTCTCTTGCTGAGTCTACGCCCAGCACAGCAGTCAGCAGGATGGTGTTGTGCCTGTCTGATCCCATTCCTTCCAACTCCTGCCCTTCCTGGCCCATTTCCTTCTGGTACCACCTCATGAAGGCATTTTCAGTGGGTCAAAGCATGTCACGTCCTCCTGCTGCACAGGAGCTGCTCTCCTGGGCCTGCCTAAAGCACCTTTGAGTCGCAGACTTCTCATCAGCACTGACTTCTTGCGCGAGCTGCTGGAAATTGTCTAAGAAGCAAGGAAAGCTCAGACGGGTTTTGTTTCCCTCTGGAGGAGGGGAACAAATTTTTTCCTGCTGGAGGTTATGGGACTGTGGCTCTGTGCTGGAGTGCCGAGGACCTGCTGAGCCTGCTTGCTGTCACTTTGTTTTACCTTCTTTGATCCCGTTGGGAAACTTGCCACCACCCAGCACTCAGAGGAACAGCATGGTTGTGTGAAGGAGGTTGTGAGGGCAGACTTGCTTCCTTCTTAAGAAGAGCTTTCTCTGCCTCATGACATCCCCCATGCAAGCGGAGAATTCCTCCCGGTCTCCTGTCCAGCATATCCCAGTTCCTGGCCACCTGCAGCCCCTTCTCCAGGGACATCTGTGCGATCTGTGGCTGTTGTAGGAGTTTAGGGCAGTCATAGGGAATTTCAAGTGGCTCAGACCATGTCCTTAGATCCCAGCTATGGGTCTTCATTGAAGGGGACACGAGTCGTTCCTCAGGCTCCCTTCCCTGCGACCTCTCTGTCTCTGCTGCCTCTCGTGGGACTACAGAGCCCTAATTAGCCCAGGTAGTTTTCCATTTAGCCCTTTGGGTGACGTTCTGAAGCTGCATTTGCTGCCCACCCCTAGCAATGGGCTGTCTGTGAATAATCCCTGTGCTCTCCTGGGCAGGAGGCAGTGGGACATCAGCATGTGACACGAGCCCTGTCACATGCTGCACAGTCCCAAGCAGATATGTCCTGACCATTCCCATCTCCAGTGGCTCTGGGCACCCACAGATAAGAGCTGAATCCATCCCAAAATTCCCTAGAAAATCACCTGATGATCTCATCAACACATGGAAAACACAAGGTTAACAGCAAGCCCTGTTAGGGTGCAATTTCTTGAGAGTATTCTTGACTCCATCAAATGGAAAAAAGTCTCAAACTTCAGACACAGCACTGAAGACATCCCCTTTTATCACAGAGAAGTGAAAAAGGAGTACAGCTCTGACATAAATACATTTAAAGATGGCTTCTGGGACAGAGGGACTGGTTTTGTGCCTCTGGAGGAGTGAGACAAATCCAGACATTCATGTCCAAACAGGGTAGTCCGAGAAAAATGTCCAAAGCACAAGAAAACAAACAAACAAACTGCAACAACAGCAAAAGAAGGGAATAAACATGGGTGGCTTAGTCCTGCTGAAGTACTGCCAACAGAATCAGTTTTTTCAGGGAATCCTTCAGCTCCTGGTTCCTCATGCTGTAGATGAGGGGATTCAGCGTTGGAGGCACCACCGAGTACAGGACTGCCAGCACCAGATCCAGGGATGAGGAGGAGATGGAGTGGGGCCTCAGGTAGGCAACTGTGCCAGTGCTGATGAACAGGGAGACCACGGCGAGGTGAGGGAGGCACGTGGAAAAGGCTTTGTGCCGGCCCTGCTCTGAGGGCATCCTCAGCACAGCCCTGAAGATCTGCACATAGGACAGGACAATGAAAACAAAACACCCAAATGCTAAACAAAGACTAACCGCAATGACCCAAAGTTCCCTGAGGTAGGCATCCGAGCAGGAGAGCCTGAGGATCTGGGGGACTTCACAGAAGAACTGGTCCAGGGCGTTGCCTTGGCACAGTGGTATGGAAAATGTATTGGCCGTGTGCAGCACGGAATAGAAAAAACTTCCACCCCAGGCAGCTGCTGCTGCTTTCATACAAGCTCTACTGCTCATAAAGGTCCCGTAGTGCAGGGGTTTGCAGATGGCAACGTAGCGGTCATAGGCCATGACGGTGAGAAGGGAATATTCTGCTCCAAGCAAGAAGAAGAGAAAAAAGACTTGGGCAACACACCCTGAGTAGGAGATGGTCCTGGTGTCCCACAAAGCAATGACCATGGCTTTGGGGACAGTGGTGGCGATGCAGCCCAGGTCGAGGAGGGCGAGGTTGAGGAGGAAGAAGTACATGGGGGTGTGGAGGCGGTGGTTGCAGGCTACACCTGTGAGGATGAGGCCGTTGCCCAGGAGGGCAGCCAGGTAGATGCCCAGGAAGAGCCCGAAGTGCAGGAGCTGCAGCTCGCGTGTGTCTGAGAATGGCAGGAGGAGGAACTCTGTGGGGAAGCTGCTGTTGGACATTTGCTGCCTCTGCACATGGTTGCCTACCTGTGGAGGAAAAGACAGAGACAAGTTAGAGACTTATCCGAGCAAAACCTCTACCATTCTTCAAAGAAAGCTGCTCAACAAGACACGCTGCCTCTTCCCTGTGAGCTCTGTTTTTTTTTTTGTTTGTTTTTTTTTTTTGTTTTGTTTTTTTGAGTTTAAAGTTGTCTCAGAGATCAGGCAGATCCTCTCTGGGCTCAGCAGGAATTTGTACTTTCCTACAGTGTCTGGTAAAGAGCACCAGAGACGTATCTCAGGTGCCCACTAGCCAGAGGTATCTCCCTATTTGCAAGTGTTGAGCAGGATATCCCACAATCCCACAAGAAACAATGAAGGTGTTTTTGGTGCTGTCTGTAGGCTAAGGGTTGTGAAGGGAAATTAGAAGGTTCCTCACAGAGCCACAATTCTATTTCAGTGTAATGATCTCTGAGGTTCAGTCACTCGTACAAACCTGACAATTCCATTATGATCCCAGTGATTGCCCCCTTAGCAGGAAAGTGAAAGCAGAGATCCTAGAGAGTGCTTTCCCTTCAGGAAGCTCCTGCCTTGGTCTTCCCTGTCAAGAATCTCCCCCCGAGATGCCCTGGGGTGCTGTGGAGCTGTGAGCAGCCTGCCTTAGGCAGCAACCTCTGGGCAGCAGCAAAGTCCTGCCATGTCAGGAGGCCTCCTTCACACAATCACACAATGTCCAGGGTTGGAATGGACCTCTGAAGATCATCTAGTCCAATCCCCCCACCAAGCAGGATCACCTAAGGCACATTGCACAGAATGGTACCCAGACAGGTTTTGAATATCTTCAGAGGAGGAGATTCCACAACATCTCTGGGCAACCCATTCCAGGGCTCTGTCACCCTCACAGTAAAGAAGTGCTCCCTCATATTCAGCTGGAGCTTCCTGTGCTTCAGTTTGTGCCCATTGTCTCTCGTGCTGTCTTTGGGCACAAATGAAGAGAAACTTGCTCCATGCTCTCAACACCCTCCCCTCAGATATTCATATACATTAATGAGGTTTCCCTTCATTCTTCTATTTTCAAAGCTAAACAGGCGGAGCTCTCTCACCCAGTCCTCATACAACAGGAGCTACAGGCATCTAATAATCTCATTTTAGTAGCCCTCTTCTGAACTTGCTCCAGTAGTTCTATGTCTCTCTTGTACGGGGTAGTGCTGAACTGGACACAGTACTGGAGGTATAAACTTCCACCCACCGCTTCTCCCCGCAGCGCCCTGGGCGGCTCTCCCGGCAGGCTGAGTGCTGAGCCTGGAAGGCGTCAGAGGCCCTGCCCCGGCACACAGCCCCTGGGGCACAGCAGGGACCCTGCTCTGCACCACAGCCCTGAGCACCCCTGCCTGCACCGTGGCTACACAGCCTACAGCCAGCCCCATGAGGCAGAACCCTCGTGTCCTGTCCTTCTGACAGCTTTGGCAGGTAGTCCCTGCTCTGGAGCTTGTCATTTTCTTCTCCAAAGAAACTCTGAGAGTCCTCCTGAAAGCTCCTACAGGCTGTGGGATTTGCCAGCAAATCTGGAGATGGCACCAGGAACAACAGCTGTGTGTTGCCCTGCAGCCACAGACTTACCCTGTTCAGGCTGTGAAGATTTTTCCTGCAGTGAGCTCTCAGCATCCCCCCTTCACGCTGCCTTTAACATCTCCCTCCCTTCTCCCAGCCACCCTTGTCCCCTGCACGCAGTGCCCCCAGCCCTGCTGTGCTGTGCAGAGGAGCTGCTCCTGGGCAGAGCTGTCTCTCTGCAGTGCTGCCCGCTTGCCAGGAGCTCCCCTTGTAAGGGTTTATAGGGTTAGGGTTGTAAGGGTTTTTAGGGTTTGGGTTGTAAGTGTTTTTAGGGTTAGGGCTTTAGGGTCTTTAGGGTTAGGGTTGTAAGGATTTTTAGGGTTAGGGTCTTAAAGGTTTTTAGGGATAGGGCTTTAGGGTCCTTAGTGTTAGGGTTGTAAGGATTTTTAGGGTTAGGGTTGTAAGGGTTTTAGGGTTAGGGTTGTAAGGGATTTTAGGGTTAGGGTTGTAAGGGATTTTAGGGTTAGGGCTTTAGGGTTTTTAGGGTTAGGGCTTGAGGGTTTTTAGAATTAGGGTTGTAATGGTTTTTAGGGTTAGGGTTTTAGGGTTTTTATGGTTAGGATTGTAAGGGATTTTAGGGTTAGGGCTTTAGGGTTTTTATGGTTAGGATTGTAAGGGATTTTAGGGTTAGGGCTTTAGGGTTTTTAGGGTTAGGGTTGTAAGGATTTTTAGGTTTAGGTTCGTAAAGGTTTTTAGGTTTAGGGTCGTAAAGGTTTTTAGGGTTAGGGTTGTAAGGGTTTTTAGTGTTAGGGCTTTAGGGTTTTTAGCTTTAGGGTTGTAAGGATTTTTCGGTTTAGGGCTTTAGGGTTTTTAGTATTAGGGTTGTAAGGCTTTTTAGGTTTAGGGCTTTAGGGTTTTTAGGGTTAGGGTTGTAAATGTTTTTAGGGTTAGGGTTTTAAGGGATTTTAGGGTTAGGGCTTTAGGGTTTTTAGGGTTAGGATTGGAAGGGATTTTAGGGTTAGGGCTTTAGGGTTTTTAGGGTTAGGGCTTTAGGGTTTTTATGGTTAGGGTTGTAAGGATTTATAGGGTTAGGGTCGTAAGGATTTTTAGGGTAAGGTCTTTAAGATCTTTAGGGTTAGGGTTGTAAGGGTTTTTAGGGTTAGGGTTGTAAGGATTTTTAGGGTTAGGGTTGTAAGGATTTTTAGGGTTAGGGTCGTAAATGTTTGTAGGGTTAGGGCTTTAGGGTCTTTAGGTTTAGGGTTGGAAGGGTTTTTAGGGTTAGGGTTGTAAGGGTTTTTAGGGTTAGGGCTTTAGGGTTTTTAGGGTTAGGTTTGTAAGGGTTTTTAGGGTTAGAGCTTTAGGGCCTTTAGGGTTAGCGTTGTAAGGATTTTTAGGGTTAGGGTTGTAAGGGTTTTAAGGGTTAGGGCTTTAGCGTCTTTAGGGTTAGGTTTGTAAGGATTTTTAGGGTTAGGGTTGTAAGGGTATTCAGGGTTAGGATTATAGCGTTTTTGGGGTTAGGGTTGTAAGGGTTTTTAGGGTTAGGGTTCTAAGGGTTTTTAGGGTTAGGGTTGTAAGTATTTTTAAGGTTAAGGTTGTAAGGATTTTTAGTGTTAGGGTCATAAAGGTTTTTAGGGTTAGGGCTTTAGGGTTTTTAGGGTTAGGGTTGGAATTGTTTCAAGGTTAGGTTTGTAAGGGTTTTTAGGGTTAGAGCTTTAGGGTTTTTAGGGTTTGGTTTGTAAGGCTTTTTAGGGATAGGGTTGTTAGGGTTTTTAGCGTTAGTGCTTTAGGGTCTTTAGGGTTAGCGTTGTAAGGATTTTTAGGGTTAGGGTTGTAAGGGTTTTTAGGGTTAGGGCTTTAGGGTCTTTAGGGTAAGGTTTGAAAGGATTTTTAGGGTTAGGGTTGTAAGGGTTTTTAGGGTTAGGATTTTAGCGTTTTTGGGGTTAGGGTTGTAAGGGTTTTTATAATTAGGGTTGTAATGGTTTTTAGGGTTAGGGTTATAGTGTTTTTATGGTTAGGATTGTATGGGATTTTAGGGTTAGGGCTTTAGGGTTTTTAGGTTTAGGGTTGTAAGGATTTTTCGGTTTAGGGCTTTAGGGTTTTTAGTATTAGGGTTGTAAGGCTTTTTAGGTTTAGGGCTTTAGGGTTTTTAGGGTTTGGCTTGTAAGGGTTTTTAGGGTTAGGGTTGTAAGAATTTTTAGTGTTAGGGCAATAGAGTTTTTAGGGTTGCAATGGTTTGTAGGGTAAGGGTTGTAAGGGTTTTTAGGGTTAGGGTTGTAAAGGTTTTAGGGTTAGGGTCGTAAAGGTTTTTAGGTTTAGGGCTTTAGGGTCTTTAGGGTTAGGGTTGGAAGGGTTTTTAGGGTTAGGGTTGGAAGGGTTTTTAGGGTTAGGGCTTTAGCGTCTTTAGGGTTAGGGTTCTAAGGGTTTTTAGGGTTAGGGTTGTAAGGATTTTTAAGGTTAATGTTGTAATGATTTTTAGCGTTAGGGTCATAAAGGTTTTTAGGGTTAGGGCTTTAGGGTCTATAGGGTTAGGGTTGGAAGGGTTTTTAGGGTTAGGGCTTTAAGGTTTTTAGGGTTAGGGTTGGAAGGTTTTTTAGAATTCGGGTTATAAGTGTTTTTAGGGTTAGGGTTTTAGGGTCTTTAGGGTTAGGGTTGGAAGAGTTTTTAGTGTTAGGGCTTCAGAATTTTTAGGGTTACGGTTGGAAGGGTTTTAAGGTTAGGGTTGTAAGGGTTTTTAGGGTTAGGGCTTTAGGGTTTTTAGGGTTTGGTTTGTAAGGGTTTTTAGGGTTAGGGTTGTAAGGGTTTTTAAGGGTTAGGGCTTTAGCGTCTTTAGGGTAAGGTTTGAAAGGATTTTTAGGGTTAGGGTTGTAAGGGTTTTTAGGGTTAGGCTTGTAAGGATTTTTAAGGTTAAGGTTGTAAGGATTTTTAGGGTAAGGGTCATAAAGGTTTTTAGGGTTTAGGGCTTTAGGGTCTATAGTGTTAGGGTTGGAAGGGTTTTAGGGTTAGGGCTTTAGGGTTTTTAGGGTTAGGGTTGTAAGGATTTTTAGGGTTAGGGTTGTAAGGGTTTTTAGGTTTAGGGCTTTAGGGTCTTTAGGGTTAGGTTTGTAAGCATTTTTAGGGTTAGGGTTGTAAGGGTTTTTAGGGTTAGGGCTTTAGCGTTTTTAGGGTTAGGGCTTGAGGGTTTTTAGAATTAGGGTTGTAAGGGTTTTTAGGGTTAGGGCTTTAGGGTTTTTAGGGGGCAGAGCCTAGTAGCCTGCTTCTCTTGCTGAGTCTACGCCCAGCACAGCAGTCAGCAGGATGGGGTTGTGCCTGTCTGATCCCATTCCTTCCAACTCCTGCCCTTCCTGGCCCATTTCCTTCTGGTACCACCTCATGAAGGCATTTTCAGTGGGTCAAAGCATGTCACGTCCTCCTGCTGCACAGGAGCTGCTCTCCTGGGCCTGCCTAAAGCACCTTTGAGTCGCAGACTTCTCATCAGCACTGACTTCTTGCACGAGCTGCTGGAAATTGTCTAAGAAGCAAGGAAAGCTCAGACGGGTTTTGTTTCCCTCTGGAGGAGGGGAACAAATTTTTTCCTGCTGGAGGTTATGGGACTGTGGCTCTGTGCTGGAGTGCCGAGGACCTGCTGAGCCTGCTTGCTGTCACTTTGTTTTACCTTCTTTGATCCCGTTGGGAAACTTGCCACCACCCAGCACTCAGAGGAACAGCATGGTTGTGTGAAGGAGGTTGTGAGGGCAGACTTGCTTCCTTCTTAAGAAGAGCTTTCTCTGCCTCATGACATCCCCCATGCAAGCGGAGAATTCCTCCCGGTCTCCTGTCCAGCATATCCCAGTTCCTGGCCACCTGCAGCCCCTTCTCCAGGGACATCTGTGCGATCTGTGGCTGTTGTAGGAGTTTAGGGCAGTCATAGGGAATTTCAAGTGGCTCAGACCATGTCCTTAGATCCCAGCTATGGGTCTTCATTGAAGGGGACACGAGTCGTTCCTCAGGCTCCCTTCCCTGCGACCTCTCTGTCTCTGCTGCCTCTCGTGGGACTACAGAGCCCTAATTAGCCCAGGTAGTTTTCCATTTAGCCCTTTGGGTGACGTTCTGAAGCTGCATTTGCTGCCCACCCCTAGCAATGGGCTGTCTGTGAATAATCCCTGTGCTCTCCTGGGCAGGAGGCAGTGGGACATCAGCATGTGACACGAGCCCTGTCACATGCTGCACAGTCCCAAGCAGATATGTCCTGACCATTCCCATCTCCAGTGGCTCTGGGCACCCACAGATAAGAGCTGAATCCATCCCAAAATTCCCTAGAAAATCACCTGATGATCTCATCAACACATGGAAAACACAAGGTTAACAGCAAGCCCTGTTAGGGTGCAATTTCTTGAGAGTATTCTTGACTCCATCAAATGGAAAAAAGTCTCAAACTTCAGACACAGCACTGAAGACATCCCCTTTTATCACAGAGAAGTGAAAAAGGAGTACAGCTCTGACATAAATACATTTAAAGATGGCTTCTGGGACAGAGGGACTGGTTTTGTGCCTCTGGAGGAGTGAGACAAATCCAGACATTCATGTCCAAACAGGGTAGTCCGAGAAAAATGTCCAAAGCACAAGAAAACAAACAAACAAACTGCAACAACAGCAAAAGAAGGGAATAAACATGGGTGGCTTAGTCCTGCTGAAGTACTGCCAACAGAATCAGTTTTTTCAGGGAATCCTTCAGCTCCTGGTTCCTCATGCTGTAGATGAGGGGATTCAGCGTTGGAGGCACCACCGAGTACAGGACTGCCAGCACCAGATCCAGGGATGAGGAGGAGATGGAGTGGGGCCTCAGGTAGGCAACTGTGCCAGTGCTGATGAACAGGGAGACCACGGCGAGGTGAGGGAGGCACGTGGAAAAGGCTTTGTGCCGGCCCTGCTCTGAGGGCATCCTCAGCACAGCCCTGAAGATCTGCACATAGGACAGGACAATGAAAACAAAACACCCAAATGCTAAACAAAGACTAACCGCAATGACCCAAAGTTCCCTGAGGTAGGCATCCGAGCAGGAGAGCCTGAGGATCTGGGGGACTTCACAGAAGAACTGGTCCAGGGCGTTGCCTTGGCACAGTGGTATGGAAAATGTATTGGCCGTGTGCAGCACGGAATAGAAAAAACTTCCACCCCAGGCAGCTGCTGCTGCTTTCATACAAGCTCTACTGCTCATAAAGGTCCCGTAGTGCAGGGGTTTGCAGATGGCAACGTAGCGGTCATAGGCCATGACGGTGAGAAGGGAATATTCTGCTCCAAGCAAGAAGAAGAGAAAAAAGACTTGGGCAACACACCCTGAGTAGGAGATGGTCCTGGTGTCCCACAAAGCAATGACCATGGCTTTGGGGACAGTGGTGGCGATGCAGCCCAGGTCGAGGAGGGCGAGGTTGAGGAGGAAGAAGTACATGGGGGTGTGGAGGCGGTGGTTGCAGGCTACACCTGTGAGGATGAGGCCGTTGCCCAGGAGGGCAGCCAGGTAGATGCCCAGGAAGAGCCCGAAGTGCAGGAGCTGCAGCTCGCGTGTGTCTGAGAATGGCAGGAGGAGGAACTCTGTGGGGAAGCTGCTGTTGGACATTTGCTGCCTCTGCACATGGTTGCCTACCTGTGGAGGAAAAGACAGAGACAAGTTAGAGACTTATCCGAGCAAAACCTCTACCATTCTTCAAAGAAAGCTGCTCAACAAGACACGCTGCCTCTTCCCTGTGAGCTCTGTTTTTTTTTTTGTTTGTTTGTTTTTTTTTTTTGTTTTGTTTTGTTTTTTTGAGTTTAAAGTTGTCTCAGAGATCAGGCAGATCCTCTCTGGGCTCAGCAGGAATTTGTACTTTCCTACAGTGTCTGGTAAAGAGCACCAGAGACGTATCTCAGGTGCCCACTAGCCAGAGGTATCTCCCTATTTGCAAGTGTTGAGCAGGATATCCCACAATCCCACAAGAAACAATGAAGGTGTTTTTGGTGCTGTCTGTAGGCTAAGGGTTGTGAAGGGAAATTAGAAGGTTCCTCACAGAGCCACAATTCTATTTCAGTGTAATGATCTCTGAGGTTCAGTCACTCGTACAAACCTGACAATTCCATTATGATCCCAGTGATTGCCCCCTTAGCAGGAAAGTGAAAGCAGAGATCCTAGAGAGTGCTTTCCCTTCAGGAAGCTCCTGCCTTGGTCTTCCCTGTCAAGAATCTCCCCCCGAGATGCCCTGGGGTGCTGTGGAGCTGTGAGCAGCCTGCCTTAGGCAGCAACCTCTGGGCAGCAGCAAAGTCCTGCCATGTCAGGAGGCCTCCTTCACACAATCACACAATGTCCAGGGTTGGAATGGACCTCTGAAGATCATCTAGTCCAATCCCCCCACCAAGCAGGATCACCTAAGGCACATTGCACAGAATGGTACCCAGACAGGTTTTGAATATCTTCAGAGGAGGAGATTCCACAACATCTCTGGGCAACCCATTCCAGGGCTCTGTCACCCTCACAGTAAAGAAGTGCTCCCTCATATTCAGCTGGAGCTTCCTGTGCTTCAGTTTGTGCCCATTGTCTCTCGTGCTGTCTTTGGGCACAAATGAAGAGAAACTTGCTCCATGCTCTCAACACCCTCCCCTCAGATATTCATATACATTAATGAGGTTTCCCTTCATTCTTCTATTTTCAAAGCTAAACAGGCGGAGCTCTCTCACCCAGTCCTCATACAACAGGAGCTACAGGCATCTAATAATCTCATTTTAGTAGCCCTCTTCTGAACTTGCTCCAGTAGTTCTATGTCTCTCTTGTACGGGGTAGTGCTGAACTGGACACAGTACTGGAGGTATAAACTTCCACCCACCGCTTCTCCCCGCAGCGCCCTGGGCGGCTCTCCCGGCAGGCTGAGTGCTGAGCCTGGAAGGCGTCAGAGGCCCTGCCCCGGCACACAGCCCCTGGGGCACAGCAGGGACCCTGCTCTGCACCACAGCCCTGAGCACCCCTGCCTGCACCGTGGCTACACAGCCTACAGCCAGCCCCATGAGGCAGAACCCTCGTGTCCTGTCCTTCTGACAGCTTTGGCAGGTAGTCCCTGCTCTGGAGCTTGTCATTTTCTTCTCCAAAGAAACTCTGAGAGTCCTCCTGAAAGCTCCTACAGGCTGTGGGATTTGCCAGCAAATCTGGAGATGGCACCAGGAACAACAGCTGTGTGTTGCCCTGCAGCCACAGACTTACCCTGTTCAGGCTGTGAAGATTTTTCCTGCAGTGAGCTCTCAGCATCCCCCCTTCACGCTGCCTTTAACATCTCCCTCCCTTCTCCCAGCCACCCTTGTCCCCTGCACGCAGTGCCCCCAGCCCTGCTGTGCTGTGCAGAGGAGCTGCTCCTGGGCAGAGCTGTCTCTCTGCAGTGCTGCCCGCTTGCCAGGAGCTCCCCTTGTAAGGGTTTATAGGGTTAGGGTTGTAAGGGTTTTTAGGGTTTGGGTTGTAAGTGTTTTTAGGGTTAGGGCTTTAGGGTCTTTAGGGTTAGGGTTGTAAGGATTTTTAGGGTTAGGGTCTTAAAGGTTTTTAGGGATAGGGCTTTAGGGTCCTTAGTGTTAGGGTTGTAAGGATTTTTAGGGTTAGGGTTGTAAGGGTTTTAGGGTTAGGGTTGTAAGGGATTTTAGGGTTAGGGTTGTAAGGGATTTTAGGGTTAGGGCTTTAGGGTTTTTAGGGTTAGGGCTTGAGGGTTTTTAGAATTAGGGTTGTAATGGTTTTTAGGGTTAGGGTTTTAGGGTTTTTATGGTTAGGATTGTAAGGGATTTTAGGGTTAGGGCTTTAGGGTTTTTATGGTTAGGATTGTAAGGGATTTTAGGGTTAGGGCTTTAGGGTTTTTAGGGTTAGGGTTGTAAGGATTTTTAGGTTTAGGTTCGTAAAGGTTTTTAGGTTTAGGGTCGTAAAGGTTTTTAGGGTTAGGGTTGTAAGGGTTTTTAGTGTTAGGGCTTTAGGGTTTTTAGCTTTAGGGTTGTAAGGATTTTTCGGTTTAGGGCTTTAGGGTTTTTAGTATTAGGGTTGTAAGGCTTTTTAGGTTTAGGGCTTTAGGGTTTTTAGGGTTAGGGTTGTAAGGGTATTTAGGTTTAGGGTTGTAAGGATTTTTAAGGTTAAGGTTTTAAGGATTTTTAGGGTTAGGGTTGTAAAGGTTTTTAGGGTTAGGGTTGTAAGGGATTTTTAGGGTTAGGGCTTTAGGGTTTTTAGGGTTAGGATTGGAAGGGTTTTTAGGGTTAGGGCTTTAGGGTTTTTAGGGTTAGTGTTGGAAGTGTTTCAAGGTTAGGTTTGTAAGGGTTTTTAGGGTTAGAGCTTTAGGGTCTTTAGGGTTAGCGTTGTAAGGATTTTTAGGGTTAGGGTTGTAAGGGTTTTTAGGGTTAGGGCTTTAGCGTCTTTAGGGTAAGGTTTGAAAGGATTTTTAGGGTTAGGGTTGTAAGGGTTTTTAGGGTTAGGGCTTTAGGGTTTTTAGGGTTAGGGCTTGAGGGTTTTTAGAATTGGGGTTGTAATGGTTTTTAGGGTTAGGGTTTTAGGGTTTTTATGGTTAGGATTGTAAGGGATTTTAGGGTTAGGGCTTTAGGGTTTTTAGGTTTAGGGTTGTAAGGATTTTTCGGTTTAGGGCTTTAGGGTTTTTAGTATTAGGGTTGTAAGGCTTTTTAGGTTTAGGGCTTTAGGGTTTTTAGGGTTAGGGTTGTAAGGGTATTTAGGTTTAGGGTTGTAAGGATTTTTAAGTTTAAGGTTTTAAGGATTTTTAGGGTTAGGGTTGTAAAGGTTTTTAGGGTTAGTGTTGTAAGGGTTTTTAGGGTTAGGGCTTTAGGGTTTTTATGGTTAGGATTGTAAGGGATTTTAGGGTTAGGGCTTTAGGGTTTTTAGGGTTAGGGCTTTAGGGTTTTTATGGTTAGGGTTGTAAGGCTTTATAGGGTTAGGGTCGTAAGGGTTTTTAGGGTAAGGTCTTTAAGATCTTTAGGGTTAGGTTTGGAAGGGTTTTTACGGTTAGGGTTGTAAGGGTTTTTAGGGTTAGGGTTGTAAGGATTTTTAGGGTTAGGGTTGTAAGGATTTTTAGGGTTAGGGTCGTAAATGTTTTTAGGGTTAGGGCTTTAGGGTCTTTAGGGTTAGGGTTGGAAGTGTTTTTAGGGTTTGGGTTGTAAGGGTTTTTAGGGTTAGGGTTGTAAGAATTTTTAGGGTTAGGGCAATAGAGTTTTTAGGGTTGTAAGGGTTTATAGGGTTAGGGTTGTAAGGGTTTTTAGGGTTAGGGTTGTAAGGATTTTTAGGGTTAGGGTCGTAAATGTTTTTAGGGTTAGGTCTTTAAGGTTTTTAGGGTTAGGGTTGGAAGGGTTTTTAGGGTTTGGGTTGTAAGGGTTTTTAGGGTTAGGGTTGTAAGAATTTTTAGTGTTAGGGCAATACAGTTTTTAGGGTTGTAAGGGTTTGTAGGGTAAGGGTTGTAAGGGTTTTTAGGGTTAGGGCTTTAGGGTCTTTAGGGTTAGGGTTGTAAGGATTTTTAGGGTTAGGGTTGGAAGGGTTTTTAGGGTTAGGGCTTTAGCGTCTTTAGGGTTAGGGTTCTAAGGTTTTTTAGGGTTAGGGTTGGAAGGATTTTTAAGGTTAATGTTGTAATGATTTTTAGGGTTAGGGTCATAAAGGTTTTTAGGGTTAGGGCTTTAGGGTCTATAGGGTTAGGGTTGGAAGGGTTTTTAGGGTTAGGGCTTTAAGGTTTTTAGGGTTAGGGTTGGAAGGTTTTTTAGAATTCGGGTTATAAGTGTTTTTAGGGTTAGGGTTTTAGGGTCTTTAGGGTTAGGGTTGGAAGAGTTTTTAGTGTTAGGGCTTCAGAATTTTTAGGGTTACGGTTGGAAGGGTTTTAAGGTTAGGGTTGTAAGGGTTTTTAGGGTTAGGGCTTTAGGGTGTTTAGGGTTAGGTTTGTAAGGATTTTTAGGGTTAGGATTGTAAGGGTTTTTAGGGTTAGGGTTGTAAGGGTTTTTAGGATTAGGGTTGTAAGGCTTTTTAGGGATAGGGCTTTAGGGTCTTTAGGGTTAGGGTTGTAAGGATTTTCAGGGTTAAGGTTGTAAGGATTTTTAGGGTTAGGGTTGTAAGGGTTTTTAGGGTTAGGGCTTTAGGGTTTTTAGGGGGCAGAGCCTAGTAGCCTGCTTCTCTTGCTGAGTCTACGCCCAGCACAGCAGTCAGCAGGATGGGGTTGTGCCTGTCTGATCCCATTCCTTCCAACTCCTGCCCTTCCTGGCCCATTTCCTTCTGGTACCACCTCATGAAGGCATTTTCAGTGGGTCAAAGCATGTCACGTCCTCCTGCTGCACAGGAGCTGCTCTCCTGGGCCTGCCTAAAGCACCTTTGAGTCGCAGACTTCTCATCAGCACTGACTTCTTGCGCGAGCTGCTGGAAATTGTCTAAGAAGCAAGGAAAGCTCAGACGGGTTTTGTTTCCCTCTGGAGGAGGGGAACAAATTTTTTCCTGCTGGAGGTTATGGGACTGTGGCTCTGTGCTGGAGTGCCGAGGACCTGCTGAGCCTGCTTGCTGTCACTTTGTTTTACCTTCTTTGATCCCGTTGGGAAACTTGCCACCACCCAGCACTCAGAGGAACAGCATGGTTGTGTGAAGGAGGTTGTGAGGGCAGACTTGCTTCCTTCTTAAGAAGAGCTTTCTCTGCCTCATGACATCCCCCATGCAAGCGGAGAATTCCTCCCGGTCTCCTGTCCAGCATATCCCAGTTCCTGGCCACCTGCAGCCCCTTCTCCAGGGACATCTGTGCGATCTGTGGCTGTTGTAGGAGTTTAGGGCAGTCATAGGGAATTTCAAGTGGCTCAGACCATGTCCTTAGATCCCAGCTATGGGTCTTCATTGAAGGGGACACGAGTCGTTCCTCAGGCTCCCTTCCCTGCGACCTCTCTGTCTCTGCTGCCTCTCGTGGGACTACAGAGCCCTAATTAGCCCAGGTAGTTTTCCATTTAGCCCTTTGGGTGACGTTCTGAAGCTGCATTTGCTGCCCACCCCTAGCAATGGGCTGTCTGTGAATAATCCCTGTGCTCTCCTGGGCAGGAGGCAGTGGGACATCAGCATGTGACACGAGCCCTGTCACATGCTGCACAGTCCCAAGCAGATATGTCCTGACCATTCCCATCTCCAGTGGCTCTGGGCACCCACAGATAAGAGCTGAATCCATCCCAAGATTCCCTAGAAAATCACCTGATGATCTCATCAACACATGGAAAACACAAGGTTAACAGCAAGCCCTGTTAGGGTGCAATTTCTTGAGAGTATTCTTGACTCCATCAAATGGAAAAAAGTCTCAAACTTCAGACACAGCACTGAAGACATCCCCTTTTATCACAGAGAAGTGAAAAAGGAGTACAGCTCTGACATAAATACATTTAAAGATGGCTTCTGGGACAGAGGGACTGGTTTTGTGCCTCTGGAGGAGTGAGACAAATCCAGACATTCATGTCCAAACAGGGTAGTCCGAGAAAAATGTCCAAAGCACAAGAAAACAAACAAACAAACTGCAACAACAGCAAAAGAAGGGAATAAATATGGGTGGCTTAGTCCTGCTGAAGTACTGCCAACAGAATCAGTTTTTTCAGGGAATCCTTCAGCTCCTGGTTCCTCATGCTGTAGATGAGGGGATTCAGCGTTGGAGGCACCACCGAGTACAGGACTGCCAGCACCAGATCCAGGGATGAGGAGGAGATGGAGTGGGGCCTCAGGTAGGCAACTGTGCCAGTGCTGATGAACAGGGAGACCACGGCGAGGTGAGGGAGGCACGTGGAAAAGGCTTTGTGCCGGCCCTGCTCTGAGGGCATCCTCAGCACAGCCCTGAAGATCTGCACATAGGACAGGACAATGAAAACAAAACACCCAAATGCTAAACAAAGACTAACCGCAATGACCCAAAGTTCCCTGAGGTAGGCATCCGAGCAGGAGAGCCTGAGGATCTGGGGGACTTCACAGAAGAACTGGTCCAGGGCGTTGCCTTGGCACAGTGGTATGGAAAATGTATTGGCCGTGTGCAGCACGGAATAGAAAAAACTTCCACCCCAGGCAGCTGCTGCTGCTTTCATACAAGCTCTACTGCTCATAAAGGTCCCGTAGTGCAGGGGTTTGCAGATGGCAACGTAGTGGTCATAGGCCATGACGGTGAGAAGGGAATATTCTGCTCCAAGCAAGAAGAAGAGAAAAAAGACTTGGGCAACACACCCTGAGTAGGAGATGGTCCTGGTGTCCCACAAAGCAATGACCATGGCTTTGGGGACAGTGGTGGCGATGCAGCCCAGGTCGAGGAGGGCGAGGTTGAGGAGGAAGAAGTACATGGGGGTGTGGAGGCGGTGGTTGCAGGCTACACCTGTGAGGATGAGGCCGTTGCCCAGGAGGGCAGCCAGGTAGATGCCCAGGAAGAGCCCGAAGTGCAGGAGCTGCAGCTCGCGTGTGTCTGAGAATGGCAGGAGGAGGAACTCTGTGGGGAAGCTGCTGTTGGACATTTGCTGCCTCTGCACATGGTTGCCTACCTGTGGAGGAAAAGACAGAGACAAGTTAGAGACTTATCCGAGCAAAACCTCTACCATTCTTCAAAGAAAGCTGCTCAACAAGACACGCTGCCTCTTCCCTGTGAGCTCTGTTTTTTTTTTGTTTGTTTGTTTGTTTGTTTTGTTTTGTTTTTTTGAGTTTAAAGTTGTCTCAGAGATCAGGCAGATCCTCTCTGGGCTCAGCAGGAATTTGTACTTTCCTACAGTGTCTGGTAAAGAGCACCAGAGACGTATCTCAGGTGCCCACTAGCCAGAGGTATCTCCCTATTTGCAAGTGTTGAGCAGGATATCCCACAATCCCACAAGAAACAATGAAGGTGTTTTTGGTGCTGTCTGTAGGCTAAGGGTTGTGAAGGGAAATTAGAAGGTTCCTCACAGAGCCACAATTCTATTTCAGTGTAATGATCTCTGAGGTTCAGTCACTCGTACAAACCTGACAATTCCATTATGATCCCAGTGATTGCCCCCTTAGCAGGAAAGTGAAAGCAGAGATCCTAGAGAGTGCTTTCCCTTCAGGAAGCTCCTGCCTTGGTCTTCCCTGTCAAGAATCTCCCCCCGAGATGCCCTGGGGTGCTGTGGAGCTGTGAGCAGCCTGCCTTAGGCAGCAACCTCTGGGCAGCAGCAAAGTCCTGCCATGTCAGGAGGCCTCCTTCACACAATCACACAATGTCCAGGGTTGGAATGGACCTCTGAAGATCATCTAGTCCAATCCCCCCACCAAGCAGGATCACCTAAGGCACATTGCACAGAATGGTACCCAGACAGGTTTTGAATATCTTCAGAGGAGGAGATTCCACAACATCTCTGGGCAACCCATTCCAGGGCTCTGTCACCCTCACAGTAAAGAAGTGCTCCCTCATATTCAGCTGGAGCTTCCTGTGCTTCAGTTTGTGCCCATTGTCTCTCGTGCTGTCTTTGGGCACAAATGAAGAGAAACTTGCTCCATGCTCTCAACACCCTCCCCTCAGATATTCATATACATTAATGAGGTTTCCCTTCATTCTTCTATTTTCAAAGCTAAACAGGCGGAGCTCTCTCACCCAGTCCTCATACAACAGGAGCTACAGGCATCTAATAATCTCATTTTAGTAGCCCTCTTCTGAACTTGCTCCAGTAGTTCTATGTCTCTCTTGTACGGGGTAGTGCTGAACTGGACACAGTACTGGAGGTATAAACTTCCACCCACCGCTTCTCCCCGCAGCGCCCTGGGCGGCTCTCCCGGCAGGCTGAGTGCTGAGCCTGGAAGGCGTCAGAGGCCCTGCCCCGGCACACAGCCCCTGGGGCACAGCAGGGACCCTGCTCTGCACCACAGCCCTGAGCACCCCTGCCTGCACCGTGGCTACACAGCCTACAGCCAGCCCCATGAGGCAGAACCCTCGTGTCCTGTCCTTCTGACAGCTTTGGCAGGTAGTCCCTGCTCTGGAGCTTGTCATTTTCTTCTCCAAAGAAACTCTGAGAGTCCTCCTGAAAGCTCCTACAGGCTGTGGGATTTGCCAGCAAATCTGGAGATGGCACCAGGAACAACAGCTGTGTGGTGCCCTGCAGCCACAGACTTACCCTGTTCAGGCTGTGAAGATTTTTCCTGCAGTGAGCTCTCAGCATCCCCCCTTCACGCTGCCTTTAACATCTCCCTCCCTTCTCCCAGCCACCCTTGTCCCCTGCACGCAGTGCCCCCAGCCCTGCTGTGCTGTGCAGAGGAGCTGCTCCTGGGCAGAGCTGTCTCTCTGCAGTGCTGCCCGCTTGCCAGGAGCTCCCCTTGTAAGGGTTTATAGGGTTAGGGTTGTAAGGGTTTTTAGGGTTAGGGTCGTAAATGTTTGTAGGGTTAGGGCTTTAGGGTCTTTAGGGTTAGGGTTGGAAGGGTTTTTAGGGTTAGGATTGTAAGGGTTTTTAGGGTTAGGGCTTTAGGGTTTTTAGGGTTAGGGCTTGAGGGTTTTTAGAATTAGGGTTGTAATGGTTTTTAGGGTTAGGGTTTTAGGGTTTTTATGGTTAGGATTATAAGGGATTTTAGGGTTAGGGCTTTAGGGTTTTTAGGTTTAGGATTGTAAGGATTTTTCGGTTTAGGGCTTTAGGGTTTTTAGTATTAGGGTTGGAAGGCTTTTTAGGTTTAGGGCTTTAGGGTTTTTAGGGTTAGGGTTGTAAGTGTATTTAGGTTTAGGGTTGTAAGGATTTTTAAGGTTAATGTTGTAATGATTTTTAGGGTTAGGGTCATAAAGGTTTTTAGGGTTAGGGCTTTAGGGTCTATAGGGTTAGGGTTGGAAGGGTTTTTAGGGTTAGGGCTTTAAGGTTTTTAGGGTTAGGGTTGGAAGGTTTTTTAGAATTCGGGTTATAAGTGTTTTTAGGGTTAGGGTTTTAGGGTCTTTAGGGTTAGGGTTGGAAGAGTTTTTAGTGTTAGGGCTTCAGAATTTTTAGGGTTACGGTTGGAAGGGTTTTAAGGTTAGGGTTGTAAGGGTTTTTAGGGTTAGGGCTTTAGGGTGTTTAGGGTTAGGTTTGTAAGGATTTTTAGGGTTAGGATTGTAAGGGTTTTTAGGGTTAGGGTTGTAAGGGTTTTTAGTGTTAGGGTTGTAAGGCTTTTTAGGGTTAGGGCTTTAGGGTCTTTAGGGTTAGGGTTGTAAGGATTTTCAGGGTTAAGGTTGTAAGGATTTTTAGGGTTAGGGTTGTAATGGTTTTTAGGGTTAGTGTTGTAAGGCTTTTTAGGGTTAGGGTTCTAAGGGTTTTTAGGGTTATGGTTGTAAGGGATTATAGGGTTAGGGCTTTAGGGTCTTTAGGGGTAGGGCTTGAGGGTTTTTAGAATTAGGGTTGTAAGGGTTTTTAGGGTTAGGGCTTTAGGGTTTTTAGGGTTAGAGTTGTAAGGGTTTATAGGGTTAGGGTTGTAAGGGTTTTTAGGGTTAGGGTTGTAAGGGATTTTAGGGTTAGGGTTCTAAGGCTTTTTAGGGTTAGGGTTGTAAGGGATTTTAGGGTTAGGGCTTTAGGGTTTTTAGGGTTAGGGCTTGAGGGTTTTTAGAATTAGGGTTGTAAGGGATTTTAGGGTTAGGGCTTTAGGGTTTTTAGGGTTAGAGTTGTAAGGGTTTATAGGGTTAGGGTTGTAAGGGTTTTTAGGGTTAGGGCTTTAGGGTCTTTAGGGTTAGGGTTGTTAGGGTTTTCAGGGTTAAGGCTGTAAGGAGTTTTAGGGTTAGGGTTGTAAGGCTTTTTAGGGTTAGGGCTTTAGGGTTTTTATGGTTAGGATTGTAAGGGATTTTAGGGTTAGGGCTTTAGGGTTTTTAGTGTTAGGATTGTAAGGGTTTTAAGGGTTAGGTTTTTAGGTTTTTTATGGTTAGTTTTTTAAGGGATTTTAGGGTTAGGCCTTTAGGGTTAGGGTTTTAAGGATTTTTAGCGTTAGGGTTGTAAGGGTTTTTAGGGTTCTAAGGGTTTTTAGGGTTAGGGTTGTAAGGGTTTTTAAGGTTAAGGTTGTAAGGATTTTTAGGGTTAGTTTTGTAAGGGATTTTAGTGTTTTGGCTTCAGAGGTTTTAGGGTTAGGGTTGGAAGGGTTTTCAGGTTTAAGGTTGTAAGGTTTTTTAGGATTAGGGTTGTAAGGCTTTTTCGGGTTAGGGCTTTAGGGTCTTTAGGTTTAGGGTTGTAAGGGTTTTTAGGGTTCTGGTTGTAAGGATTTTTAGTGTTAGGATTGTAAGGGTTTTTAGTGTTAGGGCTTTAGGTTTTTTAGGGTTAGGGTTGTAAGGGTTTTTAGGGTTAGGGTTGTAAGGGTTTTTAGGGTTAGGGCTTTAGGGTTTTTAGGGGGCAGAGCCTAGTAGCCTGCTTCTCTTGCTGAGTCTCCGCCCAGCACAGCAGTCAGCAGGATGGGGTTGTGCCTGTCTGATCCCATTCCTTCCAACTCCTGCCCTTCCTGGCCCATTTCCTTCTGGTACCACCTCATGAAGGCATTTTCAGTGGGTCAAAGCATGTCACGTCCTCCTGCTGCACAGGAGCTGCTCTCCTGGGCCTGCCTAAAGCACCTTTGAGTCGCAGACTTCTCATCAGCACTGACTTCTTGCGCGAGCTGCTGGAAATTGTCTAAGAAGCAAGGAAAGCTCAGACGGGTTTTGTTTCCCTCTGGAGGAGGGGAACAAATTTTTTCCTGCTGGAGGTTATGGGACTGTGGCTCTGTGCTGGAGTGCCGAGGACCTGCTGAGCCTGCTTGCTGTCACTTTGTTTTACCTTCTTTGATCCCGTTGGGAAACTTGCCACCACCCAGCACTCAGAGGAACAGCATGGTTGTGTGAAGGAGGTTGTGAGGGCAGACTTGCTTCCTTCTTAAGAAGAGCTTTCTCTGCCTCATGACATCCCCCATGCAAGCGGAGAATTCCTCCCGGTCTCCTGTCCAGCATATCCCAGTTCCTGGCCACCTGCAGCCCCTTCTCCAGGGACATCTGTGCGATCTGTGGCTGTTGTAGGAGTTTAGGGCAGTCATAGGGAATTTCAAGTGGCTCAGACCATGTCCTTAGATCCCAGCTATGGGTCTTCATTGAAGGGGACACGAGTCGTTCCTCAGGCTCCCTTCCCTGCGACCTCTCTGTCTCTGCTGCCTCTCGTGGGACTACAGAGCCCTAATTAGCCCAGGTAGTTTTCCATTTAGCCCTTTGGGTGACGTTCTGAAGCTGCATTTGCTGCCCACCCCTAGCAATGGGCTGTCTGTGAATAATCCCTGTGCTCTCCTGGGCAGGAGGCAGTGGGACATCAGCATCTGACACGAGCCCTGTCACATGCTGCACAGTCCCAAGCAGATATGTCCTGACCATTCCCATCTCCAGTGGCTCTGGGCACCCACAGATAAGAGCTGAATCCATCCCAAGATTCCCTAGAAAATCACCTGATGATCTCATCAACACATGGAAAACACAAGGTTAACAGCAAGCCCTGTTAGGGTGCAATTTCTTGAGAGTATTCTTGACTCCATCAAATGGAAAAAAGTCTCAAACTTCAGACACAGCACTGAAGACATCCCCTTTTATCACAGAGAAGTGAAAAAGGAGTACAGCTCTGACATAAATACATTTAAAGATGGCTTCTGGGACAGAGGGACTGGTTTTGTGCCTCTGGAGGAGTGAGACAAATCCAGACATTCATGTCCAAACAGGGTAGTCCGAGAAAAATGTCCAAAGCACAAGAAAACAAACAAACAAACTGCAACAACAGCAAAAGAAGGGAATAAATATGGGTGGCTTAGTCCTGCTGAAGTACTGCCAACAGAATCAGTTTTTTCAGGGAATCCTTCAGCTCCTGGTTCCTCATGCTGTAGATGAGGGGATTCAGCGTTGGAGGCACCACCGAGTACAGGACTGCCAGCACCAGATCCAGGGATGAGGAGGAGATGGAGTGGGGCCTCAGGTAGGCAACTGTGCCAGTGCTGATGAACAGGGAGACCACGGCGAGGTGAGGGAGGCACGTGGAAAAGGCTTTGTGCCGGCCCTGCTCTGAGGGCATCCTCAGCACAGCCCTGAAGATCTGCACATAGGACAGGACAATGAAAACAAAACACCCAAATGCTAAACAAAGACTAACCGCAATGACCCAAAGTTCCCTGAGGTAGGCATCCGAGCAGGAGAGCCTGAGGATCTGGGGGACTTCACAGAAGAACTGGTCCAGGGCGTTGCCTTGGCACAGTGGTATGGAAAATGTATTGGCCGTGTGCAGCACGGAATAGAAAAAACTTCCACCCCAGGCAGCTGCTGCTGCTTTCATACAAGCTCTACTGCTCATAAAGGTCCCGTAGTGCAGGGGTTTGCAGATGGCAACGTAGCGGTCATAGGCCATGACGGTGAGAAGGGAATATTCTGCTCCAAGCAAGAAGAAGAGAAAAAAGACTTGGGCAACACACCCTGAGTAGGAGATGGTCCTGGTGTCCCACAAAGCAATGACCATGGCTTTGGGGACAGTGGTGGCGATGCAGCCCAGGTCGAGGAGGGCGAGGTTGAGGAGGAAGAAGTACATGGGGGTGTGGAGGCGGTGGTTGCAGGCTACACCTGTGAGGATGAGGCCGTTGCCCAGGAGGGCAGCCAGGTAGATGCCCAGGAAGAGCCCGAAGTGCAGGAGCTGCAGCTCGCGTGTGTCTGAGAATGGCAGGAGGAGGAACTCTGTGGGGAAGCTGCTGTTGGACATTTGCTGCCTCTGCACATGGTTGCCTACCTGTGGAGGAAAAGACAGAGACAAGTTAGAGACTTATCCGAGCAAAACCTCTACCATTCTTCAAAGAAAGCTGCTCAACAAGACACGCTGCCTCTTCCCTGTGAGCTCTGTTTTTTTTTTGTTTGTTTTTTTTTTGTTTTGTTTTTTTTGAGTTTAAAGTTGTCTCAGAGATCAGGCAGATCCTCTCTGGGCTCAGCAGGAATTTGTACTTTCCTACAGTGTCTGGTAAAGAGCACCAGAGACGTATCTCAGGTGCCCACTAGCCAGAGGTATCTCCCTATTTGCAAGTGTTGAGCAGGATATCCCACAATCCCACAAGAAACAATGAAGGTGTTTTTGGTGCTGTCTGTAGGCTAAGGGTTGTGAAGGGAAATTAGAAGGTTCCTCACAGAGCCACAATTCTATTTCAGTGTAATGATCTCTGAGGTTCAGTCACTCGTACAAACCTGACAATTCCATTATGATCCCAGTGATTGCCCCCTTAGCAGGAAAGTGAAAGCAGAGATCCTAGAGAGTGCTTTCCCTTCAGGAAGCTCCTGCCTTGGTCTTCCCTGTCAAGAATCTCCCCCCGAGATGCCCTGGGGTGCTGTGGAGCTGTGAGCAGCCTGCCTTAGGCAGCAACCTCTGGGCAGCAGCAAAGTCCTGCCATGTCAGGAGGCCTCCTTCACACAATCACACAATGTCCAGGGTTGGAATGGACCTCTGAAGATCATCTAGTCCAATCCCCCCACCAAGCAGGATCACCTAAGGCACATTGCACAGAATGGTACCCAGACAGGTTTTGAATATCTTCAGAGGAGGAGATTCCACAACATCTCTGGGCAACCCATTCCAGGGCTCTGTCACCCTCACAGTAAAGAAGTGCTCCCTCATATTCAGCTGGAGCTTCCTGTGCTTCAGTTTGTGCCCATTGTCTCTCGTGCTGTCTTTGGGCACAAATGAAGAGAAACTTGCTCCATGCTCTCAACACCCTCCCCTCAGATATTCATATACATTAATGAGGTTTCCCTTCATTCTTCTATTTTCAAAGCTAAACAGGCGGAGCTCTCTCACCCAGTCCTCATACAACAGGAGCTACAGGCATCTAATAATCTCATTTTAGTAGCCCTCTTCTGAACTTGCTCCAGTAGTTCTATGTCTCTCTTGTACGGGGTAGTGCTGAACTGGACACAGTACTGGAGGTATAAACTTCCACCCACCGCTTCTCCCCGCAGCGCCCTGGGCGGCTCTCCCGGCAGGCTGAGTGCTGAGCCTGGAAGGCGTCAGAGGCCCTGCCCCGGCACACAGCCCCTGGGGCACAGCAGGGACCCTGCTCTGCACCACAGCCCTGAGCACCCCTGCCTGCACCGTGGCTACACAGCCTACAGCCAGCCCCATGAGGCAGAACCCTCGTGTCCTGTCCTTCTGACAGCTTTGGCAGGTAGTCCCTGCTCTGGAGCTTGTCATTTTCTTCTCCAAAGAAACTCTGAGAGTCCTCCTGAAAGCTCCTACAGGCTGTGGGATTTGCCAGCAAATCTGGAGATGGCACCAGGAACAACAGCTGTGTGTTGCCCTGCAGCCACAGACTTACCCTGTTCAGGCTGTGAAGATTTTTCCTGCAGTGAGCTCTCAGCATCCCCCCTTCACGCTGCCTTTAACATCTCCCTCCCTTCTCCCAGCCACCCTTGTCCCCTGCAGGCAGTGCCCCCAGCCCTGCTGTGCTGTGCAGAGGAGCTGCTCCTGGGCAGAGCTGTCTCTCTGCAGTGCTGCCCGCTTGCCAGGAGCTCCCCTTGTAAGGGTTTATAGGGTTAGGGTTGTAAGGGTTTTTAGGGTTTGGGTTGTAAGTGTTTTTAGGGTTAGGGCTTTAGGGTCTTTAGGGTTAGGGTTGTAAGGGTTTTTAGGGTTTGGGTCTTAAAGGTTTTTAGGGATAGGGCTTTAGGGTCCTTAGTGTTAGGGTTGTAAGGATTTTTAGGGTTAGGGTTGTAAGGGTTTTAGGGTTAGGGTTGTAAGGGATTTTAAGGTTAGGGTTGTAAGGGATTTTAGGGTTAGGGCTTTAGGGTTTTTAGGGTTAGGGCTTGAGGGTTTTTAGAATTAGGGTTGTAATGGTTTTTAGGGTTAGGGTTTTAGGGTTTTTATGGTTAGGATTGTAAGGGATTTTAGGGTTAGGGCTTTAGGGTTTTTATGGTTAGGATTGTAAGGGATTTTAGGGTTAGGGCTTTAGGGTTTTTAGGGTTAGGGTTGTAAGGATTTTTAGGTTTAGGTTCGTAAAGGTTTTTAGGTTTAGGGTCGTAAAGGTTTTTAGGGTTAGGGTTGTAAGGGTTTTTAGTGTTAGGGCTTTAGGGTTTTTAGCTTTAGGGTTGTAAGGATTTTTCGGTTTAGGGCTTTAGGGTTTTTAGTATTAGGGTTGTAAGGCTTTTTAGGTTTAGGGCTTTAGGGTTTTTAGGGTTAGGGTTGTAAGGGTATTTAGGTTTAGGGTTGTAAGGATTTTTAAGGTTAAGGTTTTAAGGATTTTTAGGGTTAGGGTTGTAAAGGTTTTTAGGGTTAGGTTTGTAAGGGATTTTAGGGTTAGGGCTTTAGGGTTTTTAGGGTTAGGATTGGAAGGGATTTTAGGGTTAGGGCTTTAGGGTTTTTATGGTTAGGGTTGTAAGGATTTATAGGGTTAGGGTCGTAAGGATTTTTAGGGTAAGGTCTTTAAGATCTTTAGGGTTAGGGTTGTAAGGGTTTTTAGGGTTAGGGTTGTAAGGATTTTTAGGGTTAGGGTTGTAAGGATTTTTAGGGTTAGGGTCGTAAATGTTTGTAGGGTTAGGGCTTTAGGGTCTTTAGGTTTAGGTTTGGAAGGGTTTTTATGGTTAGGGTTGTAAGGGTTTTTAGGGTTAGGGCTTTAGGGTTTTTAGGGTTAGGGTTGTAAGGGTTTTTAGGGTTAGAGCTTTAGGGCCTTTAGGGTTAGCGTTGTAAGGATTTTTAGGGTTAGGGTTGTAAGGGTTTTAAGGGTTAGGGCTTTAGCGTCTTTAGGGTTAGGTTTGTAAGGATTTTTAGGGTTAGGGTTGTAAGGGTTTTTAGGGTTAGGGTTCTAAGGGTTTTTAGGGTTAGGGTTGTAAGTATTTTTAAGGTTAAGGTTGTAAGGATTTTTAGGGTTAGGGTCATAAAGGTTTTTAGGGTTAGGGCTTTAGGGTCTATAGGGTTAGGGTTGGAAGGGTTTTTAGGGTTAGGGCTTTAGGGTTTTTAGGGTTAGGGTTGGAAGGGTTTCAAGGTTAGGGCTTTAGGGTTTTTAGGGTTAGGTCTTTAGGGTTTTTATGGTTAGGGTTGTAAGGCTTTATAGGGTTAGGGTCGTAAGGGTTTTTAGGGTAAGGTCTTTAAGATCTTTAGGGTTAGGTTTGGAAGTGTTTTTAGGGTTAGGGTTGTAAGGGTTTTTAGGGTTAGGGTTGTAAGGATTTTTAGGGTTAGGGTTGTAAGGATTTTTAGGGTTAGGGTCGTAAATGTTTTTAGGGTTAGGGCTTTAGGGTCTTTAGGGTTAGGGTTGTAAGGGTTTTTAGGGTTTGGGTTGTAAGGGTTTTTAGGGTTAGGGTTGTAAGAATTTTTAGGGTTAGGGCAATAGAGTTTTTAGGGTTGTAAGGGTTTATAGGGTTAGGGTTGTAAGGGTTTTTAGGGTTAGGGTTGTAAGGATTTTTAGGGTTAGGGTCGTAAATGTTTTTAGGGTTAGGGCTTTAAGGTTTTTAGGGTTAGGGTTGGAAGGGTTTTTAGGGTTTGGGTTGTAAGGGTTTTTAGGGTTAGGGTTGTAAGAATTTTTAGTGTTAGGGCAATAGAGATTTTAGGGTTGTAAGGGTTTGTAGGGTAAGGGTTGTAAGGGTTTTTAGGGTTAGGGCTTTAGGGTCTTTAGGGTTAGGGTTGTAAGGATTTTTAGGGTTAGGGTTGGAAGGGTTTTTAGGGTTAGGGCTTTAGCGTCTTTAGGGTTAGGGTTCTAAGGGTTTTTAGGGTTAGGGTTGTAAGGATTTTTAAGGTTAATGTTGTAATGATTTTTAGGGTTAGGGTCATAAAGGTTTTTAGGGTTAGGGCTTTAGGGTCTATAGGGTTAGGGTTGGAAGGGTTTTTAGGGTTAGGGCTTTAAGATTTTTAGGGTTAGGGTTGGAAGGTTTTTTAGAATTCGGGTTATAAGTGTTTTTAGGGTTAGGGTTTTAGGGTCTTTAGGGTTAGGGTTGGAAGAGTTTTTAGTGTTAGGGCTTCAGAATTTTTAGGGTTACGGTTGGAAGGGTTTTAAGGTTAGGGTTGTAAGGGTTTTTAGGGTTAGGGCTTTAGGGTGTTTAGGGTTAGGTTTGTAAGGATTCTTAGGGTTTGGATTGTAAGGGTTTTTAGGGTTAGGGTTGTAAGGGTTTTTAGGGTTAGGGTTGTAAGGCTTTTTAGGGTTAGGGCTTTAGGGTCTTTAGGGTTAGGGTTGTAAGGATTTTCAGGGTTAAGGTTGTAAGGATTTTTAGGGTTAGGGTTGTAAGGGTTTTTAGGGTTAGGGTTGTAAGGGATTATAGGGTTAGGGCTTTAGGGTTTTTAGGGTTAGGGCTTTAGGGTCTTTAGGGTTAGGGTTGTTAGGGTTTTCAGGGTTAAGGCTGTAAGGAGTTTTAGGGTTAGGGTTGTAAGGCTTTTTAGGGTTAGGGTTTTAGGGTTTTTATGGTTAGGATTGTAAGGGATTTTAGGGTTAGGGCTTTAGGGTTTTTAGTGTTAGGATTGTAAGGGTTTTAAGGGTTAGGTTTTTAGGTTTTTTATGGTTAGTTTTTTAAGGGATTTTAGGGTTAGGCCTTTAGGGTTAGGGTTTTAAGGAGTTTTAGCTTTAGGGTTGTAAGGGTTTTTAGGGTTCTAAGGGTTTTTAGGGTTAGGGTTGTAAGGGTTTTTAAGGTTAAGGTTGTATGGGTTTTTAGGGTTAGTTTTGTAAGGGATTTTAGTGTTTTGGCTTCAGAGGTTTTAGGGTTAGGGTTGTAAGGGTTTTTAGGGTTCTGGTTGTAAGGATTTTTAGTGTTAGGATTGTAAGGGTTTTTAGTGTTAGGGCTTTAGGTTTTTTAGGGTTAGGGTTGTAAGTGTTTTTAGGTTTAGGGCTTTTGGGTGTTTAGGGTTAGGGTTGTAAGGATTTTTAGGTTTAGAGCTTTTGGGTGTTTAGGGTTAGGGTTGTAAGGATTTTTAGGGTTAGGGTCGTAAAGGTTTTTAGGGTTAGGGCTTTAGTGTCTTTAGCGTTAGGGTTGGAAGGGTTTTTAGGGGTAGGGCTTTAGAGTTTTTAGGGTTGTAAGGGTTTATAGGGTTAGGGTTGTAAGGGATTTTAGGGTTAGGGTTGTAAGGGTTTTTAGGTTTAGGGCTTTAGGGTCTTTAGGGTTAGGTTTGTAAGGATTTTTAGGGTTAGGGTTGTAAGTGTTTTTAGGGTTAGGGCTTTAGGGTTTTTAGGGGGCAGAGCCTAGTAGCCTGCTTCTCTTGCTGAGTCTACGCCCAGCACAGCAGTCAGCAGGATGGGGTTGTGCCTGTCTGATCCCATTCCTTCCAACTCCTGCCCTTCCTGGCCCATTTCCTTCTTGTACCACCTCATGAAGGCATTTTCAGTGGGTCAAAGCATGTCACGTCCTCCTGCTGCACAGGAGCTGCTCTCCTGGGCCTGCCTAAAGCACCTTTGAGTCGCAGACTTCTCATCAGCACTGACTTCTTGCGCGAGCTGCTGGAAATTGTCTAAGAAGCAAGGAAAGCTCAGACGGGTTTTGTTTCCCTCTGGAGGAGGGGAACAAATTTTTTCCTGCTGGAGGTTATGGGACTGTGGCTCTGTGCTGGAGTGCCGAGGACCTGCTGAGCCTGCTTGCTGTCACTTTGTTTTACCTTCTTTGTTCCCGTTGGGAAACTTGCCACCACCCAGCACTCAGAGGAACAGCATGGTTGTGTGAAGGAGGTTGTGAGGGCAGACTTGCTTCCTTCTTAAGAAGAGCTTTCTCTGCCTCATGACATCCCCCATGCAAGCGGAGAATTCCTCCCGGTCTCCTGTCCAGCATATCCCAGTTCCTGGCCACCTGCAGCCCCTTCTCCAGGGACATCTGTGCGATCTGTGGCTGTTGTAGGAGTTTAGGGCAGTCATAGGGAATTTCAAGTGGCTCAGACCATGTCCTTAGATCCCAGCTATGGGTCTTCATTGAAGGGGACACGAGTCGTTCCTCAGGCTCCCTTCCCTGCGACCTCTCTGTCTCTGCTGCCTCTCGTGGGACTACAGAGCCCTAATTAGCCCAGGTAGTTTTCCATTTAGCCCTTTGGGTGACGTTCTGAAGCTGCATTTGCTGCCCACCCCTAGCAATGGGCTGTCTGTGAATAATCCCTGTGCTCTCCTGGGCAGGAGGCAGTGGGACATCAGCATCTGACACGAGCCCTGTCACATGCTGCACAGTCCCAAGCAGATATGTCCTGACCATTCCCATCTCCAGTGGCTCTGGGCACCCACAGATAAGAGCTGAATCCATCCCAAAATTCCCTAGAAAATCACCTGATGATCTCATCAACACATGGAAAACACAAGGTTAACAGCAAGCCCTGTTAGGGTGCAATTTCTTGAGAGTATTCTTGACTCCATCAAATGGAAAAAAGTCTCAAACTTCAGACACAGCACTGAAGACATCCCCTTTTATCACAGAGAAGTGAAAAAGGAGTACAGCTCTGACATAAATACATTTAAAGATGGCTTCTGGGACAGAGGGACTGGTTTTGTGCCTCTGGAGGAGTGAGACAAATCCAGACATTCATGTCCAAACAGGGTAGTCCGAGAAAAATGTCCAAAGCACAAGAAAACAAACAAACAAACTGCAACAACAGCAAAAGAAGGGACTAAATATGGGTGGCTTAGTCCTGCTGAAGTACTGCCAACAGAATCAGTTTTTTCAGGGAATCCTTCAGCTCCTGGTTCCTCATGCTGTAGATGAGGGGATTCAGCGTTGGAGGCACCACCGAGTACAGGACTGCCAGCACCAGATCCAGGGATGAGGAGGAGATGGAGTGGGGCCTCAGGTAGGCAACTGTGCCAGTGCTGATGAACAGGGAGACCACGGCGAGGTGAGGGAGGCACGTGGAAAAGGCTTTGTGCCGGCCCTGCTCTGAGGGCATCCTCAGCACAGCCCTGAAGATCTGCACATAGGACAGGACAATGAAAACAAAACACCCAAATGCTAAACAAAGACTAACCGCAATGACCCAAAGTTCCCTGAGGTAGGCATCCGAGCAGGAGAGCCTGAGGATCTGGGGGACTTCACAGAAGAACTGGTCCAGGGCGTTGCCTTGGCACAGTGGTATGGAAAATGTATTGGCCGTGTGCAGCACGGAATAGAAAAAACTTCCACCCCAGGCAGCTGCTGCTGCTTTCATACAAGCTCTACTGCTCATAAAGGTCCCGTAGTGCAGGGGTTTGCAGATGGCAACGTAGCGGTCATAGGCCATGACGGTGAGAAGGGAATATTCTGCTCCAAGCAAGAAGAAGAGAAAAAAGACTTGGGCAACACACCCTGAGTAGGAGATGGTCCTGGTGTCCCACAAAGCAATGACCATGGCTTTGGGGACAGTGGTGGCGATGCAGCCCAGGTCGAGGAGGGCGAGGTTGAGGAGGAAGAAGTACATGGGGGTGTGGAGGCGGTGGTTGCAGGCTACACCTGTGAGGATGAGGCCGTTGCCCAGGAGGGCAGCCAGGTAGATGCCCAGGAAGAGCCCGAAGTGCAGGAGCTGCAGCTCGCGTGTGTCTGAGAATGGCAGGAGGAGGAACTCTGTGGGGAAGCTGCTGTTGGACATTTGCTGCCTCTGCACATGGTTGCCTACCTGTGGAGGAAAAGACAGAGACAAGTTAGAGACTTATCCGAGCAAAACCTCTACCATTCTTCAAAGAAAGCTGCTCAACAAGACACGCTGCCTCTTCCCTGTGAGCTCTGTTTTTTTTTTTTTTTTTGTTTGTTTGTTTTTTGTTTTGTTTTGTTTTTTTTGAGTTTAAAGTTGTCTCAGAGATCAGGCAGATCCTCTCTGGGCTCAGCAGGAATTTGTACTTTCCTACAGTGTCTGGTAAAGAGCACCAGAGACGTATCTCAGGTGCCCACTAGCCAGAGGTATCTCCCTATTTGCAAGTGTTGAGCAGGATATCCCACAATCCCACAAGAAACAATGAAGGTGTTTTTGGTGCTGTCTGTAGGCTAAGGGTTGTGAAGGGAAATTAGAAGGTTCCTCACAGAGCCACAATTCTATTTCAGTGTAATGATCTCTGAGGTTCAGTCACTCGTACAAACCTGACAATTCCATTATGATCCCAGTGATTGCCCCCTTAGCAGGAAAGTGAAAGCAGAGATCCTAGAGAGTGCTTTCCCTTCAGGAAGCTCCTGCCTTGGTCTTCCCTGTCAAGAATCTCCCCCCGAGATGCCCTGGGGTGCTGTGGAGCTGTGAGCAGCCTGCCTTAGGCAGCAACCTCTGGGCAGCAGCAAAGTCCTGCCATGTCAGGAGGCCTCCTTCACACAATCACACAATGTCCAGGGTTGGAATGGACCTCTGAAGATCATCTAGTCCAATCCCCCCACCAAGCAGGATCACCTAAGGCACATTGCACAGAATGGTACCCAGACAGGTTTTGAATATCTTCAGAGGAGGAGATTCCACAACATCTCTGGGCAACCCATTCCAGGGCTCTGTCACCCTCACAGTAAAGAAGTGCTCCCTCATATTCAGCTGGAGCTTCCTGTGCTTCAGTTTGTGCCCATTGTCTCTCGTGCTGTCTTTGGGCACAAATGAAGAGAAACTTGCTCCATGCTCTCAACACCCTCCCCTCAGATATTCATATACATTAATGAGGTTTCCCTTCATTCTTCTATTTTCAAAGCTAAACAGGCGGAGCTCTCTCACCCAGTCCTCATACAACAGGAGCTACAGGCATCTAATAATCTCATTTTAGTAGCCCTCTTCTGAACTTGCTCCAGTAGTTCTATGTCTCTCTTGTACGGGGTAGTGCTGAACTGGACACAGTACTGGAGGTATAAACTTCCACCCACCGCTTCTCCCCGCAGCGCCCTGGGCGGCTCTCCCGGCAGGCTGAGTGCTGAGCCTGGAAGGCGTCAGAGGCCCTGCCCCGGCACACAGCCCCTGGGGCACAGCAGGGACCCTGCTCTGCACCACAGCCCTGAGCACCCCTGCCTGCACCGTGGCTACACAGCCTACAGCCAGCCCCATGAGGCAGAACCCTCGTGTCCTGTCCTTCTGACAGCTTTGGCAGGTAGTCCCTGCTCTGGAGCTTGTCATTTTCTTCTCCAAAGAAACTCTGAGAGTCCTCCTGAAAGCTCCTACAGGCTGTGGGATTTGCCAGCAAATCTGGAGATGGCACCAGGAACAACAGCTGTGTGTTGCCCTGCAGCCACAGACTTACCCTGTTCAGGCTGTGAAGATTTTTCCTGCAGTGAGCTCTCAGCATCCCCCCTTCACGCTGCCTTTAACATCTCCCTCCCTTCTCCCAGCCACCCTTGTCCCCTGCACGCAGTGCCCCCAGCCCTGCTGTGCTGTGCAGAGGAGCTGCTCCTGGGCAGAGCTGTCTCTCTGCAGTGCTGCCCGCTTGCCAGGAGCTCCCCTTGTAAGGGTTTATAGGGTTAGGGTTGTAAGGGTTTTTAGGGTTTGGGTTGTAAGTGTTTTTAGGGTTAGGGCTTTAGGGTCTTTAGGGTTAGGGTTGTAAGGATTTTTAGGGTTAGGGTCTTAAAGGTTTTTAGGGATAGGGCTTTAGGGTCCTTAGTGTTAGGGTTGTAAGAATTTTTAGGGTTAGGGTTGTAAGGGTTTTAGGGTTAGGGTTGTAAGGGATTTTAGGGTTAGGGTTGTAAGGGATTTTAGGGTTAGGGCTTTAGGGTTTTTAGGGTTAGGGCTTGAGGGTTTTTAGAATTAGGGTTGTAATGGTTTTTAGGGTTAGGGTTTTAGGGTTTTTATGGTTAGGATTGTAAGGGATTTTAGGGTTAGGGCTTTAGGGTTTTTATGGTTAGGATTGTAAGGGATTTTAGGGTTAGGGCTTTAGGGTTTTTAGGGTTAGGGTTGTAAGGATTTTTAGGTTTAGGTTCGTAAAGGTTTTTAGGTTTAGGGTCGTAAAGGTTTTTAGGGTTAGGGTTGTAAGGGTTTTTAGTGTTAGGGCTTTAGGGTTTTTAGCTTTAGGGTTGTAAGGATTTTTCGGTTTAGGGCTTTAGGGTTTTTAGTATTAGGGTTGTAAGGCTTTTTAGGTTTAGGGCTTTAGGGTTTTTAGGGTTAGGGTTGTAAATGTTTTTAGGGTTAGGGTTTTAAGGGATTTTAGGGTTAGGGCTTTAGGGTTTTTAGGGTTAGGATTGGAAGGGATTTTAGGGTTAGGGCTTTAGGGTTTTTAGGGTTAGGGCTTTAGGGTTTTTATGGTTAGGGTTGTAAGGATTTATAGGGTTAGGGTCGTAAGGATTTTTAGGGTAAGGTCTTTAAGATCTTTAGGGTTAGGGTTGTAAGGGTTTTTAGGGTTAGGGTTGTAAGGATTTTTAGGGTTAGGGTTGTAAGGATTTTTAGGGTTAGGGTCGTAAATGTTTGTAGGGTTAGGGCTTTAGGGTCTTTAGGTTTAGGGTTGGAAGGGTTTTTAGGGTTAGGGTTGTAAGGGTTTTTAGGGTTAGGGATTTAGGGTTTTTAGGGTTAGGGTTGTAAGGGTTTTTAGGGTTAGAGCTTTAGGGCCTTTAGGGTTAGCGTTGTAAGGATTTTTAGGGTTAGGGTTGTAAGGGTTTTAAGGGTTAGGGCTTTAGCGTCTTTAGGGTAAGGTTTGAAAGGATTTTTAGGGTTAGGGTTGTAAGGGTTTTTAGGGTTAGGGTTTTAGGGTTTTTATGGTTAGGATTGTAAGGGATTTTAGGGTTAGGGCTTTAGGTTTTTTAGGTTTAGGGTTGTAAGGATTTTTCGGTTTAGGGCTTTAGGGTTTTTAGTATTAGGGTTGTAAGGCTTTTTAGGTTTAGGGCTTTAGGGTTTTTAGGGTTAGGGTTGTAAGGGTATTTAGGTTTAGGGTTGTAAGGATTTTTAAGTTTAAGGTTTTAAGGATTTTTAGGGTTAGGGTTGTAAAGGTTTTTCGGGTTAGGGTTGTAAGGGATTTTAGGGTTAGGGCTTTAGGGTTTTTATGGTTAGGATTGTAAGGGATTTTAGGGTTAGGGCTTTAGGGTTTTTAGGGTTAGGGCTTTAAGATCTTTAGGGTTATGTTTGGAAGGGTTTTTAGGGTTAGGGTTGTAAGGGTTTTTAGGGTTAGGGTTGTAAGGATTTTTAGGGTTAGGGTTGTAAGGATTTTTAGGGTTAGGGTCGTAAATGTTTTTAGGGTTAGGGCTTTAGGGTCTTTAGGGTTAGGGTTGGAAGGGTTTTTAGGGTTTGGGTTGTAAGGGTTTTTAGGGTTAGGGTTGTAAGAATTTTTAGGGTTAGGGCAATAGCGTTTTTAGGGTTGTAAGGGTTTATAGGGTTAGGGTTGTAAGGGTTTTTAGGGTTAGGGTTGTAAGGATTTTTAGGGTTAGGGTCGTAAATGTTTTTAGGGTTAGGGCTTTAAGGTTTTTAGGGTTAGGGTTGGAAGGGTTTTTAGGGTTTGGGTTGTAAGGGTTTTTAGGGTTAGGGTTGTAAGAATTTTTAGTGTTAGGGCAATAGAGTTTTTAGGGTTGTAAGGGTTTGTAGGGTAAGGGTTGGAAGGGTTTTTAGGGTTAGGGCTTTAGCGTCTTTAGGGTTAGGGTTGTAAGGGTTTTTAGGGTTAGGGTTGTAAGGATTTTTAAGGTTAATGTTGTAATGATTTTTAGGGTTAGGGTCATAAAGGTTTTTAGGGTTAGGGCTTTAGGGTCTATAGGGTTAGGGTTGGAAGGGTTTTTAGGGTTAGTGCTTTAAGTTTTTTAGGGTTAGGGTTGGAAGGTTTTTTAGAATTCGGGTTATAAGTGTTTTTAGGGTTAGGGTTTTAGGGTCTTTAGGGTTAGGGTTGGAAGAGTTTTTAGTGTTAGGGCTTCAGAATTTTTAGGGTTACGGTTGGAAGGGTTTTAAGGTTAGGGTTGTAAGGGTTTTTAGGGTTAGGGCTTTAGGGTGTTTAGGGTTAGGTTTGTAAGGATTTTTAGGGTTAGGATTGTAAGGGTTTTTAGGGTTAGGGTTGTAAGGGTTTTTAGGGTTAGGGTTGTAAGGCTTTTTAGGGTTAGGGCTTTAGGGTCTTTAGGGTTAGGGTTGTAAGGATTTTCAGGGTTAAGGTTGTAAGGATTTTTAGGTTTAGGGTTGTAAGGGTTTTTAGGGTTAGGGTTGTAAGGCTTTTTAGGGTTAGGGTTCTAAGGGTTTTTAGGGTTATGGTTGTAAGGGATTATAGGGTTAGGGCTTTAGGGTTTTTAGGGTTAGGGCTTGAGGGTTTTTAGAATTAGGTTTGTAAGGGTTTTTAGGGTTAGGGCTTTAGGGTTTTTAGGGTTAGAGTTGTAAGGGTTTATAGGGTTAGGGTTTTAAGGGTTTTTAGGGTTAGGGCTTTAGGGTCTTTAGGGTTAGGGTTGTTAGGGTTTTCAGGGTTAAGGCTGTAAGGAGTTTTAGGGTTAGGGTTGTAAGGCTTTTTAGGGTTAGGGCTTTAGGCTTTTTAGTGTTAGGATTGTAAGGGTTTTAAGGGTTAGGTTTTTAGGTTTTTTATGGTTAGTTTTTTAAGGGATTTTAGGGTTAGGCCTTTAGGTTTAGGGTTTTAAGGAATTTTAGCGTTAGGGTTGTAAGGGTTTTTAGGGTTCTAAGGGTTTTTAGGGTTAGGGTTGTAAGGGTTTTTAAGGTTAAGGTTGTAAGGATTTTTAGTGTTAGGATTGTAAGGGTTTTTAGTGTTTTGGCTTCAGAGGTTTTAGGGTTAGGGTTGGAAGGGTTTTCAGGTTTAAGGTTGTAAGGTTTTTTAGGGTTAGGGTTGTAAGGCTTTTTCGGGTTAGGGCTTTAGGGTCTTTAGCGTTAGGGTTGGAAGGGTTTTTAGGGGTAGGGCTTTAGAGTTTTTAGGGTTGTAAGGGTTTATAGGGTTAGGGTTGTAAGGGATTTTAGGGTTAGGGTTGTAAGGGTTTTTAGGTTTAGGGCTTTAGGGTCTTTAGGGTTAGGGTTGTAAGGATTTTTAGGGTTAGGGTTGTAAGGGTTTTTAGGGTTAGGGCTTTAGGGTTTTTAGGGGGCAGAGCCTAGTAGCCTGCTTCTCTTGCTGAGTCTACGCCCAGCACAGCAGTCAGCAGGATGGGGTTGTGCCTGTCTGATCCCATTCCTTCCAACTCCTGCCCTTCCTGGCCCATTTCCTTCTGGTACCACCTCATGAAGGCATTTTCAGTGGGTCAAAGCATGTCACGTCCTCCTGCTGCACAGGAGCTGCTCTCCTGGGCCTGCCTAAAGCACCTTTGAGTCGCAGACTTCTCATCAGCACTGACTTCTTGCGCGAGCTGCTGGAAATTGTCTAAGAAGCAAGGAAAGCTCAGACGGGTTTTGTTTCCCTCTGGAGGAGGGGAACAAATTTTTTCCTGCTGGAGGTTATGGGACTGTGGCTCTGTGCTGGAGTGCCGAGGACCTGCTGAGCCTGCTTGCTGTCACTTTGTTTTACCTTCTTTGATCCCGTTGGGAAACTTGCCACCACCCAGCACTCAGAGGAACAGCATGGTTGTGTGAAGGAGGTTGTGAGGGCAGACTTGCTTCCTTCTTAAGAAGAGCTTTCTCTGCCTCATGACATCCCCCATGCAAGCGGAGAATTCCTCCCGGTCTCCTGTCCAGCATATCCCAGTTCCTGGCCACCTGCAGCCCCTTCTCCAGGGACATCTGTGCGATCTGTGGCTGTTGTAGGAGTTTAGGGCAGTCATAGGGAATTTCAAGTGGCTCAGACCATGTCCTTAGATCCCAGCTATGGGTCTTCATTGAAGGGGACACGAGTCGTTCCTCAGGCTCCCTTCCCTGCGACCTCTCTGTCTCTGCTGCCTCTCGTGGGACTACAGAGCCCTAATTAGCCCAGGTAGTTTTCCATTTAGCCCTTTGGGTGACGTTCTGAAGCTGCATTTGCTGCCCACCCCTAGCAATGGGCTGTCTGTGAATAATCCCTGTGCTCTCCTGGGCAGGAGGCAGTGGGACATCAGCATGTGACACGAGCCCTGTCACATGCTGCACGGTCCCAAGCAGATATGTCCTGACCATTCCCATCTCCAGTGGCTCTGGGCACCCACAGATAAGAGCTGAATCCATCCCAAGATTCCCTAGAAAATCACCTGATGATCTCATCAACACATGGAAAACACAAGGTTAACAGCAAGCCCTGTTAGGGTGCAATTTCTTGAGAGTATTCTTGACTCCATCAAATGGAAAAAAGTCTCAAACTTCAGACACAGCACTGAAGACATCCCCTTTTATCACAGAGAAGTGAAAAAGGAGTACAGCTCTGACATAAATACATTTAAAGATGGCTTCTGGGACAGAGGGACTGGTTTTGTGCCTCTGGAGGAGTGAGACAAATCCAGACATTCATGTCCAAACAGGGTAGTCCGAGAAAAATGTCCAAAGCACAAGAAAACAAACAAACAAACTGCAACAACAGCAAAAGAAGGGAATAAATATGGGTGGCTTAGTCCTGCTGAAGTACTGCCAACAGAATCAGTTTTTTCAGGGAATCCTTCAGCTCCTGGTTCCTCATGCTGTAGATGAGGGGATTCAGCGTTGGAGGCACCACCGAGTACAGGACTGCCAGCACCAGATCCAGGGATGAGGAGGAGATGGAGTGGGGCCTCAGGTAGGCAACTGTGCCAGTGCTGATGAACAGGGAGACCACGGCGAGGTGAGGGAGGCACGTGGAAAAGGCTTTGTGCCGGCCCTGCTCTGAGGGCATCCTCAGCACAGCCCTGAAGATCTGCACATAGGACAGGACAATGAAAACAAAACACCCAAATGCTAAACAAAGACTAACCGCAATGACCCAAAGTTCCCTGAGGTAGGCATCCGAGCAGGAGAGCCTGAGGATCTGGGGGACTTCACAGAAGAACTGGTCCAGGGCGTTGCCTTGGCACAGTGGTATGGAAAATGTATTGGCCGTGTGCAGCACGGAATAGAAAAAACTTCCACCCCAGGCAGCTGCTGCTGCTTTCATACAAGCTCTACTGCTCATAAAGGTCCCGTAGTGCAGGGGTTTGCAGATGGCAACGTAGCGGTCATAGGCCATGACGGTGAGAAGGGAATATTCTGCTCCAAGCAAGAAGAAGAGAAAAAAGACTTGGGCAACACACCCTGAGTAGGAGATGGTCCTGGTGTCCCACAAAGCAATGACCATGGCTTTGGGGACAGTGGTGGCGATGCAGCCCAGGTCGAGGAGGGCGAGGTTGAGGAGGAAGAAGTACATGGGGGTGTGGAGGCGGTGGTTGCAGGCTACACCTGTGAGGATGAGGCCGTTGCCCAGGAGGGCAGCCAGGTAGATGCCCAGGAAGAGCCCGAAGTGCAGGAGCTGCAGCTCGCGTGTGTCTGAGAATGGCAGGAGGAGGAACTCTGTGGGGAAGCTGCTGTTGGACATTTGCTGCCTCTGCACATGGTTGCCTACCTGTGGAGGAAAAGACAGAGACAAGTTAGAGACTTATCCGAGCAAAACCTCTACCATTCTTCAAAGAAAGCTGCTCAACAAGACACGCTGCCTCTTCCCTGTGAGCTCTGTTTTTTTTTTTGTTTGTTTGTTTTTTTTTTTGTTTTGTTTTTTTGAGTTTAAAGTTGTCTCAGAGATCAGGCAGATCCTCTCTGGGCTCAGCAGGAATTTGTACTTTCCTACAGTGTCTGGTAAAGAGCACCAGAGACGTATCTCAGGTGCCCACTAGCCAGAGGTATCTCCCTATTTGCAAGTGTTGAGCAGGATATCCCACAATCCCACAAGAAACAATGAAGGTGTTTTTGGTGCTGTCTGTAGGCTAAGGGTTGTGAAGGGAAATTAGAAGGTTCCTCACAGAGCCACAATTCTATTTCAGTGTAATGATCTCTGAGGTTCAGTCACTCGTACAAACCTGACAATTCCATTATGATCCCAGTGATTGCCCCCTTAGCAGGAAAGTGAAAGCAGAGATCCTAGAGAGTGCTTTCCCTTCAGGAAGCTCCTGCCTTGGTCTTCCCTGTCAAGAATCTCCCCCCGAGATGCCCTGGGGTGCTGTGGAGCTGTGAGCAGCCTGCCTTAGGCAGCAACCTCTGGGCAGCAGCAAAGTCCTGCCATGTCAGGAGGCCTCCTTCACACAATCACACAATGTCCAGGGTTGGAATGGACCTCTGAAGATCATCTAGTCCAATCCCCCCACCAAGCAGGATCACCTAAGGCACATTGCACAGAATGGTACCCAGACAGGTTTTGAATATCTTCAGAGGAGGAGATTCCACAACATCTCTGGGCAACCCATTCCAGGGCTCTGTCACCCTCACAGTAAAGAAGTGCTCCCTCATATTCAGCTGGAGCTTCCTGTGCTTCAGTTTGTGCCCATTGTCTCTCGTGCTGTCTTTGGGCACAAATGAAGAGAAACTTGCTCCATGCTCTCAACACCCTCCCCTCAGATATTCATATACATTAATGAGGTTTCCCTTCATTCTTCTATTTTCAAAGCTAAACAGGCGGAGCTCTCTCACCCAGTCCTCATACAACAGGAGCTACAGGCATCTAATAATCTCATTTTAGTAGCCCTCTTCTGAACTTGCTCCAGTAGTTCTATGTCTCTCTTGTACGGGGTAGTGCTGAACTGGACACAGTACTGGAGGTATAAACTTCCACCCACCGCTTCTCCCCGCAGCGCCCTGGGCGGCTCTCCCGGCAGGCTGAGTGCTGAGCCTGGAAGGCGTCAGAGGCCCTGCCCCGGCACACAGCCCCTGGGGCACAGCAGGGACCCTGCTCTGCACCACAGCCCTGAGCACCCCTGCCTGCACCGTGGCTACACAGCCTACAGCCAGCCCCATGAGGCAGAACCCTCGTGTCCTGTCCTTCTGACAGCTTTGGCAGGTAGTCCCTGCTCTGGAGCTTGTCATTTTCTTCTCCAAAGAAACTCTGAGAGTCCTCCTGAAAGCTCCTACAGGCTGTGGGATTTGCCAGCAAATCTGGAGATGGCACCAGGAACAACAGCTGTGTGTTGCCCTGCAGCCACAGACTTACCCTGTTCAGGCTGTGAAGATTTTTCCTGCAGTGAGCTCTCAGCATCCCCCCTTCACGCTGCCTTTAACATCTCCCTCCCTTCTCCCAGCCACCCTTGTCCCCTGCAGGCAGTGCCCCCAGCCCTGCTGTGCTGTGCAGAGGAGCTGCTCCTGGGCAGAGCTGTCTCTCTGCAGTGCTGCCCGCTTGCCAGGAGCTCCCCTTGTAAGGGTTTATAGGGTTAGGGTTGTAAGGGTTTTTAGGGTTTGGGTTGTAAGTGTTTTTAGGGTTAGGGCTTTAGGGTCTTTAGGGTTAGGGTTGTAAGGATTTTTAGGGTTAGGGTCTTAAAGGTTTTTAGGGATAGGGCTTTAGGGTCCTTAGTGTTAGGGTTGTAAGGATTTTTAGGGTTAGGGTTGTAAGGGTTTTAGGGTTAGGGTTGTAAGGGATTTTAGGGTTAGGGCTTTAGGGTTTTTAGGGTTAGGGCTTGAGGGTTTTTAGAATTAGGGTTGTAATGGTTTTTAGGGTTAGGGTTTTAGGGTTTTTATGGTTAGGATTGTAAGGGATTTTAGGGTTAGGGCTTTAGGGTTTTTATGGTTAGGATTGTAAGGGATTTTAGGGTTAGGGCTTTAGGGTTTTTAGGGTTAGGGTTGTAAGGATTTTTAGGTTTAGGTTCGTAAAGGTTTTTAGGTTTAGGGTCGTAAAGGTTTTTAGGGTTAGGGTTGTAAGGGTTTTTAGTGTTAGGGCTTTAGGGTTTTTAGCTTTAGGGTTGTAAGGATTTTTCGGTTTAGGGCTTTAGGGTTTTTAGTATTAGGGTTGTAAGGCTTTTTAGGTTTAGGGCTTTAGGGTTTTTAGGGTTAGGGTTGTAAGGGTATTTAGGTTTAGGGTTGTAAGGATTTTTAAGGTTAAGGTTTTAAGGATTTTTAGGGTTAGGGTTGTAAAGGTTTATAGGGTTAGGGTTGTAAGGGATTTTAGGGTTAGGGCTTTAGGGTTTTTATGGTTAGGGTTGTAAGGATTTATAGGGTTAGGGTCGTAAGGATTTTTAGGGTAAGGTCTTTAAGATCTTTAGGGTTAGGGTTGTAAGGGTTTTTAGGGTTAGGGTTGTAAGGATTTTTAGGGTTAGGGTTGTAAGGATTTTTAGGGTTAGGGTCGTAAATGTTTGTAGGGTTAGGGCTTTAGGGTCTTTAGGTTTAGGGTTGGAAGGGTTTTTAGGGTTAGGGTTGTAAGGGTTTTTAGGGTTAGGGCTTTAGAGTTTTTAGGGTTAGGGTTGTAAGGGTTTTTAGGGTTAGAGCTTTAGGGCTTTTAGGGTTAGCGTTGTAAGGATTTTTAGGGTTAGGGTTGTAAGGGTTTTAAGGGTTAGGGCTTTAGCGTCTTTAGGGTTAGGTTTGTAAGGATTTTTAGGGTTAGGGTTGTAAGGGTTTTCAGGGTTAGGATTTTAGCGTTTTTGGGGTTAGGGTTGTAAGGGTTTTTAGGGTTAGGGTTCTAAGGGTTTTTAGGGTTAGGGTTGTAAGTATTTTTAAGGTTAAGGTTGTAAGGATTTTTAGGGTTAGGGTCATAAAGGTTTTTAGGGTTAGGGCTTTAGGGTCTATAGGGTTAGGGTTGGAAGGGTTTTTAGGGTTAGGGCTTTAGGGTTTTTAGGGTTAGGGTTGGAAGGGTTTCAAGGTTAGGTTTGTAAGGGTTTTTAGGGTTAGAGCTTTAGGGTTTTTAGGGTTAGCGTTGTAAGGATTTTTAGGGTTAGGGTTGTAAGGGTTTTTAGGGTTAGGGTTGTAAGGGTTTTTAGGGTTTGGGTCTTAAAGGTTTTTAGGGATAGGGCTTTAGGGTCCTTAGTGTTAGGGTTGTAAGGATTTTTAGGGTTAGGGTTGTAAGGGTTTTAGGGTTAGGGTTGTAAGGGATTTTAGGGTTAGGGTTGTAAGGGATTTTAGGGTTAGGGCTTTAGGGTTTTTAGGGTTAGGGCTTGAGGGTTTTTAGAATTAGGGTTGTAATGGTTTTTAGGGTTAGGGTTTTAGGGTTTTTATGGTTAGGATTGTAAGGGATTTTAGGGTTAGGGTTTTAGGGTTTTTATGGTTAGGATTGTAAGGGATTTTAGGGTTAGGGCTTTAGGGTTTTTAGGGTTAGGGTTGTAAGGATTTTTAGGTTTAGGTTCGTAAAGGTTTTTAGGTTTAGGGTCGTAAAGGTTTTTAGGGTTAGGGTTGTAAGGGTTTTTAGTGTTAGGGCTTTAGGGTTTTTAGCTTTATGGTTGTAAGGATTTTTCGGTTTAGGGCTTTAGGATTTTTAGGGTTAGGGTTGTAAGGCTTTTTAGGTTTAGGGCTTTAGGGTTTTTAGGGTTAGGGTTGTAAGGGTATTTAGGTTTAGGGTTGTAAGGATTTTTAAGGTTAAGGTTTTAAGGATTTTTAGGGTTAGGGTTGTAAAGGTTTTTAGGGTTAGGGTTGTAAGGGATTTTAGGGTTAGGGCTTTAGGGTTTTTAGGGTTAGGATTGGAAGGGTTTTTAGGGTTAGGGCTTTAGGGTTTTTATGGTTAGGGTTGTAAGGATTTATAGGGTTAGGGTCGTAAGGATTTTTAGGGTAAGGTCTTTAAGATCTTTAGGGTTAGGGTTGTAAGGGTTTTTAGGGTTAGGGTTGTAAGGATTTTTAGGGTTAGGGTTGTAAGGATTTTTAGGGTTATGGTCGTAAATGTTTGTAGGGTTAGGGCTTTAGGGTCTTTAGGTTTAGGGTTGTAAGGGTTTTTAGGGTTAGGGTTGTAAGGGATTTTAGGGTTAGGGCTTTAGGGTTTTTAGGGTTAGGGTTGTAAGGGTTTTTAGGGTTAGAGCTTTAGGGCCTTTAGGGTTAGCGTTGTAAGGATTTTTAGGGTTAGGGTTGTAAGGGTTTTAAGGGTTAGGGCTTTAGCGTCTTTAGGGTTAGGTTTGTAAGGATTTTTAGGGTTAGGGTTGTAAGGGTTTTCAGGGTTAGGATTTTAGCGTTTTTGGGGTTTGGGTTGTAAGGGTTTTTAGGGTTAGGGTTCTAAGGGTTTTTAGGGTTAGGGTTGTAAGTATTTTTAAGGTTAAGGTTGTAAGGATTTTTAGGGTTAGGGTCATAAAGGTTTTTAGGGTTAGGGCTTTAGGGTCTATAGGGTTAGGGTTGGAAGGGTTTTTAGGGTTAGGGCTTTAGGGTTTTTAGGGTTAGGGTTGGAAGGGTTTCAAGGTTAGGTTTGTAAGGGTTTTTAGGGTTAGAGCTTTAGGGATTTAAGGGTTTGGTTTGTAAGGCTTTTTAGGGTTAGGGTTGTAAGGGTTTTTCGGGTTAGTGCTTTAGGGTCTTTAGGGTTAGCGTTGTAAGGATTTTTAGGGTTAGGGTTGTAAGGGTTTTTAGGGTTAGGGCTTTAGCGTCTTTAGGGTAAGGTTTGAAAGGATTTTTAGGGTTAGGGTTGTAAGGGTTTTTAGGGTTAGGGCTTTAGGGTTTTTAGGGTTAGGGCTTGAGGGTTTTTAGAATTAGGGTTGTAATGGTTTTTAGGGTTAGGGTTTTAGGGTTTTTATGGTTAGGATTGTAAGGGATTTTAGGGTTAGGGCTTTAGGTTTTTTAGGTTTAGGGTTGTAAGGATTTTTCGGTTTAGGGCTTTAGGGTTTTTAATATTAGGGTTGTAAGGCTTTTTAGGTTTAGGGCTTTAAGGTTTTTAGGGTTAGGGTTGTAAGGGTATTTAGGTTTAGGGTTGTAAGGATTTTTAAGTTTAAGGTTTTAAGGATTTTTAGGGTTAGGGTTGTAAAGGTTTTTAGGGTTAGTGTTGTAAGGGATTTTAGGGTTAGGGCTTTAGGGTTTTTATGGTTAGGATTGTAAGGGATTTTAGGGTTAGGGCTTTAGGGTTTTTAGGGTTAGGGCTTTAGGGTTTTTATGGTTAGGGTTGTAAGGCTTTATAGGGTTAGGTTCGTAAGGGTTTTTAGGCTAAGGTCTTTAAGATCTTTAGGGTTAGGTTTGGAATGGTTTTTAGGGTTAGGGTTGTAAGGGTTTTTAGGGTTAGGGTCGTAAATGTTTTTAGGGTTAGGGCTTTAGGGTCTTTAGGGTTAGGGTTGTAAGGGTTTTTAGGGTTAGGGTCGTAAATGTTTTTAGGGTTAGGGCTTTAGGGTCTTTAGGGTTAGGGTTGGAAGGGTTTTTAGGGTTTGGGTTGTAAGGGTTTTTAGGGTTAGGGTTGTAAGAATTTTTAGGGTTAGGGCAATAGAGTTTTTAGGGTTGTAAGGGTTTATAGGGTTAGGGTTGTAAGGGTTTTTAGGGTTAGGGTTGTAAGAATTTTTAGTGTTAGGGCAATAGAGTTTTTAGGGTTGTAAGGGTTTGTAGGGTAAGGGTTGTAAGGGTTTTTAGGGTTAGGGCTTTAGGGTCTTTAGGGTTAGGGTTGTAAGGATTTTTAGGTTTAGGGTTGGAAGGGTTTTTAGGGTTAGGGCTTTAGAGTCTTTAGTGTTAGGCTTCTAAGTGTTTTTAGGGTTAGGGTTGTAAGGATTTTTAAGGTTAATGTTGTAATGATTTTTAGGGTTAGGGTCATAAAGGTTTTTAGGGTTAGGGCTTTAGGGTCTATAGGGTTAGGGTTGGAAGGGTTTTTAGGGTTAGGGCTTTAAGGTTTTTAGGGTTAGGTTTGGAAGGTTTTTTAGAATTCGGGTTATAAGTGTTTTTAGGGTTAGGGTTTTAGGGTCTTTAGGGTTAGGGTTGGAAGAGTTTTTAGTGTTAGGGCTTCAGAATTTTTAGGGTTACGGTTGGAAGGGTTTTAAGGTTAGGGTTGTAAGGGTTTTTAGGGTTAGGGCTTTAGCGTCTTTAGGGTAAGGTTTGAAAGGATTTTTAGGGTTAGGGTTGTAAGGGTTTTTAGGGTTAGGGCTTTAGGGTTTTTAGGGTTAGGGCTTGAGGGTTTTTAGAATTAGGGTTGTAATGGTTTTTAGGGTTAGGGTTTTAGGGTTTTTATGGTTAGGATTGTAAGGGATTTTAGGGTTAGGGCTTTAGGGTTTTTAGGTTTAGGGTTGTAAGGATTTTTCGGTTTAGGGCTTTAGGGTTTTTAGTATTAGGGTTGTAAGGCTTTTTAGGTTTAGGGCTTTAAGGTTTTTAGGGTTAGGGTTGTAAGGGTATTTAGGTTTAGGGTTGTAAGGATTTTTAAGTTTAAGGTTTTAAGGATTTTTAGGGTTAGGGTTGTAAAGGTTTTTAGGGTTAGTGTTGTAAGGGATTTTAGGGTTAGGGCTTTAGGGTTTTTATGGTTAGGATTGTAAGGGATTTTAGGGTTAGGGCTTTAGGGTTTTTAGGGTTAGGGCTTTAGGGTTTTTATGGTTAGGGTTGTAAGGCTTTATAGGGTTAGGTTCGTAAGGGTTTTTAGGCTAAGGTCTTTAAGATCTTTAGGGTTAGGTTTGGAAGGGTTTTTAGGGTTAGGGTTGTAAGGTTTTTTAGGGTTAGGGTTGTAAGGATTTTTAGGGTTAGGGTTGTAAGGATTTTTAGGGTTAGGGTCGTAAATGTTTTTAGGGTTAGGGCTTTAGGGTCTTTAGGGTTAGGGTTGGAAGGGTTTTTAGGGTTTGGGTTGTAAGGGTTTTTAGGGTTAGGGTTGTAAGAATTTTTAGGGTTAGGGCAATAGAGTTTTTAGGGTTGTAAGGGTTTATAGGGTTAGGGTTGTAAGGGTTTTTAGGGTTAGGGTTGTAAGGATTTTTAGGGTTAGGGTCGTAAATGTTTTTAGGGTTAGGGCTTTAAGGTTTTTAGGGTTAGGGTTGGAAGGGTTTTTAGGGTTTGGGTTGTAAGGGTTTTTAGGGTTAGGGTTGTAAGAATTTTTAGTGTTAGGGCAATAGAGTTTTTAGGGTTGTAAGGGTTTGTAGGGTAAGGGTTGTAAGGGTTTTTAGGGTTAGGGCTTTAGGGTCTTTAGGGTTAGGGTTGTAAGGATTTTTAGGTTTAGGGTTGGAAGGGTTTTTAGGGTTAGGGCTTTAGAGTCTTTAGGGTTAGGCTTCTAAGGGTTTTTAGGGTTAGGGTTGTAAGGATTTTTAAGGTTAATGTTGTAATGATTTTTAGGGTTAGGGTCATAAAGGTTTTTAGGGTTAGGGCTTTAGGGTCTATAGGGTTAGGGTTGGAAGGGTTTTTAGGGTTAGGGCTTTAAGGTTTTTAGGGTTAGGGTTGGAAGGTTTTTTAGAATTCGGGTTATAAGTGTTTTTAGGGTTAGGGTTTTAGGGTCTTTAGGGTTAGGGTTGGAAGAGTTTTTAGTGTTAGGGCTTCAGAATTTTTAGGGTTACGGTTGGAAGGGTTTTAAGGTTAGGGTTGTAAGGGTTTTTAGGGTTAGGGCTTTAGCGTCTTTAGGGTAAGGTTTGAAAGGATTTTTAGGGTTAGGGTTGTAAGGGTTTTTAGGGTTAGGGCTTTAGGGTTTTTAGGGTTAGGGCTTGAGGGTTTTTAGAATTAGGGTTGTAATGGTTTTTAGGGTTAGGGTTTTAGGGTTTTTATGGTTAGGATTGTAAGGGATTTTAGGGTTAGGGCTTTAGGGTTTTTAGGTTTAGGGTTGTAAGGATTTTTCGGTTTAGGGCTTTAGGGTTTTTAGTATTAGGGTTGTAAGGCTTTTTAGGTTTAGGGCTTTAAGGTTTTTAGGGTTAGGGTTGTAAGGGTATTTAGGTTTAGGGTTGTAAGAATTTTTAAGTTTAAGGTTTTAAGGATTTTTAGGGTTAGGTTTGTAAAGGTTTTTAGGGTTAGTGTTGTAAGGGATTTTAGGGTTAGGGCTTTAGGGTTTTTATGGTTAGGATTGTAAGGGATTTTAGGGTTAGGGCTTTAGGGTTTTTAGGGTTAGGGCTTTAGGGTTTTTATGGTTAGGGTTGTAAGGCTTTATAGGGTTAGGTTCGTAAGGGTTTTTAGGCTAAGGTCTTTAAGATCTTTAGGGTTAGGTTTGGAAGGGTTTTTAGGGTTAGGGTTGTAAGGGTTTTTAGGGTTAGGGTTGTAAGGATTTTTAGGGTTAGGGTTGTAAGGATTTTTAGGGTTAGGGTCGTAAATGTTTTTAGGGTTAGGTCTTTAGGGTCTTTAGGGTTAGGGTTGGAAGGGTTTTTAGGGTTTGGGTTGTAAGGGTTTTTAGGGTTAGGGTTGTAAGAATTTTTAGGGTTAGGGCAATAGAGTTTTTAGGGTTGTAAGGGTTTATAGGGTTAGGGTTGTAAGGGTTTTTAGGGTTAGGGTTGTAAGGATTTTTAGGGTTAGGGTCGTAAATGTTTTTAGGGTTAGGGTTGGAAGGGTTTTTAGGGTTTGGGTTGTAAGGGTTTTTAGTGTTAGGGTTGTAAGAATTTTTAGTGTTAGGGCAATAGAGTTTTTAGGGTTGTAAGGGTTTGTAGGGTAAGGGTTGTAAGGGTTTTTAGGGTTAGGGCTTTAGGGTCTTTAGGGTTAGGGTTGTAAGGATTTTTAGGGTTAGGGTTGGAAGGGTTTTTAGGGTTAGGGCTTTAGAGTCTTTAGGGTTAGGGTTCTAAGGGTTTTTAGGGTTAGGGTTGTAAGGATTTTTAAGGTTAATGTTGTAATGATTTTTAGGGTTAGGGTCATAAAGGTTTTTAGGGTTAGGGCTTTAGGGTCTATAGGGTTAGGGTTGGAAGGGTTTTTAGGGTTAGGGCTTTAAGGTTTTTAGGGTTAGGGTTGGAAGGTTTTTTAGAATTCGGGTTATAAGTGTTTTTAGGGTTAGGGTTTTAGGGTCTTTAGGGTTAGGGTTGGAAGAGTTTTTAGTGTTAGGGCTTCAGAATTTTTAGGGTTACGGTTGGAAGGGTTTTAAGGTTAGGGTTGTAAGAATTTTTAGGGTTAGGGCTTTAGGGTGTTTAGGGTTAGGTTTGTAAGGATTTTTAGGGTTAGGATTGTAAGGGTTTTTAGGGTTAGGGTTGTAAGGGTTTTTAGGGTTAGGGTTGTAAGGCTTTTTAGGGTTAGGGCTTTAGGGTCTTTAGGGTTAGGGTTGTAAGGATTTTCAGGGTTAAGGTTGTAAGGATTTTTAGGGTTAGGGTTGTAAGGGTTTTTAGGGTTAGGGTTGTAAGGCTTTTTAGGGTTAGGGTTGTAAGGGTTTTTAGGGTTATGGTTGTAAGGGATTATAGGATTGGGGCTTTAGGGTTTTTAGGGTTAGGGCTTGAGGGTTTTTAGAATTAGGGTTGTAAGGGATTTTAGGGTTAGGGCTTTAGGGTTTTTAGGGTTAGAGTTGTAAGGGTTTATAGGGTTAGGGTTGTAAGGGTTTTTAGGGTTAGGGCTTTAGGGTCTTTAGGGTTAGGGTTGTAAGGGATTTTAGGGTTAGGGCTTTAGGGTTTTTAGGGTTAGAGTTGTAAGGGTTTATAGGGTTAGGGTTGTAAGGGTTTTTAGGGTTAGGGCTTTAGGGTCTTTAGGGTTAGGGTTGTAAGGGATTTTAGGGTTAGGGCTTTAGGGTTTTTAGTGTTAGGATTGTAAGGGTTTTAAGGGTTAGGTTTTTAGGTTTTTTATGGTTAGTTTTTTAAGAGATTTTAGGGTTAGGCCTTTAGGTTTAGGGTTTTAAGGAGTTTTAGCGTTAGGGTTGTAAGGGTTTTTAGGGTTCTAAGGGTTTTTAGGGTTAGGGTTGTAAGGGTTTTTAAGGTTAAGGTTGTAAGGATTTTTAGGGTTAGTTTTGTAAGGGATTTTAGTGTTTTGGCTTCAGAGGTTTTAGGGTTAGGGTTGGAAGGGTTTTCAGGTTTAAGGTTGTAAGGTTTTTTAGGTTTAGGGTTGTAAGGCTTTTTCGGGCTAGGGCTTTAGGGTCTTTAGCGTTAGGGTTGGAAGGGTTTTTAGGGGTAGGGCTTTAGAGTTTTTAGGGTTGTAAGGGTTTATAGGGTTAGGGTTGTAAGGGATTTTAGGGTTAGGGTTGTAAGGGTTTTTAGGTTTAGGGCTTTAGGGTCTTTAGGGTTAGGGTTGTAAGGATTTTTAGGGTTAGGGTTGTAAGGGTTTTTAGGGTTAGGGCTTTAGGGTTTTTAGGGGGCAGAGCCTAGTAGCCTGCTTCTCTTGCTGAGTCTACGCCCAGCACAGCAGTCAGCAGGATGGGGTTGTGCCTGTCTGATCCCATTCCTTCCAACTCCTGCCCTTCCTGGCCCATTTCCTTCTGGTACCACCTCATGAAGGCATTTTCAGTGGGTCAAAGCATGTCACGTCCTCCTGCTGCACAGGAGCTGCTCTCCTGGGCCTGCCTAAAGCACCTTTGAGTCGCAGACTTCTCATCAGCACTGACTTCTTGCGCGAGCTGCTGGAAATTGTCTAAGAAGCAAGGAAAGCTCAGACGGGTTTTGTTTCCCTCTGGAGGAGGGGAACAAATTTTTTCCTGCTGGAGGTTATGGGACTGTGGCTCTGTGCTGGAGTGCCGAGGACCTGCTGAGCCTGCTTGCTGTCACTTTGTTTTACCTTCTTTGATCCCGTTGGGAAACTTGCCACCACCCAGCACTCAGAGGAACAGCATGGTTGTGTGAAGGAGGTTGTGAGGGCAGACTTGCTTCCTTCTTAAGAAGAGCTTTCTCTGCCTCATGACATCCCCCATGCAAGCGGAGAATTCCTCCCGGTCTCCTGTCCAGCATATCCCAGTTCCTGGCCACCTGCAGCCCCTTCTCCAGGGACATCTGTGCGATCTGTGGCTGTTGTAGGAGTTTAGGGCAGTCATAGGGAATTTCAAGTGGCTCAGACCATGTCCTTAGATCCCAGCTATGGGTCTTCATTGAAGGGGACACGAGTCGTTCCTCAGGCTCCCTTCCCTGCGACCTCTCTGTCTCTGCTGCCTCTCGTGGGACTACAGAGCCCTAATTAGCCCAGGTAGTTTTCCATTTAGCCCTCTGGGTGACGTTCTGAAGCTGCATTTGCTGCCCACCCCTAGCAATGGGCTGTCTGTGAATAATCCCTGTGCTCTCCTGGGCAGGAGGCAGTGGGACATCAGCATGTGACACGAGCCCTGTCACATGCTGCACGGTCCCAAGCAGATATGTCCTGACCATTCCCATCTCCAGTGGCTCTGGGCACCCACAGATAAGAGCTGAATCCATCCCAAAATTCCCTAGAAAATCACCTGATGATCTCATCAACACATGGAAAACACAAGGTTAACAGCAAGCCCTGTTAGGGTGCAATTTCTTGAGAGTATTCTTGACTCCATCAAATGGAAAAAAGTCTCAAACTTCAGACACAGCACTGAAGACATCCCCTTTTATCACAGAGAAGTGAAAAAGGAGTACAGCTCTGACATAAATACATTTAAAGATGGCTTCTGGGACAGAGGGACTGGTTTTGTGCCTCTGGAGGAGTGAGACAAATCCAGACATTCATGTCCAAACAGGGTAGTCCGAGAAAAATGTCCAAAGCACAAGAAAACAAACAAACAAACTGCAACAACAGCAAAAGAAGGGAATAAACATGGGTGGCTTAGTCCTGCTGAAGTACTGCCAACAGAATCAGTTTTTTCAGGGAATCCTTCAGCTCCTGGTTCCTCATGCTGTAGATGAGGGGATTCAGCGTTGGAGGCACCACCGAGTACAGGACTGCCAGCACCAGATCCAGGGATGAGGAGGAGATGGAGTGGGGCCTCAGGTAGGCAACTGTGCCAGTGCTGATGAACAGGGAGACCACGGCGAGGTGAGGGAGGCACGTGGAAAAGGCTTTGTGCCGGCCCTGCTCTGAGGGCATCCTCAGCACAGCCCTGAAGATCTGCACATAGGACAGGACAATGAAAACAAAACACCCAAATGCTAAACAAAGACTAACCGCAATGACCCAAAGTTCCCTGAGGTAGGCATCCGAGCAGGAGAGCCTGAGGATCTGGGGGACTTCACAGAAGAACTGGTCCAGGGCGTTGCCTTGGCACAGTGGTATGGAAAATGTATTGGCCGTGTGCAGCACGGAATAGAAAAAACTTCCACCCCAGGCAGCTGCTGCTGCTTTCATACAAGCTCTACTGCTCATAAAGGTCCCGTAGTGCAGGGGTTTGCAGATGGCAACGTAGCGGTCATAGGCCATGACGGTGAGAAGGGAATATTCTGCTCCAAGCAAGAAGAAGAGAAAAAAGACTTGGGCAACACACCCTGAGTAGGAGATGGTCCTGGTGTCCCACAAAGCAATGACCATGGCTTTGGGGACAGTGGTGGCGATGCAGCCCAGGTCGAGGAGGGCGAGGTTGAGGAGGAAGAAGTACATGGGGGTGTGGAGGCGGTGGTTGCAGGCTACACCTGTGAGGATGAGGCCGTTGCCCAGGAGGGCAGCCAGGTAGATGCCCAGGAAGAGCCCGAAGTGCAGGAGCTGCAGCTCGCGTGTGTCTGAGAATGGCAGGAGGAGGAACTCTGTGGGGAAGCTGCTGTTGGACATTTGCTGCCTCTGCACATGGTTGCCTACCTGTGGAGGAAAAGACAGAGACAAGTTAGAGACTTATCCGAGCAAAACCTCTACCATTCTTCAAAGAAAGCTGCTCAACAAGACACGCTGCCTCTTCCCTGTGAGCTCTGTTTTTTTTTTGTTTGTTTGTTTTTTTTTTTTTTTGTTTTGTTTTTTTGAGTTTAAAGTTGTCTCAGAGATCAGGCAGATCCTCTCTGGGCTCAGCAGGAATTTGTACTTTCCTACAGTGTCTGGTAAAGAGCACCAGAGACGTATCTCAGGTGCCCACTAGCCAGAGGTATCTCCCTATTTGCAAGTGTTGAGCAGGATATCCCACAATCCCACAAGAAACAATGAAGGTGTTTTTGGTGCTGTCTGTAGGCTAAGGGTTGTGAAGGGAAATTAGAAGGTTCCTCACAGAGCCACAATTCTATTTCAGTGTAATGATCTCTGAGGTTCAGTCACTCGTACAAACCTGACAATTCCATTATGATCCCAGTGATTGCCCCCTTAGCAGGAAAGTGAAAGCAGAGATCCTAGAGAGTGCTTTCCCTTCAGGAAGCTCCTGCCTTGGTCTTCCCTGTCAAGAATCTCCCCCCGAGATGCCCTGGGGTGCTGTGGAGCTGTGAGCAGCCTGCCTTAGGCAGCAACCTCTGGGCAGCAGCAAAGTCCTGCCATGTCAGGAGGCCTCCTTCACACAATCACACAATGTCCAGGGTTGGAATGGACCTCTGAAGATCATCTAGTCCAATCCCCCCACCAAGCAGGATCACCTAAGGCACATTGCACAGAATGGTACCCAGACAGGTTTTGAATATCTTCAGAGGAGGAGATTCCACAACATCTCTGGGCAACCCATTCCAGGGCTCTGTCACCCTCACAGTAAAGAAGTGCTCCCTCATATTCAGCTGGAGCTTCCTGTGCTTCAGTTTGTGCCCATTGTCTCTCGTGCTGTCTTTGGGCACAAATGAAGAGAAACTTGCTCCATGCTCTCAACACCCTCCCCTCAGATATTCATATACATTAATGAGGTTTCCCTTCATTCTTCTATTTTCAAAGCTAAACAGGCGGAGCTCTCTCACCCAGTCCTCATACAACAGGAGCTACAGGCATCTAATAATCTCATTTTAGTAGCCCTCTTCTGAACTTGCTCCAGTAGTTCTATGTCTCTCTTGTACGGGGTAGTGCTGAACTGGACACAGTACTGGAGGTATAAACTTCCACCCACCGCTTCTCCCCGCAGCGCCCTGGGCGGCTCTCCCGGCAGGCTGAGTGCTGAGCCTGGAAGGCGTCAGAGGCCCTGCCCCGGCACACAGCCCCTAGGGCACAGCAGGGACCCTGCTCTGCACCACAGCCCTGAGCACCCCTGCCTGCACCGTGGCTACACAGCCTACAGCCAGCCCCATGAGGCAGAACCCTCGTGTCCTGTCCTTCTGACAGCTTTGGCAGGTAGTCCCTGCTCTGGAGCTTGTCATTTTCTTCTCCAAAGAAACTCTGAGAGTCCTCCTGAAAGCTCCTACAGGCTGTGGGATTTGCCAGCAAATCTGGAGATGGCACCAGGAACAACAGCTGTGTGTTGCCCTGCAGCCACAGACTTACCCTGTTCAGGCTGTGAAGATTTTTCCTGCAGTGAGCTCTCAGCATCCCCCCTTCACGCTGCCTTTAACATCTCCCTCCCTTCTCCCAGCCACCCTTGTCCCCTGCAGGCAGTGCCCCCAGCCCTGCTGTGCTGTGCAGAGGAGCTGCTCCTGGGCAGAGCTGTCTCTCTGCAGTGCTGCCCGCTTGCCAGGAGCTCCCCTTGTAAGGGTTTATAGGGTTAGGGTTGTAAGGGTTTTTAGGGTTTGGGTTGTAAGTGTTTTTAGGGTTAGGGCTTTAGGGTCTTTAGGGTTAGGGTTGTAAGGATTTTTAGGGTTAGGGTCTTAAAGGTTTTTAGGGATAGGGCTTTAGGGTCCTTAGTGTTAGGGTTGTAAGGATTTTTAGGGTTAGGGTTGTAAGGGTTTTAGGGTTAGGGTTGTAAGGGATTTTAGGGTTAGGGTTGTAAGGGATTTTAGGGTTAGGGCTTTAGGGTTTTTAGGGTTAGGGCTTGAGGGTTTTTAGAATTAGGGTTGTAATGGTTTTTAGGGTTAGGGTTTTAGGGTTTTTAGGGTTAGGATTGTAAGGGATTTTAGGGTTAGGGCTTTAGGGTTTTTATGGTTAGGATTGTAAGGGATTTTAGGGTTAGGGCTTTAGGGTTAGGGTTGTAAGGATTTTTAGGTTTAGGTTCGTAAAGGTTTTTAGGTTTAGGGTCGTAAAGGTTTTTAGGGTTAGGGTTGTAAGGGTTTTTAGTGTTAGGGCTTTAGGGTTTTTAGCTTTAGGGTTGTAAGGATTTTTCGGTTTAGGGCTTTAGGGTTTTTAGTATTAGGGTTGTAAGGCTTTTTAGGTTTAGGGCTTTAGGGTTTTTAGGGTTAGGGTTGTAAGGGTATTTAGGTTTAGGGTTGTAAGGATTTTTAAGTTTAAGGTTTTAAGGATTTTTAGGGTTAGGGTTGTAAAGGTTTTTAGGGTTAGGGTTGTAAGGGATTTTAGGGTTAGGGCTTTAGGGATTTATGGTTAGGATTGTAAGGGATTTTAGGGTTAGGGCTTTAGGGTTTTTAGGGTTAGGGTTGTAAGGCTTTATAGGGTTAGGGTCGTAAGGGTTTTTAGGCTAAGGTCTTTAAGATCTTTAGGGTTAGGTTTGGAAGGGTTTTTAGGGTTAGGGTTGTAAGGGTTTTTAGGGTTAGGGTTGTAAGGATTTTTAGGGTTAGGGTTGTAAGGATTTTTAGGGTTAGGGTCGTAAATGTTTTTAGGGTTAGGGCTTTAGGGTCTTTAGGGTTAGGGTTGGAAGGGTTTTTAGGGTTTGGGTTGTAAGGGTTTTTAGGGTTGTAAGAATTTTTAGGGTTAGGGCAATAGAGTTTTTAGGGTTGTAAGGGTTTATAGGGTTAGGGTTGTAAGGGTTTTTAGGGTTAGGGTTGTAAGGATTTTTAGGGTTAGGGTCGTAAATGTTTTTATGGTTAGGGCTTTAAGGTTTTTAGGGTTAGGGTTGGAAGGGTTTTTAGGGTTTGGGTTGTAAGGGTTTTTAGGGTTAGGGTTGTAAGAATTTTTAGTGTTAGGGCAATAGAGTTTTTAGGGTTGTAAGGGTTTGTAGGGTAAGGGTTGTAAGGGTTTTTAGGTTTAGGGCTTTAGGGTCTTTAGGGTTAGGGTTGTAAGGATTTTTAGGGTTAGGGTTGGAAGGGTTTTTAGGGTTAGGGCTTTAGCGTCTTTAGGGTTAGGGTTCTAAGGGTTTTTAGGGTTAGGGTTGTAAGGATTTTTAAGGTTAATGTTGTAATGATTTTTAGGGTTAGGGTCATAAAGGTTTTTAGGGTTAGGGCTTTAGGGTCTATAGGGTTAGGGTTGGAAGGGTTTTTAGGGTTAGGGCTTTAAGGTATTTAGGGTTAGGGTTGGAAGGTTTTTTAGAATTCGGGTTATAAGTGTTTTTAGGGTTAGGGTTTTAGGGTCTTTAGGGTTAGGGTTGGAAGAGTTTTTAGTGTTAGGTCTTCAGAATTTTTAGGGTTACGGTTGGAAGGGTTTTAAGGTTAGGGTTGTAAGGGTTTTTAGGGTTAGGGCTTTAGGGTGTTTAGGGTTAGGTTTGTAAGGATTTTTAGGGTTAGGATTGTAAGGCTTTTTAGGGTTAGGGTTGTAAGGGTTTTTAGGGTTAGGGTTGTAAGGCTTTTTAGGTTTAGGGCTTTAGGGTCTTTAGGGTTAGGGTTGTAAGGATTTTCAGGGTTAAGGTTGTAAGGATTTTTAGGGTTAGGGTTGTAAGGGTTTTTAGGGTTAGGGTTGTAAGGCTTTTTAGGGTTAGGGTTCTAAGGGTTTTTAGGGTTATGGTTGTAAGGGATTATAGGGTTAGGGCTTTAGGGTTTTTTGGGTTAGGGCTTGAGGGTTTTTAGAATTAGGGTTGTAAGGGATTTTAGGGTTAGGGCTTTAGGGTTTTTAGGGTTAGAGTTGTAAGGGTTTATAGGGTTAGGGTTGTAAGGGTTTTTAGGGTTAGGGCTTTAGGGTCTTTAGGGTTAGGGTTGTTAGGGTTTTCAGGGTTAAGGCTGTAAGGAGTTTTAGGGTTAGTGTTGTAAGGCTTTTTAGGGTTAGGGTTTTAGGGTTTTTATGGTTAGGATTGTAAGGGATTTTAGGGTTAGGGCTTTAGGGTTTTTAGTGTTAGGATTGTAAGGGTTTTAAGGGTTAGGTTTTTAGGTTTTTTATGGTTAGTTTTTTAAGGGATTTTAGGGTTAGGCCTTTAGGGTTAGGGTTTTAAGGAGTTTTAGCGTTAGGGTTGTAAGGGTTTTTTGGGTTCTAAGGGTTTTTTGGGTTAGGGTTGTAAGGGTTTTTAAGGTTAAGGTTGTAAGGATTTTTAGTGTTAGGATTGTAAGGGTTTTTAGTGTTTTGGCTTCAGAGGTTTTAGGGTTAGGGTTGGAAGGGTTTTCAGGTTTAAGGTTGTAAGGTTTTTTAGGGTTAGGGTTGTAAGGCTTTTTCGGGTTAGGGCTTTAGGGTCTTTAGGTTTAGGGCTGGAAGGGTTTTTAGGGTTAGGGTTGTAAGGGTTTTTAGGGTTAGGGCTTTAGGGTTTTTAGGGTTAGGGTTGTAAGGGTTTTTAGGGTTAGAGCTTTAGGGCCTTTAGGGTTAGCGTTGTAAGGATTTTTAGGGTTAGGGTTGTAAGGGTTTTAAGGGTTAGGGCTTTAGCGTCTTTAGGGTTAGGTTTGTAAGGATTTTTAGGGTTAGGGTTGTAAGGGTTTTCAGGGTTAGGGTTTTAGCGTTTTTGGGGTTAGGGTTGTAAGGGTTTTTAGGGTTAGGGTTCTAAGGGTTTTTAGGGTTAGGGTTTTAAGTATTTTTAAGGTTAAGGTTGTAAGGATTTTTTGGGTTAGGGTCATAAAGGTTTTTAGGGTTAGGGCTTTAGGGTCTATAGGGTTAGGGTTGGAAGGGTTTTTAGGGTTAGGGCTTTAGGGTTTTTAGGGTTAGGGTTGGAAGGGTTTCAAGGTTAGGTTTGTAAGGGTTTTTAGGGTTAGAGCTTTAGGGTTTTTAGGGTTTGGTTTGTAAGGCTTTTTAGGGTTAGTGTTGTAAGGGTTTTTAGGGTTAGTGCTTTAGGGTCTTTAGGGTTAGCGTTGTAAGGATTTTTAGGGTTAGGGTTGTAAGGGTTTTTAGGGTTAGGGCTTTAGCGTCTTTAGGGTAAGGTTTGAAAGGATTTTTAGGGTTAGGGTTGTAAGGGTTTTTAGGGTTAGGGCTTTAGGGTTTTTAGGGTTAGGGCTTGAGGGTTTTTAGAATTAGGGTTGTAATGGTTTTTAGGGTTAGGGTTTTAGGGTTTTTATGGTTAGGATTGTAAGGGATTTTAGGGTTAGGGCTTTAGGGTTTTTAGCTTTAGGGTTGTAAGGATTTTTCGGTTTAGGGCTTTAGGGTTTTTAGTATTAGGGTTGTAAGGCTTTTTAGATTTAGGGCTTTAGGGTTTTTAGGGTTAGGGTTGTAAGGGTATTTAGGTTTAGGGTTGTAAGGATTTTTAAGTTTAAGGTTTTAAGGATTTTTAGGGTTAGGGTTCTAAAGGTTTTTAGGGTTAGTGTTGTAAGGGATTTTAGGGTTAGGGCTTTAGGGTTTTTATGGTTAGGATTGTAAGGGATTTTAGGGTTAGGGCTTTAGGGTTTTTAGGGTTAGGGTTGTAAGGCTTTATAGGGTTAGGTTCGTAAGGGTTTTTAGGCTAAGGTCTTTAAGATCTTTAGGGTTAGGTTTGGAAGGGTTTTTAGGGTTAGGGTTGTAAGGGTTTTTAGGGTTAGGGTTGTAAGGATTTTTAGGGTTAGGATTGTAAGGATTTTTAGGGTTAGGGTCGTAAATGTTTTTAGGGTTAGGGCTTTAGGGTCTTTAGGGTTAGGGTTGTAAGGGTTTTTAGGGTTGTAAGAATTTTTAGGGTTAGGGCAATAGAGTTTTTAGGGTTGTAAGGGTTTATAGGGTTAGGGTTGTAAGGGTTTTTAGGGTTAGGGTTGTAAGGATTTTTAGGGTTAGGGTCGTAAATGTTTTTAGGGTTAGGGCTTTAAGGTTTTTAGGGTTAGGGTTGGAAGGGTTTTTAGGGTTTGGGTTGTAAGGGTTTTTAGGGTTAGGGTTGTAAGAATTTTTAGTGTTAGGGCAATAGTGTTTTTAGGGTTGTAAGGGTTTGTAGGGTAAGGGTTGTAAGGGTTTTTAGGTTTAGGGCTTTAGGGTCTTTAGGGTTAGGGTTGTAAGGATTTTTAGGGTTAGGGTTGGAAGGGTTTTTAGGGTTAGGGCTTTAGCGTCTTTAGGGTTAGGGTTCTAAGGGTTTTTAGGGTTAGGGTTGTAAGGATTTTTAAGGTTAATGTTGTAATGTTTTTTAGGGTTAGGGTCATAAAGGTTTTTAGGGTTAGGGCTTTAGGGTCTATAGGGTTAGGGTTGGAAGGGTTTTTAGGGTTAGGGCTTTAAGGTTTTTAGGGTTAGGGTTGGAAGGTTTTTTAGAATTCGGGTTATAAGTGTTTTTAGTGTTAGGGTTTTAGGGTCTTTAGGGTTAGGGTTGGAAGAGTTTTTAGTGTTAGGTCTTCAGAATTTTTAGGGTTACGGTTGGAAGGGTTTTAAGGTTAGGGTTGTAAGGGTTTTTAGGGTTAGGGCTTTAGGGTGTTTAGGGTTAGGTTTGTAAGGATTTTTAGGGTTAGGATTGTAAGGGTTTTTAGGGTTAGGTTTGTAAGGGTTTTTAGGGTTAGGGTATTAAGGCTTGTTAGGGTTAGGGCTTTAGGGTCTTTAGGGTTAGGGTTGTAAGGATTTTCAGGGTTAAGGTTGTAAGGATTTTTAGGGTTAGGGTTGAAAGGGTTTTTAGGGTTAGGGTTGTAAGGCTTTTTAGGGTTAGGGTTCTAAGGGTTTTTAGGGTTATGGTTGTAAGGGATTATAGGGTTAGGGCTTTAGGGTTTTTTGGGTTAGGGCTTGAGGGTTTTTAGAATTAGGGTTGTAAGGGATTTTAGGGTTAGGGCTTTAGGGTTTTTAGGGTTAGAGTTGTAAGGGTTTATAGGGTTAGGGTTGTAAGGGTTTTTAGGGTTAGGGCTTTAGGGTCTTTAGGGTTAGGGTTGTTAGGGTTTTCAGGGTTAAGGCTGTAAGGAGTTTTAGGGTTAGGGTTGTAAGGCTTTTTAGGGTTAGGGTTTTAGGGTTTTTATGGTTAGGATTGTAAGGGATTTTAGGGTTAGGGCTTTAGGGTTTTTAGTGTTAGGATTGTAAGGGTTTTAAGGGTTAGGTTTTCAGGTTTTTTATGGTTAGTTTTTTAAGGGATTTTAGGGTTAGGCCTTAAGGGTTAGGGTTTTAAGGAGTTTTAGCGTTAGGGTTGTAAGGGTTTTTAGGGTTCTAAGGGTTTTTAGGGTTAGGGTTGTAAGGGTTTTTAAGGTTAAGGTTGTAAGGATTTTTAGTGTTAGGATTGTAAGGGTTTTTAGTGTTTTGGCTTCAGAGGTTTTAGGGTTAGGGTTGGAAGGGTTTTCAGGTTTAAGGTTGTAAGGTTTTTTAGGGTTAGGGTTGTAAGGCTTTTTCGGGTTAGGGCTTTAGGGTCTTTAGCGTTAGGGTTGGAAGGGTTTTTAGGGGTAGGGCTTTAGAGTTTTTAGGGTTGTAAGGGTTTATAGGGTTAGGGTTGTAAGGGATTTTAGGGTTAGGGTTGTAAGGGTTTTTAGGTTTAGGGCTTTAGGGTCTTTAGGGTTAGGGTTGTAAGGATTTTTAGGGTTAGGGTTGTAAGGGTTTTTAGGGTTAGGGCTTTAGGGTTTTTAAGGGGTAGAGCCTAGTAGCCTGCTTCTCTTGCTGAGTCTACGCCCAGCACAGCAGTCAGCAGGATGGGGTTGTGCCTGTCTGATCCCATTCCTTCCAACTCCTGCCCTTCCTGGCCCATTTCCTTCTGGTACCACCTCATGAAGGCATTTTCAGTGGGTCAAAGCATGTCACGTCCTCCTGCTGCACAGGAGCTGCTCTCCTGGGCCTGCCTAAAGCACCTTTGAGTCGCAGACTTCTCATCAGCACTGACTTCTTGCGCGAGCTGCTGGAAATTGTCTAAGAAGCAAGGAAAGCTCAGACGGGTTTTGTTTCCCTCTGGAGGAGGGGAACAAATTTTTTCCTGCTGGAGGTTATGGGACTGTGGCTCTGTGCTGGAGTGCCGAGGACCTGCTGAGCCTGCTTGCTGTCACTTTGTTTTACCTTCTTTGATCCCGTTGGGAAACTTGCCACCACCCAGCACTCAGAGGAACAGCATGGTTGTGTGAAGGAGGTTGTGAGGGCAGACTTGCTTCCTTCTTAAGAAGAGCTTTCTCTGCCTCATGACATCCCCCATGCAAGCGGAGAATTCCTCCCGGTCTCCTGTCCAGCATATCCCAGTTCCTGGCCACCTGCAGCCCCTTCTCCAGGGACATCTGTGCGATCTGTGGCTGTTGTAGGAGTTTAGGGCAGTCATAGGGAATTTCAAGTGGCTCAGACCATGTCCTTAGATCCCAGCTATGGGTCTTCATTGAAGGGGACACGAGTCGTTCCTCAGGCTCCCTTCCCTGCGACCTCTCTGTCTCTGCTGCCTCTCGTGGGACTACAGAGCCCTAATTAGCCCAGGTAGTTTTCCATTTAGCCCTTTGGGTGACGTTCTGAAGCTGCATTTGCTGCCCACCCCTAGCAATGGGCTGTCTGTGAATAATCCCTGTGCTCTCCTGGGCAGGAGGCAGTAGGACATCAGCATGTGACACGAGCCCTGTCACATGCTGCACAGTCCCAAGCAGATATGTCCTGACCATTCCCATCTCCAGTGGCTCTGGGCACCCACAGATAAGAGCTGAATCCATCCCAAAATTCCCTAGAAAATCACCTGATGATCTCATCAACACATGGAAAACACAAGGTTAACAGCAAGCCCTGTTAGGGTGCAATTTCTTGAGAGTATTCTTGACTCCATCAAATGGAAAAAAGTCTCAAACTTCAGACACAGCACTGAAGACATCCCCTTTTATCACAGAGAAGTGAAAAAGGAGTACAGCTCTGACATAAATACATTTAAAGATGGCTTCTGGGACAGAGGGACTGGTTTTGTGCCTCTGGAGGAGTGAGACAAATCCAGACATTCATGTCCAAACAGGGTAGTCCGAGAAAAATGTCCAAAGCACAAGAAAACAAACAAACAAACTGCAACAACAGCAAAAGAAGGGAATAAACATGGGTGGCTTAGTCCTGCTGAAGTACTGCCAACAGAATCAGTTTTTTCAGGGAATCCTTCAGCTCCTGGTTCCTCATGCTGTAGATGAGGGGATTCAGCGTTGGAGGCACCACCGAGTACAGGACTGCCAGCACCAGATCCAGGGATGAGGAGGAGATGGAGTGGGGCCTCAGGTAGGCAACTGTGCCAGTGCTGATGAACAGGGAGACCACGGCGAGGTGAGGGAGGCACGTGGAAAAGGCTTTGTGCCGGCCCTGCTCTGAGGGCATCCTCAGCACAGCCCTGAAGATCTGCACATAGGACAGGACAATGAAAACAAAACACCCAAATGCTAAACAAAGACTAACCGCAATGACCCAAAGTTCCCTGAGGTAGGCATCCGAGCAGGAGAGCCTGAGGATCTGGGGGACTTCACAGAAGAACTGGTCCAGGGCGTTGCCTTGGCACAGTGGTATGGAAAATGTATTGGCCGTGTGCAGCACGGAATAGAAAAAACTTCCACCCCAGGCAGCTGCTGCTGCTTTCATACAAGCTCTACTGCTCATAAAGGTCCCGTAGTGCAGGGGTTTGCAGATGGCAACGTAGCGGTCATAGGCCATGACGGTGAGAAGGGAATATTCTGCTCCAAGCAAGAAGAAGAGAAAAAAGACTTGGGCAACACACCCTGAGTAGGAGATGGTCCTGGTGTCCCACAAAGCAATGACCATGGCTTTGGGGACAGTGGTGGCGATGCAGCCCAGGTCGAGGAGGGCGAGGTTGAGGAGGAAGAAGTACATGGGGGTGTGGAGGCGGTGGTTGCAGGCTACACCTGTGAGGATGAGGCCGTTGCCCAGGAGGGCAGCCAGGTAGATGCCCAGGAAGAGCCCGAAGTGCAGGAGCTGCAGCTCGCATGTGTCTGAGAATGGCAGGAGGAGGAACTCTGTGGGGAAGCTGCTGTTGGACATTTGCTGCCTCTGCACATGGTTGCCTACCTGTGGAGGAAAAGACAGAGACAAGTTAGAGACTTATCCGAGCAAAACCTCTACCATTCTTCAAAGAAAGCTGCTCAACAAGACACGCTGCCTCTTCCCTGTGAGCTCTGTTTTTTTTTTTTGTTTGTTTTTTTTTTTTTTTTTTTGTTTTGTTTTTTTGAGTTTAAAGTTGTCTCAGAGATCAGGCAGATCCTCTCTGGGCTCAGCAGGAATTTGTACTTTCCTACAGTGTCTGGTAAAGAGCACCAGAGACGTATCTCAGGTGCCCACTAGCCAGAGGTATCTCCCTATTTGCAAGTGTTGAGCAGGATATCCCACAATCCCACAAGAAACAATGAAGGTGTTTTTGGTGCTGTCTGTAGGCTAAGGGTTGTGAAGGGAAATTAGAAGGTTCCTCACAGAGCCACAATTCTATTTCAGTGTAATGATCTCTGAGGTTCAGTCACTCGTACAAACCTGACAATTCCATTATGATCCCAGTGATTGCCCCCTTAGCAGGAAAGTGAAAGCAGAGATCCTAGAGAGTGCTTTCCCTTCAGGAAGCTCCTGCCTTGGTCTTCCCTGTCAAGAATCTCCCCCCGAGATGCCCTGGGGTGCTGTGGAGCTGTGAGCAGCCTGCCTTAGGCAGCAACCTCTGGGCAGCAGCAAAGTCCTGCCATGTCAGGAGGCCTCCTTCACACAATCACACAATGTCCAGGGTTGGAATGGACCTCTGAAGATCATCTAGTCCAATCCCCCCACCAAGCAGGATCACCTAAGGCACATTGCACAGAATGGTACCCAGACAGGTTTTGAATATCTTCAGAGGAGGAGATTCCACAACATCTCTGGGCAACCCATTCCAGGGCTCTGTCACCCTCACAGTAAAGAAGTGCTCCCTCATATTCAGCTGGAGCTTCCTGTGCTTCAGTTTGTGCCCATTGTCTCTCGTGCTGTCTTTGGGCACAAATGAAGAGAAACTTGCTCCATGCTCTCAACACCCTCCCCTCAGATATTCATATACATTAATGAGGTTTCCCTTCATTCTTCTATTTTCAAAGCTAAACAGGCGGAGCTCTCTCACCCAGTCCTCATACAACAGGAGCTACAGGCATCTAATAATCTCATTTTAGTAGCCCTCTTCTGAACTTGCTCCAGTAGTTCTATGTCTCTCTTGTACGGGGTAGTGCTGAACTGGACACAGTACTGGAGGTATAAACTTCCACCCACCGCTTCTCCCCGCAGCGCCCTGGGCGGCTCTCCCGGCAGGCTGAGTGCTGAGCCTGGAAGGCGTCAGAGGCCCTGCCCCGGCACACAGCCCCTGGGGCACAGCAGGGACCCTGCTCTGCACCACAGCCCTGAGCACCCCTGCCTGCACCGTGGCTACACAGCCTACAGCCAGCCCCATGAGGCAGAACCCTCGTGTCCTGTCCTTCTGACAGCTTTGGCAGGTAGTCCCTGCTCTGGAGCTTGTCATTTTCTTCTCCAAAGAAACTCTGAGAGTCCTCCTGAAAGCTCCTACAGGCTGTGGGATTTGCCAGCAAATCTGGAGATGGCACCAGGAACAACAGCTGTGTGTTGCCCTGCAGCCACAGACTTACCCTGTTCAGGCTGTGAAGATTTTTCCTGCAGTGAGCTCTCAGCATCCCCCCTTCACGCTGCCTTTAACATCTCCCTCCCTTCTCCCAGCCACCCTTGTCCCCTGCAGGCAGTGCCCCCAGCCCTGCTGTGCTGTGCAGAGGAGCTGCTCCTGGGCAGAGCTGTCTCTCTGCAGTGCTGCCCGCTTGCCAGGAGCTCCCCTTGTAAGGGTTTATAGGGTTAGGGTTGTAAGGGTTTTTAGGGTTTGGGTTGTAAGTGTTTTTAGGGTTAGGGCTTTAGGGTCTTTAGGGTTAGGGTTGTAAGGATTTTTAGGGTTAGGGTCTTAAAGGTTCTTAGGGATAGGGCTTTAGGGTCCTTAGTGTTAGGGTTGTAAGGATTTTTAGGGTTAGGGTTGTAAGGGTTTTAGGGTTAGGGTTGTAAGGGATTTTAGGGTTAGGGTTGTAAGGGATTTTAGGGTTAGGGCTTTAGGGTTTTTAGGGTTAGGGCTTGAGGGTTTTTAGAATTAGGGTTGTAATGGTTTTTAGGGTTAGGGTTTTAGGGTTTTTAGGGTTAGGATTGTAAGGGATTTTAGGGTTAGGGCTTTAGGGTTTTTATGGTTAGGATTGTAAGGGATTTTAGGGTTAGGGCTTTAGGGTTTTTAGGGTTAGGGTTGTAAGGATTTTTAGGTTTAGGTTCGTAAAGGTTTTTAGGTTTAGGGTCGTAAAGGTTTTTAGGGTTAGGGTTGTAAGGGTTTTTAGTGTTAGGGCTTTAGGGTTTTTAGCTTTAGGGTTGTAAGGATTTTTCGGTTTAGGGCTTTAGGGTTTTTAGTATTAGGGTTGTAAGGCTTTTTAGGTTTAGGGTTTAGGGTTTTTAGGGTTAGGGTTGTAAAGGTTTTTAGGGTTAGGGTTGTAAGGGATTTTAGGGTTAGGGCTTTAGGGTTTTTAGGGTTAGGATTGGAAGGGATTTTAGGGTTAGGGCTTTAGGGTTTTTAGGGTTAGGGCTTTAGGGTTTTTATGGTTAGGGTTGTAAGGATTTATAGGGTTAGGGTCGTAAGGATTTTTAGGGTAAGGTCTTTAAGATCTTTAGGGTTAGGGTTGTAAGGGTTTTTAGGGTTAGGGTTGTAAGGATTTTAGGGTTAGGGTTGTAAGGATTTTTAGGGTTTGGGTCGTAAATGTTTTTAGGGTTAGGGTTTTAGGGTCTTTAGGTTTAGGGTTGGAAGGGTTTTTAGGGTTAGGGTTGTAAGGGTTTTCAGGGTTAGGATTTTAGCGTTTTTGGGGTTAGGGTTGTAAGGGTTTTTAGGGTTAGGGTTCTAAGGGTTTTTAGGGTTAGGGTTGTAAGTATTTTTAAGGTTAAGGTTGTAAGGATTTTTAGGGTTAGGGTCATAAAGGTTTTTAGGGTTAGGGCTTTAGGGTCTATAGGGTTAGGGTTGGAAGGGGTTTTAGGGTTAGGGCTTTAGGGTTTTTAGGGTTAGGGTTGGAAGGGTTTCAAGGTTAGGTTTGTAAGGGTTTTTAGGGTTAGAGCTTTAGGGTTTTTAGGGTTTGGTTTGTAAGGCTTTTTAGGGTTAGGGTTGTAAGGGTTTTTAGGGTTAGTGCTTTAGGGTCTTTAGGGTTAGCGTTGTAAGGATTTTTAGGGTTAGGGTTGTAAGGGTTTTTAGGGTTAGGGCTTTAGCGTCTTTAGGGTAAGGTTTGAAAGGATTTTTAGGGTTAGGGTTGTAAGGGTTTTTAGGGTTAGGGCTTTACGATTTTTAGGGTTAGGGCTTGAGGGTTTTTAGAATTAGGGTTGTAATGGTTTTTAGGGTTAGGGTTTTAGGGTTTTTATGGTTAGGATTGTAAGGGATTTTAGGGTTAGGGCTTTAGGGTTTTTAGGTTTAGGGTTGTAAGGATTTTTCGGTTTAGGGCTTTAGGGTTTTTAGTATTAGGGTTGTAAGGCTTTTTAGGTTTAGGGCTTTAGGGTTTTTAGGGTTAGGGTTGTAAGGGTATTTAGGTTTAGGGTTGTAAGGATTTTTAAGTTTAAGGTTTTAAGGATTTTTAGGGTTAGGTTTGTAAAGGTTTTTATGGTTAGGATTGTAAGGGATTTTAGGGTTAGGGATTTAGGGTTTTTAGGGTTAGGGCTTTAGGGTTTTTATGGTTAGGGTTGTAAGGCTTTATAGGGTTAGGGTCGTAAGGGTTTTTAGGCTAAGGTCTTTAAGATCTTTAGGGTTAGGTTTGGAAGGGTTTTTAGGGTTAGTGTTGTAAGGGTTTTTAGGGTAAGGGTTGTAAGGTTTTTTAGGGTTAGGGTTGTAAGGATTTTTAGGGTTAGGGTCGTAAATGTTTTTAGGGTTAGGGCTTTAGGGTCTTTAGGGTTAGGGTTGGAAGGGTTTATAGGGTTAGGGTTGTAAGGGTTTTTAGGGTTAGGGTTGTAAGGATTTTTAGGGTTAGGGTCGTAAATGTTTTAGGGTTAGGGCTTTAAGGTTTTTAGGGTTAGGGTTGGAAGGGTTTTTAGGGTTTGGGTTGTAAGGGTTTTTAGGGTTAGGGTTGTAAGGATTTTTAGTGTTAGTGCAATAGAGTTTTTAGGGTTGTAAGGGTTTGTAGGGTAAGGGTTGTAAGGGTTTTTAGGGTTAGGGTTGTAAAGGTTTTAGGGTTAGGGTCGTAAAGGTTTTTAGGTTTAGGGCTTTAGGGTCTTTAGGGTTAGGGTTGTAAGGATTTTTAGGGTTAGGGTTGGAAGGGTTTTTAGGGTTAGGGCTTTAGCGTCTTTAGGGTTAGGGTTCTAAGGGTTTTTAGGGTTAGGGTTGTAAGGATTTTTAAGGTTAGGGTTGTAAGGTTTTTTAGGGTTAGGGCTTTAGGGTCTTTAGGGTTAGGTTTTTAAGCATTTTTAGGGTTAGGGTTGTAAGGGTTTTTAGGGTTAGGGCTTTAGGGTTTTTAGGGTTAGGGCTTGAGGGTTTTTAGAATTAGGTTTGTAAGGGTTTTTAGGGTTAAAGTTGGAAGGGTTTTTAGGGTTAGTGTTGTAAGGGTTTTTAGGGTTAGGGTTGTAAGGGTTTTTAGGGTTAAGGTTGTAAGGATTTTTAGGGTTAGGATTGTAAGGGATTTTAGGGTTAGGGCTTTAGGGTTTTTAGGCTTAGGGTTGTAAGGATTATTAGGGTTAGAGTTGTAAGGGTTTTTAGGGTTAGTGTTGTAAGGGTTTTTAGGGTTAGGGTTGTAAGGATTTTTAGGGTTAGGGTTGTAAGGGATTTTAGGGTTAGGGTTGTAAGGGATTTTAGGGTTAGGGTTGTAAGGGTTTTTAGGGCTAGGGTTGTAAGGATTTTTAATGTTAAGGTTGTAAGGATTTTTAGGGTTAGTGTTGTAAGGGTTTTTAGGGTTAGGGTTGTAAGGTATTTTAGGGTTAGGGTTCTAAGGGTTTTTAGGGTTAGGGTTGTAAGGGATTTTAGGGTTAGGGCTTTAGGGTTTTTAGGGTTAGGGCTTGAGGGTTTTTAGAATTAGGGTTGTAAGGGATTTTAGGGTTAGGGCTTTAGGGTTTTTAGGGTTAGAATTGTAAGGGTTTATAGGGTTAGGGTTGTAAGGGTTTTTAGGGTTAGGGCTTTAGGGTCTTTAGGGTTAGGGTTGTTAGGGTTTTCAGGGTTAAGGCTGTAAGGAGTTTTAGGGTTAGGGTTGTAAGGCTTTTTAGGGTTAGGGTTTTAGGGTTTTTATGGTTAGGATTGTAAGGGATTTTAGGGTTAGGGCTTTAGGGTTTTTAGTGTTAGGATTGTAAGGGTTTTAAGGGTTAGGTTTTTAGGTTTTTTATGGTTAGTTTTTTAAGGGATTTTAGGGTTAGGCCTTTAGGGTTAGGGTTTTAAGGAGTTTTAGCGTTAGGGTTGTAAGGGTTTTTAGGGTTCTAAGGGTTTTTAGGGTTAGGGTTGTAAGGGTTTTTAAGGTTAAGGTTGTAAGGATTTTTAGTGTTAGGATTGTAAGGGTTTTTAGTGTTTTGGCTTCAGAGGTTTTAGGGTTAGGGTTGGAAGGGTTTTCAGGTTTAAGGTTGTAAGGTTTTTTAGGGTTAGGGTTGTAAGGCTTTTTCGGGTTAGGGCTTTAGGGTCTTTAGGTTTAGGGTTGGAAGGGTTTTTAGGGTTCTGGTTGGAAGGATTTTTAGTGTTAGGATTGTAAGGGTTTTTAGTGTTAGGGCTTTAGGTTTTTTAGGGTTAGGGTTGTAAGGGTTTTTAGTTTTAGGGCTTTAGGGTCTTTAGGGTTAGGGTTGTAAGGATTTTTAGGGTTAGGGTTGTAAGGGTTTTTAGGGTTAGGGCTTTAGGGTTTTTAGGGGGCAGAGCCTAGTAGCCTGCTTCTCTTGCTGAGTCTACGCCCAGCACAGCAGTCAGCAGGATGGGGTTGTGCCTGTCTGATCCCATTCCTTCCAACTCCTGCCCTTCCTGGCCCATTTCCTTCTGGTACCACCTCATGAAGGCATTTTCAGTGGGTCAAAGCATGTCACGTCCTCCTGCTGCACAGGAGCTGCTCTCCTGGGCCTGCCTAAAGCACCTTTGAGTCGCAGACTTCTCATCAGCACTGACTTCTTGCGCGAGCTGCTGGAAATTGTCTAAGAAGCAAGGAAAGCTCAGACGGGTTTTGTTTCCCTCTGGAGGAGGGGAACAAATTTTTTCCTGCTGGAGGTTATGGGACTGTGGCTCTGTGCTGGAGTGCCGAGGACCTGCTGAGCCTGCTTGCTGTCACTTTGTTTTACCTTCTTTGATCCCGTTGGGAAACTTGCCACCACCCAGCACTCAGAGGAACAGCATGGTTGTGTGAAGGAGGTTGTGAGGGCAGACTTGCTTCCTTCTTAAGAAGAGCTTTCTCTGCCTCATGACATCCCCCATGCAAGCGGAGAATTCCTCCCGGTCTCCTGTCCAGCATATCCCAGTTCCTGGCCACCTGCAGCCCCTTCTCCAGGGACATCTGTGCGATCTGTGGCTGTTGTAGGAGTTTAGGGCAGTCATAGGGAATTTCAAGTGGCTCAGACCATGTCCTTAGATCCCAGCTATGGGTCTTCATTGAAGGGGACACGAGTCGTTCCTCAGGCTCCCTTCCCTGCGACCTCTCTGTCTCTGCTGCCTCTCGTGGGACTACAGAGCCCTAATTAGCCCAGGTAGTTTTCCATTTAGCCCTTTGGGTGACGTTCTGAAGCTGCATTTGCTGCCCACCCCTAGCAATGGGCTGTCTGTGAATAATCCCTGTGCTCTCCTGGGCAGGAGGCAGTGGGACATCAGCATGTGACACGAGCCCTGTCACATGCTGCACAGTCCCAAGCAGATATGTCCTGACCATTCCCATCTCCAGTGGCTCTGGGCACCCACAGATAAGAGCTGAATCCATCCCAAAATTCCCTAGAAAATCACCTGATGATCTCATCAACACATGGAAAACACAAGGTTAACAGCAAGCCCTGTTAGGGTGCAATTTCTTGAGAGTATTCTTGACTCCATCAAATGGAAAAAAGTCTCAAACTTCAGACACAGCACTGAAGACATCCCCTTTTATCACAGAGAAGTGAAAAAGGAGTACAGCTCTGACATAAATACATTTAAAGATGGCTTCTGGGACAGAGGGACTGGTTTTGTGCCTCTGGAGGAGTGAGACAAATCCAGACATTCATGTCCAAACAGGGTAGTCCGAGAAAAATGTCCAAAGCACAAGAAAACAAACAAACAAACTGCAACAACAGCAAAAGAAGGGACTAAATATGGGTGGCTTAGTCCTGCTGAAGTACTGCCAACAGAATCAGTTTTTTCAGGGAATCCTTCAGCTCCTGGTTCCTCATGCTGTAGATGAGGGGATTCAGCGTTGGAGGCACCACCGAGTACAGGACTGCCAGCACCAGATCCAGGGATGAGGAGGAGATGGAGTGGGGCCTCAGGTAGGCAACTGTGCCAGTGCTGATGAACAGGGAGACCACGGCGAGGTGAGGGAGGCACGTGGAAAAGGCTTTGTGCCGGCCCTGCTCTGAGGGCATCCTCAGCACAGCCCTGAAGATCTGCACATAGGACAGGACAATGAAAACAAAACACCCAAATGCTAAACAAAGACTAACCGCAATGACCCAAAGTTCCCTGAGGTAGGCATCCGAGCAGGAGAGCCTGAGGATCTGGGGGACTTCACAGAAGAACTGGTCCAGGGCGTTGCCTTGGCACAGTGGTATGGAAAATGTATTGGCCGTGTGCAGCACGGAATAGAAAAAACTTCCACCCCAGGCAGCTGCTGCTGCTTTCATACAAGCTCTACTGCTCATAAAGGTCCCGTAGTGCAGGGGTTTGCAGATGGCAACGTAGCGGTCATAGGCCATGACGGTGAGAAGGGAATATTCTGCTCCAAGCAAGAAGAAGAGAAAAAAGACTTGGGCAACACACCCTGAGTAGGAGATGGTCCTGGTGTCCCACAAAGCAATGACCATGGCTTTGGGGACAGTGGTGGCGATGCAGCCCAGGTCGAGGAGGGCGAGGTTGAGGAGGAAGAAGTACATGGGGGTGTGGAGGCGGTGGTTGCAGGCTACACCTGTGAGGATGAGGCCGTTGCCCAGGAGGGCAGCCAGGTAGATGCCCAGGAAGAGCCCGAAGTGCAGGAGCTGCAGCTCGCGTGTGTCTGAGAATGGCAGGAGGAGGAACTCTGTGGGGAAGCTGCTGTTGGACATTTGATGCCTCTGCACATGGTTGCCTACCTGTGGAGGAAAAGACAGAGACAAGTTAGAGACTTATCCGAGCAAAACCTCTACCATTCTTCAAAGAAAGCTGCTCAACAAGACACGCTGCCTCTTCCCTGTGAGCTCTGTTTTTTTTTTTTGTTTGTTTGTTTTTTTTTTTTTTTTGTTTTGTTTTTTTTTGAGTTTAAAGTTGTCTCAGAGATCAGGCAGATCCTCTCTGGGCTCAGCAGGAATTTGTACTTTCCTACAGTGTCTGGTAAAGAGCACCAGAGACGTATCTCAGGTGCCCACTAGCCAGAGGTATCTCCCTATTTGCAAGTGTTGAGCAGGATATCCCACAATCCCACAAGAAACAATGAAGGTGTTTTTGGTGCTGTCTGTAGGCTAAGGGTTGTGAAGGGAAATTAGAAGGTTCCTCACAGAGCCACAATTCTATTTCAGTGTAATGATCTCTGAGGTTCAGTCACTCGTACAAACCTGACAATTCCATTATGATCCCAGTGATTGCCCCCTTAGCAGGAAAGTGAAAGCAGAGATCCTAGAGAGTGCTTTCCCTTCAGGAAGCTCCTGCCTTGGTCTTCCCTGTCAAGAATCTCCCCCCGAGATGCCCTGGGGTGCTGTGGAGCTGTGAGCAGCCTGCCTTAGGCAGCAACCTCTGGGCAGCAGCAAAGTCCTGCCATGTCAGGAGGCCTCCTTCACACAATCACACAATGTCCAGGGTTGGAATGGACCTCTGAAGATCATCTAGTCCAATCCCCCCACCAAGCAGGATCACCTAAGGCACATTGCACAGAATGGTACCCAGACAGGTTTTGAATATCTTCAGAGGAGGAGATTCCACAACATCTCTGGGCAACCCATTCCAGGGCTCTGTCACCCTCACAGTAAAGAAGTGCTCCCTCATATTCAGCTGGAGCTTCCTGTGCTTCAGTTTGTGCCCATTGTCTCTCGTGCTGTCTTTGGGCACAAATGAAGAGAAACTTGCTCCATGCTCTCAACACCCTCCCCTCAGATATTCATATACATTAATGAGGTTTCCCTTCATTCTTCTATTTTCAAAGCTAAACAGGCGGAGCTCTCTCACCCAGTCCTCATACAACAGGAGCTACAGGCATCTAATAATCTCATTTTAGTAGCCCTCTTCTGAACTTGCTCCAGTAGTTCTATGTCTCTCTTGTACGGGGTAGTGCTGAACTGGACACAGTACTGGAGGTATAAACTTCCACCCACCGCTTCTCCCCGCAGCGCCCTGGGCGGCTCTCCCGGCAGGCTGAGTGCTGAGCCTGGAAGGCGTCAGAGGCCCTGCCCCGGCACACAGCCCCTGGGGCACAGCAGGGACCCTGCTCTGCACCACAGCCCTGAGCACCCCTGCCTGCACCGTGGCTACACAGCCTACAGCCAGCCCCATGAGGCAGAACCCTCGTGTCCTGTCCTTCTGACAGCTTTGGCAGGTAGTCCCTGCTCTGGAGCTTGTCATTTTCTTCTCCAAAGAAACTCTGAGAGTCCTCCTGAAAGCTCCTACAGGCTGTGGGATTTGCCAGCAAATCTGGAGATGGCACCAGGAACAACAGCTGTGTGTTGCCCTGCAGCCACAGACTTACCCTGTTCAGGCTGTGAAGATTTTTCCTGCAGTGAGCTCTCAGCATCCCCCCTTCACGCTGCCTTTAACATCTCCCTCCCTTCTCCCAGCCACCCTTGTCCCCTGCAGGCAGTGCCCCCAGCCCTGCTGTGCTGTGCAGAGGAGCTGCTCCTGGGCAGAGCTGTCTCTCTGCAGTGCTGCCCGCTTGCCAGGAGCTCCCCTTGTAAGGGTTTATAGGGTTAGGGTTGTAAGGGTTTTTAGGGTTTGGGTTGTAAGTGTTTTTAGGGTTAGGGCTTTAGGGTCTTTAGGGTTAGGGTTGTAAGGATTTTTAGGGTTAGGGTCTTAAAGGTTTTTAGGGATAGGGCTTTAGGGTCCTTAGTGTTAGGGTTGTAAGGATTTTTAGGGTTAGGGTTGTAAGGGTTTTAGGGTTAGGGTTGTAAGGGATTTTAGGGTTAGGGTTGTAAGGGATTTTAGGGTTAGGGCTTTACGGTTTTTAGGGTTAGGGCTTGAGGGTTTTTGGAATTAGGGTTGTAATGGTTTTTAGGGTTAGGGTTTTAGGGTTTTTATGGTTAGGATTGTAAGGGATTTTAGGGTTAGGGCTTTAGGGTTTTTATGGTTAGGATTGTAAGGGATTTTAGGGTTAGGGCTTTAGGGTTTTTAGGGTTAGGGTTGTAAGGATTTTTAGGTTTAGGTTCGTAAAGGTTTTTAGGTTTAGGGTCGTAAAGGTTTTTAGGGTTAGGGTTGTAAGGGTTTTTAGTGTTAGGGCTTTAGGGTTTTTAGCTTTAGGGTTGTAAGGATTTTTCGGTTTAGGGCTTTAGGGTTTTTAGTATTAGGGTTGTAAGGCTTTTTAGGTTTAGGGCTTTAGGGTTTTTAGGGTTAGGGTTGTAAAGGTTTTTAGGGTTAGGGTTGTAAGGGATTTTAGGGTTAGGGCTTTAGGGTTTTTAGGGTTAGGATTGGAAGGGATTTTAGGGTTAGGGCTTTAGGGTTTTTAGGGTTAGGGCTTTAGGGTTTTTATGGTTAGGGTTGTAAGGATTTATAGGGTTAGGGTCGTAAGGATTTTTAGGGTAAGGTCTTTAAGATCTTTAGGGTTAGGGTTGTAAGGGTTTTTAGGGTTAGGGTTGTAAGGATTTTTAGGGTTAGGGTTGTAAGGATTTTTAGGGTTAGGGTCGTAAATGTTTGTAGGGTTAGGGCTTTAGGGTCTTTAGGTTTAGGGTTGGAAGGGTTTTTAGGGTTAGGGTTGTAAGGGTTTTAAGGGTTAGGGCTTTAGCGTCTTTAGGGTTAGGTTTGTAACGATTTTTAGGGTTAGGGTTGTAAGGGTTTTCAGGGTTAGGATTTTAGCGTTTTTGGGGTTAGGGTTGTAAGGGTTTTTAGGGTTAGGGTTCTAAGGGTTTTTAGGGTTAGGGTTGTAAGTATTTTTAAGGTTAAGGTTGTAAGGATTTTTAGGGTTAGGGTCATAAAGGTTTTTAGGGTTAGGGCTTTAGGGTCTATAGGGTTAGGGTTGGAAGGGTTTCAAGGTTAGGTTTGTAAGGGTTTTTAGGGTTAGAGCTTTAGGGTTTTTAGGGTTTGGTTTGTAAGGCTTTTTAGGGTTAGGGTTGTAAGGGTTTTTAGGGTTAATGCTTTAGGGTCTTTAGGGTTAGCGTTGTAAGGATTTTTAGGGTTAGGGTTGTAAGGGTTTTTAGGGTTAGGGCTTTAGCGTCTTTAGGGTAAGGTTTGAAAGGATTTTTAGGGTTAGGGTTGTAAGGGTTTTTAGGGTTAGGGCTTTAGGGTTTTTAGGGTTAGGGTTGTAAGGGTTTTTAGGGTTTGGGTTGTAATGGTTTTTAGGGTTAGGGTTATAGTGTTTTTATGGTTAGGATTGTAAGGGATTTTAGGGTTAGGGCTTTAGGGTTTTTAGGTTTAGGGTTGTAAGGATTTTTCGGTTTAGGGCTTTAGGGTTTTTAGTATTAGGGTTGTAAGGCTTTTTAGGTTTAGGGCTTTAGGGTTTTTAGGGTTAGGGTTGTAAGGGTATTTAGGTTTAGGGTTGTAAGGATTTTTAAGTTTAAGGTTTTAAGGATTTTTAGGGTTAGGGTTGTAAAGGTTTTTAGGGTTAGTGTTGTAAGGGATTTTAGGGTTAGGGCTTTAGGGTTTTTATGGTTAGGATTGTAAGGGATTTTAGGGTTAGGGCTTTAGGGTTTTTAGGGTTAGGGCTTTAGGGTTTTTATGGTTAGGGTTGTAAGGCTTTATAGGGTTAGGGTCGTAAGTGTTTTTAGGGTAAGGTCTTTAAGATCTTTAGGGTTAGGTTTGGAAGGGTTTTTAGGGTTAGGGTTGTAAGGGTTTTTAGGGTTAGGGTTGTAAGGATTTTTAGGGTTAGGGTTGTAAGGATTTTTAGGGTTAGGGTCGTAAATGTTTTTAGGGTTAGGGCTTTAGGGTCTTTAGGGTTAGGGTTGGAAGGGTTTTTAGGGTTTGGGTTGTAAGGGTTTTTAGGGTTAGGGTTGTAAGAATTTTTAGGGTTAGGGCAATAGAGTTTTTAGGGTTGTAAGGGTTTATAGGGTTAGGGTTGTAAGGGTTTTTAGGGTTAGGGTTGTAAGGATTTTTAGGGTTAGGGTCGTAAATGTTTTTAGGGTTAGGGCTGTAAGGTTTTTAGGGTTAGGGTTGGAAGGGTTTTTAGGGTTTGGGTTGTAAGGGTTTTTAGGGTTAGGGTTGTAAGAATTTTTAGTGTTAGGGCAATAGAGTTTTTAGGGTTGTAAGGGTTTGTAGGGTAAGGGTAGTAAGGGTTTTTAGGGTTAGGGTTGTAAAGGTTTTAGGGTTAGGGTCGTAAAGGTTTTTAGGGTTAGGGCTTTAGGGTCTTTAGGGTTAGGGTTGTAAGGATTTTTAGGGTTAGGGTTGGAAGGGTTTTTAGGGTTAGGCCTTTAGCGTCTTTATGGTTAGGATTCTAAGGGTTTTTAGGGTTAGGGTTGTAAGGATTTTTAAGGTTAATGCTGTAATGATTTTTAGCGTTAGGGTCATAAAGGTTTTTAGGGTTAGGGCTTTAGGGTCTATAGGGTTAGGGTTGGAAGGGTTTTTAGGGTTAGGGCTTTAAGGTTTTTAGGGTTAGGGTTGGAAGGTTTTTTAGAATTCGGGTTATAAGTGTTTTAGGGTTAGGGTTTTAGGGTCTTTAGGGTTAGGGTTGGAAGAGTTTTTAGTGTTAGGGCTTCAGAATTTTTAGGGTTACGGTTGGAAGGGTTTTAAGGTTAGGGTTGTAAGGGTTTTTAGGGTTAGGGCTTTAGGGTTTTTAGGGTTTGGTTTGTAAGGGTTTTTAGGGTTAGGGTTGTAAGGGTTTTTAGGGCTAGGGTTGTAAGGATTTTTAATGTTAATGTTGTAAGTATTTTTAGGGTTAGTGTTGTAAGGGTTTTTAGGGTTAGTGTTGTAAGGGTTTTTAGGGTTAGGGTTGTAAGGGTTTTTAGGGTTAAGGTTGTAAGGATTTTTAAGGTTAAGGTTGTTAGGATTTTTAGGGTAAGGGTCATAAAGGTTTTTAGGGTTTAGGGCTTTAGGGTCTATAGTGTTAGTGTTGGAAGGGTTTTAGGGTTAGGGCTTTAGGGTTTTTAGGGTTAGGGTTGTAAGGATTTTTAGGGTTAGGGTTGTAAGGGTTTTTAGGGTTAGGGCTTTAGGGTTTTTAGGGTTGGGGTTGTAAGGATTTTTAGGGTTAGGGTTGGAAGGGTTTTTAGGGTTAGGGCTTTAGGGTCTTTAGGGTTAGGTTTGTAAGCATTTTTAGGGTTAGGGTTGTAAGGGATTTTAGGGTTAGGGTTGTAAGGGTTTTTAGGGCTAGGGTTGTAAGGATTTTTAATGTTAATGTTGTAAGTATTTTTAGGGTTAGTGTTGTAAGGGTTTTTAGGGTTAGTGTTGTAAGGGTTTTTAGGGTTAGGGTTGTAAGGGTTTTTAGGGTTAAGGTTGTAAGGATTTTTAGGGTTAGGATTGTAAGGGATTTTAGGGTTAGGGCTTTAGGGTTTTTAGGCTTAGGGTTGTAAGGATTTTTAGGGTTAGAGTTGTAAGGGTATTTAGGGTTAGTGTTGTAAGGGTTTTTAGGGTTAGGGTTGTAAGGATTTTTAGGGTTAGGGTTGGAAGGGTTTTTAGGGTTAGGGTTGTAAGGGTTTTTAGGGCTAGGGTTTTAGGGTTTTTAGGGTTAGGATTGTAAGGGATTTTAGGGTTAGGGCTTTAGGGTTTTTAGGGTTAGGGCTTTAGGGTTTTTATGGTTAGGGTTGTAAGGCTTTATAGGGTTAGGGTCGTAAGGGTTTTTAGGCTAAGGTCTTTAAGATCTTTAGGGTTAGGTTTGGAAGGGTTTTTAGGGTTAGGGTTGTAAGGGTTTTTAGGGTTAGGGTTGTAAGGATTTTTAGGGTTAGGGTCGTAAATGTTTTTAGGGTTAGGGCTTTAGGGTCTTTAGGGTTAGGGTTGGAAGGATTTTTAGGGTTTGGGTTGTAAGGGTTTTTAGGGTTAGGGTTGTAAGAATTTTTAGGGTTAGGGCAATAGAGTTTTTAGGGTTGTAAGGGTTTATAGGGTTAGGGTTGTAAGGGTTTTTAGGGTTAGGGTTGTAAGGATTTTTAGGGTTAGGGTCGTAAATGTTTTTAGGGTTAGGGCTTTAAGGTTTTTAGGGTTAGGGTTGGAAGGGTTTTTAGGGTTTGGGTTGTAAGGGTTTTTAGGGTTAGGGTTGTAAGAATTTTTAGTGTTAGGGCAATAGAGTTTTTAGGGTTGTAAGGGTTTGTAGGGTAAGGGTTGTAAGGGTTTTTAGGGTTAGGGTTGTAAAGGTTTTAGGGTTAGGGTCGTAAAGGTTTTTAGGTTTAGGGCTTTAGGGTCTTTAGGGTTAGGGTTGTAAGGATTTTTAGGGTTAGGTTTGTAAGGGTTTTTAGGGTTAGGGCTTTAGGGTCTTTAGGGTTAGGATTGTTAGGGTTTTCAGGGTTAAGGCTGTAAGGAGTTTTAGGGTTAGGGTTGTAATGGTTTTTAGGGTTAGGGTTTTAGGGTTTTTATGGTTAGGATTGTAAGGGATTTTAGGGTTAGGGCTTTAGGGTTTTTAGTGTTAGGATTGTAAGGGTTTTAAGGGTTAGGTTTTTAGGTTTTTTATGGTTAGTTTTTTAAGGGATTTTAGGGTTAGGCCTTTAGGGTTAGGGTTTTAAGGAGTTTTAGCGTTAGGGTTGTAAGGGTTTTTAGGGTTCTAAGGGTTTTTAGGATTAGGGTTGTAAGGGTATTTAAGGTTAAGGTTGTAAGGATTTTTAGTGTTAGGATTGTAAGTGTTTTTAGTGTTTTGGCTTCAGAGGTTTTAGGTTTAGGGTTGGAAGGGTTTTCAGGTTTAAGGTTGTAAGGTTTTTTAGGGTTAGGGTTGTAAGGCTTTTTCGGGTTAGGGCTTTAGGGTCTTTAGCGTTAGGGTTGGAAGGGTTTTTAGGGGTAGGGCTTTAGAGTTTTTAGGGTTGTAAGGGTTTATAGGGTTAGGGTTGTAAGGGATTTTAGGGTTAGGGTTGTAAGGGTTTTTAGGTTTAGGGCTTTAGGGTCTTCAGGGTTAGGGTTGTAAGGATTTTTAGGGTTAGGGTTGTAAGGGTTTTTAGGGTTAGGGCTTTAGGGTTTTTAGGGGGCAGAGCCTAGTAGCCTGCTTCTCTTGCTGAGTCTACGCCCAGCACAGCAGTCAGCAGGATGGGGTTGTGCCTGTCTGATCCCATTCCTTCCAACTCCTGCCCTTCCTGGCCCATTTCCTTCTGGTACCACCTCATGAAGGCATTTTCAGTGGGTCAAAGCATGTCACGTCCTCCTGCTGCACAGGAGCTGCTCTCCTGGGCCTGCCTAAAGCACCTTTGAGTCGCAGACTTCTCATCAGCACTGACTTCTTGCGCGAGCTGCTGGAAATTGTCTAAGAAGCAAGGAAAGCTCAGACGGGTTTTGTTTCCCTCTGGAGGAGGGGAACAAATTTTTTCCTGCTGGAGGTTATGGGACTGTGGCTCTGTGCTGGAGTGCCGAGGACCTGCTGAGCCTGCTTGCTGTCACTTTGTTTTACCTTCTTTGATCCCGTTGGGAAACTTGCCACCACCCAGCACTCAGAGGAACAGCATGGTTGTGTGAAGGAGGTTGTGAGGGCAGACTTGCTTCCTTCTTAAGAAGAGCTTTCTCTGCCTCATGACATCCCCCATGCAAGCGGAGAATTCCTCCCGGTCTCCTGTCCAGCATATCCCAGTTCCTGGCCACCTGCAGCCCCTTCTCCAGGGACATCTGTGCGATCTGTGGCTGTTGTAGGAGTTTAGGGCAGTCATAGGGAATTTCAAGTGGCTCAGACCATGTCCTTAGATCCCAGCTATGGGTCTTCATTGAAGGGGACACGAGTCGTTCCTCAGGCTCCCTTCCCTGCGACCTCTCTGTCTCTGCTGCCTCTCGTGGGACTACAGAGCCCTAATTAGCCCAGGTAGTTTTCCATTTAGCCCTTTGGGTGACGTTCTGAAGCTGCATTTGCTGCCCACCCCTAGCAATGGGCTGTCTGTGAATAATCCCTGTGCTCTCCTGGGCAGGAGGCAGTGGGACATCAGCATGTGACACGAGCCCTGTCACATGCTGCACAGTCCCAAGCAGATATGTCCTGACCATTCCCATCTCCAGTGGCTCTGGGCACCCACAGATAAGAGCTGAATCCATCCCAAAATTCCCTAGAAAATCACCTGATGATCTCATCAACACATGGAAAACACAAGGTTAACAGCAAGCCCTGTTAGGGTGCAATTTCTTGAGAGTATTCTTGACTCCATCAAATGGAAAAAAGTCTCAAACTTCAGACACAGCACTGAAGACATCCCCTTTTATCACAGAGAAGTGAAAAAGGAGTACAGCTCTGACATAAATACATTTAAAGATGGCTTCTGGGACAGAGGGACTGGTTTTGTGCCTCTGGAGGAGTGAGACAAATCCAGACATTCATGTCCAAACAGGGTAGTCCGAGAAAAATGTCCAAAGCACAAGAAAACAAACAAACAAACTGCAACAACAGCAAAAGAAGGGAATAAATATGGGTGGCTTAGCCCTGCTGAAGTACTGCCAACAGAATCAGTTTTTTCAGGGAATCCTTCAGCTCCTGGTTCCTCATGCTGTAGATGAGGGGATTCAGCGTTGGAGGCACCACCGAGTACAGGACTGCCAGCACCAGATCCAGGGATGAGGAGGAGATGGAGTGGGGCCTCAGGTAGGCAACTGTGCCAGTGCTGATGAACAGGGAGACCACGGCGAGGTGAGGGAGGCACGTGGAAAAGGCTTTGTGCCGGCCCTGCTCTGAGGGCATCCTCAGCACAGCCCTGAAGATCTGCACATAGGACAGGACAATGAAAACAAAACACCCAAATGCTAAACAAAGACTAACCGCAATGACCCAAAGTTCCCTGAGGTAGGCATCCGAGCAGGAGAGCCTGAGGATCTGGGGGACTTCACAGAAGAACTGGTCCAGGGCGTTGCCTTGGCACAGTGGTATGGAAAATGTATTGGCCGTGTGCAGCACGGAATAGAAAAAACTTCCACCCCAGGCAGCTGCTGCTGCTTTCATACAAGCTCTACTGCTCATAAAGGTCCCGTAGTGCAGGGGTTTGCAGATGGCAACGTAGCGGTCATAGGCCATGACGGTGAGAAGGGAATATTCTGCTCCAAGCAAGAAGAAGAGAAAAAAGACTTGGGCAACACACCCTGAGTAGGAGATGGTCCTGGTGTCCCACAAAGCAATGACCATGGCTTTGGGGACAGTGGTGGCGATGCAGCCCAGGTCGAGGAGGGCGAGGTTGAGGAGGAAGAAGTACATGGGGGTGTGGAGGCGGTGGTTGCAGGCTACACCTGTGAGGATGAGGCCGTTGCCCAGGAGGGCAGCCAGGTAGATGCCCAGGAAGAGCCCGAAGTGCAGGAGCTGCAGCTCGCGTGTGTCTGAGAATGGCAGGAGGAGGACCTCTGTGGGGAAGCTGCTGTTGGACATTTGCTGCCTCTGCACATGGTTGCCTACCTGTGGAGGAAAAGACAGAGACAAGTTAGAGACTTATCCGAGCAAAACCTCTACCATTCTTCAAAGAAAGCTGCTCAACAAGACACGCTGCCTCTTCCCTGTGAGCTCTGTTTTTTTTTTTTGTTTGTTTTTTTTTTTTTTTGTTTTGTTTTTTTGAGTTTAAAGTTGTCTCAGAGATCAGGCAGATCCTCTCTGGGCTCAGCAGGAGTTTGTACTTTCCTACAGTGTCTGGTAAAGAGCACCAGAGACGTATCTCAGGTGCCCACTAGCCAGAGGTATCTCCCTATTTGCAAGTGTTGAGCAGGATATCCCACAATCCCACAAGAAACAATGAAGGTGTTTTTGGTGCTGTCTGTAGGCTAAGGGTTGTGAAGGGAAATTAGAAGGTTCCTCACAGAGCCACAATTCTATTTCAGTGTAATGATCTCTGAGGTTCAGTCACTCGTACAAACCTGACAATTCCATTATGATCCCAGTGATTGCCCCCTTAGCAGGAAAGTGAAAGCAGAGATCCTAGAGAGTGCTTTCCCTTCAGGAAGCTCCTGCCTTGGTCTTCCCTGTCAAGAATCTCCCCCCGAGATGCCCTGGGGTGCTGTGGAGCTGTGAGCAGCCTGCCTTAGGCAGCAACCTCTGGGCAGCAGCAAAGTCCTGCCATGTCAGGAGGCCTCCTTCACACAATCACACAATGTCCAGGGTTGGAATGGACCTCTGAAGATCATCTAGTCCAATCCCCCCACCAAGCAGGATCACCTAAGGCACATTGCACAGAATGGTACCCAGACAGGTTTTGAATATCTTCAGAGGAGGAGATTCCACAACATCTCTGGGCAACCCATTCCAGGGCTCTGTCACCCTCACAGTAAAGAAGTGCTCCCTCATATTCAGCTGGAGCTTCCTGTGCTTCAGTTTGTGCCCATTGTCTCTCGTGCTGTCTTTGGGCACAAATGAAGAGAAACTTGCTCCATGCTCTCAACACCCTCCCCTCAGATATTCATATACATTAATGAGGTTTCCCTTCATTCTTCTATTTTCAAAGCTAAACAGGCGGAGCTCTCTCACCCAGTCCTCATACAACAGGAGCTACAGGCATCTAATAATCTCATTTTAGTAGCCCTCTTCTGAACTTGCTCCAGTAGTTCTATGTCTCTCTTGTACGGGGTAGTGCTGAACTGGACACAGTACTGGAGGTATAAACTTCCACCCACCGCTTCTCCCCGCAGCGCCCTGGGCGGCTCTCCCGGCAGGCTGAGTGCTGAGCCTGGAAGGCGTCAGAGGCCCTGCCCCGGCACACAGCCCCTGGGGCACAGCAGGGACCCTGCTCTGCACCACAGCCCTGAGCACCCCTGCCTGCACCGTGGCTACACAGCCTACAGCCAGCCCCATGAGGCAGAACCCTCGTGTCCTGTCCTTCTGACAGCTTTGGCAGGTAGTCCCTGCTCTGGAGCTTGTCATTTTCTTCTCCAAAGAAACTCTGAGAGTCCTCCTGAAAGCTCCTACAGGCTGTGGGATTTGCCAGCAAATCTGGAGATGGCACCAGGAACAACAGCTGTGTGTTGCCCTGCAGCCACAGACTTACCCTGTTCAGGCTGTGAAGATTTTTCCTGCAGTGAGCTCTCAGCATCCCCCCTTCACGCTGCCTTTAACATCTCCCTCCCTTCTCCCAGCCACCCTTGTCCCCTGCAGGCAGTGCCCCCAGCCCTGCTGTGCTGTGCAGAGGAGCTGCTCCTGGGCAGAGCTGTCTCTCTGCAGTGCTGCCCGCTTGCCAGGAGCTCCCCTTGTAAGGGTTTATAGGGTTAGGGTTGTAAGGGTTTTTAGGGTTTGGGTTGTAAGTGTTTTTAGGGTTAGGGCTTTAGGGTCTTTAGGGTTAGGGTTGTAAGGATTTTTAGGGTTAGGGTCTTAAAGGTTTTTAGGGATAGGGCTTTAGGGTCCTTAGTGTTAGGGTTGTAAGGATTTTTAGGGTTAGGGTTGTAAGGGTTTTAGGGTTAGGGTTGTAAGGGATTTTAGGGTTAGGGTTGTAAGGGATTTTAGGGTTAGGGCTTTAGGGTTTTTAGGGTTAGGGCTTGAGGGTTTTTGGAATTAGGGTTGTAATGGTTTTTAGGGTTAGGGTTTTAGGGTTTTTATGGTTAGGATTGTAAGGGATTTTAGGGTTAGGGCTTTAGGGTTTTTAGGGTTAGGGTTGTAAGGATTTTTAGGTTTAGGTTCGTAAAGGTTTTTAGGTTTAGGGTCGTAAAGGTTTTTAGGGTTAGGGTTGTAAGGGTTTTTAGTGTTAGGGCTTTAGGGTTTTTAGGTTTAGGGTTGTAAGGATTTTTCGGTTTAGGGCTTTAGGGTTTTTAGTATTAGGGTTGTAAGGCTTTTTAGGTTTAGGGCTTTAGGGTTTTTAGGGTTAGGGTTGTAAGGGTATTTAGGTTTAGGGTTGTAAGTATTTTTAAGGTTAAGGTTTTAAGGATTTTTAGGGTTAGGGTTGTAAAGGTTTTTAGGGTTAGTGTTGTAAGGGATTTTAGGGTTAGGGCTTTAGGGTTTTTAGGGTTAGGGCTTTAGGGTTTTTATGGTTAGGGTTGTAAGGCTTTATAGGGTTAGGGTCGTAAGGGTTTTTAGGGTAAGGTCTTTAAGATCTTTAGGTTTAGGTTTGGAAGGGTTTTTAGGGTTAGGGTTGTAAGGGTTTTTAGGGTTAGGGTTGTAAAGATTTTTAGGGTTAGGGTTATAAGGATTTTTAGGGTTAGGGTCGTAAATGTTTTTAGGGTTAGGGCTTTAGGGTCTTTAGGGTTAAGGTTGGAAGGGTTTTTAGGGTTTGGGTTGTAAGGGTTTTTAGGGTTAGGGTTGTAAGAATTTTTAGGGTTAGGGCAATAGAGTTTTTAGGGTTGTAAGGGTTTATAGGGTTAGGGTTGTAAGGATTTTTAGGGTTAGGGTCGTAAATGTTTTTAGGGTTAGGGCTTTAATGTTTTTAGGGTTAGGGTTGGAAGGGTTTTTAGGGTTTGGGTTGTAAGGGTTTTTAGGGTTAGGGTTGTAAGAATTTTTAGTGTTAGGGCAATAGAGTTTTTGGGTTGTAAGGGTTTGTAGGGTAAGGGTTGTAAGGGTTTTTAGGGTTAGGGTTGTAAAGGTTTTAGGGTTAGGGTCATAAAGGTTTTTAGGTTTTGGGCTTTAGGGTCTTTAGGGTTAGGGTTGTAAGGATTTTTAGGGTTAGGGTTGGAAGGGTTTTTAGGGTTAGGGCTTTAGCGTCTTTAGGGTTAGGGTTCTAAGGGTTTTTAGGGTTAGGATTGTAAGGATTTTTAAGGTTAATGTTGTAATGATTTTTAGGGTTAGGGTCATAAAGGTTTTTAGGGTTAGGGCTTTAGGGTCTATAGGGTTAGGGTTGGAAGGGTTTTTAGGGTTAGGGCTTTAAGGTTTTTAGGGTTAGGGTTGGAAGGTTTTTTAGAATTCGGGTTATAAGTGTTTTTAGGGTTAGGGTTTTAGGGTCTTTAGGGTTAGGGTTGGAAGAGTTTTTAGTGTTAGGGCTTCAGAATTTTTAGGGTTACGGTTGGAAGGGTTTTAAGGTTAGGGTTTTAAGGGTTTTTAGGGTTAGGGCTTTAGGGTTTTTAGGGTTTGGTTTGTAAGGGTTTTTAGGGTTAGGGTTGTAAGGGTTTTTAGGGTTAGGGCTTTAGCGTCTTTAGGGTAAGGTTTGAAAGGATTTTTAGGGTTAGGGTTGTAAGGGTTTTTAGGGTTAGGCTTGTAAGGATTTTTAAGGTTAAGGTTGTTAGGATTTTTAGGGCAAGGGTCATAAAGGTTTTTAGGGTTTAGGGCTTTAGGGTCTATAGTGTTAGGGTTGGAAGGGTTTTAGGCTTAGGGCTTTAGGGTTTTTAGGGTTAGGGTTGTAAGGATTTTTAGGGTTAGGGTTGTAAGGGTTTTTAGGGTTAGGGTTGTAAGGATTTTTAGGGTTAGGATTGTAAGGGATTTTAGGGTTAGGGCTTTAGGGTTTGTAGGCTTAGTGTTGTAAGGATTTTTAGGGTTAGAGTTGTAAGGATTTTTAGGGTTAGGATTGTAAGGGTTTTTAGGGTTAGGGTTGTAAGGGCTTTTTAGGGTTAGGGCTTTAGGGTCTTTAGGGTTAGGGTTGTAAGGATTTTCAGGGTTAAGGTTGTAAGGATTTTTAGGGTTAGGGTTGTAAGGGTTTTTAGGGTTAGGGTTGTAAGGTTTTTTAGGGTTAGGGTTCTAAGGGTTTTTAGGGTTATGGTTGTAAGGGATTATAGGGTTAGGGCTTTAGGGTTTTTAGGGTTAGGGCTTGAGGGTTTTTAGAATTAGGGTTGTAAGGGATTTTAGGGTTAGGGCTTTAGGGTTTTTAGTGTTAGGATTGTAAGGGTTTTAAGGGTTAGGTTTTTAGGTTTTTTATGGTTAGTTTTTTAAGGGATTTTAGGGTTAGGCCTTTAGGGTTAGGGTTTTAAGGAGTTTTAGCGTTATGGTTGTAAGGGTTTTTAGGGTTCTAAGGGTTTTTAGGGTTAGGGTTGTAAGTGTTTTTAAGGTTAAGGTTGTAAGGATTTTTAGGGTTAGTTTTGTAAGGGATTTTATTGTTTTGGCTTCAGAGGTTTTAGGGTTAGGGTTGGAAGGGTTTTCAGGTTTAAGGTTGTAAGGTTTTTTAGGGTTAGGGTTGTAAGGCTTTTTCGGGTTAGGGCTTTAGGGTCTTTAGGTTTAGGGTTGTAAGGGTTTTTAGGGTTCTGGTTGTAAGGATTTTTAGTGTTAGGATTGTAAGGGTTTTTAGTGTTAGGGCTTTAGGTTTTTTAGGGTTAGGGTTGTATGTGTTTTTAGGTTTAGGGCTTTTGGGTGTTTAGGGTTAGGGTTGTAAGGATTTTTAGGGTTAGGGTCGTAAAGGTTTTTAGGGTTAGGGCTTTAGGGTCTTTAGCGTTAGGGTTGGAAGGGTTTTTAGGGGTAGGGCTTTAGAGTTTTTAGGGTTGTAAGGGTTTATAGGGTTCGGGTTGTAAGGGATTTTAGGGTTAGGGTTGTAAGGGTTTTTAGGTTTAGGGCTTTAGGGTCTTTAGGGTTAGGGTTGTAAGGATTTTTAGGGTTAGGGTTGTAAGGGTTTTTAGGGTTAGGGCTTTAGGGTTTTTAGGGGGCAGAGCCTAGTAGCCTGCTTCTCTTGCTGAGTCTACGCCCAGCACAGCAGTCAGCAGGATGGGGTTGTGCCTGTCTGATCCCATTCCTTCCAACTCCTGCCCTTCCTGGCCCATTTCCTTCTGGTACCACCTCATGAAGGCATTTTCAGTGGGTCAAAGCATGTCACGTCCTCCTGCTGCACAGGAGCTGCTCTCCTGGGCCTGCCTAAAGCACCTTTGAGTCGCAGACTTCTCATCAGCACTGACTTCTTGCGCGAGCTGCTGGAAATTGTCTAAGAAGCAAGGAAAGCTCAGACGGGTTTTGTTTCCCTCTGGAGGAGGGGAACAAATTTTTTCCTGCTGGAGGTTATGGGACTGTGGCTCTGTGCTGGAGTGCCGAGGACCTGCTGAGCCTGCTTGCTGTCACTTTGTTTTACCTTCTTTGATCCCGTTGGGAAACTTGCCACCACCCAGCACTCAGAGGAACAGCATGGTTGTGTGAAGGAGGTTGTGAGGGCAGACTTGCTTCCTTCTTAAGAAGAGCTTTCTCTGCCTCATGACATCCCCCATGCAAGCGGAGAATTCCTCCCGGTCTCCTGTCCAGCATATCCCAGTTCCTGGCCACCTGCAGCCCCTTCTCCAGGGACATCTGTGCGATCTGTGGCTGTTGTAGGAGTTTAGGGCAGTCATAGGGAATTTCAAGTGGCTCAGACCATGTCCTTAGATCCCAGCTATGGGTCTTCATTGAAGGGGACACGAGTCGTTCCTCAGGCTCCCTTCCCTGCGACCTCTCTGTCTCTGCTGCCTCTCGTGGGACTACAGAGCCCTAATTAGCCCAGGTAGTTTTCCATTTAGCCCTTTGGGTGACGTTCTGAAGCTGCATTTGCTGCCCACCCCTAGCAATGGGCTGTCTGTGAATAATCCCTGTGCTCTCCTGGGCAGGAGGCAGTGGGACATCAGCATGTGACACGAGCCCTGTCACATGCTGCACAGTCCCAAGCAGATATGTCCTGACCATTCCCATCTCCAGTGGCTCTGGGCACCCACAGATAAGAGCTGAATCCATCCCAAAATTCCCTAGAAAATCACCTGATGATCTCATCAACACATGGAAAACACAAGGTTAACAGCAAGCCCTGTTAGGGTGCAATTTCTTGAGAGTATTCTTGACTCCATCAAATGGAAAAAAGTCTCAAACTTCAGACACAGCACTGAAGACATCCCCTTTTATCACAGAGAAGTGAAAAAGGAGTACAGCTCTGACATAAATACATTTAAAGATGGCTTCTGGGACAGAGGGACTGGTTTTGTGCCTCTGGAGGAGTGAGACAAATCCAGACATTCATGTCCAAACAGGGTAGTCCGAGAAAAATGTCCAAAGCACAAGAAAACAAACAAACAAACTGCAACAACAGCAAAAGAAGGGACTAAATATGGGTGGCTTAGTCCTGCTGAAGTACTGCCAACAGAATCAGTTTTTTCAGGGAATCCTTCAGCTCCTGGTTCCTCATGCTGTAGATGAGGGGATTCAGCGTTGGAGGCACCACCGAGTACAGGACTGCCAGCACCAGATCCAGGGATGAGGAGGAGATGGAGTGGGGCCTCAGGTAGGCAACTGTGCCAGTGCTGATGAACAGGGAGACCACGGCGAGGTGAGGGAGGCACGTGGAAAAGGCTTTGTGCCGGCCCTGCTCTGAGGGCATCCTCAGCACAGCCCTGAAGATCTGCACATAGGACAGGACAATGAAAACAAAACACCCAAATGCTAAACAAAGACTAACCGCAATGACCCAAAGTTCCCTGAGGTAGGCATCCGAGCAGGAGAGCCTGAGGATCTGGGGGACTTCACAGAAGAACTGGTCCAGGGCGTTGCCTTGGCACAGTGGTATGGAAAATGTATTGGCCGTGTGCAGCACGGAATAGAAAAAACTTCCACCCCAGGCAGCTGCTGCTGCTTTCATACAAGCTCTACTGCTCATAAAGGTCCCGTAGTGCAGGGGTTTGCAGATGGCAACGTAGCGGTCATAGGCCATGACGGTGAGAAGGGAATATTCTGCTCCAAGCAAGAAGAAGAGAAAAAAGACTTGGGCAACACACCCTGAGTAGGAGATGGTCCTGGTGTCCCACAAAGCAATGACCATGGCTTTGGGGACAGTGGTGGCGATGCAGCCCAGGTCGAGGAGGGCGAGGTTGAGGAGGAAGAAGTACATGGGGGTGTGGAGGCGGTGGTTGCAGGCTACACCTGTGAGGATGAGGCCGTTGCCCAGGAGGGCAGCCAGGTAGATGCCCAGGAAGAGCCCGAAGTGCAGGAGCTGCAGCTCGCGTGTGTCTGAGAATGGCAGGAGGAGGACCTCTGTGGGGAAGCTGCTGTTGGACATTTGCTGCCTCTGCACATGGTTGCCTACCTGTGGAGGAAAAGACAGAGACAAGTTAGAGACTTATCCGAGCAAAACCTCTACCATTCTTCAAAGAAAGCTGCTCAACAAGACACGCTGCCTCTTCCCTGTGAGCTCTGTTTTTTTTTTTGTTTGTTTTTTTTTTTTTTTGTTTTGTTTTTTTGAGTTTAAAGTTGTCTCAGAGATCAGGCAGATCCTCTCTGGGCTCAGCAGGAATTTGTACTTTCCTACAGTGTCTGGTAAAGAGCACCAGAGACGTATCTCAGGTGCCCACTAGCCAGAGGTATCTCCCTATTTGCAAGTGTTGAGCAGGATATCCCACAATCCCACAAGAAACAATGAAGGTGTTTTTGGTGCTGTCTGTAGGCTAAGGGTTGTGAAGGGAAATTAGAAGGTTCCTCACAGAGCCACAATTCTATTTCAGTGTAATGATCTCTGAGGTTCAGTCACTCGTACAAACCTGACAATTCCATTATGATCCCAGTGATTGCCCCCTTAGCAGGAAAGTGAAAGCAGAGATCCTAGAGAGTGCTTTCCCTTCAGGAAGCTCCTGCCTTGGTCTTCCCTGTCAAGAATCTCCCCCCGAGATGCCCTGGGGTGCTGTGGAGCTGTGAGCAGCCTGCCTTAGGCAGCAACCTCTGGGCAGCAGCAAAGTCCTGCCATGTCAGGAGGCCTCCTTCACACAATCACACAATGTCCAGGGTTGGAATGGACCTCTGAAGATCATCTAGTCCAATCCCCCCACCAAGCAGGATCACCTAAGGCACATTGCACAGAATGGTACCCAGACAGGTTTTGAATATCTTCAGAGGAGGAGATTCCACAACATCTCTGGGCAACCCATTCCAGGGCTCTGTCACCCTCACAGTAAAGAAGTGCTCCCTCATATTCAGCTGGAGCTTCCTGTGCTTCAGTTTGTGCCCATTGTCTCTCGTGCTGTCTTTGGGCACAAATGAAGAGAAACTTGCTCCATGCTCTCAACACCCTCCCCTCAGATATTCATATACATTAATGAGGTTTCCCTTCATTCTTCTATTTTCAAAGCTAAACAGGCGGAGCTCTCTCACCCAGTCCTCATACAACAGGAGCTACAGGCATCTAATAATCTCATTTTAGTAGCCCTCTTCTGAACTTGCTCCAGTAGTTCTATGTCTCTCTTGTACGGGGTAGTGCTGAACTGGACACAGTACTGGAGGTATAAACTTCCACCCACCGCTTCTCCCCGCAGCGCCCTGGGCGGCTCTCCCGGCAGGCTGAGTGCTGAGCCTGGAAGGCGTCAGAGGCCCTGCCCCGGCACACAGCCCCTGGGGCACAGCAGGGACCCTGCTCTGCACCACAGCCCTGAGCACCCCTGCCTGCACCGTGGCTACACAGCCTACAGCCAGCCCCATGAGGCAGAACCCTCGTGTCCTGTCCTTCTGACAGCTTTGGCAGGTAGTCCCTGCTCTGGAGCTTGTCATTTTCTTCTCCAAAGAAACTCTGAGAGTCCTCCTGAAAGCTCCTACAGGCTGTGGGATTTGCCAGCAAATCTGGAGATGGCACCAGGAACAACAGCTGTGTGTTGCCCTGCAGCCACAGACTTACCCTGTTCAGGCTGTGAAGATTTTTCCTGCAGTGAGCTCTCAGCATCCCCCCTTCACGCTGCCTTTAACATCTCCCTCCCTTCTCCCAGCCACCCTTGTCCCCTGCAGGCAGTGCCCCCAGCCCTGCTGTGCTGTGCAGAGGAGCTGCTCCTGGGCAGAGCTGTCTCTCTGCAGTGCTGCCCGCTTGCCAGGAGCTCCCCTTGTAAGGGTTTATAGGGTTAGGGTTGTAAGGGTTTTTAGGGTTTGGGTTGTAAGTGTTTTTAGGGTTAGGGCTTTAGGGTCTTTAGGGTTAGGGTTGTAAGGATTTTTAGGGTTAGGGTCTTAAAGGTTTTTAGGGATAGGGCTTTAGGGTCCTTAGTGTTAGGGTTGTAAGGATTTTTAGGGTTAGGGTTGTAAGGGTTTTAGGGTTAGGGTTGTAAGGGATTTTAGGGTTAGGGTTGTAAGGGATTTTAGGGTTAGGGCTTTAGGGTTTTTAGGGTTAGGGCTTGAGGGTTTTTGGAATTAGGGTTGTAATGGTTTTTAGGGTTAGGGTTTTAGGGTTTTTATGGTTAGGATTGTAAGGGATTTTAGGGTTAGGGCTTTAGGGTTTTTATGGTTAGGATTGTAAGGGATTTTAGGGTTAGGGCTTTAGGGTTTTTAGGGTTAGGGTTGTAAGGATTTTTAGGTTTAGGTTCGTAAAGGTTTTTAGGTTTAGGGTCGTAAAGGTTTTTAGGGTTAGGGTTGTAAGGGTTTTTAGTGTTAGGGCTTTAGGGTTTTTAGCTTTAGGGTTGTAAGGATTTTTCGGTTTAGGGCTTTAGGGTTTTTAGTATTAGGGTTGTAAGGCTTTTTAGGTTTAGGGCTTTAGGGTTTTTAGGGTTAGGGTTGTAAGGGTATTTAGGTTTAGGGTTGTAAGGATTTTTAAGGTTAAGGTTTTAAGGATTTTTAGGGTTAGGGTTGTAAAGGTTTTTAGGGTTAGGGTTGTAAGGGATTTTAGGGTTAGGGCTTTAGGGTTTTTAGGGTTAGGATTGGAAGGGTTTTTAGAGTTAGGGCTTTAGGGTTTTTATGGTTAGGGTTGTAAGGATTTATAGGGTTAGGGTCGTAAGGATTTTTAGGGTAAGTTCTTTAAGATCTTTAGGGTTAGGGTTGTAAGGGTTTTTAGGGTTAGGGTTGTAAGGGTTTTTAGGGTTAGGGTTGTAAGGATTTTTAGGGTTAGGGTCGTAAATGTTTGTAGGGTTAGGGCTTTAGGGTCTTTAGGTTTAGGGTTGGAAGGGTTTTTAGGGTTAGGGTTGTAAGGGTTTTTAGGGTTAGTGCTTTAGGGTCTTTAGGGTTAGGGTTGTAAGGATTTTTAGGGTTAGGGTTGTAAGGGTTTTTAGGGTTAGGGCTTTAGCGTCTTTAGGGTAAGGTTTGAAAGGATTTTTAGGGTTAGGGTTGTAAGGGTTTTTAGGGTTAGGCTTGTAAGGATTTTTAAGGTTAAGGTTGTAAGGATTTTTAGGGTAAGGGTCATAAAGGTTTTTAGGGTTTAGGGCTTTAGGGTCTATAGTGTTAGGGTTGGAAGGGTTTTAGGGTTAGGGCTTTAGGGTTTTTAGGGTTAGGTTTGTAAGGATTTTTAGGGTTAGGGTTGTAAGGGTTTTTAGGGTTAGGGCTTTAGGGTCTTTAGGGTTAGGGCTTGAGGGTTTTTAGAATTAGGTTTGTAAGGGTTTTTGGGGTTAAAGTTGGAAGGGTTTTTAGGGTTAGTGTTGTAAGGGTTTTTAGGGTTAGGGTTGTAAGGGTTTTTAGGGTTAAGGTTGTAAGGATTTTTAGGGTTAGGATTGTAAGGGATTTTAGGGTTAGGGCTTTAGGGTTTTTAGGCTTAGGGTTGTAAGTATTTTTAGGGTTAGGGTTGTAAGGGTTTTTAGGGTTAGGGTTGTAAGGGTTTTTAGGGCTAGGGTTGTAAGGATTTTTAATGTTAAGTTTGTAAGGATTTTTAGGGTTAGGTTTGTAAGGGTTTTTAGGGTTAGGTTTGTAAGGGATTTTAGGGTTAGGGTTCTAAGGGTTTTTAGAATTAGGGTTGTAAGGGATTTTAGGGTTAGGGCTTTAGGGTTTTTAGGGTTAGGGCTTGAGGGTTTTTAGAATTAGGGTTGTAAGGGATTTTAGGGTTAGGGCTTTAGGGTTTTTAGGGTTAGAGTTGTAAGGGTTTATAGGGTTAGGGTTGTAAGGGTTTTTAGGGTTAGGGCTTTAGGGTCTTTAGGTTTAGGGTTGTAAGGGTTTTTAGGGTTCTGGTTGTAAGGATTTTTAGTGTTAGGATTGTAAGGGTTTTTAGTGTTAGGGCTTTAGGTTTTTTAGGGTTGTAAGGGTTTTTAGGTTTAGGGCTTTAGGGTCTTTAGGGTTAGGGTTGTAAGGATTTTTAGGGTTAGGGTTGTAAGGGTTTTTAGGGTTAGGGCTTTAGGGTTTTTAGGGGGCAGAGCCTAGTAGCCTGCTTCTCTTGCTGAGTCTACGCCCAGCACAGCAGTCAGCAGGATGGGGTTGTGCCTGTCTGATCCCATTCCTTCCAACTCCTGCCCTTCCTGGCCCATTTCCTTCTGGTACCACCTCATGAAGGCATTTTCAGTGGGTCAAAGCATGTCACGTCCTCCTGCTGCACAGGAGCTGCTCTCCTGGGCCTGCCTAAAGCACCTTTGAGTCGCAGACTTCTCATCAGCACTGACTTCTTGCGCGAGCTGCTGGAAATTGTCTAAGAAGCAAGGAAAGCTCAGACGGGTTTTGTTTCCCTCTGGAGGAGGGGAACAAATTTTTTCCTGCTGGAGGTTATGGGACTGTGGCTCTGTGCTGGAGTGCCGAGGACCTGCTGAGCCTGCTTGCTGTCACTTTGTTTTACCTTCTTTGATCCCGTTGGGAAACTTGCCACCACCCAGCACTCAGAGGAACAGCATGGTTGTGTGAAGGAGGTTGTGAGGGCAGACTTGCTTCCTTCTTAAGAAGAGCTTTCTCTGCCTCATGACATCCCCCATGCAAGCGGAGAATTCCTCCCGGTCTCCTGTCCAGCATATCCCAGTTCCTGGCCACCTGCAGCCCCTTCTCCAGGGACATCTGTGCGATCTGTGGCTGTTGTAGGAGTTTAGGGCAGTCATAGGGAATTTCAAGTGGCTCAGACCATGTCCTTAGATCCCAGCTATGGGTCTTCATTGAAGGGGACACGAGTCGTTCCTCAGGCTCCCTTCCCTGCGACCTCTCTGTCTCTGCTGCCTCTCGTGGGACTACAGAGCCCTAATTAGCCCAGGTAGTTTTCCATTTAGCCCTTTGGGTGACGTTCTGAAGCTGCATTTGCTGCCCACCCCTAGCAATGGGCTGTCTGTGAATAATCCCTGTGCTCTCCTGGGCAGGAGGCAGTGGGACATCAGCATGTGACACGAGCCCTGTCACATGCTGCACAGTCCCAAGCAGATATGTCCTGACCATTCCCATCTCCAGTGGCTCTGGGCACCCACAGATAAGAGCTGAATCCATCCCAAAATTCCCTAGAAAATCACCTGATGATCTCATCAACACATGGAAAACACAAGGTTAACAGCAAGCCCTGTTAGGGTGCAATTTCTTGAGAGTATTCTTGACTCCATCAAATGGAAAAAAGTCTCAAACTTCAGACACAGCACTGAAGACATCCCCTTTTATCACAGAGAAGTGAAAAAGGAGTACAGCTCTGACATAAATACATTTAAAGATGGCTTCTGGGACAGAGGGACTGGTTTTGTGCCTCTGGAGGAGTGAGACAAATCCAGACATTCATGTCCAAACAGGGTAGTCCGAGAAAAATGTCCAAAGCACAAGAAAACAAACAAACAAACTGCAACAACAGCAAAAGAAGGGAATAAACATGGGTGGCTTAGTCCTGCTGAAGTACTGCCAACAGAATCAGTTTTTTCAGGGAATCCTTCAGCTCCTGGTTCCTCATGCTGTAGATGAGGGGATTCAGCGTTGGAGGCACCACCGAGTACAGGACTGCCAGCACCAGATCCAGGGATGAGGAGGAGATGGAGTGGGGCCTCAGGTAGGCAACTGTGCCAGTGCTGATGAACAGGGAGACCACGGCGAGGTGAGGGAGGCACGTGGAAAAGGCTTTGTGCCGGCCCTGCTCTGAGGGCATCCTCAGCACAGCCCTGAAGATCTGCACATAGGACAGGACAATGAAAACAAAACACCCAAATGCTAAACAAAGACTAACCGCAATGACCCAAAGTTCCCTGAGGTAGGCATCCGAGCAGGAGAGCCTGAGGATCTGGGGGACTTCACAGAAGAACTGGTCCAGGGCGTTGCCTTGGCACAGTGGTATGGAAAATGTATTGGCCGTGTGCAGCACGGAATAGAAAAAACTTCCACCCCAGGCAGCTGCTGCTGCTTTCATACAAGCTCTACTGCTCATAAAGGTCCCGTAGTGCAGGGGTTTGCAGATGGCAACGTAGCGGTCATAGGCCATGACGGTGAGAAGGGAATATTCTGCTCCAAGCAAGAAGAAGAGAAAAAAGACTTGGGCAACACACCCTGAGTAGGAGATGGTCCTGGTGTCCCACAAAGCAATGACCATGGCTTTGGGGACAGTGGTGGCGATGCAGCCCAGGTCGAGGAGGGCGAGGTTGAGGAGGAAGAAGTACATGGGGGTGTGGAGGCGGTGGTTGCAGGCTACACCTGTGAGGATGAGGCCGTTGCCCAGGAGGGCAGCCAGGTAGATGCCCAGGAAGAGCCCGAAGTGCAGGAGCTGCAGCTCGCGTGTGTCTGAGAATGGCAGGAGGAGGAACTCTGTGGGGAAGCTGCTGTTGGACATTTGCTGCCTCTGCACATGGTTGCCTACCTGTGGAGGAAAAGACAGAGACAAGTTAGAGACTTATCCGAGCAAAACCTCTACCATTCTTCAAAGAAAGCTGCTCAACAAGACACGCTGCCTCTTCCCTGTGAGCTCTGTTTTTTTTTTTGTTTGTTTTTTTTTTTTGTTTTGTTTTTTTGAGTTTAAAGTTGTCTCAGAGATCAGGCAGATCCTCTCTGGGCTCAGCAGGAATTTGTACTTTCCTACAGTGTCTGGTAAAGAGCACCAGAGACGTATCTCAGGTGCCCACTAGCCAGAGGTATCTCCCTATTTGCAAGTGTTGAGCAGGATATCCCACAATCCCACAAGAAACAATGAAGGTGTTTTTGGTGCTGTCTGTAGGCTAAGGGTTGTGAAGGGAAATTAGAAGGTTCCTCACAGAGCCACAATTCTATTTCAGTGTAATGATCTCTGAGGTTCAGTCACTCGTACAAACCTGACAATTCCATTATGATCCCAGTGATTGCCCCCTTAGCAGGAAAGTGAAAGCAGAGATCCTAGAGAGTGCTTTCCCTTCAGGAAGCTCCTGCCTTGGTCTTCCCTGTCAAGAATCTCCCCCCGAGATGCCCTGGGGTGCTGTGGAGCTGTGAGCAGCCTGCCTTAGGCAGCAACCTCTGGGCAGCAGCAAAGTCCTGCCATGTCAGGAGGCCTCCTTCACACAATCACACAATGTCCAGGGTTGGAATGGACCTCTGAAGATCATCTAGTCCAATCCCCCCACCAAGCAGGATCACCTAAGGCACATTGCACAGAATGGTACCCAGACAGGTTTTGAATATCTTCAGAGGAGGAGATTCCACAACATCTCTGGGCAACCCATTCCAGGGCTCTGTCACCCTCACAGTAAAGAAGTGCTCCCTCATATTCAGCTGGAGCTTCCTGTGCTTCAGTTTGTGCCCATTGTCTCTCGTGCTGTCTTTGGGCACAAATGAAGAGAAACTTGCTCCATGCTCTCAACACCCTCCCCTCAGATATTCATATACATTAATGAGGTTTCCCTTCATTCTTCTATTTTCAAAGCTAAACAGGCGGAGCTCTCTCACCCAGTCCTCATACAACAGGAGCTACAGGCATCTAATAATCTCATTTTAGTAGCCCTCTTCTGAACTTGCTCCAGTAGTTCTATGTCTCTCTTGTACGGGGTAGTGCTGAACTGGACACAGTACTGGAGGTATAAACTTCCACCCACCGCTTCTCCCCGCAGCGCCCTGGGCGGCTCTCCCGGCAGGCTGAGTGCTGAGCCTGGAAGGCGTCAGAGGCCCTGCCCCGGCACACAGCCCCTGGGGCACAGCAGGGACCCTGCTCTGCACCACAGCCCTGAGCACCCCTGCCTGCACCGTGGCTACACAGCCTACAGCCAGCCCCATGAGGCAGAACCCTCGTGTCCTGTCCTTCTGACAGCTTTGGCAGGTAGTCCCTGCTCTGGAGCTTGTCATTTTCTTCTCCAAAGAAACTCTGAGAGTCCTCCTGAAAGCTCCTACAGGCTGTGGGATTTGCCAGCAAATCTGGAGATGGCACCAGGAACAACAGCTGTGTGTTGCCCTGCAGCCACAGACTTACCCTGTTCAGGCTGTGAAGATTTTTCCTGCAGTGAGCTCTCAGCATCCCCCCTTCACGCTGCCTTTAACATCTCCCTCCCTTCTCCCAGCCACCCTTGTCCCCTGCACGCAGTGCCCCCAGCCCTGCTGTGCTGTGCAGAGGAGCTGCTCCTGGGCAGAGCTGTCTCTCTGCAGTGCTGCCCGCTTGCCAGGAGCTCCCCTTGTAAGGGTTTATAGGGTTAGGGTTGTAAGGGTTTTTAGGGTTTGGGTTGTAAGTGTTTTTAGGGTTAGGGCTTTAGGGTCTTTAGGGTTAGGGTTGTAAGGATTTTTAGGGTTAGGGTCTTAAAGGTTTTTAGGGATAGGGCTTTAGGGTCCTTAGTGTTAGGGTTGTAAGGATTTTTAGGGTTAGGGTTGTAAGGGTTTTAGGGTTAGGGTTGTAAGGGATTTTAGGGTTAGGGTTGTAAGGGATTTTAGGGTTAGGGCTTTAGGGTTTTTAGGGTTAGGGATTGAGGGTTTTTGGAATTAGGGTTGTAATGGTTTTTAGGGTTAGGGTTTTAGGGTTTTTATGGTTAGGATTGTAAGGGATTTTAGGGTTAGGGCTTTAGGGTTTTTATGGTTAGGATTGTAAGGGATTTTAGGGTTAGGGCTTTAGGGTTTTTAGGGTTAGGGTTGTAAGGATTTTTAGGTTTAGGTTCGTAAAGGTTTTTAGGTTTAGGGTCGTAAAGGTTTTTAGGGTTAGGGTTGTAAGGGTTTTTAGTGTTAGGGCTTTAGGGTTTTTAGCTTTAGGGTTGTAAGGATTTTTCGGTTTAGGGCTTTAGGGTTTTTAGTATTAGGGTTGTAAGGCTTTTTAGGTTTAGGGCTTTAGGGTTTTTAGGGTTAGGGTTGTAAATGTTTTTAGGGTTAGGGTTTTAAGGGATTTTAGGGTTAGGGCTTTAGGGTTTTTAGGGTTAGGATTGGAAGGGATTTTAGGGTTAGGGCTTTAGGGTTTTTAGGGTTAGGGCTTTAGGGTTTTTATGGTTAGGGTTGTAAGGATTTATAGGGTTAGGGTCGTAAGGATTTTTAGGGTAAGGTCTTTAAGATCTTTAGGGTTAGGGTTGTAAGGGTTTTTAGGGTTAGGGTTGTAAGGATTTTTAGGGTTAGGGTTGTAAGGATTTTTAGGGTTAGGGTCGTAAATGTTTGTAGGGTTAGGGCTTTAGGGTCTTTAGGTTTAGGGTTGGAAGGGTTTTTAGGGTTAGGGTTGTAAGGGTTTTTAGGGTTAGGGCTTTAGGGTTTTTAGGGTTAGGTTTGTAAGGGTTTTTAGGGTTAGAGCTTTAGGGCCTTTAGGGTTAGCGTTGTAAGGATTTTTAGGGTTAGGGTTGTAAGGGTTTTAAGGGTTAGGGCTTTAGCGTCTTTAGGGTTAGGTTTGTAAGGATTTTTAGGGTTAGGGTTGTAAGGGTATTCAGGGTTAGGATTATAGCGTTTTTGGGGTTAGGGTTGTAAGGGTTTTTAGGGTTAGGGTTCTAAGGGTTTTTAGGGTTAGGGTTGTAAGTATTTTTAAGGTTAAGGTTGTAAGGATTTTTAGTGTTAGGGTCATAAAGGTTTTTAGGGTTAGGGCTTTAGGGTTTTTAGGGTTAGGGTTGGAATTGTTTCAAGGTTAGGTTTGTAAGGGTTTTTAGGGTTAGAGCTTTAGGGTTTTTAGGGTTTGGTTTGTAAGGCTTTTTAGGGATAGGGTTGTAAGGGTTTTTAGCGTTAGTGCTTTAGGGTCTTTAGGGTTAGCGTTGTAAGGATTTTTAGGGTTAGGGTTGTAAGGGTTTTTAGGGTTAGGGCTTTAGGGTCTTTAGGGTAAGGTTTGAAAGGATTTTTAGGGTTAGGGTTGTAAGGGTTTTTAGGGTTAGGATTTTAGCGTTTTTGGGGTTAGGGTTGTAAGGGTTTTTAGAATTAGGGTTGTAATGGTTTTTAGGGTTAGGGTTATAGTGTTTTTATGGTTAGGATTGTAAGGGATTTTAGGGTTAGGGCTTTAGGGTTTTTAGGTTTAGGGTTGTAAGGATTTTTCGGTTTAGGGCTTTAGGGTTTTTAGTATTAGGGTTGTAAGGCTTTTTAGGTTTAGGGCTTTAGGGTTTTTAGGGTTTGGGTTGTAAGGGTTTTTAGGGTTAGGGTTGTAAGAATTTTTAGTGTTAGGGCAATAGAGTTTTTAGGGTTGTAAGGGTTTGTAGGGTAAGGGTTGTAAGGGTTTTTAGGGTTAGGGTTGTAAAGGTTTTAGGGTTAGGGTCGTAAAGGTTTTTAGGTTTAGGGCTTTAGGGTCTTTAGGGTTAGGGTTGTAAGGGTTTTTAGGGTTAGGGTTGGAAGGGTTTTTAGGGTTAGGGCTTTAGCGTCTTTAGGGTTAGGGTTCTAAGGGTTTTTAGGGTTAGGGTTGTAAGGATTTTTAAGGTTAATGTTGTAATGATTTTTAGCGTTAGGGTCATAAAGGTTTTTAGGGTTAGGGCTTTAGGGTCTATAGGGTTAGGGTTGGAAGGGTTTTTAGGGTTAGGGCTTTAAGGTTTTTAGGGTTAGGGTTGGAAGGTTTTTTAGAATTCGGGTTATAAGTGTTTTTAGGGTTAGGGTTTTAGGGTCTTTAGGGTTAGGGTTGGAAGAGTTTTTAGTGTTAGGGCTTCAGAATTTTTAGGGTTACGGTTGGAAGGGTTTTAAGGTTAGGGTTGTAAGGGTTTTTAGGGTTAGGGCTTTAGGGTTTTTAGGGTTTGGTTTGTAAGGGTTTTTAGGGTTAGGGTTGTAAGGGTTTTTAAGGGTTAGGGCTTTAGCGTCTTTAGGGTAAGGTTTGAAAGGATTTTTAGGGTTAGGGTTGTAAGGGTTTTTAGGGTTAGGCTTGTAAGGGTTTTTAAGGGTTAGGGCTTTAGCGTCTTTAGGGTAAGGTTTGAAAGGATTTTTAGGGTTAGGGTTGTAAGGGTTTTTAGGGTTAGGCTTGTAAGGATTTTTAAGGTTAAGGTTGTAAGGATTTTTAGGGTAAGGGTCATAAAGGTTTTTAGGGTTTAGGGCTTTAGGGTCTATAGTGTTAGGGTTGGAAGGGTTTTAGGGTTAGTGCTTTAGGGTTTTTAGGGTTAGGGTTGTAAGGATTTTTAGGGTTAGGGTTGTAAGGGTTTTTAGGTTTAGGGCTTTAGGGTCTTTAGGGTTAGGTTTGTAAGCATTTTTAGGGTTAGGGTTGTAAGGGTTTTTAGGGTTAGGGCTTTAGGGTTTTTAGGGTTAGGGCTTGAGGGTTTTTAGAATTAGGTTTGTAAGGGTTTTTAGGGTTAAAGATGGAAGGGTTTTTAGGGTTAGTGTTGTAAGGGTTATTAGGGTTAGGGTTGTAAGGGTTTTTAGGGTTAAGGCTGTAAGGATTTTTAGGGTTAGGATTGTAAGGGATTTTAGGGTTAGGGCTTTAGGGTTTTTAGGCTTAGGGTTGTAAGGATTTTTAGGGTTAGAGTTGTAAGGGTTTTTAGGGTTAGTGTTGTAAGGGTTTTTAGGGTTAGGGTTGTAAGGATTTTTAGGGTTAGGGTTGGAAGGGTTTTTAGCGTTAGGGTTGTAAGGGTTTCAAGGTTAGGTTTGTAAGGGTTTTTAGGGTTAGAGCTTTAGCGTTTTTAGTGTTTGGTTTGTAAGGCTTTTTAGGGTTAGGGTTGTAAGGGATTTCAGGGTTAGTGCTTTAGGGTCTTTAGGGTTAGAGTTGTAAGGATTTTTAGGGTTAGGGTTGTAAGGGTTTTTAGGGTTAGGCCTTTAGCGTCTTTAGGGTAAGGTTTGAAAGGATTTTTAGGGTTAGGGTTGTAAGTGTTTTTAGGGTTAGGGCTTTAGCGTTTTTAGGGTTAGGGCTTGAGGGTTTTTAGAATTAGGGTTGTAAGGGTTTTTAGGGTTAGGGCTTTAGGGTTTTTAGGGGGCAGAGCCTAGTAGCCTGCTTCTCTTGCTGAGTCTACGCCCAGCACAGCAGTCAGCAGGATGGGGTTGTGCCTGTCTGATCCCATTCCTTCCAACTCCTGCCCTTCCTGGCCCATTTCCTTCTGGTACCACCTCATGAAGGCATTTTCAGTGGGTCAAAGCATGTCACGTCCTCCTGCTGCACAGGAGCTGCTCTCCTGGGCCTGCCTAAAGCACCTTTGAGTCGCAGACTTCTCATCAGCACTGACTTCTTGCGCGAGCTGCTGGAAATTGTCTAAGAAGCAAGGAAAGCTCAGACGGGTTTTGTTTCCCTCTGGAGGAGGGGAACAAATTTTTTCCTGCTGGAGGTTATGGGACTGTGGCTCTGTGCTGGAGTGCCGAGGACCTGCTGAGCCTGCTTGCTGTCACTTTGTTTTACCTTCTTTGATCCCGTTGGGAAACTTGCCACCACCCAGCACTCAGAGGAACAGCATGGTTGTGTGAAGGAGGTTGTGAGGGCAGACTTGCTTCCTTCTTAAGAAGAGCTTTCTCTGCCTCATGACATCCCCCATGCAAGCGGAGAATTCCTCCCGGTCTCCTGTCCAGCATATCCCAGTTCCTGGCCACCTGCAGCCCCTTCTCCAGGGACATCTGTGCGATCTGTGGCTGTTGTAGGAGTTTAGGGCAGTCATAGGGAATTTCAAGTGGCTCAGACCATGTCCTTAGATCCCAGCTATGGGTCTTCATTGAAGGGGACACGAGTCGTTCCTCAGGCTCCCTTCCCTGCGACCTCTCTGTCTCTGCTGCCTCTCGTGGGACTACAGAGCCCTAATTAGCCCAGGTAGTTTTCCATTTAGCCCTTTGGGTGACGTTCTGAAGCTGCATTTGCTGCCCACCCCTAGCAATGGGCTGTCTGTGAATAATCCCTGTGCTCTCCTGGGCAGGAGGCAGTGGGACATCAGCATGTGACACGAGCCCTGTCACATGCTGCACAGTCCCAAGCAGATATGTCCTGACCATTCCCATCTCCAGTGGCTCTGGGCACCCACAGATAAGAGCTGAATCCATCCCAAAATTCCCTAGAAAATCACCTGATGATCTCATCAACACATGGAAAACACAAGGTTAACAGCAAGCCCTGTTAGGGTGCAATTTCTTGAGAGTATTCTTGACTCCATCAAATGGAAAAAAGTCTCAAACTTCAGACACAGCACTGAAGACATCCCCTTTTATCACAGAGAAGTGAAAAAGGAGTACAGCTCTGACATAAATACATTTAAAGATGGCTTCTGGGACAGAGGGACTGGTTTTGTGCCTCTGGAGGAGTGAGACAAATCCAGACATTCATGTCCAAACAGGGTAGTCCGAGAAAAATGTCCAAAGCACAAGAAAACAAACAAACAAACAAACTGCAACAACAGCAAAAGAAGGGAATAAACATGGGTGGCTTAGTCCTGCTGAAGTACTGCCAACAGAATCAGTTTTTTCAGGGAATCCTTCAGCTCCTGGTTCCTCATGCTGTAGATGAGGGGATTCAGCGTTGGAGGCACCACCGAGTACAGGACTGCCAGCACCAGATCCAGGGATGAGGAGGAGATGGAGTGGGGCCTCAGGTAGGCAACTGTGCCAGTGCTGATGAACAGGGAGACCACGGCGAGGTGAGGGAGGCACGTGGAAAAGGCTTTGTGCCGGCCCTGCTCTGAGGGCATCCTCAGCACAGCCCTGAAGATCTGCACATAGGACAGGACAATGAAAACAAAACACCCAAATGCTAAACAAAGACTAACCGCAATGACCCAAAGTTCCCTGAGGTAGGCATCCGAGCAGGAGAGCCTGAGGATCTGGGGGACTTCACAGAAGAACTGGTCCAGGGCGTTGCCTTGGCACAGTGGTATGGAAAATGTATTGGCCGTGTGCAGCACGGAATAGAAAAAACTTCCACCCCAGGCAGCTGCTGCTGCTTTCATACAAGCTCTACTGCTCATAAAGGTCCCGTAGTGCAGGGGTTTGCAGATGGCAACGTAGCGGTCATAGGCCATGACGGTGAGAAGGGAATATTCTGCTCCAAGCAAGAAGAAGAGAAAAAAGACTTGGGCAACACACCCTGAGTAGGAGATGGTCCTGGTGTCCCACAAAGCAATGACCATGGCTTTGGGGACAGTGGTGGCGATGCAGCCCAGGTCGAGGAGGGCGAGGTTGAGGAGGAAGAAGTACATGGGGGTGTGGAGGCGGTGGTTGCAGGCTACACCTGTGAGGATGAGGCCGTTGCCCAGGAGGGCAGCCAGGTAGATGCCCAGGAAGAGCCCGAAGTGCAGGAGCTGCAGCTCGCGTGTGTCTGAGAATGGCAGGAGGAGGAACTCTGTGGGGAAGCTGCTGTTGGACATTTGCTGCCTCTGCACATGGTTGCCTACCTGTGGAGGAAAAGACAGAGACAAGTTAGAGACTTATCCGAGCAAAACCTCTACCATTCTTCAAAGAAAGCTGCTCAACAAGACACGCTGCCTCTTCCCTGTGAGCTCTGTTTTTTTTTTTGTTTGTTTTTTTTTTTTTGTTTTGTTTTTTTTTGAGTTTAAAGTTGTCTCAGAGATCAGGCAGATCCTCTCTGGGCTCAGCAGGAATTTGTACTTTCCTACAGTGTCTGGTAAAGAGCACCAGAGACGTATCTCAGGTGCCCACTAGCCAGAGGTATCTCCCTATTTGCAAGTGTTGAGCAGGATATCCCACAATCCCACAAGAAACAATGAAGGTGTTTTTGGTGCTGTCTGTAGGCTAAGGGTTGTGAAGGGAAATTAGAAGGTTCCTCACAGAGCCACAATTCTATTTCAGTGTAATGATCTCTGAGGTTCAGTCACTCGTACAAACCTGACAATTCCATTATGATCCCAGTGATTGCCCCCTTAGCAGGAAAGTGAAAGCAGAGATCCTAGAGAGTGCTTTCCCTTCAGGAAGCTCCTGCCTTGGTCTTCCCTGTCAAGAATCTCCCCCCGAGATGCCCTGGGGTGCTGTGGAGCTGTGAGCAGCCTGCCTTAGGCAGCAACCTCTGGGCAGCAGCAAAGTCCTGCCATGTCAGGAGGCCTCCTTCACACAATCACACAATGTCCAGGGTTGGAATGGACCTCTGAAGATCATCTAGTCCAATCCCCCCACCAAGCAGGATCACCTAAGGCACATTGCACAGAATGGTACCCAGACAGGTTTTGAATATCTTCAGAGGAGGAGATTCCACAACATCTCTGGGCAACCCATTCCAGGGCTCTGTCACCCTCACAGTAAAGAAGTGCTCCCTCATATTCAGCTGGAGCTTCCTGTGCTTCAGTTTGTGCCCATTGTCTCTCGTGCTGTCTTTGGGCACAAATGAAGAGAAACTTGCTCCATGCTCTCAACACCCTCCCCTCAGATATTCATATACATTAATGAGGTTTCCCTTCATTCTTCTATTTTCAAAGCTAAACAGGCGGAGCTCTCTCACCCAGTCCTCATACAACAGGAGCTACAGGCATCTAATAATCTCATTTTAGTAGCCCTCTTCTGAACTTGCTCCAGTAGTTCTATGTCTCTCTTGTACGGGGTAGTGCTGAACTGGACACAGTACTGGAGGTATAAACTTCCACCCACCGCTTCTCCCCGCAGCGCCCTGGGCGGCTCTCCCGGCAGGCTGAGTGCTGAGCCTGGAAGGCGTCAGAGGCCCTGCCCCGGCACACAGCCCCTGGGGCACAGCAGGGACCCTGCTCTGCACCACAGCCCTGAGCACCCCTGCCTGCACCGTGGCTACACAGCCTACAGCCAGCCCCATGAGGCAGAACCCTCGTGTCCTGTCCTTCTGACAGCTTTGGCAGGTAGTCCCTGCTCTGGAGCTTGTCATTTTCTTCTCCAAAGAAACTCTGAGAGTCCTCCTGAAAGCTCCTACAGGCTGTGGGATTTGCCAGCAAATCTGGAGATGGCACCAGGAACAACAGCTGTGTGTTGCCCTGCAGCCACAGACTTACCCTGTTCAGGCTGTGAAGATTTTTCCTGCAGTGAGCTCTCAGCATCCCCCCTTCACGCTGCCTTTAACATCTCCCTCCCTTCTCCCAGCCACCCTTGTCCCCTGCACGCAGTGCCCCCAGCCCTGCTGTGCTGTGCAGAGGAGCTGCTCCTGGGCAGAGCTGTCTCTCTGCAGTGCTGCCCGCTTGCCAGGAGCTCCCCTTGTAAGGGTTTATAGGGTTAGGGTTGTAAGGGTTTTTAGGGTTTGGGTTGTAAGTGTTTTTAGGGTTAGGGCTTTAGGGTCTTTAGGGTTAGGGTTGTAAGGATTTTTAGGGTTAGGGTCTTAAAGGTTTTTAGGGATAGGGCTTTAGGGTCCTTAGTGTTAGGGTTGTAAGGATTTTTAGGGTTAGGGTTGTAAGGGTTTTAGGGTTAGGGTTGTAAGGGATTTTAGGGTTAGGGTTGTAAGGGATTTTAGGGTTAGGGCTTTAGGGTTTTTAGGGTTAGGGCTTGAGGGTTTTTAGAATTAGGGTTGTAATGGTTTTTAGGGTTAGGGTTTTAGGGTTTTTATGGTTAGGATTGTAAGGGATTTTAGGGTTAGGGCTTTAGGGTTTTTATGGTTAGGATTGTAAGGGATTTTAGGGTTAGGGCTTTAGGGTTTTTAGGGTTAGGGTTGTAAGGATTTTTAGGTTTAGGTTCGTAAAGGTTTTTAGGTTTAGGGTCGTAAAGGTTTTTAGGGTTAGGGTTGTAAGGGTTTTTAGTGTTAGGGCTTTAGGGTTTTTAGCTTTAGGGTTGTAAGGATTTTTCGGTTTAGGGCTTTAGGGTTTTTAGTATTAGGGTTGTAAGGCTTTTTAGGTTTAGGGCTTTAGGGTTTTTAGGGTTAGGGTTGTAAGGGTATTTAGGTTTAGGGTTGTAAGGATTTTTAAGGTTAAGGTTTTAAGGATTTTTAGGGTTAGGGTTGTAAAGGTTTTTAGGGTTAGGGTTGTAAGGGATTTTAGGGTTAGGGCTTTAGGTTTTTAGGGTTAGGATTGGAAGGGATTTTAGGGTTAGGGCTTTAGGGTTTTTAGGGTTAGGGCTTTAGGGTTTTTATGGTTAGGGTTGTAAGGATTTATAGGGTTAGGGTCGTAAGGATTTTTAGGGTAAGGTCTTTAAGATCTTTAGGTTTAGGGTTGTAAGGGTTTTTAGGGTTAGGGTTGTAAGGATTTTTAGGGTTAGGGCTGTAAGGATTTTTAGGGTTAGGGTCGTAAATGTTTGTAGGGTTAGGGCTTTAGGGTCTTTAGGTTTAGGGTTGGAAGGGTTTTAGGGTTAGGGTTGTAAGGGTTTTTAGGGTTAGGGCTTTAGGGTTTTTAGGGTTAGGGTTGTAAGGGTTTTTAGGGTTAGAGCTTTAGGGCCTTTAGGGTTAGCGTTGTAAGGATTTTTAGGGTTAGGGTTGTAAGGGTTTTGAGGGTTAGGGCTTTAGCGTCTTTAGGGTTAGGTTTGTAAGGATTTTTAGGGTTAGGGTTGTAAGGGTTTTCAGGGTTAGGATTTTAGCGTTTTTGGGGTTAGGGTTGTAAGGGTTTTTAGGTTTAGGGTTCTAAGGGTTTTTAGGGTTAGGGTTGTAAGTATTTTTAAGGTTAAGGTTGTAAGGATTTTTAGGGTTAGGGTCATAAAGGTTTTTAGGGTTAGGGCTTTAGGGTCTATAGGGTTAGGGTTGAAAGGGTTTTTAGGGTTAGGGCTTTAGGTTTTTTAGGGTTAGGGTTGGAAGGGTTTCAAGGTTAGGTTTGTAAGGGTTTTTAGGGTTAGAGCTTTAGGGTTTTTAGGGTTTGGTTTGTAAGGCTTTTTAGGGTTAGGGTTGTAAGGGTTTTTAGGGTTAGTGCTTTAGGATCTTTAGGGTTAGCGTTGTAAGGATTTTTAGGGTTAGGGTTGTAAGGGTTTTTAGGGTTAGGGCTTTAGCGTCTTTAGGGTAAGGTTTGAAAGGATTTTTAGGGTTAGGGTTGTAAGGGTTTTTAGGGTTAGGGCTTTAGGGTTTTTAGGGTTAGGGCTTGAGGGTTTTTAGAATTAGGGTTGTAATGGTTTTTAGGGTTAGGGTTATAGGGTTTTTATGGTTAGGATTGTAAGGGATTTTAGGGTTAGGGCTTTAGGGTTTTTAGGTTTAGGGTTGTAAGGATTTTTCGGTTTAGGGCTTTAGGGTTTTTAGTATTAGGGTTGTAAGGCTTTTTAGGTTTAGGGCTTTAGGGTTTTTAGGGTTAGGGTTGTAAGGGTATTTAGGTTTAGGGTTGTAAGGATTTTTAAGGTTAAGGTTTTAAGGATTTTTAGGGTTAGGTTTGTAAAGGTTTTTAGGGTTAGTGTTGTAAGGGATTTTAGGGTTAGGGGTTTAGGGTTTTTATGGTTAGGATTGTAAGGGATTTTAGGGTTAGGGCTTTAGGGTTTTTAGGGTTAGGGCTTTAGGGTTTTTATGGTTAGGGTTGTAAGGCTTTATAGGGTTAGGGTCGTAAGGGTTTTTAGGGTAAGGTCTTTAAGATCTTTATGGTTAGGTTTGGAAGGGTCTTTAGGGTTAGGGTTGGAAGGGTTTTTAGGGTTTGGGTTGTAAGGGTTTTTAGGGTTAGGGTTGTAAGGATTTTTAGGGTTAGGGTTGTAAGGATTTTTAGGGTTAGGGTCGTAAATGTTTTTAGGGTTAGGGCTTTAGGGTCTTTAGGGTTAGGGTTGGTAGGTTTTTTAGGGTTTGGGTTGTAAGGGTTTTTAGGGTTAGGGTTGTAAGAATTTTTAGGGTTAGGGCAATAGAATTTTTAGGGTTGTAAGGGTTTATAGGGTTAGGGTTGTAAGGGTTTTTAGGGTTAGGGTTGTAAGGATTTTTAGGGTTAGGGTCGTAAATGTTTTTAGGGTTAGGGCTTTAAGGTTTTTAGGGTTAGGGTTGGAAGGGTTTTTAGGGTTTGGGTTGTAAGGGTTTTTAGGGTTAGGGTTGTAAGAATTTTTAGTGTTAGGGCAATAGAGTTTTTAGGGTTGTAAGGGTTTGTAGGGTAAGGGTTGTAAGGGTTTTTAGGGTTAGGGTTGTAAAGGTTTTAGGGTTAGGGTCGTAAAGGTTTTTAGGTTTAGGGCTTTAGGGTCTTTAGTGTTAGGGTTGTAAGGATTTTTAGGGTTAGGGTTGGAAGGGTTTTTAGGGTTAGGGGTTTAGCGTCTTTAGGGTTAGGGTTCTAAGGGTTTTTAGGGTTAGGGTTGTAAGGATTTTTAAGGTTAATGTTGTAATGATTTTTAGGGTTAGGGTCATAAAGGTTTTTAGGGTTAGGGCTTTAGGGTCTATAGGGTTAGGGTTGGAAGGGTTTTTAGGGTTAGGGCTTTAAGGTTTTTAGGGTTAGGGTTGGAAGGTTTTTTAGAATTCGGGTTATAAGTGTTTTTAGGGTTAGGGTTTTAGGGTCTTTAGGGTTAGGGTTGGAAGAGTTTTTAGTGTTAGGGCTTCAGAATTTTTAGGGTTACGGTTGGAAGGGTTTTAAGGTTAGGGTTGTAAGGGTTTTTAGGGTTAGGGCTTTAGGGTTTTTAGGGTTTGGTTTGTAAGGGTTTTTAGGGTTAGGGTTGTAAGGGTTTTTAGGGTTAGGGCTTTAGCGTCTTTAGGGTAAGGTTTGAAAGGATTTTTAGGGTTAGGGTTGTAAGGGTTTTTAGGGTTAGGCTTGTAAGGATTTTTAAGGTTAAGGTTGTAAGGATTTTTAGGGTAAGGGTCATAAAGGTTTGTAGGGTTTAGGGCTTTAGGGTCTATAGTGTTAGGGTTGGAAGGGTTTTAGGGTTAGGGCTTTAGGGTTTTTAGGGTTAGGGTTGTAAGGATTTTTAGGGTTAGGGTTGTAAGGGTTTTTAGGGTTAGGGCTTTAGGGTCTTTAGGGTTAGGTTTGTAAGCATTTTTAGGGTTAGGGTTGTAAGGGTTTTTAGGGTTAGGGCTTTAGGGTTTTTAGGGTTAGGGCTTGAGGTTTTTTAGAATTAGGTTTGTAAGGGTTTTTAGGGTTAAAGTTGGAAGGGTTTTTAGGGTTAGTGTTGTAAGGGTTTTTAGGGTTAGGGTTGTAAGGGTTTTTAGGGTTAAGGTTGTAAGGATTTTTAGGGTTAGGATTGTAAGGGATTTTAGGGTTAGGGCTTTAGGGTTTTTAGGCTTAGGGTTGTAAGGATTTTTAGGGTTAGAGTTGTAAGGGTTTTTAGGGTTAGTGTTGTAAGGGTTTTTAGGGTTAGGGTTGTAAGGATTTTTAGGGTTAGGGTTGGAAGGGTTTTTAGGGTTAGGGTTGTAAGGGTTTTTAGGGCTAGGGCTTTAGGGTTTTTATGGTTAGGATTGTAAGGGATTTTAGGGTTAGGATTTAGGGTTTTTAGGGTTAGGGCTTTAGGGTTTTTATGGTTAGGGTTGTAAGGCTTTATAGGGTTAGGGTCGTAAGGGTTTTTAGGGTAAGGTCTTTAAGATCTATAGGGTTAGGTTTGGAAGGGTTTTTAGGGTTAGGGTTGTAAGGGTTTTTAGGGTTAGGGTTGTAAGGGTTTTTAGGGTTAGTGTTGTAAGGATTTTTAGGGTTAGGATCGTAAATGTTTTTAGGGTTAGAGCTTTAGGGTCTTTAGGGTTAGGGTTGGAAGGGTTTTTAGGGTTAGGGTTGTAAGAATTTTTAGGGTTAGGGCAATAGATTTTTTAGGGTTGTAAGGGTTTATAGGGTTAGGGTTGTAAGGGTTTTTAGGGTTAGGTTTGTAAGGATTTTTAGGGTTAGGGTCGTAAATGTTTTTAGGGTTAGGGCTTTAAGGTTTTTAGGGTTAGGGTTGGAAGGGTTTTTAGGGTTAGGGTTGTAAGGGTTTTTAGGGTTAGGGTTGTAAGGATTTTTAGGGTTAGGGTCGTAAATGTTTTTAGGGTTAGGGCTTTAGGGTCTTTAGGGTTAGGGTTGGAAGGGTTTTTAGGGTTAGGGTTGTAAGAATTTTTAGGGTTAGGGCAATAGATTTTTTAGGGTTGTAAGGGTTTATAAGGTTAGGTTTGTAAGGGTTTTTAGGGTTAGGTTTGTAAGGATTTTTAGGGTTAGGGTCGTAAATGTTTGTAGGGTTAGGGCTTTAAGGTTTTTAGGGTTAGGGTTGGAAGGGTTTTTAGGGTTAGGGTTGGAAGGGTTTTTTGGGTTAGGGCTTTAGCGTCTTTAGGGTTAGGGTTCTAAGGTTTTTTAGGGTTAGGGTTGTAAGGATTTTTAAGGTTAATGTTGTAATGATTTTTAGGGTTAGGGTCATAAAGGTTTTTAGGGTTAGGGCTTTAGGGTCTATAGGGTTAGGGTTGGAAGGGTTTTTAGGGTTAGGGCTTTAAGGTTTTTAGGGTTAGGGTTGGAAGGTTTTTTAGAATTCGGGTTATAAGTGTTTTTAGGGTTAGGGTTTTAGGGTCTTTAGGGTTAGGGTTGGAAGAGTTTTTAGTGTTAGGGCTTCAGAATTTTTAGGGTTACGGTTGGAAGGGTTTTAAGGTTAGGGTTGTAAGGGTTTTTAGGGTTAGGGCTTTAGGGTTTTTAGGGTTTGGTTTGTAAGGGTTTTTAGGGTTAGGGTTGTAAGGGTTTTTAAGGGTTAGGGCTTTAGCGTCTTTAGGGTAAGGTTTGAAAGGATTTTTAGGGTTAGGGTTGTAGGGGTTTTTAGGGTTAGGCTTGTAAGGTGTTTTAAGTTTAAGGTTGTAAGGATTTTTAGGGTAAGGGTCATAAAGGTTTTTAGGGTTTAGGGCTTTAGGGTCTATAGTGTTAGGGTTGGAAGGGTTTTAGGGTTAGGGCTTTAGGGTTTTTAGGGTTAGGGTTGTAAGGATTTTTAGGGTTAGGGTTGTAAGGGTTTTTAGGGTTAGGGCTTTAGGGTCTTTAGGGTTAGGTTTGTAAGCATTTTTAGGGTTAGGGTTGTAAGGGTTTTTAGGGTTAGGGCTTTAGGGTTTTTAGGGTTAGGGCTTGAGGTTTTTTAGAATTAGGTTTGTAAGGGTTTTTAGGGTTAATGTTGGAAGGGTTTTTAGGGTTAGTGTTGTAAGGGTTTTTAGGGTTAGGGTTGTAAGGGTTTTTAGGGTTAAGGTTGTAAGGATTTTTAGGGTTAGGATTGTAAGGGATTTTAGGGTTAGGGCTTTAGGGTTTTTAGGCTTAGGGTTGTAAGGATTTTTAGGGTTAGAGTTGTAAGGGTTTTTAGGGTTAGTGTTGTAAGGGTTTTTAGGTTTAGGGTTGTAAGGATTTTTAGGGTTAGGGTTGGAAGGGTTTTTAGGGTTAGGGTTGTAAGGGTTTTTAGGGCTAGGGCTTTAGGGTTTTTATGGTTAGGATTGTAAGGGATTTTAGGGTTAGGACTTTAGGGTTTTTAGGGTTAGGGCTTTAGGGTTTTTATGGTTAGGGTTGTAAGGCTTTATAGGGTTAGGGTCGTAAGGGTTTTTAGGGTTAGGTTTGTAAGGATTTTTAGGGTTAGGGTCGTAAATGTTTTTAGGGTTAGGGCTTTAATGTTTTTAGGGTTAGGGTTGGAAGGGTTTTTAGGGTTAGGGTTGGAAGGGTTTTTAGGGTTAGGGTTGTAAGGATTTTTAGGGTTAGGGTCGTAAATGTTTTTAGGGTTAGGGCTTCAGGGTCTTTAGGGTTAGGGTTGGAAGGGTTTTTAGGGTTAGGGTTGTAAGAATTTTTAGGGTTAGGGCAATAGATTTTTTAGGGTTGTAAGGGTTTATAAGGTTAGGGTTGTAAGGGTTTTTAGGGTTAGGTTTGTAAGGATTTTTAGGGTTAGGGTCGTAAATGTTTGTAGGGTTAGGGCTTTAAGGTTTTTAGGGTTAGGGTTGGAAGGGTTTTTAGGGTTAGGGTTGGAAGGGTTTTTAGGGTTAGGGCTTTAGCGTCTTTAGGGTTAGGGTTCTAAGGGTTTTTAGGGTTAGGGTTGTAAGGATTTTTAAGGTTAATGTTGTAATGATTTTTAGGGTTAGGGTCATAAAGGTTTTTAGGGTTAGGGCTTTAGGGTCTATAGGGTTAGGGTTGGAAGGGTTTTTAGGGTTAGGGCTTTAAGGTTTTTAGGGTTAGGGTTGGAAGGTTTTTTAGAATTCGGGTTATAAGTGTTTTTAGGGTTAGGGTTTTAGGGTCTTTAGGGTTAGGGTTGGAAGAGTTTTTAGTGTTAGGGCTTCAGAATTTTTAGGGTTACGTTTGGAAGGGTTTTAAGGTTAGGGTTGTAAGGGTTTTTAGGGTTAGGGCTTTAGGGTTTTTAGGGTTTGGTTTGTAAGGGTTTTTAGGGTTAGGGTTGTAAGGGTTTTTAAGGGTTAGGGCTTTAGCGTCTTTAGGGTAAGGTTTGAAAGGATTTTTAGGGTTAGGGTTGTAAGGGTTTTTAGGGTTAGGCTTGTAAGGTGTTTTAAGTTTAAGGTTGTAAGGATTTTTAGGGTAAGGGTCATAAAGGTTTTTAGGGTTTAGGGCTTTAGGGTCTATAGTGTTAGGGTTGGAAGGGTTTTAGGGTTAGGGCTTTAGGGTTTTTAGGGTTAGGGTTGTAAGGATTTTTAGGGTTAGGGTTGTAAGGGTTTTTAGGGTTAGGGCTTTAGGGTCTTTAGGGTTAGGTTTGTAAGCATTTTTAGGGTTAGGGTTGTAAGGGTTTTTAGGGTTAGGGCTTTAGGGTTTTTAGGGTTAGGGCTTGAGGTTTTTTAGAATTAGGTTTGTAAGGGTTTTTAGGGTTAAAGTTGGAAGGGTTTTTAGGGTTAGTGTTGTAAGGGTTTTTAGGGTTAGGTTTGTAAGGGTTTTTAGGGTTAAGGTTGTAAGGATTTTTAGGGTTAATATTGTAAGGGATTTTAGGGTTAGGGCTTTAGGGTTTTTAGGCTTAGGGTTGTAAGGATTTTTAGGGTTAGAGTTGTAAGGGTTTTTAGGGTTAGTGTTGTAAGGGTTTTTAGGGTTAGGGTTGTAAGGATTTTTAGGGTTAGGGTTGGAAGGTTTTTTAGGGTTAGGGTTGTAAGGGTTTTTAGGGCTAGGGCTTTAGGGTTTTTATGGTTAGGATTGTAAGGGATTTTAGGGTTAGGGCTTTAGGGTTTTTAGGGTTAGGGCTTTAGGGTTTTTATGGTTAGGGTTGTAAGGCTTTATAGGGTTAGGGTCGTAAGGGTTTTTAGGGTAAGGTCTTTAAGATCTTTAGGGTTAGGTTTGGAAGGGTTTTTAGGGTTAGGGTTGTAAGGGTTTTTAGGGTTAGGGTTGTAAGTGTTTTTAGGTTTAGGGTTGTAAGGATTTTTAGGGTTAGGGTCGTAAATGTTTTTAGGGTTAGGGCTTTAGGGTCTTTAGGGTTAGGGTTGGAAGGGTTTTTAGGGTTAGGGTTGTAAGAATTTTTAGGGTTAGGGCAATAGAGTTTTTAGGGTTGTAAGGGTTTATAGGGTTAGGGTTGGAAGGGTTTTTAGGGTTAGGGCTTTAGCGTCTTTAGGGTTAGGGTTCTAAGGGTTTTTAGGGTTAGGGTTGTAAGGATTTTTAAGGTTAATGTTGTAATGATTTTTAGGGTTAGGGTCATAAAGGTTTTTAGGTTTCGGGCTTTAGGTTCTATAGGGTTAGGGTTTGAAGGGTTTTTAGGGTTAGGGCTTTAAGGTTTTTAGGGTTAGGGTTGGAAGGTTTTTTAGAATTCGGGTTATAAGTGTTTTTAGGGTTAGGGTTTTAGGGTCTTTAGGGTTAGGGTTGGAAGAGTTTTTAGTGTTAGGGCTTCAGAATTTTTAGGGTTACGGTTGGAAGGGTTTTAAGGTTAGGGTTGTAAGGGTTTTTAGGGTTAGGGCTTTAGGGTTTTTATGGTTAGGGTTGTAAGGCTTTATCGGGTTAGGGTCGTAAGGGTTTTTAGGCTAAGGTCTTTAAGATCTTTAGGGTTAGGTTTGGAAGGGTTTTTAGGGTTAGGGTTGTAAGGTTTTTTAGGGTTAGGTTTGTAAGGATTTTTAGGGTTAGGTTTGTAAGGATTTTTAGGGTTAGGGTTGTAAGGATTTTTAGGGTTAGGGTCGTAAATGTTTTTAGGGTTAGGGCTTTAGGGTCTTTAGGGTTAGGGTTGGAAGGGTTTTTAGGGTTTGGGTTGTAAGGGTTTTTAGGGTTAGGGTTGTAAGAATTTTTAGGGTTAGGGCAATAGAGTTTTTAGGGTTGTAAGGGTTTATAGGGTTAGGGTTGTAAGGGTTTTTAGGGTTAGGGTTGTAAGGATTTTTAGGGTTAGGGTCGTAAATGTATTTAGGGTTAGGGCTTTAAGGTTTTTAGGGTTAGTGTTGGAAGGGTTTTTAGGGTTTGGGTTGTAAGGGTTTTTAGGGTTAGGGTTGTAAGAATTTTTACTGTTAGGGCAATAGAGTTTTTAGGGTTGTAAGGGTTTGTAGGGTAAGGGTTGTAAGGGTTTTTAGGGTTAGGGTTGTAAAGGTTTTAGGGTTAGGGTCGTAAAGGTTTTTAGGTTTAGGGCTTTAGGGTCTTTAGGGTTAGGTTTGGAAGGTTTTTAGGGTTAGGGTTGGAAGGGTTTTTAGGGTTAGGGCTTTAGCGTCTTTAGGGTTAGGGTTCTAAGGGTTTTTAGGGTTAGGGTTGTAAGGATATTTAAGGTTAATGTTGTAATGATTTTTAGGGTTAGGGTCATAAAGGTTTTTAGGGTTAGGGCTTTAGCGTCTTTAGGGTAAGGTTTGAAAGGATTTTTAGGGTTAGGGTTGTAAGGGTTTTTAGGGTTAGGCTTGTAAGGATTTTTAAGGTTAAGGTTGTAAGGATTTTTAGGGTAAGGGTCATAAAGGTTTTTAGGGTTTAGGGCTTTAGGGTCTATAGTGTTAGGGTTGGAAGGGTTTTAGGGTTAGGGCTTTAGGGTTTTTAGGGTTAGGGTTGTAAGGATTTTTAGGGTTAGGGTTGTAAGGGTTTTTAGGGTTAGGGCTTTAGGGTCTTTAGGGTTAGGTTTGTAAGCATTTTTAGGGTTAGGGTTGTAAGGGTTTTTAGGGTTAGGGCTTTAGGGTTTTTAGGGTTAGGGCTTGAGGTTTTTTAGAATTAGGTTTGTAAGGGTTTTTAGGGTTAAAGTTGGAAGGGTTTTTAGGGTTAGTGTTGTAAGGGTTTTTAGGGTTAGGGTTGTAAGGGTTTTTAGGGTTAAGGTTGTAAGGAATTTTAGGGTTAGGATTGTAAGGGATTTTAGGGTTAGGGCTTTAGGGTTTTTAGGCTTAGGGTTGTAAGGATTTTTAGGGTTAGAGTTTTAAGGGTTTTTAGGGTTAGTGTTGTAAGGGTTTTTAGGGTTAGGGTTGTAAGGATTTTTAGGGTTAGGGTTGGAAGGGTTTTTAGGGTTAGGGTTGTAAGGGTTTTTAGGGCTAGGGCTTTAGGGTTTTTATGGTTAGGATTGTAAGGGATTTTAGGGTTAGGGCTTTAGGGTTTTTAGGGTTAGGGCTTTAGGGTTTTTATGGTTAGGGTTGTAAGGCTTTATAGGGTTAGGGTCGTAAGGGTTTTTAGGGTAAGTCCTTTAAGATCTTTAGGGTTAGGTTTGGAAGGGTTTTTAGGGTTAGGGTTGTAAGGGTTTTTAGGGTTAGGGTTGGAAGGGTTTTTAGGGTTAGGGTTGGAAGGGTTTTTAGGGTTAGGGTTGTAAGGATTTTTAGGGTTAGGGTCGTAAATGTTTTTAGGGTTAGGTCTTTAGGGTCTTTATGGTTAGGGTTGGAAGGGTTTTTAGGGTTAGGGTTGTAAGAATTTTTAGGGTTAGGGCAATAGAGTTTTTAGGGTTGTAAGGGTTTATAGGGTTAGGGTTGTAAGGGTTTTTAGGGTTAGGTTTGTAAGGATTTTTAGGGTTAGGGTCGTAAATGTTTTTAGGGTTAGGGCTTTAAGGTTTTTAGGGTTAGCGTTGGAAGGGTTTTTAGGGTTAGGGTTGGAAGGGTTTTTAGGGTTAGGGCTTTAGCGTCTTTAGGGTTAGGGTTCTAAGGGTTTTTAGGGTTAGGGTTGTAAGGATTTTTAAGGTTAATGTTGTAATGATTTTTAGGGTTAGGGTCATAAAGGTTTTTAGGGTTAGGGCTTTAGGGTCTATAGGGTTAGGGTTGGAAGGGTTTTTAGGGTTAGGGCTTTAAGGTTTTTAGGGTTAGGGTTGGAAGGTTTTTTAGAATTCGGGTTATAAGTGTTTTTAGGGTTAGGGTTTTAGGGTCTTTAGGGTTAGGGTTGGAAGAGTTTTCAGTGTTAGGTCTTCAGAATTTTTAGGGTTACGGTTGGAAGGGTTTTAAGGTTAGGGTTGTAAGGGTTTTTAGGGTTAGGGCTTTAGGGTTTTTATGGTTAGGGTTGTAAGGCTTTATAGGGTTAGGGTCGTAAGGGTTTTTAGGCTAAGGTCTTTAAGATCTTTAGGGTTAGGTTTGGAAGGGTTTTTAGGGTTAGGGTTGTAAGGTTTTTTAGGGTTAGGGTTGTAAGGATTTTTAGGGTTAGGGTTGTAAGAATTTTTAGGGTTAGGGTTGTAAGGATTTTTAGGGTTAGGGTCGTAAATGTTTTTAGGGTTAGGGCTTTAGGGTCTTTAGGGTTAGGGTTGGAAGGGTTTTTAGGGTTTGGGTTGTAAGGGTTTTTAGGGTTAGGGTTGTAAGAATTTTTAGGGTTAGGGCAATAGAGTTTTTAGGGTTGTAAGGGTTTATAGGGTTAGGGTTGTAAGGGTTTTTAGGGTTAGGGTTGTAAGGATTTTTAGGGTTAGGGTCGTAAATGTATTTAGGGTTAGGGCTTTAAGGTTTTTAGGGTTAGGGTTGGAAGGGTTTTTAGGGTTTGGGTTGTAAGGGTTTTTAGGGTTAGGGTTGTAAGAATTTTTAGTGTTAGGGCAATAGAGTTTTTAGGGTTGTAAGGGTTTGTAGGGTAAGGGTTGTAAGGGTTTTTAGGGTTAGGATTGTAAAGGTTTTAGGGTTAGGGTCGTAAAGGTTTTTAGGTTTAGGTCTTTAGGGTCTTTAGGGTTAGGGTTGTAAGGATTTTTAGGGTTAGGGTTGGAAGGGTTTTTAGGGTTAGGGTTTTAGCGTCTTTAGGGTTAGGGTTCTAAGGGTTTTTAGGGTTAGGGTTGTAAGGATTTTTAAGGTTAATGTTGTAATGATTTTTAGGGTTAGGGTCATAAAGGTTTTTAGGGTTAGGGCTTTAGGGTCTATAGGGTTAGGGTTGGAAGGGTTTTTAGGGTTAGGGCTTTAAGGTTTTTAGGGTTAGGGTTGGAAGGTTTTTTAGAATTCGGGTTATAAGTGTTTTTAGGGTTAGGGTTTTAGGGTCTTTAGGGTTAGGGTTGGAAGAGTTTTTAGTGTTAGGGCTTCAGAATTTTTAGGGTTACGGTTGGAAGGGTTTTAAGGTTAGGGTTGTAAGGGTTTTTAGGGTTAGGGCTTTAGGGTTTTTAGGGTTTGGTTTGTAAGGGTTTTTAGGGTTAGGGTTGTAAGGGTTTTTAGGGTTAGGGCTTTAGCGTCTTTAGGGTAAGGTTTGAAAGGATTTTTAGGGTTAGGGTTGTAAGGGTTTTTATGGTTAGACTTGTAAGGATTTTTAAGGTTAAGGTTGTAAGGATTTTTAGGGTAAGGGTCATAAAGGTTTTTAGGGTTTAGGGCTTTAGGGTCTATAGTGTTAGGGTTGGAAGGGTTTTAGGGTTAGGGCTTTAGGGTTTTTAGGGTTAGGGTTGTAAGGATTTTTAGGGTTAGGGTTGTAAGGTTTTTTAGGGTTAGGGCTTTAGGGTCTTTAGGGTTAGGTTTGTAAGCATTTTTAGGGTTAGGGTTGTAAGGGTTTTTAGGGTTAGGGCTTTAGGGTTTTTAGGGTTAGGGCTTGAGGGTTTTTAGAATTAGGTTTGTAAGGGTTTTTAGGGTTAAAGTTGGAAGGGTTTTTAGGGTTAGTGTTGTAAGTGTTTTTAGGGTTAGGGTTGTAAGGGTTTTTAGGGTTAAGGTTGTAAGGATTTTTAGGGTTAGGATTGTAAGGGATTTTAGGGTTAGTGCTTTAGGGTTTTTAGGGTTAGAGTTGTAAGGGTTTATAGGGTTAGGGTTGTAAGGGTTTTTAGGGTTAGGGCTTTAGGGTTTTTAGGCTTAGGGTTGTAAGGATTTTTAGGGTTAGAGTTGTAAGGGTTTTAAGGGTTAGTGTTGTAAGGGTTTTTAGGGTTAGGGTTGTAAGGATTTTTAGGGTTAGGGTTGGAAGGGTTTTTAGGGTTAGGGTTGTAAGGGTTTTTAGGGCTAGGGCTTTAGGGTTTTTATGGTTAGGATTGTAAGGGATTTTAGGGTTAGGGCTTTAGGGTTTTTAGGGTTAGGGCTTTAGGGTTTTTATGGTTAGGGTTATAAGGCTTTATAGGGTTAGGGTCGTAAGGGTTTTTAGGGTAAGGTCTTTAAGATCTTTAGGGTTAGGTTTGGAAGGGTTTTTAGGGTTAGGGTTGTAAGGGTTTTTAGGGTTAGGGTTGTAAGGGATTTTAGGGTTAGGGTTGTAAGGATTTTTAGGGTTAGGGTCGTAAATGTTTTTAGGGTTAGGGCTTTAGGGTCTTTAGGGTTAGGGTTGTAAGGGTTTTTAGGGTTAGGTTTGTAAGGATTTTTAGGGTTAATGTCGTAAATGTTTTTAGGGTTAGGGCTTTAAGGTTTTTAGGGTTAGGGTTGGAAGGGTTTTTAGGGTTAGGGTTGGAAGGGTTTTTAGGGTTAGGGCTTTAGCGTCTTTAGGGTTAGGGTTCTAAGGGTTTTTAGGGTTAGGGTTGTAAGGATTTTTAAGGTTAATGTTGTAATGATTTTTAGGGTTAGGGTCATAAAGGTTTTTAGGGTTAGGGCTTTAGGGTCTATAGGGTTAGGGTTGGAAGGGTTTTTAGGGTTAGGGCTTTAAGGTTTTTATGGTTAGGGTTGGAAGGTTTTTTAGAATTCGGGTTATAAGTGTTTTTAGGGTTAGGGTTTTAGGGTCTTTAGGGTTAGGGTTGGAAGAGTTTTTAGTGTTAGGGCTTCAGAATTTTTAGGGTTACGGTTGGAAGGGTTTTAAGGTTAGGGTTGTAAGGGTTTTTAGGGTTAGGGCTTTAGGGATTTTAGGGTTTGGTTTGAAAGGATTTTTAGGGTTAGGGTTGTAAGGGTTTTTAGGGTTAAGCTTGTAAGGATTTTTAAGGTTAAGGTTGTAAGGATTTTTAGGGTAAGGGTCATAAAGGTTTTTAGGGTTTAGGGCTTTAGGGTCTATAGTGTTAGGGTTGGAAGGGTTTTAGGGTTAGGTATTTAGGGTTTTTAGGGTTAGGGTTGTAAGGATTTTTAGGTTTAGGGTTGTAAGGATTTTTAAGGTTAAGGTTTTAAGGATTTTTAGGGTTAGGGTTGTAAAGGTTTTTAGGGTTAGGTTTGTAAGGGATTTTAGGGTTAGGGCTTTAGGGTTTTTAGGGTTAGGATTGGAAGGGTTTTTAGGGTTAGGGCTTTAGGGTTTTTATGGTTAGGGTTGTAAGGATTTATAGGGTTAGGGTTGTAAGGGTTTTTAGGGTTAGGGTTGTAAGGATTTTTAGGGTTAGGGTTGTAAGGATTTTTAGGGTTAGGGTCGTAAATGTTTGTAGGGTTAGGGCTTTAGGGTCTTTAGGTTTAGGGTTTGAAGGGTTTTTAGGGTTAGGGTTGTAAGGGTTTTTAGGGTTAGGGCTTTAGGGTTTTTAGGGTTAGGGTTGTAAGGGTTTTTAGGGTTAGAGCTTTAGGGCCTTTAGGGTTAGCGTTGTAAGGATTTTTAGGGTTAGGGTTGTAAGGGTTTTAAGGGTTAGGGCTTTAGCGTCTTTAGGGTTAGGTTTGTAAGGATTTTTAGGGTTAGGGTTGTAAGGGTTTTCATGGTTAGGATTTTAACGTTTTTGGGGTTAGGGTTGTAAGGATTTTTAGGGTTAGGGTTCTAAGGGTTTTTAGGGTTAGGGTTGTAAGTATTTTTAAGGTTAAGGTTGTAAGGATTTTTAGGGTTAGGGTCATAAAGGTTTTTAGGGTTTGGGCTTTAGGGTGTATAGGGTTAGGGTTGGAAGGATTTTTAGGGTTAGGGCTTTAGGGTTTTTAGGTTTAGGGTTGGAAGGGTTTCAAGGTTAGGTTTGTAAGGTTTTTTAGGGTTAGGGTTGTAAGGGTTTTTAGGGTTAGTGCTTTAGGGTCTTTAGGGTTAGCGTTGTAAGGATTTTTAGGGTTAGGGTTGTAAGGGTTTTTAGGGTTAGGGCTTTAGCGTCTTTAGGGTAAGGTTTGAAAGGATTTTTAGGGTTAGGGTTGTAAGGGTTTTTAGGGTTAGGGCTTTAGGGTTTTTAGTGTTAGGGCTTGAGGGTTTTTAGAATTAGGGTTGTAATGGTTTTTAGGGTTAGGGTTTTAGGGTTTTTATGGTAAGGATTGTAAGGGATTTTAGGGTTAGGGCTTTAGGGTTTTTAGTTTTAGGGTTGTAAGGATTTTTCGGTTTAGGGCTTTAGGGTTTTTAGTATTAGGGTTGTAAGGCTTTTTAGGTTTAGGGCTTTAGGGTTTTTAGGGTTAGGGTTGTAAGGGTATTTAGGTTTAGGGTTGTAAGGATTTTTAAGTTTAAGGTTTTAAGGATTTTTATGGTTAGGGTTGTAAAGGTTTTTAGGGTTAGTGTTGTAAGGGATTTTAGGGTTAGGGCTTTAGGGTTTTTATGGTTAGGATTGTAAGGGATTTTAGGGTTAGGGCTTTAGGGTTTTTAGGGTTAGGGCTTTAGGGTTTTTATGGTTAGGGTTGTAAGGCTTTATAGGTTTAGGGTCGTAAGGGTTTTTAGGGTACGGTCTTTAAGATCTTTAGGGTTAGGTTTGGAAGGGTTTTTAGGGTTAGGGTTGTAAGGGTTTTTAGGGTTAGGGTTGTAAGGATTTTTAGGGTTAGGGTTGTAAGGGATTATAGGGTTAGGGCTTTAGGGTTTTTAGGGTTAGGGCTTGAGGGTTTTTAGAATTAGGGTTGTAAGGGATTTTAGGGTTAGGGCTTTAGGGTTTTTAGGGTTAGAGTTGTAAGGGTTTATAGGGTTAGGGTTGTAAGAGTTTTTAAGGTTAGGGCTTTAGGGTCTTTAGGGTTAGGGTTGTTAGGGTTTTCAGGGTTAAGGCTGTAAGGAGTTTTAGGGTTAGGGTTTTAAGGCTTTTTAGGGTTAGGGTTTTAGGGTTTTTATGGTTAGGATTGTAAGGGATTTTAGGGTTAGGGCTTTAGGGTTTTTAGTGTTAGGATTGTAAGGGTTTTAAGGGTTAGGTTTTTAGGTTTTTTATGGTTAGTTTTTTAAGGGATTTTAGGGTTAGGCCTTTAGGGTTAGGGTTTTAAGGAGTTTTAGCGTTAGGGTTGTAAGGGTTTTTAGGGTTCTAAGGGTTTTTAGGGTTAGGGTTGTAAGGGTTTTTAAGGTTAAGGTTGTAAGGATTTTTAGGGTTAGGATTGTAAGGGTTTTTAGTGTTTTGGCTTCAGAGGTTTTAGGGTTAGGGTTGGAAGGGTTTTCAGGTTTAAGGTTGTAAGGTTTTTTAGGGTTAGGGTTGTAAGGCTTTTTCGGGTTAGGGCTTTAGGGTCTTTAGCGTTAGGGTTGGAAGGGTTTTTAGGTTTAGGGCTTTAGGGTCTTTAGGGTTAGGGTTGTAAGGATTTTTAGGGTTAGGGTTGTAAGGGTTTTTAGGGTTAGGGCTTTAGGGTTTTTAGGGGGCAGAGCCTAGTAGCCTGCTTCTCTTGCTGAGTCTACGCCCAGCACAGCAGTCAGCAGGATGGGGTTGTGCCTGTCTGATCCCATTCCTTCCAACTCCTGCCCTTCCTGGCCCATTTCCTTCTGGTACCACCTCATGAAGGCATTTTCAGTGGGTCAAAGCATGTCACGTCCTCCTGCTGCACAGGAGCTGCTCTCCTGGGCCTGCCTAAAGCACCTTTGAGTCGCAGACTTCTCATCAGCACTGACTTCTTGCGCGAGCTGCTGGAAATTGTCTAAGAAGCAAGGAAAGCTCAGACGGGTTTTGTTTCCCTCTGGAGGAGGGGAACAAATTTTTTCCTGCTGGAGGTTATGGGACTGTGGCTCTGTGCTGGAGTGCCGAGGACCTGCTGAGCCTGCTTGCTGTCACTTTGTTTTACCTTCTTTGATCCCGTTGGGAAACTTGCCACCACCCAGCACTCAGAGGAACAGCATGGTTGTGTGAAGGAGGTTGTGAGGGCAGACTTGCTTCCTTCTTAAGAAGAGCTTTCTCTGCCTCATGACATCCCCCATGCAAGCGGAGAATTCCTCCCGGTCTCCTGTCCAGCATATCCCAGTTCCTGGCCACCTGCAGCCCCTTCTCCAGGGACATCTGTGCGATCTGTGGCTGTTGTAGGAGTTTAGGGCAGTCATAGGGAATTTCAAGTGGCTCAGACCATGTCCTTAGATCCCAGCTATGGGTCTTCATTGAAGGGGACACGAGTCGTTCCTCAGGCTCCCTTCCCTGCGACCTCTCTGTCTCTGCTGCCTCTCGTGGGACTACAGAGCCCTAATTAGCCCAGGTAGTTTTCCATTTAGCCCTTTGGGTGACGTTCTGAAGCTGCATTTGCTGCCCACCCCTAGCAATGGGCTGTCTGTGAATAATCCCTGTGCTCTCCTGGGCAGGAGGCAGTGGGACATCAGCATGTGACACGAGCCCTGTCACATGCTGCACAGTCCCAAGCAGATATGTCCTGACCATTCCCATCTCCAGTGGCTCTGGGCACCCACAGATAAGAGCTGAATCCATCCCAAAATTCCCTAGAAAATCACCTGATGATCTCATCAACACATGGAAAACACAAGGTTAACAGCAAGCCCTGTTAGGGTGCAATTTCTTGAGAGTATTCTTGACTCCATCAAATGGAAAAAAGTCTCAAACTTCAGACACAGCACTGAAGACATCCCCTTTTATCACAGAGAAGTGAAAAAGGAGTACAGCTCTGACATAAATACATTTAAAGATGGCTTCTGGGACAGAGGGACTGGTTTTGTGCCTCTGGAGGAGTGAGACAAATCCAGACATTCATGTCCAAACAGGGTAGTCCGAGAAAAATGTCCAAAGCACAAGAAAACAAACAAACAAACTGCAACAACAGCAAAAGAAGGGACTAAATATGGGTGGCTTAGTCCTGCTGAAGTACTGCCAACAGAATCAGTTTTTTCAGGGAATCCTTCAGCTCCTGGTTCCTCATGCTGTAGATGAGGGGATTCAGCGTTGGAGGCACCACCGAGTACAGGACTGCCAGCACCAGATCCAGGGATGAGGAGGAGATGGAGTGGGGCCTCAGGTAGGCAACTGTGCCAGTGCTGATGAACAGGGAGACCACGGCGAGGTGAGGGAGGCACGTGGAAAAGGCTTTGTGCCGGCCCTGCTCTGAGGGCATCCTCAGCACAGCCCTGAAGATCTGCACATAGGACAGGACAATGAAAACAAAACACCCAAATGCTAAACAAAGACTAACCGCAATGACCCAAAGTTCCCTGAGGTAGGCATCCGAGCAGGAGAGCCTGAGGATCTGGGGGACTTCACAGAAGAACTGGTCCAGGGCGTTGCCTTGGCACAGTGGTATGGAAAATGTATTGGCCGTGTGCAGCACGGAATAGAAAAAACTTCCACCCCAGGCAGCTGCTGCTGCTTTCATACAAGCTCTACTGCTCATAAAGGTCCCGTAGTGCAGGGGTTTGCAGATGGCAACGTAGCGGTCATAGGCCATGACGGTGAGAAGGGAATATTCTGCTCCAAGCAAGAAGAAGAGAAAAAAGACTTGGGCAACACACCCTGAGTAGGAGATGGTCCTGGTGTCCCACAAAGCAATGACCATGGCTTTGGGGACAGTGGTGGCGATGCAGCCCAGGTCGAGGAGGGCGAGGTTGAGGAGGAAGAAGTACATGGGGGTGTGGAGGCGGTGGTTGCAGGCTACACCTGTGAGGATGAGGCCGTTGCCCAGGAGGGCAGCCAGGTAGATGCCCAGGAAGAGCCCGAAGTGCAGGAGCTGCAGCTCGCGTGTGTCTGAGAATGGCAGGAGGAGGAACTCTGTGGGGAAGCTGCTGTTGGACATTTGCTGCCTCTGCACATGGTTGCCTACCTGTGGAGGAAAAGACAGAGACAAGTTAGAGACTTATCCGAGCAAAACCTCTACCATTCTTCAAAGAAAGCTGCTCAACAAGACACGCTGCCTCTTCCCTGTGAGCTCTGTTTTTTTTTGTTTGTTTGTTTTTTTTTTTTTGTTTTGTTTTTTTGAGTTTAAAGTTGTCTCAGAGATCAGGCAGATCCTCTCTGGGCTCAGCAGGAATTTGTACTTTCCTACAGTGTCTGGTAAAGAGCACCAGAGACGTATCTCAGGTGCCCACTAGCCAGAGGTATCTCCCTATTTGCAAGTGTTGAGCAGGATATCCCACAATCCCACAAGAAACAATGAAGGTGTTTTTGGTGCTGTCTGTAGGCTAAGGGTTGTGAAGGGAAATTAGAAGGTTCCTCACAGAGCCACAATTCTATTTCAGTGTAATGATCTCTGAGGTTCAGTCACTCGTACAAACCTGACAATTCCATTATGATCCCAGTGATTGCCCCCTTAGCAGGAAAGTGAAAGCAGAGATCCTAGAGAGTGCTTTCCCTTCAGGAAGCTCCTGCCTTGGTCTTCCCTGTCAAGAATCTCCCCCCGAGATGCCCTGGGGTGCTGTGGAGCTGTGAGCAGCCTGCCTTAGGCAGCAACCTCTGGGCAGCAGCAAAGTCCTGCCATGTCAGGAGGCCTCCTTCACACAATCACACAATGTCCAGGGTTGGAATGGACCTCTGAAGATCATCTAGTCCAATCCCCCCACCAAGCAGGATCACCTAAGGCACATTGCACAGAATGGTACCCAGACAGGTTTTGAATATCTTCAGAGGAGGAGATTCCACAACATCTCTGGGCAACCCATTCCAGGGCTCTGTCACCCTCACAGTAAAGAAGTGCTCCCTCATATTCAGCTGGAGCTTCCTGTGCTTCAGTTTGTGCCCATTGTCTCTCGTGCTGTCTTTGGGCACAAATGAAGAGAAACTTGCTCCATGCTCTCAACACCCTCCCCTCAGATATTCATATACATTAATGAGGTTTCCCTTCATTCTTCTATTTTCAAAGCTAAACAGGCGGAGCTCTCTCACCCAGTCCTCATACAACAGGAGCTACAGGCATCTAATAATCTCATTTTAGTAGCCCTCTTCTGAACTTGCTCCAGTAGTTCTATGTCTCTCTTGTACGGGGTAGTGCTGAACTGGACACAGTACTGGAGGTATAAACTTCCACCCACCGCTTCTCCCCGCAGCGCCCTGGGCGGCTCTCCCGGCAGGCTGAGTGCTGAGCCTGGAAGGCGTCAGAGGCCCTGCCCCGGCACACAGCCCCTGGGGCACAGCAGGGACCCTGCTCTGCACCACAGCCCTGAGCACCCCTGCCTGCACCGTGGCTACACAGCCTACAGCCAGCCCCATGAGGCAGAACCCTCGTGTCCTGTCCTTCTGACAGCTTTGGCAGGTAGTCCCTGCTCTGGAGCTTGTCATTTTCTTCTCCAAAGAAACTCTGAGAGTCCTCCTGAAAGCTCCTACAGGCTGTGGGATTTGCCAGCAAATCTGGAGATGGCACCAGGAACAACAGCTGTGTGTTGCCCTGCAGCCACAGACTTACCCTGTTCAGGCTGTGAAGATTTTTCCTGCAGTGAGCTCTCAGCATCCCCCCTTCACGCTGCCTTTAACATCTCCCTCCCTTCTCCCAGCCACCCTTGTCCCCTGCAGGCAGTGCCCCCAGCCCTGCTGTGCTGTGCAGAGGAGCTGCTCCTGGGCAGAGCTGTCTCTCTGCAGTGCTGCCCGCTTGCCAGGAGCTCCCCTTGTAAGGGTTTATAGGGTTAGGGTTGTAAGGGTTTTTAGGGTTTGGGTTGTAAGTGTTTTTAGGGTTAGGGCTTTAGGGTCTTTAGGGTTAGGGTTGTAAGGGTTTTTAGGGTTAGGGTCTTAAAGGTTTTTAGGGATAGGGCTTTAGGGTCCTTAGTGTTAGGGTTGTAAGGATTTTTAGGGTTAGGGTTGTAAGGGTTTTAGGGTTAGGGTTGTAAGGGATTTTAGGGTTAGGGTTGTAAGGGATTTTAGGGTTAGGGCTTTAGGGTTTTTAGGGTTAGGGCTTGAGGGTTTTTAGAATTAGGGTTGTAATGGTTTTTAGGGTTAGGGTTTTAGGGTTTTTATGGTTAGGATTGTAAGGGATTTTAGGGTTAGGGCTTTAGGGTTTTTATGGTTAGGATTGTAAGGGATTTTAGGGTTAGGGCTTTAGGGTTTTTAGGGTTAGGGTTGTAAGGATTTTTAGGTTTAGGTTCGTAAAGGTTTTTAGGTTTAGGGTCGTAAAGGTTTTTAGGGTTAGGGTTGTAAGGGTTTTTAGTGTTAGGGCTTTAGGGTTTTTAGCTTTAGGGTTGTAAGGATTTTTCGGTTTAGGGCTTTAGGGTTTTTAGTATTAGGGTTGTAAGGCTTTTTAGGTTTAGGGCTTTAGGGTTTTTAGGGTTAGGGTTGTAAGGGTATTTAGGTTTAGGGTTGTAAGGATTTTTAAGGTTAAGGTTTTAAGGATTTTTAGGGTTAGAGTTGTAAAGGTTTTTAGGGTTAGGGTTGTAAGGGATTTTTAGGGTTAGGGCTTTAGGGTTTTTAGGGTTAGGATTGGAAGGGTTTTTAGGGTTAGGGCTTTAGGGTTTTTATGGTTAGTGTTGGAAGTGTTTCAAGGTTAGGTTTGTAAGGGTTTTTAGGGTTAGAGCTTTAGGGTCTTTAGGGTTAGCGTTGTAAGGATTTTTAGGGTTAGGGTTGTAAGGGTTTTTAGGGTTAGGGCTTTAGCGTCTTTAGGGTAAGGTTTGAAAGGATTTTTAGGGTTAGGGTTGTAAGGGTTTTTAGGGTTAGGGCTTTAGGGTTTTTAGGGTTAGGGCTTGAGGGTTTTTAGAATTGGGGTTGTAATGGTTTTTAGGGTTAGGGTTTTAGGGTTTTTATGGTTAGGATTGTAAGGGATTTTAGGGTTAGGGCTTTAGGGTTTTTAGGTTTAGGGTTGTAAGGATTTTTCGGTTTAGGGCTTTAGGGTTTTTAGTATTAGGGTTGTAAGGCTTTTTAGGTTTAGGGCTTTAGGGTTTTTAGGGTTAGGGTTGTAAGGGTATTTAGGTTTAGGGTTGTAAGGATTTTTAAGTTTAAGGTTTTAAGGATTTTTAGGGTTAGGGTTGTAAAGGTTTTTAGGGTTAGTGTTGTAAGGGATTTTAGGGTTAGGGCTTTAGGGTTTTTATGGTTAGGATTGTAAGGGATTTTAGGGTTAGGGCTTTAGGGTTTTTAGGGTTAGGGCTTTAGGGTTTTTATGGTTAGGGTTGTAAGGCTTTATAGGGTTAGGGTCGTAAGGGTTTTTAGGGTAAGGTCTTTAAGATCTTTAGGGTTAGGTTTGGAAGGGTTTTTACGGTTAGGGTTGTAAGGGTTTTTAGGGTTAGGGTTGTAAGGATTTTTAGGGTTAGGGTTGTAAGGATTTTTAGGGTTAGGGTCGTAAATGTTTTTAGGGTTAGGGCTTTAGGGTCTTTAGGGTTAGGGTTGGAAGTGTTTTTAGGGTTTGGGTTGTAAGGGTTTTTAGGGTTAGGGTTGTAAGAATTTTTAGGGTTAGGGCAATAGAGTTTTTAGGGTTGTAAGGGTTTATAGGGTTAGGGTTGTAAGGGTTTTTAGGGTTAGGGTTGTAAGGATTTTTAGGGTTAGGGTCGTAAATGTTTTTAGGGTTAGGGCTTTAAGGTTTTTAGGGTTAGGGTTGGAAGGGTTTTTAGGGTTTGGGTTGTAAGGGTTTTTAGGGTTAGGGTTGTAAGAATTTTTAGTGTTAGGGCAATACAGTTTTTAGGGTTGTAAGGGTTTGTAGGGTAAGGGTTGTAAGGGTTTTTAGGGTTAGGGCTTTAGGGTCTTTAGGGTTAGGGTTGTAAGGATTTTTAGGGTTAGGGTTGGAAGGGTTTTTAGGGTTAGGGCTTTAGCGTCTTTAGGGTTAGGGTTCTAAGGTTTTTTAGGGTTAGGGTTGTAAGGATTTTTAAGGTTAATGTTATAATGATTTTTAGGGTTAGGGTCATAAAGGTTTTTAGGGTTAGGGCTTTAGGGTCTATAGGGTTAGGGTTGGAAGGGTTTTTAGGGTTAGGGCTTTAAGGTTTTTAGGGTTAGGGTTGGAAGGTTTTTTAGAATTCGGGTTATAAGTGTTTTTAGGGTTAGGGTTTTAGGGTCTTTAGGGTTAGGGTTGGAAGAGTTTTTAGTGTTAGGGCTTCAGAATTTTTAGGGTTACGGTTGGAAGGGTTTTAAGGTTAGGGTTGTAAGGGTTTTTAGGGTTAGGGCTTTAGGGTGTTTAGGGTTAGGTTTGTAAGGATTTTTAGGGTTAGGATTGTAAGGGTTTTTAGGGTTAGGGTTGTAAGGGTTTTTAGGATTAGGGTTGTAAGGCTTTTTAGGGATAGGGCTTTAGGGTCTTTAGGGTTAGGGTTGTAAGGATTTTCAGGGTTAAGGTTGTAAGGATTTTTAGGGTTAGGGTTGTAAGGGTTTTTAGGGTTAGGGCTTTAGGGTTTTTAGGGGGCAGAGCCTAGTAGCCTGCTTCTCTTGCTGAGTCTACGCCCAGCACAGCAGTCAGCAGGATGGGGTTGTGCCTGTCTGATCCCATTCCTTCCAACTCCTGCCCTTCCTGGCCCATTTCCTTCTGGTACCACCTCATGAAGGCATTTTCAGTGGGTCAAAGCATGTCACGTCCTCCTGCTGCACAGGAGCTGCTCTCCTGGGCCTGCCTAAAGCACCTTTGAGTCGCAGACTTCTCATCAGCACTGACTTCTTGCGCGAGCTGCTGGAAATTGTCTAAGAAGCAAGGAAAGCTCAGACGGGTTTTGTTTCCCTCTGGAGGAGGGGAACAAATTTTTTCCTGCTGGAGGTTATGGGACTGTGGCTCTGTGCTGGAGTGCCGAGGACCTGCTGAGCCTGCTTGCTGTCACTTTGTTTTACCTTCTTTGATCCCGTTGGGAAACTTGCCACCACCCAGCACTCAGAGGAACAGCATGGTTGTGTGAAGGAGGTTGTGAGGGCAGACTTGCTTCCTTCTTAAGAAGAGCTTTCTCTGCCTCATGACATCCCCCATGCAAGCGGAGAATTCCTCCCGGTCTCCTGTCCAGCATATCCCAGTTCCTGGCCACCTGCAGCCCCTTCTCCAGGGACATCTGTGCGATCTGTGGCTGTTGTAGGAGTTTAGGGCAGTCATAGGGAATTTCAAGTGGCTCAGACCATGTCCTTAGATCCCAGCTATGGGTCTTCATTGAAGGGGACACGAGTCGTTCCTCAGGCTCCCTTCCCTGCGACCTCTCTGTCTCTGCTGCCTCTCGTGGGACTACAGAGCCCTAATTAGCCCAGGTAGTTTTCCATTTAGCCCTTTGGGTGACGTTCTGAAGCTGCATTTGCTGCCCACCCCTAGCAATGGGCTGTCTGTGAATAATCCCTGTGCTCTCCTGGGCAGGAGGCAGTGGGACATCAGCATGTGACACGAGCCCTGTCACATGCTGCACAGTCCCAAGCAGATATGTCCTGACCATTCCCATCTCCAGTGGCTCTGGGCACCCACAGATAAGAGCTGAATCCATCCCAAAATTCCCTAGAAAATCACCTGATGATCTCATCAACACATGGAAAACACAAGGTTAACAGCAAGCCCTGTTAGGGTGCAATTTCTTGAGAGTATTCTTGACTCCATCAAATGGAAAAAAGTCTCAAACTTCAGACACAGCACTGAAGACATCCCCTTTTATCACAGAGAAGTGAAAAAGGAGTACAGCTCTGACATAAATACATTTAAAGATGGCTTCTGGGACAGAGGGACTGGTTTTGTGCCTCTGGAGGAGTGAGACAAATCCAGACATTCATGTCCAAACAGGGTAGTCCGAGAAAAATGTCCAAAGCACAAGAAAACAAACAAACAAACTGCAACAACAGCAAAAGAAGGGACTAAATATGGGTGGCTTAGTCCTGCTGAAGTACTGCCAACAGAATCAGTTTTTTCAGGGAATCCTTCAGCTCCTGGTTCCTCATGCTGTAGATGAGGGGATTCAGCGTTGGAGGCACCACCGAGTACAGGACTGCCAGCACCAGATCCAGGGATGAGGAGGAGATGGAGTGGGGCCTCAGGTAGGCAACTGTGCCAGTGCTGATGAACAGGGAGACCACGGCGAGGTGAGGGAGGCACGTGGAAAAGGCTTTGTGCCGGCCCTGCTCTGAGGGCATCCTCAGCACAGCCCTGAAGATCTGCACATAGGACAGGACAATGAAAACAAAACACCCAAATGCTAAACAAAGACTAACCGCAATGACCCAAAGTTCCCTGAGGTAGGCATCCGAGCAGGAGAGCCTGAGGATCTGGGGGACTTCACAGAAGAACTGGTCCAGGGCGTTGCCTTGGCACAGTGGTATGGAAAATGTATTGGCCGTGTGCAGCACGGAATAGAAAAAACTTCCACCCCAGGCAGCTGCTGCTGCTTTCATACAAGCTCTACTGCTCATAAAGGTCCCGTAGTGCAGGGGTTTGCAGATGGCAACGTAGCGGTCATAGGCCATGACGGTGAGAAGGGAATATTCTGCTCCAAGCAAGAAGAAGAGAAAAAAGACTTGGGCAACACACCCTGAGTAGGAGATGGTCCTGGTGTCCCACAAAGCAATGACCATGGCTTTGGGGACAGTGGTGGCGATGCAGCCCAGGTCGAGGAGGGCGAGGTTGAGGAGGAAGAAGTACATGGGGGTGTGGAGGCGGTGGTTGCAGGCTACACCTGTGAGGATGAGGCCGTTGCCCAGGAGGGCAGCCAGGTAGATGCCCAGGAAGAGCCCGAAGTGCAGGAGCTGCAGCTCGCGTGTGTCTGAGAATGGCAGGAGGAGGAACTCTGTGGGGAAGCTGCTGTTGGACATTTGCTGCCTCTGCACATGGTTGCCTACCTGTGGAGGAAAAGACAGAGACAAGTTAGAGACTTATCCGAGCAAAACCTCTACCATTCTTCAAAGAAAGCTGCTCAACAAGACACGCTGCCTCTTCCCTGTGAGCTCTGTTTTTTTTTGTTTGTTTGTTTTTTTTTTTTTGTTTTGTTTTTTTGAGTTTAAAGTTGTCTCAGAGATCAGGCAGATCCTCTCTGGGCTCAGCAGGAATTTGTACTTTCCTACAGTGTCTGGTAAAGAGCACCAGAGACGTATCTCAGGTGCCCACTAGCCAGAGGTATCTCCCTATTTGCAAGTGTTGAGCAGGATATCCCACAATCCCACAAGAAACAATGAAGGTGTTTTTGGTGCTGTCTGTAGGCTAAGGGTTGTGAAGGGAAATTAGAAGGTTCCTCACAGAGCCACAATTCTATTTCAGTGTAATGATCTCTGAGGTTCAGTCACTCGTACAAACCTGACAATTCCATTATGATCCCAGTGATTGCCCCCTTAGCAGGAAAGTGAAAGCAGAGATCCTAGAGAGTGCTTTCCCTTCAGGAAGCTCCTGCCTTGGTCTTCCCTGTCAAGAATCTCCCCCCGAGATGCCCTGGGGTGCTGTGGAGCTGTGAGCAGCCTGCCTTAGGCAGCAACCTCTGGGCAGCAGCAAAGTCCTGCCATGTCAGGAGGCCTCCTTCACACAATCACACAATGTCCAGGGTTGGAATGGACCTCTGAAGATCATCTAGTCCAATCCCCCCACCAAGCAGGATCACCTAAGGCACATTGCACAGAATGGTACCCAGACAGGTTTTGAATATCTTCAGAGGAGGAGATTCCACAACATCTCTGGGCAACCCATTCCAGGGCTCTGTCACCCTCACAGTAAAGAAGTGCTCCCTCATATTCAGCTGGAGCTTCCTGTGCTTCAGTTTGTGCCCATTGTCTCTCGTGCTGTCTTTGGGCACAAATGAAGAGAAACTTGCTCCATGCTCTCAACACCCTCCCCTCAGATATTCATATACATTAATGAGGTTTCCCTTCATTCTTCTATTTTCAAAGCTAAACAGGCGGAGCTCTCTCACCCAGTCCTCATACAACAGGAGCTACAGGCATCTAATAATCTCATTTTAGTAGCCCTCTTCTGAACTTGCTCCAGTAGTTCTATGTCTCTCTTGTACGGGGTAGTGCTGAACTGGACACAGTACTGGAGGTATAAACTTCCACCCACCGCTTCTCCCCGCAGCGCCCTGGGCGGCTCTCCCGGCAGGCTGAGTGCTGAGCCTGGAAGGCGTCAGAGGCCCTGCCCCGGCACACAGCCCCTGGGGCACAGCAGGGACCCTGCTCTGCACCACAGCCCTGAGCACCCCTGCCTGCACCGTGGCTACACAGCCTACAGCCAGCCCCATGAGGCAGAACCCTCGTGTCCTGTCCTTCTGACAGCTTTGGCAGGTAGTCCCTGCTCTGGAGCTTGTCATTTTCTTCTCCAAAGAAACTCTGAGAGTCCTCCTGAAAGCTCCTACAGGCTGTGGGATTTGCCAGCAAATCTGGAGATGGCACCAGGAACAACAGCTGTGTGTTGCCCTGCAGCCACAGACTTACCCTGTTCAGGCTGTGAAGATTTTTCCTGCAGTGAGCTCTCAGCATCCCCCCTTCACGCTGCCTTTAACATCTCCCTCCCTTCTCCCAGCCACCCTTGTCCCCTGCAGGCAGTGCCCCCAGCCCTGCTGTGCTGTGCAGAGGAGCTGCTCCTGGGCAGAGCTGTCTCTCTGCAGTGCTGCCCGCTTGCCAGGAGCTCCCCTTGTAAGGGTTTATAGGGTTAGGGTTGTAAGGGTTTTTAGGGTTTGGGTTGTAAGTGTTTTTAGGGTTAGGGCTTTAGGGTCTTTAGGGTTAGGGTTGTAAGGGTTTTTAGGGTTAGGGTCTTAAAGGTTTTTAGGGATAGGGCTTTAGGGTCCTTAGTGTTAGGGTTGTAAGGATTTTTAGGGTTAGGGTTGTAAGGGTTTTAGGGTTAGGGTTGTAAGGGATTTTAGGGTTAGGGTTGTAAGGGATTTTAGGGTTAGGGCTTTAGGGTTTTTAGGGTTAGGGCTTGAGGGTTTTTAGAATTAGGGTTGTAATGGTTTTTAGGGTTAGGGTTTTAGGGTTTTTATGGTTAGGATTGTAAGGGATTTTAGGGTTAGGGCTTTAGGGTTTTTATGGTTAGGATTGTAAGGGATTTTAGGGTTAGGGCTTTAGGGTTTTTAGGGTTAGGGTTGTAAGGATTTTTAGGTTTAGGTTCGTAAAGGTTTTTAGGTTTAGGGTCGTAAAGGTTTTTAGGGTTAGGGTTGTAAGGGTTTTTAGTGTTAGGGCTTTAGGGTTTTTAGCTTTAGGGTTGTAAGGATTTTTCGGTTTAGGGCTTTAGGGTTTTTAGTATTAGGGTTGTAAGGCTTTTTAGGTTTAGGGCTTTAGGGTTTTTAGGGTTAGGGTTGTAAGGGTATTTAGGTTTAGGGTTGTAAGGATTTTTAAGGTTAAGGTTTTAAGGATTTTTAGGGTTAGAGTTGTAAAGGTTTTTAGGGTTAGGGTTGTAAGGGATTTTTAGGGTTAGGGCTTTAGGGTTTTTAGGGTTAGGATTGGAAGGGTTTTTAGGGTTAGGGCTTTAGGGTTTTTATGGTTAGTGTTGGAAGTGTTTCAAGGTTAGGTTTGTAAGGGTTTTTAGGGTTAGAGCTTTAGGGTCTTTAGGGTTAGCGTTGTAAGGATTTTTAGGGTTAGGGTTGTAAGGGTTTTTAGGGTTAGGGCTTTAGCGTCTTTAGGGTAAGGTTTGAAAGGATTTTTAGGGTTAGGGTTGTAAGGGTTTTTAGGGTTAGGGCTTTAGGGTTTTTAGGGTTAGGGCTTGAGGGTTTTTAGAATTGGGGTTGTAATGGTTTTTAGGGTTAGGGTTTTAGGGTTTTTATGGTTAGGATTGTAAGGGATTTTAGGGTTAGGGCTTTAGGGTTTTTAGGTTTAGGGTTGTAAGGATTTTTCGGTTTAGGGCTTTAGGGTTTTTAGTATTAGGGTTGTAAGGCTTTTTAGGTTTAGGGCTTTAGGGTTTTTAGGGTTAGGGTTGTAAGGGTATTTAGGTTTAGGGTTGTAAGGATTTTTAAGTTTAAGGTTTTAAGGATTTTTAGGGTTAGGGTTGTAAAGGTTTTTAGGGTTAGTGTTGTAAGGGATTTTAGGGTTAGGGCTTTAGGGTTTTTATGGTTAGGATTGTAAGGGATTTTAGGGTTAGGGCTTTAGGGTTTTTAGGGTTAGGGCTTTAGGGTTTTTATGGTTAGGGTTGTAAGGCTTTATAGGGTTAGGGTCGTAAGGGTTTTTAGGGTAAGGTCTTTAAGATCTTTAGGGTTAGGTTTGGAAGGGTTTTTACGGTTAGGGTTGTAAGGGTTTTTAGGGTTAGGGTTGTAAGGATTTTTAGGGTTAGGGTTGTAAGGATTTTTAGGGTTAGGGTCGTAAATGTTTTTAGGGTTAGGGCTTTAGGGTCTTTAGGGTTAGGGTTGGAAGTGTTTTTAGGGTTTGGGTTGTAAGGGTTTTTAGGGTTAGGGTTGTAAGAATTTTTAGGGTTAGGGCAATAGAGTTTTTAGGGTTGTAAGGGTTTATAGGGTTAGGGTTGTAAGGGTTTTTAGGGTTAGGGTTGTAAGGATTTTTAGGGTTAGGGTCGTAAATGTTTTTAGGGTTAGGGCTTTAAGGTTTTTAGGGTTAGGGTTGGAAGGGTTTTTAGGGTTTGGGTTGTAAGGGTTTTTAGGGTTAGGGTTGTAAGAATTTTTAGTGTTAGGGCAATACAGTTTTTAGGGTTGTAAGGGTTTGTAGGGTAAGGGTTGTAAGGGTTTTTAGGGTTAGGGCTTTAGGGTCTTTAGGGTTAGGGTTGTAAGGATTTTTAGGGTTAGGGTTGGAAGGGTTTTTAGGGTTAGGGCTTTAGCGTCTTTAGGGTTAGGGTTCTAAGGTTTTTTAGGGTTAGGGTTGTAAGGATTTTTAAGGTTAATGTTATAATGATTTTTAGGGTTAGGGTCATAAAGGTTTTTAGGGTTAGGGCTTTAGGGTCTATAGGGTTAGGGTTGGAAGGGTTTTTAGGGTTAGGGCTTTAAGTTTTTTAGGGTTAGGGTTGGAAGGTTTTTTAGAATTCGGGTTATAAGTGTTTTTAGGGTTAGGGTTTTAGGGTCTTTAGGGTTAGGGTTGGAAGAGTTTTTAGTGTTAGGGCTTCAGAATTTTTAGGGTTACGGTTGGAAGGGTTTTAAGGTTAGGGTTGTAAGGGTTTTTAGGGTTAGGGCTTTAGGGTGTTTAGGGTTAGGTTTGTAAGGATTTTTAGGGTTAGGATTGTAAGGGTTTTTAGGGTTAGGGTTGTAAGGGTTTTTAGGATTAGGGTTGTAAGGCTTTTTAGGGATAGGGCTTTAGGGTCTTTAGGGTTAGGGTTGTAAGGATTTTCAGGGTTAAGGTTGTAAGGATTTTTAGGGTTAGGGTTGTAAGGGTTTTTAGGGTTAGGGCTTTAGGGTTTTTAAGGGGTAGAGCCTAGTAGCCTGCTTCTCTTGCTGAGTCTCCGCCCAGCACAGCAGTCAGCAGGATGGGGTTGTGCCTGTCTGATCCCATTCCTTCCAACTCCTGCCCTTCCTGGCCCATTTCCTTCTGGTACCACCTCATGAAGGCATTTTCAGTGGGTCAAAGCATGTCACGTCCTCCTGCTGCACAGGAGCTGCTCTCCTGGGCCTGCCTAAAGCACCTTTGAGTCGCAGACTTCTCATCAGCACTGACTTCTTGCGCGAGCTGCTGGAAATTGTCTAAGAAGCAAGGAAAGCTCAGACGGGTTTTGTTTCCCTCTGGAGGAGGGGAACAAATTTTTTCCTGCTGGAGGTTATGGGACTGTGGCTCTGTGCTGGAGTGCCGAGGACCTGCTGAGCCTGCTTGCTGTCACTTTGTTTTACCTTCTTTGATCCCGTTGGGAAACTTGCCACCACCCAGCACTCAGAGGAACAGCATGGTTGTGTGAAGGAGGTTGTGAGGGCAGACTTGCTTCCTTCTTAAGAAGAGCTTTCTCTGCCTCATGACATCCCCCATGCAAGCGGAGAATTCCTCCCGGTCTCCTGTCCAGCATATCCCAGTTCCTGGCCACCTGCAGCCCCTTCTCCAGGGACATCTGTGCGATCTGTGGCTGTTGTAGGAGTTTAGGGCAGTCATAGGGAATTTCAAGTGGCTCAGACCATGTCCTTAGATCCCAGCTATGGGTCTTCATTGAAGGGGACACGAGTCGTTCCTCAGGCTCCCTTCCCTGCGACCTCTCTGTCTCTGCTGCCTCTCGTGGGACTACAGAGCCCTAATTAGCCCAGGTAGTTTTCCATTTAGCCCTTTGGGTGACGTTCTGAAGCTGCATTTGCTGCCCACCCCTAGCAATGGGCTGTCTGTGAATAATCCCTGTGCTCTCCTGGGCAGGAGGCAGTGGGACATCAGCATCTGACACGAGCCCTGTCACATGCTGCACAGTCCCAAGCAGATATGTCCTGACCATTCCCATCTCCAGTGGCTCTGGGCACCCACAGATAAGAGCTGAATCCATCCCAAGATTCCCTAGAAAATCACCTGATGATCTCATCAACACATGGAAAACACAAGGTTAACAGCAAGCCCTGTTAGGGTGCAATTTCTTGAGAGTATTCTTGACTCCATCAAATGGAAAAAAGTCTCAAACTTCAGACACAGCACTGAAGACATCCCCTTTTATCACAGAGAAGTGAAAAAGGAGTACAGCTCTGACATAAATACATTTAAAGATGGCTTCTGGGACAGAGGGACTGGTTTTGTGCCTCTGGAGGAGTGAGACAAATCCAGACATTCATGTCCAAACAGGGTAGTCCGAGAAAAATGTCCAAAGCACAAGAAAACAAACAAACAAACTGCAACAACAGCAAAAGAAGGGACTAAATATGGGTGGCTTAGTCCTGCTGAAGTACTGCCAACAGAATCAGTTTTTTCAGGGAATCCTTCAGCTCCTGGTTCCTCATGCTGTAGATGAGGGGATTCAGCGTTGGAGGCACCACCGAGTACAGGACTGCCAGCACCAGATCCAGGGATGAGGAGGAGATGGAGTGGGGCCTCAGGTAGGCAACTGTGCCAGTGCTGATGAACAGGGAGACCACGGCGAGGTGAGGGAGGCACGTGGAAAAGGCTTTGTGCCGGCCCTGCTCTGAGGGCATCCTCAGCACAGCCCTGAAGATCTGCACATAGGACAGGACAATGAAAACAAAACACCCAAATGCTAAACAAAGACTAACCGCAATGACCCAAAGTTCCCTGAGGTAGGCATCCGAGCAGGAGAGCCTGAGGATCTGGGGGACTTCACAGAAGAACTGGTCCAGGGCGTTGCCTTGGCACAGTGGTATGGAAAATGTATTGGCCGTGTGCAGCACGGAATAGAAAAAACTTCCACCCCAGGCAGCTGCTGCTGCTTTCATACAAGCTCTACTGCTCATAAAGGTCCCGTAGTGCAGGGGTTTGCAGATGGCAACGTAGCGGTCATAGGCCATGACGGTGAGAAGGGAATATTCTGCTCCAAGCAAGAAGAAGAGAAAAAAGACTTGGGCAACACACCCTGAGTAGGAGATGGTCCTGGTGTCCCACAAAGCAATGACCATGGCTTTGGGGACAGTGGTGGCGATGCAGCCCAGGTCGAGGAGGGCGAGGTTGAGGAGGAAGAAGTACATGGGGGTGTGGAGGCGGTGGTTGCAGGCTACACCTGTGAGGATGAGGCCGTTGCCCAGGAGGGCAGCCAGGTAGATGCCCAGGAAGAGCCCGAAGTGCAGGAGCTGCAGCTCGCGTGTGTCTGAGAATGGCAGGAGGAGGAACTCTGTGGGGAAGCTGCTGTTGGACATTTGCTGCCTCTGCACATGGTTGCCTACCTGTGGAGGAAAAGACAGAGACAAGTTAGAGACTTATCCGAGCAAAACCTCTACCATTCTTCAAAGAAAGCTGCTCAACAAGACACGCTGCCTCTTCCCTGTGAGCTCTGTTTTTTTTTTGTTTGTTTTTTTTTTTGTTTTGTTTTTTTTGAGTTTAAAGTTGTCTCAGAGATCAGGCAGATCCTCTCTGGGCTCAGCAGGAATTTGTACTTTCCTACAGTGTCTGGTAAAGAGCACCAGAGACGTATCTCAGGTGCCCACTAGCCAGAGGTATCTCCCTATTTGCAAGTGTTGAGCAGGATATCCCACAATCCCACAAGAAACAATGAAGGTGTTTTTGGTGCTGTCTGTAGGCTAAGGGTTGTGAAGGGAAATTAGAAGGTTCCTCACAGAGCCACAATTCTATTTCAGTGTAATGATCTCTGAGGTTCAGTCACTCGTACAAACCTGACAATTCCATTATGATCCCAGTGATTGCCCCCTTAGCAGGAAAGTGAAAGCAGAGATCCTAGAGAGTGCTTTCCCTTCAGGAAGCTCCTGCCTTGGTCTTCCCTGTCAAGAATCTCCCCCCGAGATGCCCTGGGGTGCTGTGGAGCTGTGAGCAGCCTGCCTTAGGCAGCAACCTCTGGGCAGCAGCAAAGTCCTGCCATGTCAGGAGGCCTCCTTCACACAATCACACAATGTCCAGGGTTGGAATGGACCTCTGAAGATCATCTAGTCCAATCCCCCCACCAAGCAGGATCACCTAAGGCACATTGCACAGAATGGTACCCAGACAGGTTTTGAATATCTTCAGAGGAGGAGATTCCACAACATCTCTGGGCAACCCATTCCAGGGCTCTGTCACCCTCACAGTAAAGAAGTGCTCCCTCATATTCAGCTGGAGCTTCCTGTGCTTCAGTTTGTGCCCATTGTCTCTCGTGCTGTCTTTGGGCACAAATGAAGAGAAACTTGCTCCATGCTCTCAACACCCTCCCCTCAGATATTCATATACATTAATGAGGTTTCCCTTCATTCTTCTATTTTCAAAGCTAAACAGGCGGAGCTCTCTCACCCAGTCCTCATACAACAGGAGCTACAGGCATCTAATAATCTCATTTTAGTAGCCCTCTTCTGAACTTGCTCCAGTAGTTCTATGTCTCTCTTGTACGGGGTAGTGCTGAACTGGACACAGTACTGGAGGTATAAACTTCCACCCACCGCTTCTCCCCGCAGCGCCCTGGGCGGCTCTCCCGGCAGGCTGAGTGCTGAGCCTGGAAGGCGTCAGAGGCCCTGCCCCGGCACACAGCCCCTGGGGCACAGCAGGGACCCTGCTCTGCACCACAGCCCTGAGCACCCCTGCCTGCACCGTGGCTACACAGCCTACAGCCAGCCCCATGAGGCAGAACCCTCGTGTCCTGTCCTTCTGACAGCTTTGGCAGGTAGTCCCTGCTCTGGAGCTTGTCATTTTCTTCTCCAAAGAAACTCTGAGAGTCCTCCTGAAAGCTCCTACAGGCTGTGGGATTTGCCAGCAAATCTGGAGATGGCACCAGGAACAACAGCTGTGTGTTGCCCTGCAGCCACAGACTTACCCTGTTCAGGCTGTGAAGATTTTTCCTGCAGTGAGCTCTCAGCATCCCCCCTTCACGCTGCCTTTAACATCTCCCTCCCTTCTCCCAGCCACCCTTGTCCCCTGCAGGCAGTGCCCCCAGCCCTGCTGTGCTGTGCAGAGGAGCTGCTCCTGGGCAGAGCTGTCTCTCTGCAGTGCTGCCCGCTTGCCAGGAGCTCCCCTTGTAAGGGTTTATAGGGTTAGGGTTGTAAGGGTTTTTAGGGTTTGGGTTGTAAGTGTTTTTAGGGTTAGGGCTTTAGGGTCTTTAGGGTTAGGGTTGTAAGGGTTTTTAGGGTTTGGGTCTTAAAGGTTTTTAGGGATAGGGCTTTAGGGTCCTTAGTGTTAGGGTTGTAAGGATTTTTAGGGTAAGGTCTTTAAGATCTTTAGGGTTAGGGTTGTAAGGGTTTTTAGGGTTAGGGTTGTAAGGATTTTTAGGGTTAGGGTTGTAAGGATTTTTAGGGTTAGGGTCGTAAATGTTTGTAGGGTTAGGGCTTTAGGGTCTTTAGGTTTAGGGTTGGAAGGGTTTTTAGGGTTAGGGTTGTAAGGGTTTTTAGGGTTAGGGCTTTAGGGTTTTTAGGGTTAGGGTTGTAAGGGTTTTTAGGGTTAGAGCTTTAGGGCCTTTAGGGTTAGCGTTGTAAGGATTTTTAGGGTTAGGGTTGTAAGGGTTTTAAGGGTTAGGGCTTTAGCGTCTTTAGGGTTAGGTTTGTAAGGATTTTTAGGGTTAGGGTTGTAAGGGTTTTTAGGGTTAGGGTTCTAAGGGTTTTTAGGGTTAGGGTTGTAAGTATTTTTAAGGTTAAGGTTGTAATGATTTTTAGGGTTAGGGTCATAAAGGTTTTTAGGGTTAGGGCTTTAGGGTCTATAGGGTTAGGGTTGGAAGGGTTTTTAGGGTTAGGGCTTTAGGGTTTTTAGGGTTAGGGTTGGAAGGGTTTCAAGGTTAGGGCTTTAGGGTTTTTAGGGTTAGGTCTTTAGGGTTTTTATGGTTAGGGTTGTAAGGCTTTATAGGGTTAGGGTCGTAAGGGTTTTTAGGGTAAGGTCTTTAAGATCTTTAGGGTTAGGTTTGGAAGTGTTTTTAGGGTTAGGGTTGTAAGGGTTTTTAGGGTTAGGGTTGTAAGGATTTTTAGGGTTAGGGTTGTAAGGATTTTTAGGGTTAGGGTCGTAAATGTTTTTAGGGTTAGGGCTTTAGGGTCTTTAGGGTTAGGGTTGTAAGGGTTTTTAGGGTTTGGGTTGTAAGGGTTTTTAGGGTTAGGGTTGTAAGAATTTTTAGGGTTAGGGCAATAGAGTTTTTAGGGTTGTAAGGGTTTATAGGGTTAGGGTTGTAAGGGTTTTTAGGGTTAGGGTTGTAAGGATTTTTAGGGTTAGGGTCGTAAATGTTTTTAGGGTTAGGGCTTTAAGGTTTTTAGGGTTAGGGTTGGAAGGGTTTTTAGGGTTTGGGTTGTAAGGGTTTTTAGGGTTAGGGTTGTAAGAATTTTTAGTGTTAGGGCAATAGAGATTTTAGGGTTGTAAGGGTTTGTAGGGTAAGGGTTGTAAGGGTTTTTAGGGTTAGGGCTTTAGGGTCTTTAGGGTTAGGGTTGTAAGGATTTTTAGGGTTAGGGTTGGAAGGGTTTTTAGGGTTAGGGCTTTAGCGTCTTTAGGGTTAGGGTTCTAAGGTTTTTAGGGTTAGGGTTGTAAGGATTTTTAAGGTTAATGTTGTAATGATTTTTAGGGTTAGGGTCATAAAGGTTTTTAGGGTTAGGGCTTTAGGGTCTATAGGGTTAGGGTTGGAAGGGTTTTTAGGGTTAGGGCTTTAAGATTTTTAGGGTTAGGGTTGGAAGGTTTTTTAGAATTCGGGTTATAAGTGTTTTTAGGGTTAGGGTTTTAGGGTCTTTAGGGTTAGGGTTGGAAGAGTTTTTAGTGTTAGGGCTTCAGAATTTTTAGGGTTACGGTTGGAAGGGTTTTAAGGTTAGGGTTGTAAGGGTTTTTAGGGTTAGGGCTTTAGGGTGTTTAGGGTTAGGTTTGTAAGGATTTTTAGGGTTTGGATTGTAAGGGTTTTTAGGGTTAGGGTTGTAAGGGTTTTTAGGGTTAGGGTTGTTAGGCTTTTTAGGGTTAGGGCTTTAGGGTCTTTAGGGTTAGGGTTGTAAGGATTTTCAGGGTTAAGGTTGTAAGGATTTTTAGGGTTAGGGTTTTAGGTTTTTTATGGTTAGGATTGTAAGGGATTTTAGGGTTAGGGCTTTAGGGTTTTTAGTGTTAGGATTGTAAGGGTTTTAAGGGTTAGGTTTTTAGGTTTTTTATGGTTAGTTTTTTAAGGGATTTTAGGGTTAGGCCTTTAGGGTTAGGGTTTTAAGGAGTTTTAGCGTTAGGGTTGTAAGGGTTTTTAGGGTTCTAAGGGTTTTTAGGGTTAGGGTTGTAAGGGTTTTTAAGGTTAAGGTTGTAAGGGTTTTTAGGGTTAGTTTTGTAAGGGATTTTAGTGTTTTGGCTTCAGAGGTTTTAGGGTTAGGGTTGTAAGGGTTTTTAGGGTTCTGGTTGTAAGGATTTTTAGTGTTAGGATTGTAAGGGTTTTTAGTGTTAGGGCTTTAGGTTTTTTAGGGTTAGGGTTGTAAGTGTTTTTAGGTTTAGGGCTTTTGGGTGTTTAGGGTTAGGGTTGTAAGGATTTTTAGGTTTAGAGCTTTTGGGTGTTTAGGGTTAGGGTTGTAAGGATTTTTAGGGTTAGGGTCGTAAAGGTTTTTAGGGTTAGGGCTTTAGTGTCTTTAGCGTTAGGGTTGGAAGGGTTTTTAGGGGTAGGGCTTTAGACTTTTTAGGGTTGTAAGGGTTTATAGGGTTAGGGTTGTAAGGGATTTTAGGGTTAGGGTTGTAAGGGTTTTTAGGTTTAGGGCTTTAGGGTCTTTAGGGTTAGGGTTGTAAGGATTTTTAGGGTTAGGGTTGTAAGGGTTTTTAGGGTTAGGGCTTTAGGGTTTTTAGGGGGCAGAGCCTAGTAGCCTGCTTCTCTTGCTGAGTCTACGCCCAGCACAGCAGTCAGCAGGATGGGGTTGTGCCTGTCTGATCCCATTCCTTCCAACTCCTGCCCTTCCTGGCCCATTTCCTTCTTGTACCACCTCATGAAGGCATTTTCAGTGGGTCAAAGCATGTCACGTCCTCCTGCTGCACAGGAGCTGCTCTCCTGGGCCTGCCTAAAGCACCTTTGAGTCGCAGACTTCTCATCAGCACTGACTTCTTGCGCGAGCTGCTGGAAATTGTCTAAGAAGCAAGGAAAGCTCAGACGGGTTTTGTTTCCCTCTGGAGGAGGGGAACAAATTTTTTCCTGCTGGAGGTTATGGGACTGTGGCTCTGTGCTGGAGTGCCGAGGACCTGCTGAGCCTGCTTGCTGTCACTTTGTTTTACCTTCTTTGATCCCGTTGGGAAACTTGCCACCACCCAGCACTCAGAGGAACAGCATGGTTGTGTGAAGGAGGTTGTGAGGGCAGACTTGCTTCCTTCTTAAGAAGAGCTTTCTCTGCCTCATGACATCCCCCATGCAAGCGGAGAATTCCTCCCGGTCTCCTGTCCAGCATATCCCAGTTCCTGGCCACCTGCAGCCCCTTCTCCAGGGACATCTGTGCGATCTGTGGCTGTTGTAGGAGTTTAGGGCAGTCATAGGGAATTTCAAGTGGCTCAGACCATGTCCTTAGATCCCAGCTATGGGTCTTCATTGAAGGGGACACGAGTCGTTCCTCAGGCTCCCTTCCCTGCGACCTCTCTGTCTCTGCTGCCTCTCGTGGGACTACAGAGCCCTAATTAGCCCAGGTAGTTTTCCATTTAGCCCTTTGGGTGACGTTCTGAAGCTGCATTTGCTGCCCACCCCTAGCAATGGGCTGTCTGTGAATAATCCCTGTGCTCTCCTGGGCAGGAGGCAGTGGGACATCAGCATCTGACACGAGCCCTGTCACATGCTGCACAGTCCCAAGCAGATATGTCCTGACCATTCCCATCTCCAGTGGCTCTGGGCACCCACAGATAAGAGCTGAATCCATCCCAAGATTCCCTAGAAAATCACCTGATGATCTCATCAACACATGGGAAACACAAGGTTAACAGCAAGCCCTGTTAGGGTGCAATTTCTTGAGAGTATTCTTGACTCCATCAAATGGAAAAAAGTCTCAAACTTCAGACACAGCACTGAAGACATCCCCTTTTATCACAGAGAAGTGAAAAAGGAGTACAGCTCTGACATAAATACATTTAAAGATGGCTTCTGGGACAGAGGGACTGGTTTTGTGCCTCTGGAGGAGTGAGACAAATCCAGACATTCATGTCCAAACAGGGTAGTCCGAGAAAAATGTCCAAAGCACAAGAAAACAAACAAACAAACTGCAACAACAGCAAAAGAAGGGAATAAACATGGGTGGCTTAGTCCTGCTGAAGTACTGCCAACAGAATCAGTTTTTTCAGGGAATCCTTCAGCTCCTGGTTCCTCATGCTGTAGATGAGGGGATTCAGCGTTGGAGGCACCACCGAGTACAGGACTGCCAGCACCAGATCCAGGGATGAGGAGGAGATGGAGTGGGGCCTCAGGTAGGCAACTGTGCCAGTGCTGATGAACAGGGAGACCACGGCGAGGTGAGGGAGGCACGTGGAATAGGCTTTGTGCCGGCCCTGCTCTGAGGGCATCCTCAGCACAGCCCTGAAGATCTGCACATAGGACAGGACAATGAAAACAAAACACCCAAATGCTAAACAAAGACTAACCGCAATGACCCAAAGTTCCCTGAGGTAGGCATCCGAGCAGGAGAGCCTGAGGATCTGGGGGACTTCACAGAAGAACTGGTCCAGGGCGTTGCCTTGGCACAGTGGTATGGAAAATGTATTGGCCATGTGCAGCACGGAATAGAAAAAACTTCCACCCCAGGCAGCTGCTGCTGCTTTCATACAAGCTCTACTGCTCATAAAGGTCCCGTAGTGCAGGGGTTTGCAGATGGCAACGTAGCGGTCATAGGCCATGACGGTGAGAAGGGAATATTCTGCTCCAAGCAAGAAGAAGAGAAAAAAGACTTGGGCAACACACCCTGAGTAGGAGATGGTCCTGGTGTCCCACAAAGCAATGACCATGGCTTTGGGGACAGTGGTGGCGATGCAGCCCAGGTCGAGGAGGGCGAGGTTGAGGAGGAAGAAGTACATGGGGGTGTGGAGGCGGTGGTTGCAGGCTACACCTGTGAGGATGAGGCCGTTGCCCAGGAGGGCAGCCAGGTAGATGCCCAGGAAGAGCCCGAAGTGCAGGAGCTGCAGCTCGCGTGTGTCTGAGAATGGCAGGAGGAGGAACTCTGTGGGGAAGCTGCTGTTGGACATTTGCTGCCTCTGCACATGGTTGCCTACCTGTGGAGGAAAAGACAGAGACAAGTTAGAGACTTATCCGAGCAAAACCTCTACCATTCTTCAAAGAAAGCTGCTCAACAAGACACGCTGCCTCTTCCCTGTGAGCTCTGTTTTTTTTTTGTTTGTTTGTTTGTTTTTTTTTTGTTTTGTTTTTTTGAGTTTAAAGTTGTCTCAGAGATCAGGCAGATCCTCTCTGGGCTCAGCAGGAATTTGTACTTTCCTACAGTGTCTGGTAAAGAGCACCAGAGACGTATCTCAGGTGCCCACTAGCCAGAGGTATCTCCCTATTTGCAAGTGTTGAGCAGGATATCCCACAATCCCACAAGAAACAATGAAGGTGTTTTTGGTGCTGTCTGTAGGCTAAGGGTTGTGAAGGGAAATTAGAAGGTTCCTCACAGAGCCACAATTCTATTTCAGTGTAATGATCTCTGAGGTTCAGTCACTCGTACAAACCTGACAATTCCATTATGATCCCAGTGATTGCCCCCTTAGCAGGAAAGTGAAAGCAGAGATCCTAGAGAGTGCTTTCCCTTCAGGAAGCTCCTGCCTTGGTCTTCCCTGTCAAGAATCTCCCCCCGAGATGCCCTGGGGTGCTGTGGAGCTGTGAGCAGCCTGCCTTAGGCAGCAACCTCTGGGCAGCAGCAAAGTCCTGCCATGTCAGGAGGCCTCCTTCACACAATCACACAATGTCCAGGGTTGGAATGGACCTCTGAAGATCATCTAGTCCAATCCCCCCACCAAGCAGGATCACCTAAGGCACATTGCACAGAATGGTACCCAGACAGGTTTTGAATATCTTCAGAGGAGGAGATTCCACAACATCTCTGGGCAACCCATTCCAGGGCTCTGTCACCCTCACAGTAAAGAAGTGCTCCCTCATATTCAGCTGGAGCTTCCTGTGCTTCAGTTTGTGCCCATTGTCTCTCGTGCTGTCTTTGGGCACAAATGAAGAGAAACTTGCTCCATGCTCTCAACACCCTCCCCTCAGATATTCATATACATTAATGAGGTTTCCCTTCATTCTTCTATTTTCAAAGCTAAACAGGCGGAGCTCTCTCACCCAGTCCTCATACAACAGGAGCTACAGGCATCTAATAATCTCATTTTAGTAGCCCTCTTCTGAACTTGCTCCAGTAGTTCTATGTCTCTCTTGTACGGGGTAGTGCTGAACTGGACACAGTACTGGAGGTATAAACTTCCACCCACCGCTTCTCCCCGCAGCGCCCTGGGCGGCTCTCCCGGCAGGCTGAGTGCTGAGCCTGGAAGGCGTCAGAGGCCCTGCCCCGGCACACAGCCCCTGGGGCACAGCAGGGACCCTGCTCTGCACCACAGCCCTGAGCACCCCTGCCTGCACCGTGGCTACACAGCCTACAGCCAGCCCCATGAGGCAGAACCCTCGTGTCCTGTCCTTCTGACAGCTTTGGCAGGTAGTCCCTGCTCTGGAGCTTGTCATTTTCTTCTCCAAAGAAACTCTGAGAGTCCTCCTGAAAGCTCCTACAGGCTGTGGGATTTGCCAGCAAATCTGGAGATGGCACCAGGAACAACAGCTGTGTGTTGCCCTGCAGCCACAGACTTACCCTGTTCAGGCTGTGAAGATTTTTCCTGCAGTGAGCTCTCAGCATCCCCCCTTCACGCTGCCTTTAACATCTCCCTCCCTTCTCCCAGCCACCCTTGTCCCCTGCAGGCAGTGCCCCCAGCCCTGCTGTGCTGTGCAGAGGAGCTGCTCCTGGGCAGAGCTGTCTCTCTGCAGTGCTGCCCGCTTGCCAGGAGCTCCCCTTGTAAGGGTTTATAGGGTTAGGGTTGTAAGGGTTTTTAGGGTTTGGGTTGTAAGTGTTTTTAGGGTTAGGGCTTTAGGGTCTTTAGGGTTAGGGTTGTAAGGATTTTTAGGGTTAGGGTCTTAAAGGTTTTTAGGGATAGGGCTTTAGGGTCCTTAGTGTTAGGGTTGTAAGGATTTTTAGGGTTAGGGTTGTAAGGGTTTTAGGGTTAGGGTTGTAAGGGATTTTAGGGTTAGGGTTGTAAGGGATTTTAGGGTTAGGGCTTTAGGGTTTTTAGGGTTAGGGCTTGAGGGTTTTTAGAATTAGGGTTGTAATGGTTTTTAGGGTTAGGGCTTTAGGGTTTTTATGGTTAGGATTGTAAGGGATTTTAGGGTTAGGGCTTTAGGGTTTTTAGGGTTAGGGTTGTAAGGATTTTTAGGTTTAGGTTCGTAAAGGTTTTTAGGTTTAGGGTCGTAAAGGTTTTTAGGGTTAGGGTTGTAAGGGTTTTTAGTGTTAGGGCTTTAGGGTTTTTAGCTTTAGGGTTGTAAGGATTTTTCGGTTTAGGGCATTAGGGTTTTTAGTATTAGGGTTGTAAGGCTTTTTAGGTTTAGGGCTTTAGGGTTTTTAGGGTTAGGGTTGTAAGGGTATTTAGGTTTAGGGTTGTAAGGATTTTTAAGGTTAAGGTTTTAAGGATTTTTAGGGTTAGGGTTGTAAAGGTTTTTAGGGTTAGGGTTGTAAGGGATTTTAGGGTTAGGGCTTTAGGGTTTTTAGGGTTAGGATTGGAAGGGTTTTTAGGGTTAGGGCTTTAGGGTTTTTATGGTTAGGGTTGTAAGGATTTATAGGGTTAGGGTCGTAAGGATTTTTAGGGTAAGGTCTTTAAGATCTTTAGGGTTAGGGTTGTAAGGGTTTTTAGGGTTAGGGTTGTAAGGATTTTTAGGGTTAGGGTTGTAAGGATTTTTAGGGTTAGGGTCGTAAATGTTTGTAGGGTTAGGGTTTTAGGGTCTTTAGGTTTAGGGTTGGAAGGGTTTTTAGGGTTAGGGTTGTAAGGGTTTTTAGGGTTAGGGCTTTAGGGTTTTTAGGGTTAGGGTTGTAAGGGTTTTTAGGGTTAGAGCTTTAGGGCCTTTAGGGTTAGCGTTGTAAGGATTTTTAGGGTTAGGGTTGTAAGGGTTTCTAAGGGTTAGGGCTTTAGCGTCTTTAGGGTTAGGTTTGTAAGGATTTTTAGGGTTAGGGTTGTAAGGGTTTTCAGGGTTAGGATTTTAGCGTTTTTGGGGTTAGGGTTGTAAGGGTTTTAAGGGTTAGGGTTCTAAGGGTTTTTAGGGTTAGGGTTGTAAGTATTTTTAAGGTTAAGGTTGTAAGGATTTTTAGGGTTAGGGTCATAAAGGTTTTTAGGGTTAGGGCTTTAGGGTCTATAGGGTTAGGGTTGGAAGGGTTTTTAGGGTTAGGGCTTTAGGGTTTTTATGGTTAGGGTTGGAAGGGTTTCAAGGTTAGGTTTGTAAGGGTTTTTAGGGTTAGAGCTTTAGGGTTTTTAGGGTTTGGTTTGTAAGGCTTTTTAGGGTTAGGGTTGTAAGGGTTTTTAGGGTTAGTGCTTTAGGGTCTTTAGGGTTAGCGTTGTAAGGATTTTTAGGGTTAGGGTTGTAAGGGTTTTTAGGGTTAGGGCTTTAGGGTTTTTAGGGTTAGGGCTTGAGGGTTTTTAGAATTAGGGTTGTAATGGTTTTTAGGGTTAGGGTTTTAGGGTTTTTATGGTTAGGATTGTAAGGGATTTTAGGGTTAGGGCTTTAGGTTTTTTAGGTTTAGGGTTGTAAGGATTTTTCGGTTTAGGGCTTTAGGGTTTTTAGTATTAGGGTTGTAAGGCTTTTTAGGTTTAGGGCTTTAGGGTTTTTAGGGTTAGGGTTGTAAGGGTATTTAGGTTTAGGGTTGTAAGGATTTTTAAGTTTAAGGTTTTAAGGATTTTTAGGGTTAGGGTTGTAAAGGTTTTTCGGGTTAGGGTTGTAAGGGATTTTAGGGTTAGGGCTTTAGGGTTTTTATGGTTAGGATTGTAAGGGATTTTAGGGTTAGGGCTTTAGGGTTTTTAGGGTTAGGGCTTTAAGATCTTTAGGGTTATGTTTGGAAGGGTTTTTAGGGTTAGGGTTGTAAGGGTTTTTAGGGTTAGGGTTGTAAGGATTTTTAGGGTTAGGGTTGTAAGGATTTTTAGGGTTAGGGTCGTAAATGTTTTTAGGGTTAGGGCTTTAGGGTCTTTAGGGTTAGGGTTGGAAGGGTTTTTAGGGTTTGGGTTGTAAGGGTTTTTAGGGTTAGGGTTGTAAGAATTTTTAGGGTTAGGGCAATAGCGTTTTTAGGGTTGTAAGGGTTTATAGGGTTAGGGTTGTAAGGGTTTTTAGGGTTAGGGTTGTAAGGATTTTTAGGGTTAGGGTCGTAAATGTTTTTAGGGTTAGGGCTTTAAGGTTTTTAGGGTTAGGGTTGGAAGGGTTTTTAGGGTTTGGGTTGTAAGGGTTTTTAGGGTTAGGGTTGTAAGAATTTTTAGTGTTAGGGCAATAGAGTTTTTAGGGTTGTAAGGGTTTGTAGGGTAAGGGTTGGAAGGGTTTTTAGGGTTAGGGCTTTAGCGTCTTTAGGGTTAGGGTTGTAAGGGTTTTTAGGGTTAGGGTTCTAAGGGTTTTTAGGGTTAGGGTTGTAAGTATTTTTAAGGTTAAGGTTGTAAGGATTTTTAGGGTTAGGGTCATAAAGGTTTTTAGGGTTAGGGCTTTAGGGTCTATAGGGTTAGGGTTGGAAGGGTTTTTAGGGTTAGGGCTTTAGGGTTTTTATGGTTAGGGTTGGAAGGGTTTCAAGGTTAGGTTTGTAAGGGTTTTTAGGGTTAGAGCTTTAGGGTTTTTAGGGTTTGGTTTGTAAGGCTTTTTAGGGTTAGGGTTGTAAGGGTTTTTAGGGTTAGTGCTTTAGGGTCTTTAGGGTTAGCGTTGTAAGGATTTTTAGGGTTAGGGTTGTAAGGGTTTTTAGGGTTAGGGCTTTAGGGTTTTTAGGGTTAGGGCTTGAGGGTTTTTAGAATTAGGGTTGTAATGGTTTTTAGGGTTAGGGTTTTAGGGTTTTTATGGTTAGGATTGTAAGGGATTTTAGGGTTAGGGCTTTAGGTTTTTTAGGTTTAGGGTTGTAAGGATTTTTCGGTTTAGGGCTTTAGGGTTTTTAGTATTAGGGTTGTAAGGCTTTTTAGGTTTAGGGCTTTAGGGTTTTTAGGGTTAGGGTTGTAAGGGTATTTAGGTTTAGGGTTGTAAGGATTTTTAAGTTTAAGGTTTTAAGGATTTTTAGGGTTAGGGTTGTAAGGGATTTTAGGGTTAGGGCTTTAGGGTTTTTATGGTTAGGATTGTAAGGGATTTTAGGGTTAGGGCTTTAGGGTTTTTAGGGTTAGGGCTTTAAGATCTTTAGGGTTATGTTTGGAAGGGTTTTTAGGGTTAGGGTTGTAAGGGTTTTTAGGGTTAGGGTTGTAAGGATTTTTAGGGTTAGGGTTGTAAGGATTTTTAGGGTTAGGGTCGTAAATGTTTTTAGGGTTAGGGCTTTAGGGTCTTTAGGGTTAGGGTTGGAAGGGTTTTTAGGGTTTGGGTTGTAAGGGTTTTTAGGGTTAGGGTTGTAAGAATTTTTAGGGTTAGGGCAATAGCGTTTTTAGGGTTGTAAGGGTTTATAGGGTTAGGGTTGTAAGGGTTTTTAGGGTTAGGGTTGTAAGGATTTTTAGGGTTAGGGTCGTAAATGTTTTTAGGGTTAGGGCTTTAAGGTTTTTAGGGTTAGGGTTGGAAGGGTTTTTAGGGTTTGGGTTGTAAGGGTTTTTAGGGTTAGGGTTGTAAGAATTTTTAGTGTTAGGGCAATAGAGTTTTTAGGGTTGTAAGGGTTTGTAGGATAAGGGTTGGAAGGGTTTTTAGGGTTAGGGCTTTAGCGTCTTTAGGGTTAGGGTTGTAAGGGTTTTTAGGGTTAGGGTTGTAAGGATTTTTAAGGTTAATGTTGTAATGATTTTTAGGGTTAGGGTCATAAAGGTTTTTAGGGTTAGGGCTTTAGGGTCTATAGGGTTAGGGTTGGAAGGGTTTTTAGGGTTAGTGCTTTAAGGTTTTTAGGGTTAGGGTTGGAAGGTTTTTTAGAATTCGGGTTATAAGTGTTTTTAGGGTTAGGGTTTTAGGGTCTTTAGGGTTAGGGTTGGAAGAGTTTTTAGTGTTAGGGCTTCAGAATTTTTACGGTTACGGTTGGAAGGGTTTTAAGGTTAGGGTTGTAAGGGTTTTTAGGGTTAGGGCTTTAGGGTGTTTAGGGTTAGGTTTGTAAGGATTTTTAGGGTTAGGATTGTAAGGGTTTTTAGGGTTAGGGTTGTAAGGGTTTTTAGGGTTAGGGTTGTAAGGCTTTTTAGGGTTAGGGCTTTAGGGTCTTTAGGGTTAGGGTTGTAAGGATTTTCAGGGTTAAGGTTGTAAGGATTTTTAGGTTTAGGGTTGTAAGGGTTTTTAGGGTTAGGGTTGTAAGGCTTTTTAGGGTTAGGGTTCTAAGGGTTTTTAGGGTTATGGTTGTAAGGGATTATAGGGTTAGGGCTTTAGGGTTTTTAGGGTTAGGGCTTGAGGGTTTTTAGAATTAGGTTTGTAAGGGTTTTTAGGGTTAGGGCTTTAGGGTTTTTAGGGTTAGAGTTGTAAGGGTTTATAGGGTTAGGGTTTTAAGGGTTTTTAGGGTTAGGGCTTTAGGGTCTTTAGGGTTAGGGTTGTTAGGGTTTTCAGGGTTAAGGCTGTAAGGAGTTTTAGGGTTAGGGTTGTAAGGCTTTTTAGGGTTAGGGCTTTAGGCTTTTTAGTGTTAGGATTGTAAGGGTTTTAAGGGTTAGGTTTTTAGGTTTTTTATGGTTAGTTTTTTAAGGGATTTTAGGGTTAGGCCTTTAGGTTTAGGGTTTTAAGGAATTTTAGCGTTAGGGTTGTAAGGGTTTTTAGGGTTCTAAGGGTTTTTAGGGTTAGGGTTGTAAGGGTTTTTAAGGTTAAGGTTGTAAGGATTTTTAGTGTTAGGATTGTAAGGGTTTTTAGTGTTTTGGCTTCAGAGGTTTTAGGGTTAGGGTTGGAAGGTTTTCAGGTTTAAGGTTGTAAGGTTTTTTAGGGTTAGGGTTGTAAGGCTTTTTCGGGTTAGGGCTTTAGGGTCTTTAGCGTTAGGGTTGGAAGGGTTTTTAGGGGTAGGGCTTTAGAGTTTTTAGGGTTGTAAGGGTTTATAGGGTTAGGGTTGTAAGGGATTTTAGGGTTAGGGTTGTAAGGGTTTTTAGGTTTAGGGCTTTAGGGTCTTTAGGGTTAGGGTTGTAAGGATTTTTAGGGTTAGGGTTGTAAGGGTTTTTAGGGTTAGGGCTTTAGGGTTTTTAGGGGGCAGAGCCTAGTAGCCTGCTTCTCTTGCTGAGTCTACGCCCAGCACAGCAGTCAGCAGGATGGGGTTGTGCCTGTCTGATCCCATTCCTTCCAACTCCTGCCCTTCCTGGCCCATTTCCTTCTGGTACCACCTCATGAAGGCATTTTCAGTGGGTCAAAGCATGTCACGTCCTCCTGCTGCACAGGAGCTGCTCTCCTGGGCCTGCCTAAAGCACCTTTGAGTCGCAGACTTCTCATCAGCACTGACTTCTTGCGCGAGCTGCTGGAAATTGTCTAAGAAGCAAGGAAAGCTCAGACGGGTTTTGTTTCCCTCTGGAGGAGGGGAACAAATTTTTTCCTGCTGGAGGTTATGGGACTGTGGCTCTGTGCTGGAGTGCCGAGGACCTGCTGAGCCTGCTTGCTGTCACTTTGTTTTACCTTCTTTGATCCCGTTGGGAAACTTGCCACCACCCAGCACTCAGAGGAACAGCATGGTTGTGTGAAGGAGGTTGTGAGGGCAGACTTGCTTCCTTCTTAAGAAGAGCTTTCTCTGCCTCATGACATCCCCCATGCAAGCGGAGAATTCCTCCCGGTCTCCTGTCCAGCATATCCCAGTTCCTGGCCACCTGCAGCCCCTTCTCCAGGGACATCTGTGCGATCTGTGGCTGTTGTAGGAGTTTAGGGCAGTCATAGGGAATTTCAAGTGGCTCAGACCATGTCCTTAGATCCCAGCTATGGGTCTTCATTGAAGGGGACACGAGTCGTTCCTCAGGCTCCCTTCCCTGCGACCTCTCTGTCTCTGCTGCCTCTCGTGGGACTACAGAGCCCTAATTAGCCCAGGTAGTTTTCCATTTAGCCCTTTGGGTGACGTTCTGAAGCTGCATTTGCTGCCCACCCCTAGCAATGGGCTGTCTGTGAATAATCCCTGTGCTCTCCTGGGCAGGAGGCAGTGGGACATCAGCATCTGACACGAGCCCTGTCACATGCTGCACGGTCCCAAGCAGATATGTCCTGACCATTCCCATCTCCAGTGGCTCTGGGCACCCACAGATAAGAGCTGAATCCATCCCAAGATTCCCTAGAAAATCACCTGATGATCTCATCAACACATGGAAAACACAAGGTTAACAGCAAGCCCTGTTAGGGTGCAATTTCTTGAGAGTATTCTTGACTCCATCAAATGGAAAAAAGTCTCAAACTTCAGACACAGCACTGAAGACATCCCCTTTTATCACAGAGAAGTGAAAAAGGAGTACAGCTCTGACATAAATACATTTAAAGATGGCTTCTGGGACAGAGGGACTGGTTTTGTGCCTCTGGAGGAGTGAGACAAATCCAGACATTCATGTCCAAACAGGGTAGTCCGAGAAAAATGTCCAAAGCACAAGAAAACAAACAAACAATCTGCAACAACAGCAAAAGAAGGGAATAAATATGGGTGGCTTAGTCCTGCTGAAGTACTGCCAACAGAATCAGTTTTTTCAGGGAATCCTTCAGCTCCTGGTTCCTCATGCTGTAGATGAGGGGATTCAGCGTTGGAGGCACCACCGAGTACAGGACTGCCAGCACCAGATCCAGGGATGAGGAGGAGATGGAGTGGGGCCTCAGGTAGGCAACTGTGCCAGTGCTGATGAACAGGGAGACCACGGCGAGGTGAGGGAGGCACGTGGAAAAGGCTTTGTGCCGGCCCTGCTCTGAGGGCATCCTCAGCACAGCCCTGAAGATCTGCACATAGGACAGGACAATGAAAACAAAACACCCAAATGCTAAACAAAGACTAACCGCAATGACCCAAAGTTCCCTGAGGTAGGCATCCGAGCAGGAGAGCCTGAGGATCTGGGGGACTTCACAGAAGAACTGGTCCAGGGCGTTGCCTTGGCACAGTGGTATGGAAAATGTATTGGCCGTGTGCAGCACGGAATAGAAAAAACTTCCACCCCAGGCAGCTGCTGCTGCTTTCATACAAGCTCTACTGCTCATAAAGGTCCCGTAGTGCAGGGGTTTGCAGATGGCAACGTAGCGGTCATAGGCCATGACGGTGAGAAGGGAATATTCTGCTCCAAGCAAGAAGAAGAGAAAAAAGACTTGGGCAACACACCCTGAGTAGGAGATGGTCCTGGTGTCCCACAAAGCAATGACCATGGCTTTGGGGACAGTGGTGGCGATGCAGCCCAGGTCGAGGAGGGCGAGGTTGAGGAGGAAGAAGTACATGGGGGTGTGGAGGCGGTGGTTGCAGGCTACACCTGTGAGGATGAGGCCGTTGCCCAGGAGGGCAGCCAGGTAGATGCCCAGGAAGAGCCCGAAGTGCAGGAGCTGCAGCTCGCGTGTGTCTGAGAATGGCAGGAGGAGGAACTCTGTGGGGAAGCTGCTGTTGGACATTTGCTGCCTCTGCACATGGTTGCCTACCTGTGGAGGAAAAGACAGAGACAAGTTAGAGACTTATCCGAGCAAAACCTCTACCATTCTTCAAAGAAAGCTGCTCAACAAGACACGCTGCCTCTTCCCTGTGAGCTCTGTTTTTTTTTTTGTTTGTTTGTTTTTTTTTTTGTTTTGTTTTTTTGAGTTTAAAGTTGTCTCAGAGATCAGGCAGATCCTCTCTGGGCTCAGCAGGAATTTGTACTTTCCTACAGTGTCTGGTAAAGAGCACCAGAGACGTATCTCAGGTGCCCACTAGCCAGAGGTATCTCCCTATTTGCAAGTGTTGAGCAGGATATCCCACAATCCCACAAGAAACAATGAAGGTGTTTTTGGTGCTGTCTGTAGGCTAAGGGTTGTGAAGGGAAATTAGAAGGTTCCTCACAGAGCCACAATTCTATTTCAGTGTAATGATCTCTGAGGTTCAGTCACTCGTACAAACCTGACAATTCCATTATGATCCCAGTGATTGCCCCCTTAGCAGGAAAGTGAAAGCAGAGATCCTAGAGAGTGCTTTCCCTTCAGGAAGCTCCTGCCTTGGTCTTCCCTGTCAAGAATCTCCCCCCGAGATGCCCTGGGGTGCTGTGGAGCTGTGAGCAGCCTGCCTTAGGCAGCAACCTCTGGGCAGCAGCAAAGTCCTGCCATGTCAGGAGGCCTCCTTCACACAATCACACAATGTCCAGGGTTGGAATGGACCTCTGAAGATCATCTAGTCCAATCCCCCCACCAAGCAGGATCACCTAAGGCACATTGCACAGAATGGTACCCAGACAGGTTTTGAATATCTTCAGAGGAGGAGATTCCACAACATCTCTGGGCAACCCATTCCAGGGCTCTGTCACCCTCACAGTAAAGAAGTGCTCCCTCATATTCAGCTGGAGCTTCCTGTGCTTCAGTTTGTGCCCATTGTCTCTCGTGCTGTCTTTGGGCACAAATGAAGAGAAACTTGCTCCATGCTCTCAACACCCTCCCCTCAGATATTCATATACATTAATGAGGTTTCCCTTCATTCTTCTATTTTCAAAGCTAAACAGGCGGAGCTCTCTCACCCAGTCCTCATACAACAGGAGCTACAGGCATCTAATAATCTCATTTTAGTAGCCCTCTTCTGAACTTGCTCCAGTAGTTCTATGTCTCTCTTGTACGGGGTAGTGCTGAACTGGACACAGTACTGGAGGTATAAACTTCCACCCACCGCTTCTCCCCGCAGCGCCCTGGGCGGCTCTCCCGGCAGGCTGAGTGCTGAGCCTGGAAGGCGTCAGAGGCCCTGCCCCGGCACACAGCCCCTGGGGCACAGCAGGGACCCTGCTCTGCACCACAGCCCTGAGCACCCCTGCCTGCACCGTGGCTACACAGCCTACAGCCAGCCCCATGAGGCAGAACCCTCGTGTCCTGTCCTTCTGACAGCTTTGGCAGGTAGTCCCTGCTCTGGAGCTTGTCATTTTCTTCTCCAAAGAAACTCTGAGAGTCCTCCTGAAAGCTCCTACAGGCTGTGGGATTTGCCAGCAAATCTGGAGATGGCACCAGGAACAACAGCTGTGTGTTGCCCTGCAGCCACAGACTTACCCTGTTCAGGCTGTGAAGATTTTTCCTGCAGTGAGCTCTCAGCATCCCCCCTTCACGCTGCCTTTAACATCTCCCTCCCTTCTCCCAGCCACCCTTGTCCCCTGCACGCAGTGCCCCCAGCCCTGCTGTGCTGTGCAGAGGAGCTGCTCCTGGGCAGAGCTGTCTCTCTGCAGTGCTGCCCGCTTGCCAGGAGCTCCCCTTGTAAGGGTTTATAGGGTTAGGGTTGTAAGGGTTTTTAGGGTTTGGGTTGTAAGTGTTTTTAGGGTTAGGGCTTTAGGGTCTTTAGGGTTAGGGTTGTAAGGGTTTTTAGGGTTTGGGTCTTAAAGGTTTTTAGGGATAGGGCTTTAGGGTCCTTAGTGTTAGGGTTGTAAGGATTTTTAGGGTTAGGGTTGTAAGGGTTTTAGGGTTAGGGTTGTAAGGGATTTTAGGGTTAGGGTTGTAAGGGATTTTAGGGTTAGGGCTTTAGGGTTTTTAGGGTTAGGGCTTGAGGGTTTTTAGAATTAGGGTTGTAATGGTTTTTAGGGTTAGGGTTTTAGGGTTTTTATGGTTAGGATTGTAAGGGATTTTAGGGTTAGGGCTTTAGGGTTTTTATGGTTAGGATTGTAAGGGATTTTAGGGTTAGGGCTTTAGGGTTTTTAGGGTTAGGGTTGTAAGGATTTTTAGGTTTAGGTTCGTAAAGGTTTTTAGGTTTAGGGTCGTAAAGGTTTTTAGGGTTAGGGTTGTAAGGGTTTTTAGTGTTAGGGCTTTAGGGTTTTTAGCTTTAGGGTTGTAAGGATTTTTCGGTTTAGGGCTTTAGGGTTTTTAGTATTAGGGTTGTAAGGCTTTTTAGGTTTAGGGCTTTAGGGTTTTTAGGGTTAGGGTTGTAAGGGTATTTAGGTTTAGGGTTGTAAGGATTTTTAAGGTTAAGGTTTTAAGGATTTTTAGGGTTAGGGTTGTAAAGGTTTATAGGGTTAGGGTTGTAAGGGATTTTAGGGTTAGGGCTTTAGGGTTTTTATGGTTAGGGTTGTAAGGATTTATAGGGTTAGGGTCGTAAGGATTTTTAGGGTAAGGTCTTTAAGATCTTTAGGGTTAGGGTTGTAAGGGTTTTTAGGGTTAGGGTTGTAAGGATTTTTAGGGTTAGGGTTGTAAGGATTTTTAGGGTTAGGGTCGTAAATGTTTGTAGGGTTAGGGCTTTAGGGTCTTTAGGTTTAGGGTTGGAAGGGTTTTTAGGGTTAGGGTTGTAAGGGTTTTTAGGGTTAGGGCTTTAGGGTTTTTAGGGTTAGGGTTGTAAGGGTTTTTAGGGTTAGAGCTTTAGGGCTTTTAGGGTTAGCGTTGTAAGGATTTTTAGGGTTAGGGTTGTAAGGGTTTTAAGGGTTAGGGCTTTAGCGTCTTTAGGGTTAGGTTTGTAAGGATTTTTAGGGTTAGGGTTGTAAGGGTTTTCAGGGTTAGGATTTTAGCGTTTTTGGGGTTAGGGTTGTAAGGGTTTTTAGGGTTAGGGTTCTAAGGGTTTTTAGGGTTAGGGTTGTAAGTATTTTTAAGGTTAAGGTTGTAAGGATTTTTAGGGTTAGGGTCATAAAGGTTTTTAGGGTTAGGGCTTTAGGGTCTATAGGGTTAGGGTTGGAAGGGTTTTTAGGGTTAGGGCTTTAGGGTTTTTAGGGTTAGGGTTGGAAGGGTTTCAAGGTTAGGTTTGTAAGGGTTTTTAGGGTTAGAGCTTTAGGGTTTTTAGGGTTAGCGTTGTAAGGATTTTTAGGGTTAGGGTTGTAAGGGTTTTTAGGGTTAGGGTTGTAAGGGTTTTTAGGGTTTGGGTCTTAAAGGTTTTTAGGGATAGGGCTTTAGGGTCCTTAGTGTTAGGGTTGTAAGGATTTTTAGGGTTAGGGTTGTAAGGGTTTTAGGGTTAGGGTTGTAAGGGATTTTAGGGTTAGGGTTGTAAGGGATTTTAGGGTTAGGGCTTTAGGGTTTTTAGGGTTAGGGCTTGAGGGTTTTTAGAATTAGGGTTGTAATGGTTTTTAGGGTTAGGGTTTTAGGGTTTTTATGGTTAGGATTGTAAGGGATTTTAGGGTTAGGGTTTTAGGGTTTTTATGGTTAGGATTGTAAGGGATTTTAGGGTTAGGGCTTTAGGGTTTTTAGGGTTAGGGTTGTAAGGATTTTTAGGTTTAGGTTCGTAAAGGTTTTTAGTTTTAGGGTCGTAAAGGTTTTTAGGGTTAGGGTTGTAAGGGTTTTTAGTGTTAGGGCTTTAGGGTTTTTAGCTTTAGGGTTGTAAGGATTTTTCGGTTTAGGGCTTTAGGGTTTTTAGGGTTAGGGTTGTAAGGCTTTTTAGGTTTAGGGCTTTAGGGTTTTTAGGGTTAGGGTTGTAAGGGTATTTAGGTTTAGGGTTGTAAGGATTTTTAAGGTTAAGGTTTTAAGGATTTTTAGGGTTAGGGTTGTAAAGGTTTTTAGGGTTAGGGTTGTAAGGGATTTTAGGGTTAGGGCTTTAGGGTTTTTAGGGTTAGGATTGGAAGGGTTTTTAGGGTTAGGGCTTTAGGGTTTTTATGGTTAGGGTTGTAAGGATTTATAGGGTTAGGGTCGTAAGGATTTTTAGGGTAAGGTCTTTAAGATCTTTAGGGTTAGGGTTGTAAGGGTTTTTAGGGTTAGGGTTGTAAGGATTTTTAGGGTTAGGGTTGTAAGGATTTTTAGGGTTATGGTCGTAAATGTTTGTAGGGTTAGGGCTTTAGGGCCTTTAGGGTTAGCGTTGTAAGGATTTTTAGGGTTAGGGTTGTAAGGGTTTTAAGGGTTAGGGCTTTAGCGTCTTTAGGGTTAGGTTTGTAAGGATTTTTAGGGTTAGGGTTGTAAGGGTTTTCAGGGTTAGGATTTTAGCGTTTTTGGGGTTAGGGTTGTAAGGGTTTTTAGGGTTAGGGTTCTAAGGGTTTTTAGGGTTAGGGTTGTAAGTATTTTTAAGGTTAAGGTTGTAAGGATTTTTAGGGTTAGGGTCATAAAGGTTTTTAGGGTTAGGGCTTTAGGGTCTATAGGGTTAGGGTTGGAAGGGTTTTTAGGGTTAGGGCTTTAGGGTTTTTAGGGTTAGGGTTGGAAGGGTTTCAAGGTTAGGTTTGTAAGGGTTTTTAGGGTTAGAGCTTTAGGGATTTAAGGGTTTGGTTTGTAAGGCTTTTTAGGGTTAGGGTTGTAAGGGTTTTTCGGGTTAGTGCTTTAGGGTCTTTAGGGTTAGCGTTGTAAGGATTTTTAGGGTTAGGGTTGTAAGGGTTTTTAGGGTTAGGGCTTTAGCGTCTTTAGGGTAAGGTTTGAAAGGATTTTTAGGGTTAGGGTTGTAAGGGTTTTTAGGGTTAGGGCTTTAGGGTTTTTAGGGTTAGGGCTTGAGGGTTTTTAGAATTAGGGTTGTAATGGTTTTTAGGGTTAGGGTTTTAGGGTTTTTATGGTTAGGATTGTAAGGGATTTTAGGGTTAGGGCTTTAGGGTTTTTAGGTTTAGGGTTGTAAGGATTTTTCGGTTTAGGGCTTTAGGGTTTTTAATATTAGGGTTGTAAGGCTTTTTAGGTTTAGGGCTTTAAGGTTTTTAGGGTTAGGGTTGTAAGGGTATTTAGGTTTAGGGTTGTAAGGATTTTTAAGTTTAAGGTTTTAAGGATTTTTAGGGTTAGGGTTGTAAAGGTTTTTAGGGTTAGTGTTGTAAGGGATTTTAGGGTTAGGGCTTTAGGGTTTTTATGGTTAGGATTGTAAGGGATTTTAGGGTTAGGGCTTTAGGGTTTTTAGGGTTAGGGCTTTAGGGTTTTTATGGTTAGGGTTGTAAGGCTTTATAGGGTTAGGTTCGTAAGGGTTTTTAGGCTAAGGTCTTTAAGATCTTTAGGGTTAGGTTTGGAAGGGTTTTTAGGGTTAGGGTTGTAAGGGTTTTTAGGGTTAGGGTCGTAAATGTTTTTAGGGTTAGGGCTTTAGGGTCTTTAGGGTTAGGGTTGTAAGGGTTTTTAGGGTTAGGGTCGTAAATGTTTTTAGGGTTAGGGCTTTAGGGTCTTTAGGGTTAGGGTTGGAAGGGTTTTTAGGGTTTGGGTTGTAAGGGTTTTTAGGGTTAGGGTTGTAAGAATTTTTAGGGTTAGGGCAATAGAGTTTTTAGGGTTGTAAGGGTTTATAGGGTTAGGGTTGTAAGGGTTTTTAGGGTTAGGGTTGTAAGGATTTTTAGGGTTAGGGTCGTAAATGTTTTTAGGGTTAGGGCTTTAAGGTTTTTAGGGTTAGGGTTGGAAGGGTTTTTAGGGTTTGGGTTGTAAGGGTTTTTAGGGTTAGGGTTGTAAGAATTTTTAGTGTTAGGGCAATAGAGTTTTTAGGGTTGTAAGGGTTTGTAGGGTAAGGGTTGTAAGGGTTTTTAGGGTTAGGGCTTTAGGGTCTTTAGGGTTATGGTTGTAAGGATTTTTAGGTTTAGGGTTGGAAGGGTTTTTAGGGTTAGGGCTTTAGAGTCTTTAGGGTTAGGCTTCTAAGTGTTTTTAGGGTTAGGGTTGTAAGGATTTTTAAGGTTAATGTTGTAATGATTTTTAGGGTTAGGGTCATAAAGGTTTTTAGGGTTAGGGTTTTAGGGTCTTTAGGGTTAGGGTTGGAAGAGTTTTTAGTGTTAGGGCTTCAGAATTTTTAGGGTTACGGTTGGAAGGGTTTTAAGGTTAGGGTTGTAAGGGTTTTTAGGGTTAGGGCTTTAGCGTCTTTAGGGTAAGGTTTGAAAGGATTTTTAGGGTTAGGGTTGTAAGGGTTTTTAGGGTTAGGGCTTTAGGGTTTTTAGGGTTAGGGCTTGAGGGTTTTTAGAATTAGGGTTGTAATGGTTTTTAGGGTTAGGGTTTTAGGGTTTTTATGGTTAGGATTGTAAGGGATTTTAGGGTTAGGGCTTTAGGGTTTTTAGGTTTAGGGTTGTAAGGATTTTTCGGTTTAGGGCTTTAGGGTTTTTAGTATTAGGGTTGTAAGGCTTTTTAGGTTTAGGGCTTTAAGGTTTTTAGGGTTAGGGTTGTAAGGGTATTTAGGTTTAGGGTTGTAAGGATTTTTAAGTTTAAGGTTTTAAGGATTTTTAGGGTTAGGGTTGTAAAGGTTTTTAGGGTTAGTGTTGTAAGGGATTTTAGGGTTAGGGCTTTAGGGTTTTTATGGTTAGGATTGTAAGGGATTTTAGGGTTAGGGCTTTAGGGTTTTTAGGGTTAGGGCTTTAGGGTTTTTATGGTTAGGGTTGTAAGGCTTTATAGGGTTAGGTTCGTAAGGGTTTTTAGGCTAAGGTCTTTAAGATCTTTAGGGTTAGGTTTGGAAGGGTTTTTAGGGTTAGGGTTGTAAGGGTTTTTAGGGTTAGGGTTGTAAGGATTTTTAGGGTTAGGGTTGTAAGGATTTTTAGGGTTAGGGTCGTAAATGTTTTTAGGGTTAGGGCTTTAGGGTCTTTAGGGTTAGGGTTGGAAGGGTTTTTAGGGTTTGGGTTGTAAGGGTTTTTAGGGTTAGGGTTGTAAGAATTTTTAGGGTTAGGGCAATAGAGTTTTTAGGGTTGTAAGGGTTTATAGGGTTAGGGTTGTAAGGGTTTTTAGGGTTAGGGTTGTAAGGATTTTTAGGGTTAGGGTCGTAAATGTTTTTAGGGTTAGGGCTTTAAGGTTTTTAGGGTTAGGGTTGGAAGGGTTTTTAGGGTTTGGGTTGTAAGGGTTTTTAGGGTTAGGGTTGTAAGAATTTTTAGTGTTAGGGCAATAGAGTTTTTAGGGTTGTAAGGGTTTGTAGGGTAAGGGTTGTAAGGGTTTTTAGGGTTAGGGCTTTAGGGTCTTTAGGGTTAGGGTTGTAAGGATTTTTAGGTTTAGGGTTGGAAGGGTTTTTAGGGTTAGGGCTTTAGAGTCTTTAGGGTTAGGCTTCTAAGGGTTTTTAGGGTTAGGGTTGTAAGGATTTTTAAGGTTAATGTTGTAATGATTTTTAGGGTTAGGGTCATAAAGGTTTTTAGGGTTAGGGCTTTAGGGTCTATAGGGTTAGGGTTGGAAGGGTTTTTAGGGTTAGGGCTTTAAGGTTTTTAGGGTTAGGGTTGGAAGGTTTTTTAGAATTCGGGTTATAAGTGTTTTTAGGGTTAGGGTTTTAGGGTCTTTAGGGTTAGGGTTGGAAGAGTTTTTAGTGTTAGGGCTTCAGAATTTTTAGGGTTACGGTTGGAAGGGTTTTAAGGTTAGGGTTGTAAGGGTTTTTAGGGTTAGGGCTTTAGCGTCTTTAGGGTAAGGTTTGAAAGGATTTTTAGGGTTAGGGTTGTAAGGGTTTTTAGGGTTAGGGCTTTAGGGTTTTTAGGGTTAGGGCTTGAGGGTTTTTAGAGTTAGGGTTGTAATGGTTTTTAGGGTTAGGGTTTTAGGGTTTTTATGGTTAGGATTGTAAGGGATTTTAGGGTTAGGGCTTTAGGGTTTTTAGGTTTAGGGTTGTAAGGATTTTTCGGTTTAGGGCTTTAGGGTTTTTAGTATTAGGGTTGTAAGGCTTTTTAGGTTTAGGGCTTTAAGGTTTTTAGGGTTAGGGTTGTAAGGGTATTTAGGTTTAGGGTTGTAAGGATTTTTAAGTTTAAGGTTTTAAGGATTTTTAGGGTTAGGTTTGTAAAGGTTTTTAGGGTTAGTGTTGTAAGGGATTTTAGGGTTAGGGCTTTAGGGTTTTTATGGTTAGGATTGTAAGGGATTTTAGGGTTAGGGCTTTAGGGTTTTTAGGGTTAGGGCTTTAGGGTTTTTATGGTTAGGGTTGTAAGGCTTTATAGGGTTAGGTTCGTAAGGGTTTTTAGGCTAAGGTCTTTAAGATCTTTAGGGTTAGGTTTGGAAGGGTTTTTAGGGTTAGGGTTGTAAGGGTTTTTAGGGTTAGGGTTGTAAGGATTTTTAGGGTTAGGGTTGTAAGGATTTTTAGGGTTAGGGTCGTAAATGTTTTTAGGGTTAGGTCTTTAGGGTCTTTAGGGTTAGGGTTGGAAGTGTTTTTAGGGTTTGGGTTGTAAGGGTTTTTAGGGTTAGGGTTGTAAGAATTTTTAGGGTTAGGGCAATAGAGTTTTTAGGGTTTTAAGGGTTTATAGGGTTAGGGTTGTAAGGGTTTTTAGGGTTAGGATTGTAAGGATTTTTAGGGTTAGGGTCGTAAATGTTTTTAGGGTTAGGGTTGGAAGGGTTTTTAGGGTTTGGGTTGTAAGGGTTTTTAGGGTTAGGGTTGTAAGAATTTTTAGTGTTAGGGCAATAGAGTTTTTAGGGTTGTAAGGGTTTGTAGGGTAAGGGTTGTAAGGGTTTTTAGGGTTAGGGCTTTAGGGTCTTTAGGGTTAGGGTTGTAAGGATTTTTAGGGTTAGGGTTGGAAGGGTTTTTAGGGTTAGGGCTTTAGAGTCTTTAGGGTTAGGGTTCTAAGGGTTTTTAGGGTTAGGGTTGTAAGGATTTTTAAGGTTAATGTTGTAATGATTTTTAGGGTTAGGGTCATAAAGGTTTTTAGGGTTAGGGCTTTAGGGTCTATAGGGTTAGGGTTGGAAGGGTTTTTAGGGTTAGGGCTTTAAGGTTTTTAGGGTTAGGGTTGGAAGGTTTTTTAGAATTCGGGTTATAAGTGTTTTTAGGGTTAGGGTTTTAGGGTCTTTAGGGTTAGGGTTGGAAGAGTTTTTAGTGTTAGGGCTTCAGAATTTTTAGGGTTACGGTTGGAAGGGTTTTAAGATTAGGGTTGTAAGAATTTTTAGGGTTAGGGCTTTAGGGTGTTTAGGGTTAGGTTTGTAAGGATTTTTAGGGTTAGGATTGTAAGGGTTTTTAGGGTTAGGGTTGTAAGGGTTTTTAGGGTTAGGGTTGTAAGGCTTTTTAGGGTTAGGGCTTTAGGGTCTTTAGGGTTAGGGTTGTAAGGATTTTCAGGGTTAAGGTTGTAAGGATTTTTAGGGTTAGGGTTGTAAGGGTTTTTAGGGTTAGGGTTGTAAGGCTTTTTAGGGTTAGGGTTGTAAGGGTTTTTAGGGTTATGGTTGTAAGGGATTATAGGATTGGGGCTTTAGGGTTTTTAGGGTTAGGGCTTGAGGGTTTTTAGAATTAGGGTTGTAAGGGATTTTAGGGTTAGGCCTTTAGGGTTTTTAGGGTTAGAGTTGTAAGTGTTTATAGGGTTAGGGTTGTAAGGGTTTTTAGGGTTAGGGCTTTAGGGTCTTTAGGGTTAGGGTTGTTAGGGTTTTCAGGGTTAAGGCTGTAAGGAGTTTTAGGGTTAGGGTTGTAAGGCTTTTTATGGTTAGGGTTTTAGTGTTTTTATGGTTAGGATTGTAAGGGATTTTAGGGTTAGGGCTTTAGGGTTTTTAGTATTAGGATTGTAAGGGTTTTAAGGGTTAGGTTTTTAGGTTTTTTATGGTTAGTTTTTTAAGGGATTTTAGGGTTAGGCCTTTAGGGTTAGGGTTTTAAGGAGTTTTAGCGTTAGGGTTGTAAGGGTTTTTAGGGTTCTAAGGGTTTTTAGGGTTAGGGTTGTAAGGGTTTTTAAGGTTAAGGTTGTAAGGATTTTTAGTGTTAGGATTGTAAGGGTTTTTAGTGTTTTGGCTTCAGAGGTTTTAGGGTTAGGGTTGGAAGGGTTTTCAGGTTTAAGGTTGTAAGGTTTTTTAGGGTTAGGGTTGTAAGGCTTTTTCGGGTTAGGGCTTTAGGGTCTTTAGCGTTAGGGTTGGAAGGGTTTTTAGGGGTAGGGCTTTAGAGTTTTTAGGGTTGTAAGGGTTTATAGGGTTAGGGTTGTAAGGATTTTTAGGGTTAGGGTTGTAAGGGTTTTTAGGGTTAGGTGTTTAGGGTTTTTAGGGGGCAGAGCCTAGTAGCCTGCTTCTCTTGCTGAGTCTACGCCCAGCACAGCAGTCAGCAGGATGGGGTTGTGCCTGTCTGATCCCATTCCTTCCAACTCCTGCCCTTCCTGGCCCATTTCCTTCTGGTACCACCTCATGAAGGCATTTTCAGTGGGTCAAAGCATGTCACGTCCTCCTGCTGCACAGGAGCTGCTCTCCTGGGCCTGCCTAAAGCACCTTTGAGTCGCAGACTTCTCATCAGCACTGACTTCTTGCGCGAGCTGCTGGAAATTGTCTAAGAAGCAAGGAAAGCTCAGACGGGTTTTGTTTCCCTCTGGAGGAGGGGAACAAATTTTTTCCTGCTGGAGGTTATGGGACTGTGGCTCTGTGCTGGAGTGCCGAGGACCTGCTGAGCCTGCTTGCTGTCACTTTGTTTTACCTTCTTTGATCCCGTTGGGAAACTTGCCACCACCCAGCACTCAGAGGAACAGCATGGTTGTGTGAAGGAGGTTGTGAGGGCAGACTTGCTTCCTTCTTAAGAAGAGCTTTCTCTGCCTCATGACATCCCCCATGCAAGCGGAGAATTCCTCCCGGTCTCCTGTCCAGCATATCCCAGTTCCTGGCCACCTGCAGCCCCTTCTCCAGGGACATCTGTGCGATCTGTGGCTGTTGTAGGAGTTTAGGGCAGTCATAGGGAATTTCAAGTGGCTCAGACCATGTCCTTAGATCCCAGCTATGGGTCTTCATTGAAGGGGACACGAGTCGTTCCTCAGGCTCCCTTCCCTGCGACCTCTCTGTCTCTGCTGCCTCTCGTGGGACTACAGAGCCCTAATTAGCCCAGGTAGTTTTCCATTTAGCCCTTTGGGTGACGTTCTGAAGCTGCATTTGCTGCCCACCCCTAGCAATGGGCTGTCTGTGAATAATCCCTGTGCTCTCCTGGGCAGGAGGCAGTGGGACATCAGCATGTGACACGAGCCCTGTCACATGCTGCACAGTCCCAAGCAGATATGTCCTGACCATTCCCATCTCCAGTGGCTCTGGGCACCCACAGATAAGAGCTGAATCCATCCCAAAATTCCCTAGAAAATCACCTGATGATCTCATCAACACATGGAAAACACAAGGTTAACAGCAAGCCCTGTTAGGGTGCAATTTCTTGAGAGTATTCTTGACTCCATCAAATGGAAAAAAGTCTCAAACTTCAGACACAGCACTGAAGACATCCCCTTTTATCACAGAGAAGTGAAAAAGGAGTACAGCTCTGACATAAATACATTTAAAGATGGCTTCTGGGACAGAGGGACTGGTTTTGTGCCTCTGGAGGAGTGAGACAAATCCAGACATTCATGTCCAAACAGGGTAGTCCGAGAAAAATGTCCAAAGCACAAGAAAACAAACAAACAAACTGCAACAACAGCAAAAGAAGGGAATAAACATGGGTGGCTTAGTCCTGCTGAAGTACTGCCAACAGAATCAGTTTTTTCAGGGAATCCTTCAGCTCCTGGTTCCTCATGCTGTAGATGAGGGGATTCAGCGTTGGAGGCACCACCGAGTACAGGACTGCCAGCACCAGATCCAGGGATGAGGAGGAGATGGAGTGGGGCCTCAGGTAGGCAACTGTGCCAGTGCTGATGAACAGGGAGACCACGGCGAGGTGAGGGAGGCACGTGGAAAAGGCTTTGTGCCGGCCCTGCTCTGAGGGCATCCTCAGCACAGCCCTGAAGATCTGCACATAGGACAGGACAATGAAAACAAAACACCCAAATGCTAAACAAAGACTAACCGCAATGACCCAAAGTTCCCTGAGGTAGGCATCCGAGCAGGAGAGCCTGAGGATCTGGGGGACTTCACAGAAGAACTGGTCCAGGGCGTTGCCTTGGCACAGTGGTATGGAAAATGTATTGGCCGTGTGCAGCACGGAATAGAAAAAACTTCCACCCCAGGCAGCTGCTGCTGCTTTCATACAAGCTCTACTGCTCATAAAGGTCCCGTAGTGCAGGGGTTTGCAGATGGCAACGTAGCGGTCATAGGCCATGACGGTGAGAAGGGAATATTCTGCTCCAAGCAAGAAGAAGAGAAAAAAGACTTGGGCAACACACCCTGAGTAGGAGATGGTCCTGGTGTCCCACAAAGCAATGACCATGGCTTTGGGGACAGTGGTGGCGATGCAGCCCAGGTCGAGGAGGGCGAGGTTGAGGAGGAAGAAGTACATGGGGGTGTGGAGGCGGTGGTTGCAGGCTACACCTGTGAGGATGAGGCCGTTGCCCAGGAGGGCAGCCAGGTAGATGCCCAGGAAGAGCCCGAAGTGCAGGAGCTGCAGCTCGCGTGTGTCTGAGAATGGCAGGAGGAGGAACTCTGTGGGGAAGCTGCTGTTGGACATTTGCTGCCTCTGCACATGGTTGCCTACCTGTGGAGGAAAAGACAGAGACAAGTTAGAGACTTATCCGAGCAAAACCTCTACCATTCTTCAAAGAAAGCTGCTCAACAAGACACGCTGCCTCTTCCCTGTGAGCTCTGTTTTTTTTTTGTTTGTTTGTTTGTTTTTTTTTTTGTTTTGTTTTTTTGAGTTTAAAGTTGTCTCAGAGATCAGGCAGATCCTCTCTGGGCTCAGCAGGAATTTGTACTTTCCTACAGTGTCTGGTAAAGAGCACCAGAGACGTATCTCAGGTGCCCACTAGCCAGAGGTATCTCCCTATTTGCAAGTGTTGAGCAGGATATCCCACAATCCCACAAGAAACAATGAAGGTGTTTTTGGTGCTGCCTGTAGGCTAAGGGTTGTGAAGGGAAATTAGAAGGTTCCTCACAGAGCCACAATTCTATTTCAGTGTAATGATCTCTGAGGTTCAGTCACTCGTACAAACCTGACAATTCCATTATGATCCCAGTGATTGCCCCCTTAGCAGGAAAGTGAAAGCAGAGATCCTAGAGAGTGCTTTCCCTTCAGGAAGCTCCTGCCTTGGTCTTCCCTGTCAAGAATCTCCCCCCGAGATGCCCTGGGGTGCTGTGGAGCTGTGAGCAGCCTGCCTTAGGCAGCAACCTCTGGGCAGCAGCAAAGTCCTGCCATGTCAGGAGGCCTCCTTCACACAATCACACAATGTCCAGGGTTGGAATGGACCTCTGAAGATCATCTAGTCCAATCCCCCCACCAAGCAGGATCACCTAAGGCACATTGCACAGAATGGTACCCAGACAGGTTTTGAATATCTTCAGAGGAGGAGATTCCACAACATCTCTGGGCAACCCATTCCAGGGCTCTGTCACCCTCACAGTAAAGAAGTGCTCCCTCATATTCAGCTGGAGCTTCCTGTGCTTCAGTTTGTGCCCATTGTCTCTCGTGCTGTCTTTGGGCACAAATGAAGAGAAACTTGCTCCATGCTCTCAACACCCTCCCCTCAGATATTCATATACATTAATGAGGTTTCCCTTCATTCTTCTATTTTCAAAGCTAAACAGGCGGAGCTCTCTCACCCAGTCCTCATACAACAGGAGCTACAGGCATCTAATAATCTCATTTTAGTAGCCCTCTTCTGAACTTGCTCCAGTAGTTCTATGTCTCTCTTGTACGGGGTAGTGCTGAACTGGACACAGTACTGGAGGTATAAACTTCCACCCACCGCTTCTCCCCGCAGCGCCCTGGGCGGCTCTCCCGGCAGGCTGAGTGCTGAGCCTGGAAGGCGTCAGAGGCCCTGCCCCGGCACACAGCCCCTGGGGCACAGCAGGGACCCTGCTCTGCACCACAGCCCTGAGCACCCCTGCCTGCACCGTGGCTACACAGCCTACAGCCAGCCCCATGAGGCAGAACCCTCGTGTCCTGTCCTTCTGACAGCTTTGGCAGGTAGTCCCTGCTCTGGAGCTTGTCATTTTCTTCTCCAAAGAAACTCTGAGAGTCCTCCTGAAAGCTCCTACAGGCTGTGGGATTTGCCAGCAAATCTGGAGATGGCACCAGGAACAACAGCTGTGTGGTGCCCTGCAGCCACAGACTTACCCTGTTCAGGCTGTGAAGATTTTTCCTGCAGTGAGCTCTCAGCATCCCCCCTTCACGCTGCCTTTAACATCTCCCTCCCTTCTCCCAGCCACCCTTGTCCCCTGCAGGCAGTGCCCCCAGCCCTGCTGTGCTGTGCAGAGGAGCTGCTCCTGGGCAGAGCTGTCTCTCTGCAGTGCTGCCCGCTTGCCAGGAGCTCCCCTTGTAAGGGTTTATAGGGTTAGGGTTGTAATGGTTTTTAGGGTTAGGGTTTTAGGGTTTTATGGTTAGGATTGTAAGGGATTTTAGGGTTAGGGCTTTAGGGTTTTTATGGTTAGGATTGTAAGGGATTTTAATGTTAGGGCTTTAGGGTTTTTAGGGTTAGTGTTGTAAGGATTTTTAGGTTTAGGTTCGTAAAGGTTTTTAGGTTTAGGGTCGTAAAGGTTTTTAGGGTTAGGGTTGTAAGGGTTTTTAGGGTTAGAGCTTTAGGGCCTTTAGGGTTAGCATTGGAAGGATTTTTAGGGTTAGGGTTGTAAGGGTTTTAAGGGTTAGGGCTTTAGCGTCTTTAGGGTTAGGTTTGTAAGGATTTTTAGGGTTAGGGTTGTAAGGGTTTTCAGGGTTAGGATTTTAGCGTTTTTGGGGTTAGGGTTGTAAGGGTTTTTAGGGTTAGGGTTCTAAGGGTTTTTAGGGTTAGGGTTGTAAGTATTTTTCAGGTTAAGGTTGTAAGGATTTTAAGGGTTAGGGTCATAAACGTTTTTAGGGTTAGGGCTTTAGGGTCTATAGGGTTAGGGTTGGAAGGGTTTTTAGGGTTAGGGCTTTAGGGTTTTTAGGGTTAGGGTTGGAAGGGTTTCAAGGTTAGGTTTGTAAGGGTTTTTAGGGTTAGGGTTGTAAGGGTTTTTAGGGTTAGGCTTGTAAGGATTTTTAGGGTTAGGGTTGTAAGGGTTTTTAGGGTTAGTGTTGTAAGGGATTTTAGGGTTAGGGCTTTAGGGTTTTTATGGTTAGGATTGTAAGGGATTTTAGGGTTAGGGCTTTAGGGTTTTTAGGGTTAGGGCTTTAGGGTTTTTATGGTTAGGGTTGTAAGGCTTTATAGGGTTAGGGTCGTAAGGGTTTTTAGGCTAAGGTCTTTAAGATCTTTAGGGTTAGGTTTGGAAGGGTTTTTAGGGTTAGGGTTCTAAGGTTTTTTAGGGTTAGGGTTGTAAGGATTTTTAGGGTTAGGGTTGTAAGGATTTTTAGGGTTAGGGTTGTAAGGATTTTTAGGGTTAGGGTCGTAAATGTTTTTAGGGTTAGGGCTTTAGGGTCTTTAGGGTTAGGGTTGGAAGGGTTTTTAGGGTTTGGGTTGTAAGGGTTTTTAGGGTTAGGGTTGTAAGAATTTTTAGGGTTAGGGCAATAGAGTTTTTAGGGTTGTAAGGGTTTATAGGGTTAGGGTTGTAAGGGTTTTTAGGGTTAGGGTTGTAAGGATTTTTAGGGTTAGGGTCGTAAATGTTTTTAGGGTGAGGGCTTTAAGGTATTTAGGGTTAGGGTTGGAAGGGTTTTTAGGGTTTGGGTTGTAAGGGTTTTTAGGGTTAGGGTTGTAAGAATTTTTAGTGTTAGGGCAACAGAGTTTTTAGGGTTGTAAAGGTTTTAGGGTTAGGGTTGTAAAGGTTTTTAGGTTTAGGGCTTTAGGGTCTTTAGGGTTAGGGTTGTAAGGATTTTTAGGGTTAGGGTTGGAAGGGTTTTTAGGGTTAGGGCTTTAGCATCTTTAGGGTTAGGGTTCTAAGGGTTTTTAGGGTTAGGGTTGTAAGGATTTTTAAGGTTAATGTTGTAATGATTTTTAGGGTTAGGGTCATAAAGGTTTTTAGGGTTAGGGCTTTAAGGTTTTTAGGGTTAGGGTTGGAAGGTTTTTTAGAATTCGGGTTATAAGTGTTTTTAGGGTTAGGGTTTTAGGGTCTTTAGGGTTAGGGTTGGAAGAGTTTTTAGTGTTAGGGCTTCAGAATTTTTAGGGTTACGGTTGGAAGGGTTTTAAGGTTAGGGTTGTAAGGGTTTTTAGGGTTAGGGCTTTAGGGTTTTTAGGGTTTGGTTTGTAAGGGTTTTTAGGGTTAGGGTTGTAAGGGTTTTTAGGGTTAGGGCTTTAGCGTCTTTAGGGTAAGGTTTGAAAGGATTTTTAGGGTTAGGGTTGTAAGGGTTTTTAGGGTTAGGCTTGTAAGGATTTTTAAGGTTAAGGTTGTAAGGATTTTTAGGGTAAGGGTCATAAAGGTTTTTAGGGTTTAGGGCTTTAGGGTCTATAGTGTTAGGGTTGGAAGGGTTTTAGGGTTAGGGCTTTAGGGTTTTTAGGGTTAGGGTTGTAAGGATTTTTAGGGTTAGGGTTGTAAGGGTTTTTAGGGTTAGGGCTTTAGGGTCTTTAGGGTTAGGTTTGTAAGCATTTTTAGGGTTAGGGTTGTAAGGGTTTTTAGGGTTAGGGCTTTAGGGTTTTTAGGGTTAGGGCTTGAGGGTTTTTAGAATTAGGTTTGTAAGGGTTTTTAGGGTTAAAGTTGGAAGGGTTTTTAGGGTTAGTGTTGTAAGGGTTTTTAGGGTTAGGGTTGTAAGGGTTTTTAGGGTTAAGGTTGTAAGGATTTTTAGGGTTAGGATTGTAAGGGATTTTAGGGTTAGGGCTTTAGGGTTTTTAGGCTTAGGGTTGTAAGGATTTTTAGGGTTAGAGTTGTAAGGGTTTTTAGGGTTAGTGTTGTAAGGGTTTTTAGGGTTAGGGTTGTAAGGATTTTTAGGGTTAGGGTTGGAAGGGTTTTTAGGGTTAGGGTTGTAAGGGTTTTTAGGGCTAGGGCTTTAGGGTTTTTATGGTTAGGATTGTAAGGGATTTTAGGGTTAGGGCTTTAGGGTTTTTAGGGTTAGGGCTTTAGGGTTTTTATGGTTAGGGTTGTAAGGCTTTATAGGGTTAGGGTCGTAAGGGTTTTTAGGGTAAGGTCTTTAAGATCTTTAGGGTTAGGTTTGGAAGGGTTTTTAGGGTTTGGGTTGTAAGGGTTTTTAGGGTTAGGGTTGTAAGGGTTTTTAGGGTTAGGGTTGTAAGGATTTTTAGGGTTAGGGTCGTAAATGTTTTTAGGGTTAGGGCTTTAGGGTCTTTAGGGTTAGGGTTGGAAGGGTTTTTAGGGTTAGGGTTGTAAGAATTTTTAGGGTTAGGGCAATAGAGTTTTTAGGGTTGTAAGGGTTTATAGGGTTAGGGTTGTAAGGGTTTTTAGGGTTAGGTTTGTAAGGATTTTTAGGGTTAGGGTCGTAAATGTTTTTAGGGTTAGGGCTTTAAGGGTTTTAGGGTTAGGGTTGGAAGGGTTTTTAGGGTTAGGGTTGGAAGGGTTTTTAGGGTTAGGGCTTTAGCGTCTTTAGGGTTAGGGTTCTAAGGGTTTTTAGGGTTAGGGTTGTAAGGATTTTTAAGGTTAATGTTGTAATGATTTTTAGGGTTAGGGTCATAAAGGTTTTTAGCGTTAGGGCTTTAAGGTTTTTAGGGTTAGGGTTGGAAGGTTTTTTAGAATTCGGGTTATAAGTGTTTTTAGGGTTAGGGTTTTAGGGTCTTTAGGGTTAGGGTTGGAAGAGTTTTTAGTGTTAGGGCTTCAGAATTTTTAGGGTTACGGTTGGAAGGGTTTTAAGGTTAGGGTTGTAAGGTTTTTTAGGGTTAGGGCTTTAGGGTTTTTAGGGTTTGGTTTGAAAGGATTTTTTGGGTTAGTTTTGTAAGGGTTTTTAGGGTTAGGCTTGTAAGGATTTTTAAGGTTAAGGTTGTAAGGATTTTTAGGGTAAGGGTCATAAAGTTTTTTAGGGTTTAGGGCTTTAGGGTCTATAGTGTTAGGGTTGGAAGGGTTTTAGGGTTAGGGCTTTAGGGTTTTTAGGGTTAGGGCTTGAGGGTTTTTAGAATTAGGGTTGTAATGGTTTTTAGGGTTAGGGTTTTAGGGTTTTATGGTTAGGATTGTAAGGGATTTTAGGGTTAGGGCTTTAGGGTTTTTATGGTTAGGATTGTAAGGGATTTTAATGTTAGGGCTTTAGGGTTTTTAGGGTTAGTGTTGTAAGGATTTTTAGGTTTAGGTTCGTAAAGGTTTTTAGGTTTAGGGTCGTAAAGGTTTTTAGGGTTAGGGTTGTAAGGGTTTTTAGGGTTAGAGCTTTAGGGCCTTTAGGGTTAGCGTTGGAAGGATTTTTAGGGTTAGGGTTGTAAGGGTTTTAAGGGTTAGGGCTTTAGCGTCTTTAGGGTTAGGTTTGTAAGAATTTTTAGGGTTAGGGTTGTAAGGGTTTTCAGGGTTAGGATTTTAGCGTTTTTGGGGTTAGGGTTGTAAGGGTTTTTAGGGTTAGGGTTCTAAGGGTTTTTAGGGTTAGGGTTGTAAGTATTTTTAAGGTTAAGGTTGTAAGGATTTTTAGGGTTAGGGTCATAAACGTTTTTAGGGTTAGGGCTTTAGGGTCTATAGGGTTAGGGTTGGAAGGGTTTTTAGGGTTAGGGCTTTAGGGTTTTTAGGGTTAGGGTTGGAAGTGTTTTAAGGTTAGGTTTGTAAGGGTTTTTAGGGTTAGGGTTGTAAGGGTTTTTAGGGTTAGGCTTGTAAGGATTTTTAGGGTTAGGGTTGTAAGGGTTTTTAGGGTTAGTGCTTTAGGGTCTTTAGGGTTAGCGTTGTAAGGATTTTTAGGGTTAGGGTTGTAAGGGTTTTTAGGGTTAGGGCTTTAGCGTCTTTAGGGTAAGGTTTGAAAGGATTTTTAGGGTTAGGGTTGTAAGGGTTTTTAGGGTTAGGGCTTTAGGGTTTTAAGGTTAGGGCTTGAGGGTTTTTAGAATTAGGGTTGTAATGGTTTTTAGGGTTAGGGTTTTAGGGTTTTTATGGTTAGGATTGTAAGGGATTTTAGGGTTAGGGTTTTTATGGTTAGGATTGTAAGGGATTTTAGGGTTAGGGCTTTAGGGTTTTTAGGGTTAGGGCTTTAGGGTTTTTATGGTTAGGGTTGTAAGTCTTTATAGGGTTAGGGTCGTAAGGGTTTTTAGGGTAAGGTCTTTAAGATCTTTAGGGTTAGGTTTGGAAGGGTTTTTAGGGTTAGGGTTGTAAGGTTTTTTAGGGTTAGGGTTGTAAGGATTTTTAGGGTTAGGGTTGTAAGGATTTTTAGGGTTAGGGTTGTAAGGATTTTTAGGGTTAGGGTCGTAAATGTTTTTAGGGTTAGGGCTTTAGGGTCTTTAGGGTTAGGGTTGTAAGGGTTTTTAGGGTTTGGGTTGTAAGGGTTTTTAGGGTTAGGGTTGTAAGAATTTTTAGGGTTAGGGCAATAGAGTTTTTAGGGTTGTAAGGGTTTATAGGGTTAGGGTTGTAAGGGTTTTTACGGTTAGGGTTGTAAGGATTTTTAGGGTTAGGGTCGTAAATGTTTTTAGGGTGAGGGCTTTAAGGTATTTAGGGTTAGGGTTGGAAGGGTTTTTAGGGTTTGGGTTGTAAGGGTTTTTAGGGTTAGGGTTGTAAGAATTTTTAGTGTTAGGGCAACAGAGTTTTTAGGGTTGTAAAGGTTTTAGGGTTAGGGTTGTAAAGGTTTTTAGGTTTAGGGCTTTAGGGTCTTTAGGGTTAGGGTTGTAAGGATTTTTAGGGTTAGGGTTGGAAGGGTTTTTAGGGTTAGGGCTTTAGCATCTTTAGGGTTAGGGTTCTAAGGGTTTTTAGGGTTAGGGTTGTAAGGATTTTTAAGGTTAATGTTGTAATGATTTTTAGGGTTAGGGTCATAAAGGTTTTTAGGGTTAGGGCTTTAGGGTCTATAGGGTTAGGGTTGGAAGGGTTTTTAGGGTTAGGGCTTTAAGGTTTTTAGGGTTAGGGTTGGAAGGTTTTTTAGAATTCGGGTTATAAGTGTTTTTAGGGTTAGGGTTTTAGGGTCTTTAGGGTTAGGGTTGGAAGAGTTTTTAGTGTTAGGGCTTCAGAATTTTTAGGGTTACGGTTGGAAGGGTTTTAAGGTTAGGGTTGTAAGGGTTTTTAGGGTTAGGGCTTTAGGGTTTTTAGGGTTTGGTTTGTAAGGGTTTTTAGGGTTAGGGTTGTAAGGGTTTTTAGGGTTAGGGCTTTAGCGTCTTTAGGGTAAGGTTTGAAAGGATTTTTAGGGTTAGGGTTGTAAGGGTTTTTAGGGTTAGGCTTGTAAGGATTTTTAAGGTTAAGGTTGTAAGGATTTTTAGGGTAAGGGTCATAAAGGTTTTTAGGGTTTAGGGCTTTAGGGTCTATAGTGTTAGGGTTGGAAGGGTTTTAGGGTTAGGGCTTTAGGGTTTTTAGGGTTAGGGTTGTAAGGATTTTTAGGGTTAGGGTTGTAAGGGTTTTTAGGGTTAGGGCTTTAGGGTCTTTAGGGTTAGGTTTGTAAGCATTTTTAGGGTTAGGGTTGTAAGGGTTTTTAGGGTTAGGGCTTTAGGGTTTTTAGGGTTAGGGCTTGAGGGTTTTTAGAATTAGGTTTGTAAGGGTTTTTAGGGTTAAAGTTGGAAGGGTTTTTAGGGTTAGTGTTGTAAGGGTTTTTAGGGTTAGGGTTGTAAGGGTTTTTAGGGTTAAGGTTGTAAGGATTTTTAGGGTTAGGATTGTAAGGGATTTTAGGGTTAGGGCTTTAGGGTTTTTAGGCTTAGGGTTGTAAGGATTTTTAGGGTTAGAGTTGTAAGGGTTTTTAGGGTTAGTGTTGTAAGGGTTTTTAGGGTTAGGGTTGTAAGGATTTTTAGGGTTAGGGTTGGAAGGGTTTTTAGGGTTAGGGTTGTAAGGGTTTTTAGGGCTAGGGCTTTAGGGTTTTTATGGTTAGGATTGTAAGGGATTTTAGGGTTAGGGCTTTAGGGTTTTTAGGGTTAGGGCTTTAGGGTTTTTATGGTTAGGGTTGTAAGGCTTTATAGGGTTAGGGTCGTAAGGGTTTTTAGGGTAAGGTCTTTAAGATCTTTAGGGTTAGGTTTGGAAGGGTTTTTAGGGTTTGGGTTGTAAGGGTTTTTAGGGTTAGGGTTGTAAGGGTTTTTAGGGTTAGTGTTGTAAGGATTTTTAGGGTTAGGGTCGTAAATGTTTTTAGGGTTAGGGCTTTAGGGTCTTTAGGGTTAGGGTTGGAAGGGTTTTTAGGGTTAGGGTTGTAAGAATTTTTAGGGTTAGGGCAATAGAGTTTTTAGGGTTGTAAGGGTTTATAGGGTTAGGGTTGTAAGGGTTTTTAGGGTTAGGTTTGTAAGGATTTTTAGGGTTAGGGTCGTAAATGTTTTTAGGGTTAGGGCTTTAAGGGTTTTAGGGTTAGGGTTGGAAGGGTTTTTAGGGTTAGGGTTGGAAGGGTTTTTAGGGTTAGGGCTTTAGCGTCTTTAGGGTTAGGGTTCTAAGGGTTTTTAGGGTTAGGGTTGTAAGGATTTTTAAGGTTAATGTTGTAATGATTTTTAGGGTTAGGGTCATAAAGGTTTTTAGGGTTAGGGCTTTAAGGTTTTTAGGGTTAGGGTTGGAAGGTTTTTTAGAATTCGGGTTATAAGTGTTTTTAGGGTTAGGGTTTTAGGGTCTTTAGGGTTAGGGTTGGAAGAGTTTTTAGTGTTAGGGCTTCAGAATTTTTAGGGTTACGGTTGGAAGGGTTTTAAGGTTAGGGTTGTAAGGTTTTTTAGGGTTAGGGCTTTAGGGTTTTTAGGGTTTGGTTTGAAAGGATTTTTTGGGTTAGTTTTGTAAGGGTTTTTAGGGTTAGGCTTGTAAGGATTTTTAAGGGTAAGGTTGTAAGGATTTTTAGGGTAAGGGTCATAAAGGTTTTTAGGGTTTAGGGCTTTAGGGTCTATAGTGTTAGGGTTGGAAGGGTTTTAGGGTTAGGGCTTTAGGGTTTTTAGGGTTAGGGCTTGAGGGTTTTTAGAATTAGGGTTGTAATGGTTTTTAGGGTTAGGGTTTTAGGGTTTTATGGTTAGGATTGTAAGGGATTTTAGGGTTAGGGCTTTAGGGTTTTAATGGTTAGGATTGTAAGGGATTTTAATGTTAGGGCTTTAGGGTTTTTAGGGTTAGTGTTGTAAGGATTTTTAGGTTTAGGTTCGTAAAGGTTTTTAGGTTTAGGGTCGTAAAGGTTTTTAGGGTTAGGGTTGTAAGGGTTTTTAGGGTTAGAGCTTTAGGGCCTTTAGGGTTAGCGTTGGAAGGATTTTTAGGGTTAGGGTTGTAAGGGTTTTAAGGGTTAGGGCTTTAGCGTCTTTAGGGTTAGGTTTGTAAGGATTTTTAGGGTTAGGGTTGTAAGGGTTTTCAGGGTTAGGATTTTAGCGTTTTTGGGGTTAGGGTTGTAAGGGTTTTTAGGGTTAGGGTTCTAAGGGTTTTTAGGGTTAGGGTTGTAAGTATTTTTAAGGTTAAGGTTGTAAGGATTTTTAGGGTTAGGGTCATAAACGTTTTTAGGGTTAGGGCTTTAGGGTCTATAGGGTTAGGGTTGGAAGGGTTTTTAGGGTTAGGGCTTTAGGGTTTTTAGGGTTAGGGTTGGAAGTGTTTTAAGGTTAGGTTTGTAAGGGTTTTTAGGGTTAGGGTTGTAAGGGTTTTTAGGGTTAGGCTTGTAAGGATTTTTAGGGTTAGGGTTGTAAGGGTTTTTAGGGTTAGTGCTTTAGGGTCTTTAGGGTTAGCGTTGTAAGGATTTTTAGGGTTAGGGTTGTAAGGGTTTTTAGGGTTAGGGCTTTAGCGTCTTTAGGGTAAGGTTTGAAAGGATTTTTAGGGTTAGGGTTGTAAGGGTTTTTAGGGTTAGGGCTTTAGGGTTTTAAGGTTAGGGCTTGAGGGTTTTTAGAATTAGGGTTGTAATGGTTTTTAGGGTTAGGGTTTTAGGGTTTTTATGGTTAGGATTGTAAGGGATTTTAGGGTTAGGGTTTTTATGGTTAGGATTGTAAGGGATTTTAGGGTTAGGGCTTTAGGGTTTTTAGGGTTAGGGCTTTAGGGTTTTTATGGTTAGGGTTGTAAGTCTTTATAGGGTTAGGGTCGTAAGGGTTTTTAGGGTAAGGTCTTTAAGATCTTTAGGGTTAGGTTTGGAAGGGTTTTTAGGGTTAGGGTTGTAAGGGTTTTTAGGGTTAGGGTTGTAAGAATTTTTAGGGTTAGGGCAATAGAGTTTTTAGGGTTGTAAGGGTTTATAGGGTTAGGGTTGTAAGGGTTTATAGGGTTAGGGTTGTAAGGGTTTTTAGGGTTAGGGTTGTAAGGATTTTTAGGGTTAGGTTCGTAAATGTTTTTAGGGTTAGGGCTTTAAGGTTTTTAGGGTTAGGGTTGGAATGGTTTTTAGGGTTTGGGTTGTAAGGGTTTTTAGGGTTAGGGTTGTAAGTATTTTTAAGGTTAATGTTGTAATGATTTTTAGGGTTAGGGTCATAAAGGTTTTTAGGGTTAGGGCTTTAGGGTCTATAGGGTTAGGGTTGGAAGGGTTTTTAGGGTTAAGGCTTTAAGGTTTTTAGGGTTAGGGTTGGAAGGTTTTTTAGAATTCGGGTTATAAGTGTTTTTAGGGTTAGGGTTTTAGGGTCTTTAGGGTTAGGGTTGGAAGAGTTTTTAGTGTTAGAGCTTCAGAATTTTTAGGGTTACGGTTGGAAGGGTTTTAAGGTAAGGGTTGTAAGGGTTTTTAGGGTTAGGGCTTTAGGGTGTTTAGGGTTAGGTTTGTAAGGATTTTTAGGGTTAGGATTGTAAGGGTTTTTAGGGTTAGGGTTGTAAGGGTTTTTAGGGTTAGGGTTGTAAGGCTTTTTAGGGTTAGGGCTTTAGGGTCTTTAGGGTTAGGGTTGTAAGGATTTTCAGGGTTAAGGTTGTAAGGATTTTTAGGGTTAGGGTTGTAAGGGTTTTTAGGGTTAGTGTTGTAAGGCTTTTTAGGGTTAGGGTTCTAAGGGTTTTTAGGGTTAGGGTTGTAAGGGATTATAGGGTTAGGGCTTTAGGGTTTTTAGGGTTAGGGCTTGAGGGTTTTTAGAATTAGGGTTGTAAGGGATTTTAGGGTTAGGCCTTTAGGGTTTTTAGGGTTAGAGTTGTAAGTGTTTATAGGGTTAGGGTTGTAAGGGTTTTTAGGGTTAGGGCTTTAGGGTCTTTAGGGTTAGGGTTGTTAGGGTTTTCAGGGTTAAGGCTGTAAGGAGTTTTAGGGTTAGGGTTGTAAGGCTTTTTATGGTTAGGGTTTTAGTGTTTTTATGGTTAGGATTGTAAGGGATTTTAGGGTTAGGGCTTTAGGGTTTTTAGTGTTAGGATTGTAAGGGTTTTAAGGGTTAGGTTTTTAGGTTTTTTATGGTTAGTTTTTTAAGGGATTTTAGGGTTAGGCCTTTAGGGTTAGGGTTTTAAGGAGTTTTAGCGTTAGGGTTGTAAGGGTTTTTAGGGTTCTAAGGGTTTTTAGGGTTAGGGTTGTAAGGGTTTTTATGGTTAAGGTTGTAAGGATTTTTAGTGTTAGGATTGTAAGGGTTTTTAGTGTTTTGGCTTCAGAGGTTTTAGGGTTAGGGTTGGAAGGGTTTTCAGGTTTAAGGTTGTAAGGTTTTTTAGGGTTAGGGTTGTAAGGCTTTTTCGGGTTAGGGCTTTAGGGTCTTTAGCGTTAGGGTTGGAAGGGTTTTTAGGGGTAGGGCTTTAGAGTTTTTAGGGTTGTAAGGGTTTATAGGGTTAGGGTTGTAAGGATTTTTAGGGTTAGGGTTGTAAGGGTTTTTAGGGTTAGGTGTTTAGGGTTTTTAGGGGGCAGAGCCTAGTAGCCTGCTTCTCTTGCTGAGTCTACGCCCAGCACAGCAGTCAGCAGGATGGGGTTGTGCCTGTCTGATCCCATTCCTTCCAACTCCTGCCCTTCCTGGCCCATTTCCTTCTGGTACCACCTCATGAAGGCATTTTCAGTGGGTCAAAGCATGTCACGTCCTCCTGCTGCACAGGAGCTGCTCTCCTGGGCCTGCCTAAAGCACCTTTGAGTCGCAGACTTCTCATCAGCACTGACTTCTTGCGCGAGCTGCTGGAAATTGTCTAAGAAGCAAGGAAAGCTCAGACGGGTTTTGTTTCCCTCTGGAGGAGGGGAACAAATTTTTTCCTGCTGGAGGTTATGGGACTGTGGCTCTGTGCTGGAGTGCCGAGGACCTGCTGAGCCTGCTTGCTGTCACTTTGTTTTACCTTCTTTGATCCCGTTGGGAAACTTGCCACCACCCAGCACTCAGAGGAACAGCATGGTTGTGTGAAGGAGGTTGTGAGGGCAGACTTGCTTCCTTCTTAAGAAGAGCTTTCTCTGCCTCATGACATCCCCCATGCAAGCGGAGAATTCCTCCCGGTCTCCTGTCCAGCATATCCCAGTTCCTGGCCACCTGCAGCCCCTTCTCCAGGGACATCTGTGCGATCTGTGGCTGTTGTAGGAGTTTAGGGCAGTCATAGGGAATTTCAAGTGGCTCAGACCATGTCCTTAGATCCCAGCTATGGGTCTTCATTGAAGGGGACACGAGTCGTTCCTCAGGCTCCCTTCCCTGCGACCTCTCTGTCTCTGCTGCCTCTCGTGGGACTACAGAGCCCTAATTAGCCCAGGTAGTTTTCCATTTAGCCCTTTGGGTGACGTTCTGAAGCTGCATTTGCTGCCCACCCCTAGCAATGGGCTGTCTGTGAATAATCCCTGTGCTCTCCTGGGCAGGAGGCAGTGGGACATCAGCATGTGACACGAGCCCTGTCACATGCTGCACAGTCCCAAGCAGATATGTCCTGACCATTCCCATCTCCAGTGGCTCTGGGCACCCACAGATAAGAGCTGAATCCATCCCAAAATTCCCTAGAAAATCACCTGATGATCTCATCAACACATGGAAAACACAAGGTTAACAGCAAGCCCTGTTAGGGTGCAATTTCTTGAGAGTATTCTTGACTCCATCAAATGGAAAAAAGTCTCAAACTTCAGACACAGCACTGAAGACATCCCCTTTTATCACAGAGAAGTGAAAAAGGAGTACAGCTCTGACATAAATACATTTAAAGATGGCTTCTGGGACAGAGGGACTGGTTTTGTGCCTCTGGAGGAGTGAGACAAATCCAGACATTCATGTCCAAACAGGGTAGTCCGAGAAAAATGTCCAAAGCACAAGAAAACAAACAAACAAACTGCAACAACAGCAAAAGAAGGGAATAAACATGGGTGGCTTAGTCCTGCTGAAGTACTGCCAACAGAATCAGTTTTTTCAGGGAATCCTTCAGCTCCTGGTTCCTCATGCTGTAGATGAGGGGATTCAGCGTTGGAGGCACCACCGAGTACAGGACTGCCAGCACCAGATCCAGGGATGAGGAGGAGATGGAGTGGGGCCTCAGGTAGGCAACTGTGCCAGTGCTGATGAACAGGGAGACCACGGCGAGGTGAGGGAGGCACGTGGAAAAGGCTTTGTGCCGGCCCTGCTCTGAGGGCATCCTCAGCACAGCCCTGAAGATCTGCACATAGGACAGGACAATGAAAACAAAACACCCAAATGCTAAACAAAGACTAACCGCAATGACCCAAAGTTCCCTGAGGTAGGCATCCGAGCAGGAGAGCCTGAGGATCTGGGGGACTTCACAGAAGAACTGGTCCAGGGCGTTGCCTTGGCACAGTGGTATGGAAAATGTATTGGCCGTGTGCAGCACGGAATAGAAAAAACTTCCACCCCAGGCAGCTGCTGCTGCTTTCATACAAGCTCTACTGCTCATAAAGGTCCCGTAGTGCAGGGGTTTGCAGATGGCAACGTAGCGGTCATAGGCCATGACGGTGAGAAGGGAATATTCTGCTCCAAGCAAGAAGAAGAGAAAAAAGACTTGGGCAACACACCCTGAGTAGGAGATGGTCCTGGTGTCCCACAAAGCAATGACCATGGCTTTGGGGACAGTGGTGGCGATGCAGCCCAGGTCGAGGAGGGCGAGGTTGAGGAGGAAGAAGTACATGGGGGTGTGGAGGCGGTGGTTGCAGGCTACACCTGTGAGGATGAGGCCGTTGCCCAGGAGGGCAGCCAGGTAGATGCCCAGGAAGAGCCCGAAGTGCAGGAGCTGCAGCTCGCGTGTGTCTGAGAATGGCAGGAGGAGGAACTCTGTGGGGAAGCTGCTGTTGGACATTTGCTGCCTCTGCACATGGTTGCCTACCTGTGGAGGAAAAGACAGAGACAAGTTAGAGACTTATCCGAGCAAAACCTCTACCATTCTTCAAAGAAAGCTGCTCAACAAGACACGCTGCCTCTTCCCTGTGAGCTCTGTTTTTTTTTTTTTTTTGTTTGTTTGTTTTTTGTTTTGTTTTTTTGAGTTTAAAGTTGTCTCAGAGATCAGGCAGATCCTCTCTGGGCTCAGCAGGAATTTGTACTTTCCTACAGTGTCTGGTAAAGAGCACCAGAGACGTATCTCAGGTGCCCACTAGCCAGAGGTATCTCCCTATTTGCAAGTGTTGAGCAGGATATCCCACAATCCCACAAGAAACAATGAAGGTGTTTTTGGTGCTGTCTGTAGGCTAAGGGTTGTGAAGGGAAATTAGAAGGTTCCTCACAGAGCCACAATTCTATTTCAGTGTAATGATCTCTGAGGTTCAGTCACTCGTACAAACCTGACAATTCCATTATGATCCCAGTGATTGCCCCCTTAGCAGGAAAGTGAAAGCAGAGATCCTAGAGAGTGCTTTCCCTTCAGGAAGCTCCTGCCTTGGTCTTCCCTGTCAAGAATCTCCCCCCGAGATGCCCTGGGGTGCTGTGGAGCTGTGAGCAGCCTGCCTTAGGCAGCAACCTCTGGGCAGCAGCAAAGTCCTGCCATGTCAGGAGGCCTCCTTCACACAATCACACAATGTCCAGGGTTGGAATGGACCTCTGAAGATCATCTAGTCCAATCCCCCCACCAAGCAGGATCACCTAAGGCACATTGCACAGAATGGTACCCAGACAGGTTTTGAATATCTTCAGAGGAGGAGATTCCACAACATCTCTGGGCAACCCATTCCAGGGCTCTGTCACCCTCACAGTAAAGAAGTGCTCCCTCATATTCAGCTGGAGCTTCCTGTGCTTCAGTTTGTGCCCATTGTCTCTCGTGCTGTCTTTGGGCACAAATGAAGAGAAACTTGCTCCATGCTCTCAACACCCTCCCCTCAGATATTCATATACATTAATGAGGTTTCCCTTCATTCTTCTATTTTCAAAGCTAAACAGGCGGAGCTCTCTCACCCAGTCCTCATACAACAGGAGCTACAGGCATCTAATAATCTCATTTTAGTAGCCCTCTTCTGAACTTGCTCCAGTAGTTCTATGTCTCTCTTGTACGGGGTAGTGCTGAACTGGACACAGTACTGGAGGTATAAACTTCCACCCACCGCTTCTCCCCGCAGCGCCCTGGGCGGCTCTCCCGGCAGGCTGAGTGCTGAGCCTGGAAGGCGTCAGAGGCCCTGCCCCGGCACACAGCCCCTGGGGCACAGCAGGGACCCTGCTCTGCACCACAGCCCTGAGCACCCCTGCCTGCACCGTGGCTACACAGCCTACAGCCAGCCCCATGAGGCAGAACCCTCGTGTCCTGTCCTTCTGACAGCTTTGGCAGGTAGTCCCTGCTCTGGAGCTTGTCATTTTCTTCTCCAAAGAAACTCTGAGAGTCCTCCTGAAAGCTCCTACAGGCTGTGGGATTTGCCAGCAAATCTGGAGATGGCACCAGGAACAACAGCTGTGTGTTGCCCTGCAGCCACAGACTTACCCTGTTCAGGCTGTGAAGATTTTTCCTGCAGTGAGCTCTCAGCATCCCCCCTTCACGCTGCCTTTAACATCTCCCTCCCTTCTCCCAGCCACCCTTGTCCCCTGCAGGCAGTGCCCCCAGCCCTGCTGTGCTGTGCAGAGGAGCTGCTCCTGGGCAGAGCTGTCTCTCTGCAGTGCTGCCCGCTTGCCAGGAGCTCCCCTTGTAAGGGTTTATAGGGTTAGGGTTGTAAGGGTTTTTAGGGTTTGGGTTGTAAGTGTTTTTAGGGTTAGGGCTTTAGGGTCTTTAGGGTTAGGGTTGTAAGGATTTTTAGGGTTAGGGTCTTAAAGGTTTTTAGGGATAGGGCTTTAGGGTCCTTAGTGTTAGGGTTGTAAGGATTTTTAGGGTTAGGGTTGTAAGGGTTTTAGGGTTAGGGTTGTAAGGGATTTTAGGGTTAGGGTTGTAAGGGATTTTAGGGTTAGGGCTTTAGGGTTTTTAGGGTTAGGGCTTGAGGGTTTTTAGAATTAGGGTTGTAATGGTTTTTAGGGTTAGGGTTTTAGGGTTTTTATGGTTAGGATTGTAAGGGATTTTAGGGTTAGGGCTTTAGGGTTTTTATGGTTAGGATTGTAAGGGATTTTAGGGTTAGGGCTTTAGGGTTTTTAGGGTTACGGTTGTAAGGATTTTTAGGTTTAGGTTCGTAAAGGTTTTTAGGTTTAGGGTCGTAAAGGTTTTTAGGGTTAGGGTTGTAAGGGTTTTTAGTGTTAGGGCTTTAGGGTTTTTAGCTTTAGGGTTGTAAGGATTTTTCGGTTTAGGGCTTTAGGGTTTTTAGTATTAGGGTTGTAAGGCTTTTTAGGTTTAGGGCTTTAGGATTTTTAGGGTTAGGGTTGTAAAGGTTTTTAGGGTTAGGGTTGTAAGGGATTTTAGGGTTAGGGCTTTAGGGTTTTTAGGGTTAGGATTGGAAGGGATTTTAGGGTTAGGGCTTTAGGGTTTTTAGGGTGAGGGCTTTAGGGTTTTTATGGTTAGGGTTGTAAGGATTTATAGGGTTAGGGTCGTAAGGATTTTTAGGGTAAGGTCTTTAAGATCTTTAGGGTTAGGGTTGTAAGGGATTTTAGGGTTAGGGTTGTAAGGATTTTTAGGGTTTGGGCTGTAAGGGTTTATAGGGTTAGGGTCGTAAGGATTTTTAGGGTAAGGTCTTTAAGATCTTTAGGGTTAGGGTTGTAAGGATTTTTAGGTTTAGGGTTGGAAGGGTTTTTAGGGTTAGGGTTGTAAGGGTTTTCAGGGTTAGGATTTTAGCGTTTTTGGGGTTAGGGTTGTAAGGGTTTTTAGGGTTAGGGTTCTAAGGGTTTTTAGGGTTAGGGTTGTAAGTATTTTTAAGGTTAAGGTTGTAAGGATTTTTAGGGTTAGGGTCATAAATGTTTTTAGGGTTAGGGCTTTAGGGTCTTTAGGGTTAGGGTTGGAAGGGTTTTTAGGGTTAGGGCTTTAGGGTCTATAGGGTTAGGGTTGGAAGGGTTTTTAGGGTTAGAGCTTTAGGGTTTTTAGGGTTTGGTTTGTAAGGCTTTTTGGGTTAGGTTTGTAAGGGTTTTTAGGGTTAGTGCTTTAGGGTCTTTAGGGTTAGCGCTGTAAGGATTTTTAGGGTTAGGGTTGTAAGGGTTTTTAGGGTTAGGGCTTTAGCGTCTTTAGGGTAAGGTTTGAAAGGATTTTTAGGGTTAGGGTTGTAAGGGTTTTTAGGGTTAGGGCTTTAGGGTTTTTAGGGTTAGGGCTTGAGGGTTTTTAGAATTAGGGTTGTAATGGTTTTTAGGGTTAGGGTTTTAGGGTTTTTATGGTTAGGATTGTAAGGGATTTTAGGGTTAGGGCTTTAGGGTTTTTAGGTTTAGTGTTGTAAGGAATTTTCGCTTTAGGTCTTTAGGGTTTTTAGTATTAGGGTTGTAAGGCTTTTTAGGTTTAGGGCTTTAGGGTTTTTAGGGTTAGGGTTGTAAGGATTTTTAATTTTAAGGTTTTAAGGATTTTTAGGGTTAGGGTTGTAAAGGTTTTTAGGGTTAGTGTTGTAAGGGATTTTAGGGTTAGGGCTTTAGGGTTTTTATGGTTAGGATTGTAAGGGATTTTAGGGTTAGGGCTTTAGGGTTTTTAGGGTTAGGGCTTTAGGGTTTTTATGGTTAGGGTTGTAAGGCTTTATAGGGTTAGGGTCGTAAGGGTTTTTAGGCTAAGGTCTTTAAGATCTTTAGGGTTAGGTTTGGAAGGGTTTTTAGGGTTAGGGTTGTAAGGGTTTTTAGGGTTAGGGTTGTAAGGATTTTTAGGGTTAGGGTTGTAAGGATTTTTAGGGTTAGGGCAATAGAGTTTTTAGGGTTGTAAGGGTTTATAGGGTTAGGGTTGTAAGGGTTTTTAGGGTTAGGGTTGTAAGGATTTTTAGGATTAGGGTCGTAAATGTTTTTAGGGTTAGGGCTTTAAGGTTTTTAGGGTTAGGGTTGGAAGGGTTTTTAGGGTTTGGTTTGTAAGGGTTTTTAGGGTTAGGGTTGTAAGAATTTTTAGATTTAGGGCAATAGAGTTTTTAGGGTTGTAAGGGTTTGTAGGGTAAGGGTTTTAAGGGTTTTTAGGGTTAGGGTTGTAAACGTTTTAGGGTTAGGGTCGTAAAGGTTTTTAGGTTTAGGGCTTTAGGGTCTTTAGGGTTAGGGTTGTAAGGATTTTTAGGGTTAGGGTTGGAAGGGTTTTTAGGGTTAGGGCTTTAGCGTGTTTAGGGTTAGGGTTCTAAGGGTTTTTAGGGTTAGGGTTGTAAGGATTTTTAAGGTTAATGTTGTAATGATTTTTAGGGTTAGGGTCATAAAGGTTTTTAGGGTTAGGGCTTTAGGGTCTATAGGGTTAGGGTTGGAAGGGTTTTTAGGGTTAGGGCTTTAAGGTTTTTAGGGTTAGGGTTGGAAGGTTTTTTAGAATTCGGGTTATAAGTGTTTTTAGGGTTAGGGTTTTAGGGTCTTTAGGGTTAGGGTTGGAAGAGTTTTTAGTGTTAGGGCTTCAGAATTTTTAGGGTTACGGTTGGAAGGGTTTTAAGGTTAGGGTTGTAAGGGTTTTTAGGGTTAGGGCTTTAGGGTTTTTAGGGTTTGGTTTGTAAGGGTTTTTAGGGTTAGGGTTGTAAGGGTTTTTAGGGTTAGTGCTTTAGGGTCTTTAGGGTTAGCGTTGTAAGGATTTTTAGGGTTAGGGTTGTAAGGGTTTTTAGGGTTAGGGCTTTAGCGTCTTTAGGGTAAGGTTTGAAAGGATTTTTAGGGTTAGGGTTGTAAGGGTTTTTAGGGTTAGGCTTGTAAGGATTTTTAAGGTTAAGGTTGTAAGGATTTTTAGGGTAAGTGTCATAAAGGTTTTTAGGGTTAGGGTTTAGGGTCTATAGTGTTAGGGTTGGAAGGGTTTTAGGGTTAGGGCTTTAGGGTTTTTAGGGTTAGGGTTGTAAGGATTTTTAGGGTTAGGGTTGTAAGGGTTTTTAGGGTTAGGGCTTTAGGGTCTTTAGGGTTAGGTTTGTAAGCATTTTTAAGGTTAGGGTTGTAAGGGTTTTTAGGGTTAGGGCTTTAGGGTTTTTAGGGTTAGGGCTTGAGGGTTTTTAGAATTAGGTTTGTAAGGGTTTTTAGGGTTAAAGTTGGAAGGGTTTTTAGGGTTAGTGTTGTAAGGGTTTTTAGGGTTAGGGTTGTAAGGGTTTTTAGGGTTAAGGTTGTAAGGATTTTTAGGGTTAGGATTGTAAGGGATTTTAGGGTTAGGGCTTTAGGGTTTTTAGGCTTAGGGTTGTAAGGATTATTAGGGTTAGAGTTGTAAGGGGTTTTAGGGTTAGTGTTGTAAGGGTTTTTAGGGTTAGGGTTGTAAGGATTTTTAGGGTTAGGGTTGGAAGGGTTTTAAGGGTTATGGTTGTAAGGGATTTTAGGGTTAGGGTTCTAAGGGTTTTTAGGGTTAGGGTTGTAAGGGATTTTAGGGTTAGGGCTTGAGGGTTTTTAGAATTAGGTTTGTAAGGGATTTTAGGGTTAGGGCTTTAGGGTTTTTAGGGTTAGAGTTGTAAGGGTTTATAGGGTTAGGGTTGTAAGGGTTTTTAGGGTTAGGGCTTTAGGGTCTTTAGGGTTAGGGTTGTTAGGGTTTTCAGGGTTAACGCTGTAAGGAGTTTTAGGGTTAGGGTTGTAAGGCTTTTTAGGGTTAGGGTTTTAGGGTTTTTATGGTTAGGATTGTAAGGGATTTTAGGGTTAGGGCTTTAGGGTTTTTAGTGTTAGGATTGTAAGGGTTTTAAGGGTTAGGTTTTTAGGTTTTTTTATGGTTAGTTTTTTAAGGGATTTTAGGGTTAGGCCTTTAGGGTTAGGGTTTTAAGGAGTTTTAGCGTTAGGGTTGTAAGGGTTTTTAGGGTTCTAAGGGTTTTTAGGTTTAGGGTTGTAAGGGTTTTTAGGGTTCTGGTTGTTAGGATTTTTAGTGTTAGGATTGTAAGGGTTTTTAGTGTTAGGGCTTTAGGTTTTTTAGGGTTAGGGTTGTAAGTTTTTTTAGGTTTAGGGCTTTAGGGTCTATAGGGTTAGGGTTGTAAGGATTTTTAGGGTTAGGGTTGTAAGGGTTTTTAGGGTTAGGGCTTTAGGGTTTTTAGGGGGCAGAGCCTAGTAGCCTGCTTCTCTTGCTGAGTCTACGCCCAGCACAGCAGTCAGCAGGATGGGGTTGTGCCTGTCTGATCCCATTCCTTCCAACTCCTGCCCTTCCTGGCCCATTTCCTTCTGGTACCACCTCATGAAGGCATTTTCAGTGGGTCAAAGCATGTCACGTCCTCCTGCTGCACAGGAGCTGCTCTCCTGGGCCTGCCTAAAGCACCTTTGAGTCGCAGACTTCTCATCAGCACTGACTTCTTGCGCGAGCTGCTGGAAATTGTCTAAGAAGCAAGGAAAGCTCAGACGGGTTTTGTTTCCCTCTGGAGGAGGGGAACAAATTTTTTCCTGCTGGAGGTTATGGGACTGTGGCTCTGTGCTGGAGTGCCGAGGACCTGCTGAGCCTGCTTGCTGTCACTTTGTTTTACCTTCTTTGATCCCGTTGGGAAACTTGCCACCACCCAGCACTCAGAGGAACAGCATGGTTGTGTGAAGGAGGTTGTGAGGGCAGACTTGCTTCCTTCTTAAGAAGAGCTTTCTCTGCCTCATGACATCCCCCATGCAAGCGGAGAATTCCTCCCGGTCTCCTGTCCAGCATATCCCAGTTCCTGGCCAGCTGCAGCCCCTTCTCCAGGGACATCTGTGCGATCTGTGGCTGTTGTAGGAGTTTAGGGCAGTCATAGGGAATTTCAAGTGGCTCAGACCATGTCCTTAGATCCCAGCTATGGGTCTTCATTGAAGGGGACACGAGTCGTTCCTCAGGCTCCCTTCCCTGCGACCTCTCTGTCTCTGCTGCCTCTCGTGGGACTACAGAGCCCTAATTAGCCCAGGTAGTTTTCCATTTAGCCCTTTGGGTGACGTTCTGAAGCTGCATTTGCTGCCCACCCCTAGCAATGGGCTGTCTGTGAATAATCCCTGTGCTCTCCTGGGCAGGAGGCAGTGGGACATCAGCATGTGACACGAGCCCTGTCACATGCTGCACAGTCCCAAGCAGATATGTCCTGACCATTCCCATCTCCAGTGGCTCTGGGCACCCACAGATAAGAGCTGAATCCATCCCAAAATTCCCTAGAAAATCACCTGATGATCTCATCAACACATGGAAAACACAAGGTTAACAGCAAGCCCTGTTAGGGTGCAATTTCTTGAGAGTATTCTTGACTCCATCAAATGGAAAAAAGTCTCAAACTTCAGACACAGCACTGAAGACATCCCCTTTTATCACAGAGAAGTGAAAAAGGAGTACAGCTCTGACATAAATACATTTAAAGATGGCTTCTGGGACAGAGGGACTGGTTTTGTGCCTCTGGAGGAGTGAGACAAATCCAGACATTCATGTCCAAACAGGGTAGTCCGAGAAAAATGTCCAAAGCACAAGAAAACAAACAAACAAACTGCAACAACAGCAAAAGAAGGGAATAAACATGGGTGGCTTAGTCCTGCTGAAGTACTGCCAACAGAATCAGTTTTTTCAGGGAATCCTTCAGCTCCTGGTTCCTCATGCTGTAGATGAGGGGATTCAGCGTTGGAGGCACCACCGAGTACAGGACTGCCAGCACCAGATCCAGGGATGAGGAGGAGATGGAGTGGGGCCTCAGGTAGGCAACTGTGCCAGTGCTGATGAACAGGGAGACCACGGCGAGGTGAGGGAGGCACGTGGAAAAGGCTTTGTGCCGGCCCTGCTCTGAGGGCATCCTCAGCACAGCCCTGAAGATCTGCACATAGGACAGGACAATGAAAACAAAACACCCAAATGCTAAACAAAGACTAACCGCAATGACCCAAAGTTCCCTGAGGTAGGCATCCGAGCAGGAGAGCCTGAGGATCTGGGGGACTTCACAGAAGAACTGGTCCAGGGCGTTGCCTTGGCACAGTGGTATGGAAAATGTATTGGCCGTGTGCAGCACGGAATAGAAAAAACTTCCACCCCAGGCAGCTGCTGCTGCTTTCATACAAGCTCTACTGCTCATAAAGGTCCCGTAGTGCAGGGGTTTGCAGATGGCAACGTAGCGGTCATAGGCCATGACGGTGAGAAGGGAATATTCTGCTCCAAGCAAGAAGAAGAGAAAAAAGACTTGGGCAACACACCCTGAGTAGGAGATGGTCCTGGTGTCCCACAAAGCAATGACCATGGCTTTGGGGACAGTGGTGGCGATGCAGCCCAGGTCGAGGAGGGCGAGGTTGAGGAGGAAGAAGTACATGGGGGTGTGGAGGCGGTGGTTGCAGGCTACACCTGTGAGGATGAGGCCGTTGCCCAGGAGGGCAGCCAGGTAGATGCCCAGGAAGAGCCCGAAGTGCAGGAGCTGCAGCTCGCGTGTGTCTGAGAATGGCAGGAGGAGGAACTCTGTGGGGAAGCTGCTGTTGGACATTTGCTGCCTCTGCACATGGTTGCCTACCTGTGGAGGAAAAGACAGAGACAAGTTAGAGACTTATCCGAGCAAAACCTCTACCATTCTTCAAAGAAAGCTGCTCAACAAGACACGCTGCCTCTTCCCTGTGAGCTCTGTTTTTTTTTTTTGTTTGTTTGTTTGTTTTTTTGTTTTGTTTTTTTGAGTTTAAAGTTGTCTCAGAGATCAGGCAGATCCTCTCTGGGCTCAGCAGGAATTTGTACTTTCCTACAGTGTCTGGTAAAGAGCACCAGAGACGTATCTCAGGTGCCCACTAGCCAGAGGTATCTCCCTATTTGCAAGTGTTGAGCAGGATATCCCACAATCCCACAAGAAACAATGAAGGTGTTTTTGGTGCTGTCTGTAGGCTAAGGGTTGTGAAGGGAAATTAGAAGGTTCCTCACAGAGCCACAATTCTATTTCAGTGTAATGATCTCTGAGGTTCAGTCACTCGTACAAACCTGACAATTCCATTATGATCCCAGTGATTGCCCCCTTAGCAGGAAAGTGAAAGCAGAGATCCTAGAGAGTGCTTTCCCTTCAGGAAGCTCCTGCCTTGGTCTTCCCTGTCAAGAATCTCCCCCCGAGATGCCCTGGGGTGCTGTGGAGCTGTGAGCAGCCTGCCTTAGGCAGCAACCTCTGGGCAGCAGCAAAGTCCTGCCATGTCAGGAGGCCTCCTTCACACAATCACACAATGTCCAGGGTTGGAATGGACCTCTGAAGATCATCTAGTCCAATCCCCCCACCAAGCAGGATCACCTAAGGCACATTGCACAGAATGGTACCCAGACAGGTTTTGAATATCTTCAGAGGAGGAGATTCCACAACATCTCTGGGCAACCCATTCCAGGGCTCTGTCACCCTCACAGTAAAGAAGTGCTCCCTCATATTCAGCTGGAGCTTCCTGTGCTTCAGTTTGTGCCCATTGTCTCTCGTGCTGTCTTTGGGCACAAATGAAGAGAAACTTGCTCCATGCTCTCAACACCCTCCCCTCAGATATTCATATACATTAATGAGGTTTCCCTTCATTCTTCTATTTTCAAAGCTAAACAGGCGGAGCTCTCTCACCCAGTCCTCATACAACAGGAGCTACAGGCATCTAATAATCTCATTTTAGTAGCCCTCTTCTGAACTTGCTCCAGTAGTTCTATGTCTCTCTTGTACGGGGTAGTGCTGAACTGGACACAGTACTGGAGGTATAAACTTCCACCCACCGCTTCTCCCCGCAGCGCCCTGGGCGGCTCTCCCGGCAGGCTGAGTGCTGAGCCTGGAAGGCGTCAGAGGCCCTGCCCCGGCACACAGCCCCTGGGGCACAGCAGGGACCCTGCTCTGCACCACAGCCCTGAGCACCCCTGCCTGCACCGTGGCTACACAGCCTACAGCCAGCCCCATGAGGCAGAACCCTCGTGTCCTGTCCTTCTGACAGCTTTGGCAGGTAGTCCCTGCTCTGGAGCTTGTCATTTTCTTCTCCAAAGAAACTCTGAGAGTCCTCCTGAAAGCTCCTACAGGCTGTGGGATTTGCCAGCAAATCTGGAGATGGCACCAGGAACAACAGCTGTGTGTTGCCCTGCAGCCACAGACTTACCCTGTTCAGGCTGTGAAGATTTTTCCTGCAGTGAGCTCTCAGCATCCCCCCTTCACGCTGCCTTTAACATCTCCCTCCCTTCTCCCAGCCACCCTTGTCCCCTGCAGGCAGTGCCCCCAGCCCTGCTGTGCTGTGCAGAGGAGCTGCTCCTGGGCAGAGCTGTCTCTCTGCAGTGCTGCCCGCTTGCCAGGAGCTCCCCTTGTAAGGGTTTATAGGGTTAGGGTTGTAAGGGTTTTTAGGGTTTGGGTTGTAAGTGTTTTTAGGGTTAGGGCTTTAGGGTCTTTAGGGTTAGGGTTGTAAGGATTTTTAGGGTTAGGGTCTTAAAGGTTTTTAGGGATAGGGCTTTAGGGTCCTTAGTGTTAGGGTTGTAAGAATTTTTAGGGTTAGGGTTGTAAGGGTTTTAGGGTTAGGGTTGTAAGGGATTTTAGGATTAGGGTTGTAAGGGATTTTAGGGTTAGGGCTTTAGGGTTTTTAGGGTTAGGGTTGTAAAGGTTTTTAGGGTTAGGGTTGTAAGGGATTTTAGGGTTAGGGCTTTAGGGTTTTTAGGGTTAGGATTGGAAGGGATTTTAGGGTTAGGGCTATAGGGTTTTTAGGGTTAGGGTTGTAAGGATTTTTAGGATTAGGGTCGTAAATGTTTTTAGGGTTAGGGCTTTAGGGTCTTTAGGGTTAGGGTTGGAAGGGTTTTTAGGGTTTGGGTTGTAAGGGTTTTTAGGGTTAGGGTTGTAAGGATTTTTAGGATTAGGGTCATAAATGTTTTTAGGGTTAGGGCTTTAAGGTTTTTAGGGTTAGGGCTGGAAGGGTTTTTAGGGTTAGGGTTGTAAGGGTTTTTAGGGTTAGGGTTGTAAGAATTTTTAGTGTTAGGGCAATAGAGTTTTTAGGGTTGTAAGGGTTTGTAGGGTAAGGGTTGTAAGGGTTTTTAGGGTTAGGGTTGTAAAGGTTTTAGGGTTAGGGTCGTAAAGGTTTTTAGGTTTAGGGCTTTAGGGTCTTTAGGGTTAGGGTTGTAAGGATTTTTAGGGTTAGGGTTGGAAGGGTTTTTAGGGTTAGGGCTTTAGCGTCTTTAGGGTTAGGGTTCTAAGGGTTTTTAGGGTTAGGGTTGTAAGGATTTTTAAGGTTAATGTTGTAATGATTTTTAGGGTTAGGGTCATAAAGGTTTTTAGGGTTAGGGCTTTAGGGTCTATAGGGTTAGGGTTGGAAGGGTTTTTAGGGTTAGGGCTTTAAGGTTTTTAGGGTTAGGGTTGGAAGGTTTTTTAGAATTCGGGTTATAAGTGTTTTTAGGGTTAGGGTTTTAGGGTCTTTAGGGTTAGGGTTGGAAGAGTTTTTAGTGTTAGGGCTTCAGAATTTTTAGGGTTACGGTTGGAAGGGTTTTAAGGTTAGGGTTGTAAGGGTTTTTAGGGTTAGGGCTTTAGGGTTTTTAGGGTTTGGTTTGTAAGGGTTTTTAGGGTTAGGGTTGTAAGGGTTTTTAGGGTTAGTGCTTTAGGGTCTTTAGGGTTAGCGTTGTAAGGATTTTTAGGGTTAGGGTTGTAAGGGTTTTTAGGTTTAGGGCTTTAGCGTCTTTAGGGTAAGGTTTGAAAGGATTTTTAGGGTTAGGGTTGTAAGGGTTTTTAGGGTTAGGCTTGTAAGGATTTTTAAGGTTAAGGTTGTAAGGATTTTTAGGGTAAGGGTCATAAAGGTTTTTAGGGTTTAGGGCTTTAGGGTCTATAGTGTTAGGGTTGGAAGGGTTTTAGGGTTAGGGCTTTAGGGTTTTTAGGGTTAGGGTTGTAAGGATTTTTAGGGTTAGGGTTGTAAGGGTTTTTAGGGTTAGGGCTTTAGGGTTTTTAGGGTTAGGGCTTGAGGGTTTTTAGAATTAGGTTTGTAAGGGTTTTTAGGGTTAAATTTGGAAGGGTTTTTAGGGTTAGTGTTGTAAGGGTTTTTAGGGTTAGGGTTGTAAGGGTTTTTAGGGTTAAGGTTGTAAGGATTTTTAGGGTTAGGATTGTAAGGGAATTTAGGGTTAGGGCTTTAGGGTTTTTAGGCTTAGGGTTGTAAGGATTTTTAGGGTTAGAGTTGTAAGGGTTTTTAGGGTTAGTGTTGTAAGGGTTTTTAGGGTTAGGGTTGTAAGGATTTTTAGGGTTAGGGTTGTAAGGGATTTTAGGGCTAGGGTTGTAAGGATTGTTAATGTTAAGGTTGTAAGGATTTTTAGGGTTAGGGTTGTAAGTGTTTTTAGGGTTAGGGTTGTAAGGGATTTTAGGGTAAGGTTCTAAGGGTTTTTAGGGTTAGGGTTGTAAGGGATTTTAGGGTTAGGGCTTTAGGGTTTTTAGGGTTAGGGCTTGAGGGTTTTTAGAATTAGGGTTGTAAGGGATTTTAGGGTTAGGGCTTTAGGGTTTTTAGGGTTAGAGTTGTAAGGGTTTATAGGGTTAGGGTTGTAAGGGTTTTTAGGGTTAGGGCTTTAGGGTCTTTAGGGTTAGGGTTGTTAGGGTTTTCAGGGTTAAGGCTGTAAGGAGTTTTAGGGTTAGGGTTGTAAGGCTTTTTAGGGTTAGGGTTTTAGGGTTTTTATGGTTAGGATTGTAAGGGATTTTAGGGTTAGGGCTTTAGGGTTTTTAGTGTTAGGATTGTAAGTGTTTTAAGGGTTAGGTTTTTAGGTTTTTTTATGGTTAGTTTTTTAAGGGATTTTAGGGTTAGGCCTTTAGGGTTAGGGTTTTAAGGAGTTTTAGCGTTAGGGTTGTAAGGGTTTTTAGGGTTCTAAGGGTTTTTAGGGTTAGGGTTGTAAGGGTTTTTAAGGTTAAGTTTGTAAGGATTTTTAGGGTTAGTTTTGTAAGAGATTTTAGTGTTTTGGCTTCAGAGGTTTTAGGGTTAGGGTTGGAAGGTTTTTCAGGTTTAAGGTTGTAAGGTTTTTTAGGATTAGGGTTGTAAGGCTTTTTCGGGTTAGGGGTTTAGGGTCTTTAGGTTTAGGGTTGTAAGGGTTTTTAGGGTTCTGGTTGTAAGGATTTTTAGTGTTAGGATTGTAAGGGTTTTTAGTGTTAGGGCTTTAGGTTTTTTAGGGTTAGGGTTGTAAGGGTTTTTAGGTTTAGGGCTTTAGGGTCTTTAGGGTTAGGGTTGTAAGGATTTTTAGGGTTAGGGTTGTAAGGGTTTTTAGGGTTAGGGCTTTAGGGTTTTTAGGGGGCAGAGCCTAGTAGCCTGCTTCTCTTGCTGAGTCTACGCCCAGCACAGCAGTCAGCAGGATGGGGTTGTGCCTGTCTGATCCCATTCCTTCCAACTCCTGCCCTTCCTGGCCCATTTCCTTCTGGTACCACCTCATGAAGGCATTTTCAGTGGGTCAAAGCATGTCACGTCCTCCTGCTGCACAGGAGCTGCTCTCCTGGGCCTGCCTAAAGCACCTTTGAGTCGCAGACTTCTCATCAGCACTGACTTCTTGCGCGAGCTGCTGGAAATTGTCTAAGAAGCAAGGAAAGCTCAGACGGGTTTTGTTTCCCTCTGGAGGAGGGGAACAAATTTTTTCCTGCTGGAGGTTATGGGACTGTGGCTCTGTGCTGGAGTGCCGAGGACCTGCTGAGCCTGCTTGCTGTCACTTTGTTTTACCTTCTTTGATCCCGTTGGGAAACTTGCCACCACCCAGCACTCAGAGGAACAGCATGGTTGTGTGAAGGAGGTTGTGAGGGCAGACTTGCTTCCTTCTTAAGAAGAGCTTTCTCTGCCTCATGACATCCCCCATGCAAGCGGAGAATTCCTCCCGGTCTCCTGTCCAGCATATCCCAGTTCCTGGCCACCTGCAGCCCCTTCTCCAGGGACATCTGTGCGATCTGTGGCTGTTGTAGGAGTTTAGGGCAGTCATAGGGAATTTCAAGTGGCTCAGACCATGTCCTTAGATCCCAGCTATGGGTCTTCATTGAAGGGGACACGAGTCGTTCCTCAGGCTCCCTTCCCTGCGACCTCTCTGTCTCTGCTGCCTCTCGTGGGACTACAGAGCCCTAATTAGCCCAGGTAGTTTTCCATTTAGCCCTTTGGGTGACGTTCTGAAGCTGCATTTGCTGCCCACCCCTAGCAATGGGCTGTCTGTGAATAATCCCTGTGCTCTCCTGGGCAGGAGGCAGTGGGACATCAGCATGTGACACGAGCCCTGTCACATGCTGCACAGTCCCAAGCAGATATGTCCTGACCATTCCCATCTCCAGTGGCTCTGGGCACCCACAGATAAGAGCTGAATCCATCCCAAAATTCCCTAGAAAATCACCTGATGATCTCATCAACACATGGAAAACACAAGGTTAACAGCAAGCCCTGTTAGGGTGCAATTTCTTGAGAGTATTCTTGACTCCATCAAATGGAAAAAAGTCTCAAACTTCAGACACAGCACTGAAGACATCCCCTTTTATCACAGAGAAGTGAAAAAGGAGTACAGCTCTGACATAAATACATTTAAAGATGGCTTCTGGGACAGAGGGACTGGTTTTGTGCCTCTGGAGGAGTGAGACAAATCCAGACATTCATGTCCAAACAGGGTAGTCCGAGAAAAATGTCCAAAGCACAAGAAAACAAACAAACAAACTGCAACAACAGCAAAAGAAGGGAATAAACATGGGTGGCTTAGTCCTGCTGAAGTACTGCCAACAGAATCAGTTTTTTCAGGGAATCCTTCAGCTCCTGGTTCCTCATGCTGTAGATGAGGGGATTCAGCGTTGGAGGCACCACCGAGTACAGGACTGCCAGCACCAGATCCAGGGATGAGGAGGAGATGGAGTGGGGCCTCAGGTAGGCAACTGTGCCAGTGCTGATGAACAGGGAGACCACGGCGAGGTGAGGGAGGCACGTGGAAAAGGCTTTGTGCCGGCCCTGCTCTGAGGGCATCCTCAGCACAGCCCTGAAGATCTGCACATAGGACAGGACAATGAAAACAAAACACCCAAATGCTAAACAAAGACTAACCGCAATGACCCAAAGTTCCCTGAGGTAGGCATCCGAGCAGGAGAGCCTGAGGATCTGGGGGACTTCACAGAAGAACTGGTCCAGGGCGTTGCCTTGGCACAGTGGTATGGAAAATGTATTGGCCGTGTGCAGCACGGAATAGAAAAAACTTCCACCCCAGGCAGCTGCTGCTGCTTTCATACAAGCTCTACTGCTCATAAAGGTCCCGTAGTGCAGGGGTTTGCAGATGGCAACGTAGCGGTCATAGGCCATGACGGTGAGAAGGGAATATTCTGCTCCAAGCAAGAAGAAGAGAAAAAAGACTTGGGCAACACACCCTGAGTAGGAGATGGTCCTGGTGTCCCACAAAGCAATGACCATGGCTTTGGGGACAGTGGTGGCGATGCAGCCCAGGTCGAGGAGGGCGAGGTTGAGGAGGAAGAAGTACATGGGGGTGTGGAGGCGGTGGTTGCAGGCTACACCTGTGAGGATGAGGCCGTTGCCCAGGAGGGCAGCCAGGTAGATGCCCAGGAAGAGCCCGAAGTGCAGGAGCTGCAGCTCGCGTGTGTCTGAGAATGGCAGGAGGAGGAACTCTGTGGGGAAGCTGCTGTTGGACATTTGCTGCCTCTGCACATGGTTGCCTACCTGTGGAGGAAAAGACAGAGACAAGTTAGAGACTTATCCGAGCAAAACCTCTACCATTCTTCAAAGAAAGCTGCTCAACAAGACACGCTGCCTCTTCCCTGTGAGCTCTGTTTTTTTTTGTTTGTTTGTTTGTTTTTTTTTGTTTTGTTTTTTTTGAGTTTAAAGTTGTCTCAGAGATCAGGCAGATCCTCTCTGGGCTCAGCAGGAATTTGTACTTTCCTACAGTGTCTGGTAAAGAGCACCAGAGACGTATCTCAGGTGCCCGCTAGCCAGAGGTATCTCCCTATTTGCAAGTGTTGAGCAGGATATCCCACAATCCCACAAGAAACAATGAAGGTGTTTTTGGTGCTGTCTGTAGGCTAAGGGTTGTGAAGGGAAATTAGAAGGTTCCTCACAGAGCCACAATTCTATTTCAGTGTAATGATCTCTGAGGTTCAGTCACTCGTACAAACCTGACAATTCCATTATGATCCCAGTGATTGCCCCCTTAGCAGGAAAGTGAAAGCAGAGATCCTAGAGAGTGCTTTCCCTTCAGGAAGCTCCTGCCTTGGTCTTCCCTGTCAAGAATCTCCCCCCGAGATGCCCTGGGGTGCTGTGGAGCTGTGAGCAGCCTGCCTTAGGCAGCAACCTCTGGGCAGCAGCAAAGTCCTGCCATGTCAGGAGGCCTCCTTCACACAATCACACAATGTCCAGGGTTGGAATGGACCTCTGAAGATCATCTAGTCCAATCCCCCCACCAAGCAGGATCACCTAAGGCACATTGCACAGAATGGTACCCAGACAGGTTTTGAATATCTTCAGAGGAGGAGATTCCACAACATCTCTGGGCAACCCATTCCAGGGCTCTGTCACCCTCACAGTAAAGAAGTGCTCCCTCATATTCAGCTGGAGCTTCCTGTGCTTCAGTTTGTGCCCATTGTCTCTCGTGCTGTCTTTGGGCACAAATGAAGAGAAACTTGCTCCATGCTCTCAACACCCTCCCCTCAGATATTCATATACATTAATGAGGTTTCCCTTCATTCTTCTATTTTCAAAGCTAAACAGGCGGAGCTCTCTCACCCAGTCCTCATACAACAGGAGCTACAGGCATCTAATAATCTCATTTTAGTAGCCCTCTTCTGAACTTGCTCCAGTAGTTCTATGTCTCTCTTGTACGGGGTAGTGCTGAACTGGACACAGTACTGGAGGTATAAACTTCCACCCACCGCTTCTCCCCGCAGCGCCCTGGGCGGCTCTCCCGGCAGGCTGAGTGCTGAGCCTGGAAGGCGTCAGAGGCCCTGCCCCGGCACACAGCCCCTGGGGCACAGCAGGGACCCTGCTCTGCACCACAGCCCTGAGCACCCCTGCCTGCACCGTGGCTACACAGCCTACAGCCAGCCCCATGAGGCAGAACCCTCGTGTCCTGTCCTTCTGACAGCTTTGGCAGGTAGTCCCTGCTCTGGAGCTTGTCATTTTCTTCTCCAAAGAAACTCTGAGAGTCCTCCTGAAAGCTCCTACAGGCTGTGGGATTTGCCAGCAAATCTGGAGATGGCACCAGGAACAACAGCTGTGTGTTGCCCTGCAGCCACAGACTTACCCTGTTCAGGCTGTGAAGATTTTTCCTGCAGTGAGCTCTCAGCATCCCCCCTTCACGCTGCCTTTAACATCTCCCTCCCTTCTCCCAGCCACCCTTGTCCCCTGCAGGCAGTGCCCCCAGCCCTGCTGTGCTGTGCAGAGGAGCTGCTCCTGGGCAGAGCTGTCTCTCTGCAGTGCTGCCCGCTTGCCAGGAGCTCCCCTTGTAAGGGTTTATAGGGTTAGGGTTGTAAGGGTTTTTAGGGTTTGGGTTGTAAGTGTTTTTAGGGTTAGGGCTTTAGGGTCTTTAGGGTTAGGGTTGTAAGGATTTTTAGGGTTAGGGTCTTAAAGGTTTTTAGGGATAGGGCTTTAGGGTCCTTAGTGTTAGGGTTGTAAGAATTTTTAGGGTTAGGGTTGTAAGGGTTTTAGGGTTAGGGTTGTAAGGGATTTTAGGGTTAGGGTTGTAAGGGATTTTAGGGTTAGGGCTTTAGGGTTTTTAGGGTTAGGGCTTGAGGGTTTTTAGAATTAGAGTTGTAATGGTTTTTAGGGTTAGGGTTTTAGGGTTTTTATGGTTAGGATTGTAAGGGATTTTAGGGTTAGGGCTTTAGGGTTTTTATGGTTAGGATTGTAAGGGATTTTAGGGTTAGGGCTTTAGGGTTTTTAGGGTTAGGGTTGTAAGGATTTTTAGGTTTAGGTTCGTAAAGGTTTTTAGGTTTAGGGTCGTAAAGGTTTTTAGGGTTAGGGTTGTAAGGGTTTTTAGTGTTAGGGCTTTAGGGTTTTTAGCTTTAGGGTTGTAAGGATTTTTCGGTTTAGGGCTTTAGGGTTTTTAGTATTAGGGTTGTAAGGCTTTTTAGGTTTAGGGCTTTAGGTTTTTTAGGGTTAGGGTTGTAAAGGTTTTTAGGGTTAGGGTTGTAAGGGATTTTAGGGTTAGGGCTTTAGGGTTTTTAGGGTTAGGATTGGAAGGGATTTTAGGGTTAGGGCTATAGGGTTTTTAGGGTTAGGTTTGTAAGGATTTTTACGATTAGGGTCGTAAATGTTTTTAGGGTTAGGGCTTTAGGGTCTTTAGGGTTAGGGTTGGAAGGGTTTTTAGGGTTTGGGTTGTAAGGGTTTTTAGGTTTAGGGTTGTAAGGATTTTTAGGATTAGGGTCATAAATGGTTTTAGGGTTAGGGCTTTAAGGTTTTTAGGGTTAGGGCTGGAAGGGTTTTTAGGGTTTGGGTTGTAAGGGTTTTTAGGGTTAGGGTTGTAAGAATTTTTAGTGTTAGGGCAATAGAGTTTTTAGGGTTGTAAGGGTTTGTAGGGTAAGGGTTGTAAGGGTTTTTAGGGTTAGGGTTGTAAAGGTTTTAGGGTTAGGGTCGTAAAGGTTTTTAGGATTAGGGCTTTAGGGTCTTTAGGGTTAGGGTTGTAAGGATTTTTAGGGTTAGGGTTGGAAGGGTTTTTAGGGTTAGGGCTTTAGCGTGTTTAGGGTTAGGGTTCTAAGGGTTTTTAGGGTTAGGGTTGTAAGGATTTTTAAGGTTAATGTTGTAATGATTTTTAGGGTTAGGGTCATAAAGGTTTTTAGGGTTAGGGCTTTAGGGTCTATAGGGTTAGGGTTGGAAGGGTTTTTAGGGTTAGGGCTTTAAGGTTTTTAGGGTTAGGGTTGGAAGGTTTTTTAGAATTCGGGTTATAAGTGTTTTTAGGGTTAGGGTTTTAGGGTCTTTAGGGTTAGGGTTGGAAGAGTTTTTAGTGTTAGGGCTTCAGAATTTTTAGGGTTACGGTTGGAAGGGTTTTAAGGTTAGGGTTGTAAGGGTTTTTAGGGTTAGGGCTTTAGGGTTTTTAGGGTTTGGTTTGTAAGGGTTTTTAGGGTTAGGGTTGTAAGGGTTTTTAGGGTTAGTGCTTTAGGGTCTTTAGGGTTAGCGTTGTAAGTATTTTTAGGGTTAGGGTTGTAAGGGTTTTTAGGTTTAGGGCTTTAGCGTCTTTAGGGTAAGGTTTGAAAGGATTTTTAGGGTTAGGGTTGTAAGGGTTTTTAGGGTTAGGCTTGTAAGGATTTTTAAGGTTAAGGTTGTAAGGATTTTTAGGGTAAGGGTCATAAAGGATTTTAGGGTTTAGGGCTTTAGGGTCTATAGTGTTAGGGTTGGAAGGGTTTTAGGGTTAGGGCTTTAGGGTTTTTAGGGTTAGGGTTGTAAGGATTTTTAGGGTTAGGGTTGTAAGGGTTTTTAGGGTTAGGGCTTTAGGGTCTTTAGTGTTAGGTTTGTAAGCATTTTTAGGGTTAGGGTTGTAAGGGTTTTTAGGGTTAGGGCTTTAGGGTTTTTAGGGTTAGGGCTTGAGGGTTTTTAGAATTAGGTTTGTAAGGGTTTTTAGGGTTAAAGTTGGAAGGGTTTTTAGGGTTAGTGTTGTAAGGGTTTTTAGGGTTAGGGTTGTAAGGGTTTTTAGGGTTAAGGTTGTAAGGATTTTTAGGGTTAGGATTGTAAGGGATTTTAGGGTTAGGGCTTTAGGGTTTTTAGGCTTAGGGTTGTAAGAATTTTTAGGGTTAGAGTTGTAAGGGTTTTTAGGGTTAGTGTTGTAAGGATTTTTAGGGTTAGGGTTGTAAGAATTTTTAGGGTTAGGGTTGTAAGGGATTTTAGGGTTAGGGTTGTAAGGGTTTTTAGGGCTAGGGCTGTAAGGATTTTTAATGTTAAGGTTGTAAGGATTTTTAGGTTTAGGGTTGTAAGGATTTTTAGGGTTAGGATTGTAAGGGAATTTAGGGTTAGGGCTTTAGGGTTTTTAGGCTTAGGGTTGTAAGGATTTTTAGGGTTAGAGTTGTAAGGGTTTTTAGGGTTAGTGTTGTAAGGGTTTTTAGGGTTAGGGTTGTAAGGATTTTTAGGGTTAGGGTTGTAAGGGATTTTAGGGCTAGGGTTGTAAGGATTTTTAATGTTAAGGTTGTAAGGATTTTTAGGGTTAGGGTTGTAAGTGTTTTTAGGGTTAGGGTTGTAAGGGATTTTAGGGTAAGGTTCTAAGGGTTTTTAGGGTTAGGGTTGTAAGGGATTTTAGGGTTAGGGCTTTAGGGTTTTTAGGGTTAGGGCTTGAGGGTTTTTAGAATTAGGGTTGTAAGGGATTTTAGGGTTAGGGCTTTAGGGTTTTTAGGGTTAGAGTTGTAAGGGTTTATAGGGTTAGGGTTGTAAGGGTTTTTAGGGTTAGGGCTTTAGGGTCTTTAGGGTTAGGGTTGTTAGGGTTTTCAGGGTTAAGGCTGTAAGGAGTTTTAGGGTTAGGGTTGTAAGGCTTTTTAGGGTTAGGGTTTTAGGGTTTTTATGGTTAGGATTGTAAGGGATTTTAGGGTTAGGGCTTTAGGGTTTTTAGTGTTAGGATTGTAAGTGTTTTAAGGGTTAGGTTTTTAGGTTTTTTTATGGTTAGTTTTTTAAGGGATTTTAGGGTTAGGCCTTTAGGGTTAGGGTTTTAAGGAGTTTTAGCGTTAGGGTTGTAAGGGTTTTTAGGGTTCTAAGGGTTTTTAGGGTTAGGGTTGTAAGGGTTTTTAAGGTTAAGTTTGTAAGGATTTTTAGGGTTAGTTTTGTAAGAGATTTTAGTGTTTTGGCTTCAGAGGTTTTAGGGTTAGGGTTGGAAGGTTTTTCAGGTTTAAGGTTGTAAGGTTTTTTAGGATTAGGGTTGTAAGGCTTTTTCGGGTTAGGGGTTTAGGGTCTTTAGGTTTAGGGTTGTAAGGGTTTTTAGGGTTCTGGTTGTAAGGATTTTTAGTGTTAGGATTGTAAGGGTTTTTAGTGTTAGGGCTTTAGGTTTTTTAGGGTTAGGGTTGTAAGGGTTTTTAGGTTTAGGGCTTTAGGGTCTTTAGGGTTAGGGTTGTAAGGATTTTTAGGGTTAGGGTTGTAAGGGTTTTTAGGGTTAGGGCTTTAGGGTTTTTAGGGGGCAGAGCCTAGTAGCCTGCTTCTCTTGCTGAGTCTACGCCCAGCACAGCAGTCAGCAGGATGGGGTTGTGCCTGTCTGATCCCATTCCTTCCAACTCCTGCCCTTCCTGGCCCATTTCCTTCTGGTACCACCTCATGAAGGCATTTTCAGTGGGTCAAAGCATGTCACGTCCTCCTGCTGCACAGGAGCTGCTCTCCTGGGCCTGCCTAAAGCACCTTTGAGTCGCAGACTTCTCATCAGCACTGACTTCTTGCGCGAGCTGCTGGAAATTGTCTAAGAAGCAAGGAAAGCTCAGACGGGTTTTGTTTCCCTCTGGAGGAGGGGAACAAATTTTTTCCTGCTGGAGGTTATGGGACTGTGGCTCTGTGCTGGAGTGCCGAGGACCTGCTGAGCCTGCTTGCTGTCACTTTGTTTTACCTTCTTTGATCCCGTTGGGAAACTTGCCACCACCCAGCACTCAGAGGAACAGCATGGTTGTGTGAAGGAGGTTGTGAGGGCAGACTTGCTTCCTTCTTAAGAAGAGCTTTCTCTGCCTCATGACATCCCCCATGCAAGCGGAGAATTCCTCCCGGTCTCCTGTCCAGCATATCCCAGTTCCTGGCCACCTGCAGCCCCTTCTCCAGGGACATCTGTGCGATCTGTGGCTGTTGTAGGAGTTTAGGGCAGTCATAGGGAATTTCAAGTGGCTCAGACCATGTCCTTAGATCCCAGCTATGGGTCTTCATTGAAGGGGACACGAGTCGTTCCTCAGGCTCCCTTCCCTGCGACCTCTCTGTCTCTGCTGCCTCTCGTGGGACTACAGAGCCCTAATTAGCCCAGGTAGTTTTCCATTTAGCCCTTTGGGTGACGTTCTGAAGCTGCATTTGCTGCCCACCCCTAGCAATGGGCTGTCTGTGAATAATCCCTGTGCTCTCCTGGGCAGGAGGCAGTGGGACATCAGCATGTGACACGAGCCCTGTCACATGCTGCACAGTCCCAAGCAGATATGTCCTGACCATTCCCATCTCCAGTGGCTCTGGGCACCCACAGATAAGAGCTGAATCCATCCCAAAATTCCCTAGAAAATCACCTGATGATCTCATCAACACATGGAAAACACAAGGTTAACAGCAAGCCCTGTTAGGGTGCAATTTCTTGAGAGTATTCTTGACTCCATCAAATGGAAAAAAGTCTCAAACTTCAGACACAGCACTGAAGACATCCCCTTTTATCACAGAGAAGTGAAAAAGGAGTACAGCTCTGACATAAATACATTTAAAGATGGCTTCTGGGACAGAGGGACTGGTTTTGTGCCTCTGGAGGAGTGAGACAAATCCAGACATTCATGTCCAAACAGGGTAGTCCGAGAAAAATGTCCAAAGCACAAGAAAACAAACAAACAAACTGCAACAACAGCAAAAGAAGGGAATAAACATGGGTGGCTTAGTCCTGCTGAAGTACTGCCAACAGAATCAGTTTTTTCAGGGAATCCTTCAGCTCCTGGTTCCTCATGCTGTAGATGAGGGGATTCAGCGTTGGAGGCACCACCGAGTACAGGACTGCCAGCACCAGATCCAGGGATGAGGAGGAGATGGAGTGGGGCCTCAGGTAGGCAACTGTGCCAGTGCTGATGAACAGGGAGACCACGGCGAGGTGAGGGAGGCACGTGGAAAAGGCTTTGTGCCGGCCCTGCTCTGAGGGCATCCTCAGCACAGCCCTGAAGATCTGCACATAGGACAGGACAATGAAAACAAAACACCCAAATGCTAAACAAAGACTAACCGCAATGACCCAAAGTTCCCTGAGGTAGGCATCCGAGCAGGAGAGCCTGAGGATCTGGGGGACTTCACAGAAGAACTGGTCCAGGGCGTTGCCTTGGCACAGTGGTATGGAAAATGTATTGGCCGTGTGCAGCACGGAATAGAAAAAACTTCCACCCCAGGCAGCTGCTGCTGCTTTCATACAAGCTCTACTGCTCATAAAGGTCCCGTAGTGCAGGGGTTTGCAGATGGCAACGTAGCGGTCATAGGCCATGACGGTGAGAAGGGAATATTCTGCTCCAAGCAAGAAGAAGAGAAAAAAGACTTGGGCAACACACCCTGAGTAGGAGATGGTCCTGGTGTCCCACAAAGCAATGACCATGGCTTTGGGGACAGTGGTGGCGATGCAGCCCAGGTCGAGGAGGGCGAGGTTGAGGAGGAAGAAGTACATGGGGGTGTGGAGGCGGTGGTTGCAGGCTACACCTGTGAGGATGAGGCCGTTGCCCAGGAGGGCAGCCAGGTAGATGCCCAGGAAGAGCCCGAAGTGCAGGAGCTGCAGCTCGCGTGTGTCTGAGAATGGCAGGAGGAGGAACTCTGTGGGGAAGCTGCTGTTGGACATTTGCTGCCTCTGCACATGGTTGCCTACCTGTGGAGGAAAAGACAGAGACAAGTTAGAGACTTATCCGAGCAAAACCTCTACCATTCTTCAAAGAAAGCTGCTCAACAAGACACGCTGCCTCTTCCCTGTGAGCTCTGTTTTTTTTTTTTGTTTGTTTGTTTGTTTTTTTTTGTTTTGTTTTTTTTTTTTTTGAGTTTAAAGTTGTCTCAGAGATCAGGCAGATCCTCTCTGGGCTCAGCAGGAATTTGTACTTTCCTACAGTGTCTGGTAAAGAGCACCAGAGACGTATCTCAGGTGCCCACTAGCCAGAGGTATCTCCCTATTTGCAAGTGTTGAGCAGGATATCCCACAATCCCACAAGAAACAATGAAGGTGTTTTTGGTGCTGTCTGTAGGCTAAGGGTTGTGAAGGGAAATTAGAAGGTTCCTCACAGAGCCACAATTCTATTTCAGTGTAATGATCTCTGAGGTTCAGTCACTCGTACAAACCTGACAATTCCATTATGATCCCAGTGATTGCCCCCTTAGCAGGAAAGTGAAAGCAGAGATCCTAGAGAGTGCTTTCCCTTCAGGAAGCTCCTGCCTTGGTCTTCCCTGTCAAGAATCTCCCCCCGAGATGCCCTGGGGTGCTGTGGAGCTGTGAGCAGCCTGCCTTAGGCAGCAACCTCTGGGCAGCAGCAAAGTCCTGCCATGTCAGGAGGCCTCCTTCACACAATCACACAATGTCCAGGGTTGGAATGGACCTCTGAAGATCATCTAGTCCAATCCCCCCACCAAGCAGGATCACCTAAGGCACATTGCACAGAATGGTACCCAGACAGGTTTTGAATATCTTCAGAGGAGGAGATTCCACAACATCTCTGGGCAACCCATTCCAGGGCTCTGTCACCCTCACAGTAAAGAAGTGCTCCCTCATATTCAGCTGGAGCTTCCTGTGCTTCAGTTTGTGCCCATTGTCTCTCGTGCTGTCTTTGGGCACAAATGAAGAGAAACTTGCTCCATGCTCTCAACACCCTCCCCTCAGATATTCATATACATTAATGAGGTTTCCCTTCATTCTTCTATTTTCAAAGCTAAACAGGCGGAGCTCTCTCACCCAGTCCTCATACAACAGGAGCTACAGGCATCTAATAATCTCATTTTAGTAGCCCTCTTCTGAACTTGCTCCAGTAGTTCTATGTCTCTCTTGTACGGGGTAGTGCTGAACTGGACACAGTACTGGAGGTATAAACTTCCACCCACCGCTTCTCCCCGCAGCGCCCTGGGCGGCTCTCCCGGCAGGCTGAGTGCTGAGCCTGGAAGGCGTCAGAGGCCCTGCCCCGGCACACAGCCCCTGGGGCACAGCAGGGACCCTGCTCTGCACCACAGCCCTGAGCACCCCTGCCTGCACCGTGGCTACACAGCCTACAGCCAGCCCCATGAGGCAGAACCCTCGTGTCCTGTCCTTCTGACAGCTTTGGCAGGTAGTCCCTGCTCTGGAGCTTGTCATTTTCTTCTCCAAAGAAACGCTGAGAGTCCTCCTGAAAGCTCCTACAGGCTGTGGGATTTGCCAGCAAATCTGGAGATGGCACCAGGAACAACAGCTGTGTGGTGCCCTGCAGCCACAGACTTACCCTGTTCAGGCTGTGAAGATTTTTCCTGCAGTGAGCTCTCAGCATCCCCCCTTCACGCTGCCTTTAACATCTCCCTCCCTTCTCCCAGCCACCCTTGTCCCCTGCAGGCAGTGCCCCCAGCCCTGCTGTGCTGTGCAGAGGAGCTGCTCCTGGGCAGAGCTGTCTCTCTGCAGTGCTGCCCGCTTGCCAGGAGCTCCCCTTGTAAGGGTTTATAGGGTTAGGGTTGTAAGGGTTTTTAGGGTTTGGGTTGTAAGTGTTTTTAGGGTTAGGGCTTTAGGGTCTTTAGGGTTAGGGTTGTAAGGATTTTTAGGGTTAGGGTCTTAAAGGTTTTTAGGGATAGGGCTTTAGGGTCCTTAGTGTTAGGGTTGTAAGGATTTTTAGGGTTAGGGTTGTAAGGGTTTTAGGGTTAGGGTTGTAAGGGATTTTAGGGTTAGGGTTGTAAGGGATTTTAGGGTTAGGGCTTTAGGGTTTTTAGGGTTAGGGCTTGAGGGTTTTTAGAATTAGGGTTGTAATGGTTTTTAGGGTTAGGGTTTTAGGGTTTTTATGGTTAGGATTGTAAGGGATTTTAGGGTTAGGGCTTTAGGGTTTTTATGGTTAGGATTGTAAGGGATTTTAGGGTTAGGGCTTTAGGGTTTTTAGCTTTAGGGTTGGAAGGGATTTTAGGGTTAGGGCTTTAGGGTTTTTAGGGTTAGGGTTGTAAGGATTTTTAGGGTTATGGTTGTAAGGGTTTTTAGGGTTAGGGCTTTAGGGTCTTTAGGGTTATGATTGTAAGGGATTTTAGGGTTACGGCTTTAGGGTTTTTAGGGTTAGGGCTTTAGGGTTTTTAGGGTTAGGGTTGTAAGGGTTTTTAGGGTTAGGTCTTTAGGGTTTTTAGGGTTAGGGTTGTAAAGGTTTTAGGGTTAGGGCTTTAGGGTTTTTAGTGTTAGGGTTGTAAGGGTTTATAGGGTTAGGTTTGTAACGGTTTTTAGGGTTAGGGCTTTAGCGTCTTTAGGGTTAGGGTTGTAAGGATTTTTAGGATTAGGGTTGTAATTTTTTTAGGTTTAGGATTGTAAGGGATTTTAGGGTTAGGGCTTTAGGGTTTTTAGGGTTAGGATTTTAAGGGATTTTAGGGTTAGGGTTGTAAGGGTTTATAGGGTTAGGGTCGTAAGGGTTTTTAGGGTAAGGTCTTTAAGATCTTTAGGGTTAGGTTTGGAAGGGTTTTTAGGGTTAGGGTTGTAAGGGTTTTTAGGGTTAGGGTTGTAAGGATTTTTAGGGTTAGGGTTGTAAGGATTTTTAGGGTTAGGGTCGTAAATGTTTTTAGGGTTAGGGATTTAGGGTCTTTAGGGTTAGGGTTGGAAGGGTTTTTAGGGTTTGGGTTGTAAGGGTTTTTAGGGTTAGGGTTGTAAGAATTTTTAGTGTTAGGGCAATAGAGTTTTTAGGGTTGTAAGGGTTTGTAGGGTAAGGGTTGTAAGGGTTTTTAGGGTTAGGGTTGTAAAGGTTTTAGGGTTAGGGTCGTAAAGGTTTTTAGGTTTAGGGCTTTAGGGTCTTTAGGGTTAGGGTTGTAAGGATTTTTAGGGTTAGGGTTGGAAGGGTTTTTAGGGTTAGGGCTTTAGCGTCTTTAGGGTTAGGGTTCTAAGGGTTTTTAGGGTTAGGGTTGTAAGGATTTTTAAGGTTAATATTGTAATGATTTTTAGGGTTAGGGTCATAAAGGTTTTTAGGGTTAGGGCTTTAGGGTCTATAGGGTTAGGGTTGGAAGGGTTTTTAGGGTTAAGGCTTTAAGGTTTTTAGGGTTAGGGTTGGAAGGTTTTTTAGAATTCGGGTTATAAGTGTTTTTAGGGTTAGGGTTTTAGGGTCTTTAGGGTTAGGGTTGGAAGAGTTTTTAGTGTTAGGGCTTCAGAATTTTTAGGGTTACGGTTGGAAGGGTTTTAAGGTTAGGGTTGTAAGGGTTTTTAGGGTTAGGGCTTTAGGGTTTTTAGGGTTTGGGTTGTAAGGGTTTTTAGGGTTAGGGTTGTAAGAATTTTTAGTGTTAGGGCAATAGAGTTTTTAGGGTTGTAAGGGTTTGTAGGGTAAGGGTTGTAAGGGTTTTTAGGGTTAGGGTTGTAAAGGTTTTAGGGTTAGGGTCGTAAAGGTTTTTAGTTTTAGGGCTTTAGGGTCTTTAGGGTTAGGGTTGTAAGGATTTTTAGGGTTAGGGTTGGAAGGGTTTTTAGGGTTAGGGCTTTAGCGTCTTTAGGGTTAGGGTTCTAAGGGTTTTAAGGGTTAGGGTTGTAAGGATTTTTAAGGTTAATGTTGTAATGATTTTTAGGGTTAGGGTTGTAAAGGTTTTTAGGGTTAGTGTTGTAAGGGATTTTAGGGTTAGGGCTTTAGGGTTTTTAGGGTTAGGGCTTTAGGGTTTTTATGGTTAGGGTTGTAAGGCTTTATAGGGTTAGGGTCGTAAGGGTTTTTAAGGGTAAGTTCTTTAAGATCTTTAGGGTTAGGTTTGGAAGGGTTTTTAGGGTTAGGGTTGTAAGGGTTTTTAGGGTTAGGGTTGTAAGGATTTTTAGGGTTAGGTTTGGAAGGGTTTTTAGGGTTAGGGTCGTAAATGTTTTTAGGGTTAGGGCTTTAGGGTCTTTAGGGTTAGGGTTGGAAGGGTTTTTAGGGTTTGGGTTGTAAGGGTTTTTAGGGTTAGGGTTGTAAGAATTTTTAGGGTTAGGGCAATAGAGTTTTTAGGGTTGTAAGGGTTTATAGGGTTAGGGTTGTAAGGGTTTTTAGGTTTAGGGTTGTAAGGATTTTTAGGGTAAGGGTCGTAAATGTTTTTAGGGTTAGGGCTTTAAGGTTTTTAGGGTTAGGGTTGGAAGGGTTTTTAGTGTTAGGGCAATAGATTTTTTAGGGTTGTAAGGGTTTGTAGGGTAAGGGTTGTAAGGGTTTTTAGGGTTAGGGCTTTAGGGTTTTTAGGGTTTGGGTTGTAAGGGTTTTTAGGGTTAGGGTTGTAAGAATTTTTAGGGTTAGGGCAATAGAGTTTTTAGGGTTGTAAGGGTTTGTAGGGTAAGGGTTGTAAGTGTTTTTAGGGTTAGGGTTGTAAAGGTTTTAGGGTTAGGGTCGTAAAGGTTTTTAGGTTTAGGGCTTTAGGGTCTTTAGGGTTAGGGTTGTAAGGATTTTTAGGGTTAGGGTTGGAAGGGTTTTTAGGGTTAGGGCTTTAGCGTCTGTAGGGTTAGGGTTCTAAGGGTTTTTAGGGTTAGGGTTGTAAGGATTTTTAAGGTTAATGTTGTAATGATTTTTAGGGTTAGGGTTGTAATGGTTTTTAGGGTTAGTGTTGTAAGGGATTTTAGGGTTAGGGCTTTAGGGTTTTTATGGTTATGATTGTAAGGGATTTTAGGGTTAGGGCTTTAGGGTTTTTAGGGTTAGGGCTTTAGGGTTTTTATGGTTAGGGTTGTAAGGCTTTATAGGGTTAGGGTCGTAAGGGTTTTTAGGGTAAGTTCTTTAAGATCTTTAGGGTTAGGTTTGGAAGGGTTTTTAGGGTTAGGGTTGTAAGGGTTTTTAGGGTTAGGGTTGTAAGGATTTTTAGGGTTAGGGTTGTAAGGATTTTTAGGGTTAGGGTCATAAAGGTTTTTAGGGTTAGGGCTTTAGGGTCTTTAGGGTTAGGGTTGGAAGGGTTTTTAGGGTTTGGGTTGTAAGGGTTTTTAGGGTTAGGGTTGTAAGAATTTTTAGGGTTAGGGCAATAGAGTTTTTAGGGTTGTAAGGGTTTATAGGGTTAGGGTTGTAAGGGTTTTTAGGGTTAGGGTTGTAAGGATTTTTAGGGTTAGGGTCGTAAATGTTTTTAGGGTTAGGGCTTTAAGATTTTTAGGGTTAGGGTTGGAAGGGTTTTTAGGGTTTGGGTTGTAAGGGTTTTTAGGGTTAGGGTTGTAAGAATTTTTAGTGTTAGGGCAATAGAGTTTTTAGGGTTGTAAGGGTTTGTAGGGTAAGGGTTGTAAGGGTTTTTAGGGTTAGGGTTGTAAAGGTTCTAGGGTTAGGGTCGTAAAGGTTTTTAGGTTTAGGGCTTTAGGGTCTTTAGGGTTAGGGTTGTAAGGATTTTTAGGGTTAGGGTTGGAAGGGTTTTTAGGGTTAGGGCTTTAGCGTCTTTAGGGTTAGGGTTCTAAGGGTTTTTAGGGTTAGGGTTGTAAGGATTTTTAAGGTTAATGTTGTAATGATTTTTAGGGTTAGGGTTGTAAATGTTTTTAGGGTTAGTGTTGTAAGGGATTTTAGGGTTAGGGCTTTAGGGTTTTTATGGTTAGGATTGTAAGGGATTTTAGGGTTAGGGCTTTAGGGTTTTTAGGGTTAGGTCTTTAGGGTTTTTATGGTTAGGGTTGTAAGGCTTTATAGGGTTAGGGTCGTAAGGGTTTTTAGGGTAAGGTCTTTAAGATCTTTAGGGTTAGGTTTGGAAGGGTTTTTAGGGTTAGGGTTGTAAGTGTTTTTAGGGTTAGGGTTGTAAGGATTTTTAGGGTTAGGGTTGTAAGGATTTTTAGGGTTAGGGTCGTAAATGTTTTTAGGGTTAGGGCTTTAGGGTCTTTAGGGTTAGGGTTGGAAGGGTTTTTAGGTTTTGGGTTGTAAGGGTTTTTAGGGTTAGGGTTGTAAGAATTTTTAGGGTTAGGGCAATAGAGTTTTTAGGGTTGTAAGGGTTTATAGGGTTAGGGTTGTAAGGGTTTTTAGGGTTAGGGTTGTAAGGATTTTTAGGTTTAGGGTCGTAAATGTTTTTAGGGTTAGGGCTTTAAGGTTTTTAGGGTTAGGGTTGGAAGGGTTTTTAGGGTTTGGGTTGTAAGGGTTTTTAGGGTTAGGGTTGTAAGAATTTTTAGTGTTAGGGCAATAGAGTTTTTAGGGTTGTAAGGGTTTGTAGGGTAAGGGTTGTAAGGGTTTTTAGGGTTAGGGTTGTAAAGGTTTTAGGGTTAGGGTCGTAAAGGTTTTTAGGTTTAGGGCTTTAAGGTCTTTAGGGTTAGGGTTGTAAGGATTTTTAGGGTTAGGGTTGGAAGGGTTTTTAGGGTTAGGGCTTTAGCGTCTTTAGGGTTAGGGTTCTAAGGGTTTTTAGGGTTAGGGTTGTAAGGATTTTTAAGGTTAATGTTGTAATGATTTTTAGGGTTAGGGTCATAAAGGTTTTTAGGGTTAGGGCTTTAGGGTCTATAGGGTTAGGGTTGGAAGGGTTTTTAGGGTTAGGGCTTTAAGGTTTTTAGGGTTAGGGTTGGAAGGTTTTTTAGAATTCGGGTTATAAGTGTTTTTAGGGTTAGGGTTTTAGGGTCTTTAGGGTTAGGGTTGGAAGAGTTTTTAGTGTTAGGGCTTCAGAATTTTTAGGGTTACGGTTGGAAGGGTTTTAAGGTTAGGGTTGTAAGGGTTTTTAGGGTTAGGGCTTTAGGGTTTTTAGGGTTTGGGTTGTAAGGGTTTTTAGGGTTAGGGTTGTAAGAATTTTTAGTGTTAGGGCAATAGAGTTTTTAGGGTTGTAAGGGTTTGTAGGGTAAGGGTTCTAAGGGTTTTTAGGGTTAGGGTTGTAAAGGTTTTAGGGTTAGGGTCGTAAAGGTTTTTAGGTTTAGGGCTTTAGGGTCTTTAGGGTTAGGGTTGTAAGGATTTTTAGGGTTAGGGTTGGAAGGGTTTTTAGGGTTAGGGCTTTAGCGTCTTTAGGGTTAGGGTTCTAAGTGTTTTTAGGGTTAGGGTTGTAAGGATTTTTAAGGTTAATGTTGTAATGATTTTTAGGGTTAGGGTTGTAAAGGTTTTTAGGGTTAGTGTTGTAAGGGATTTTAGGGTTAGGGCTTTAGGGTTTTTATGGTTAGGATTGTAAGGGATTTTAGGGTTAGGGCTTTAGGGTTTTTAGGGTTAGGGCTTTAGGGTTTTTATGGTTAGGGTTGTAAGGCTTTATAGGGTTAGGGTCGTAAGGGTTTTTAGGGTAATTTCTTTAAGATCTTTAGGGTTAGGTTTGGGAGGGTTTTTAGGGTTAGGGTTGTAAGGGTTTTTAGGGTTAGGGTTGTAAGGGTTTTTAGGGTTAGGGTTGTAAGGATTTTTAGGGTTAGGGTTGTAAGGATTTTTAGGGTTAGGGTCGTAAATGTTTTTAGGGTTAGGGCTTTAGGGTCTTTAGGGTTAGGGTTGTAAGGGTTTTTAGGGTTTGGGTTGTAAGGGTTTTTAGGGTTAGGGTTGTAAGAATTTTTAGTGTTAGGGCAATAGAGTTTTTAGGGTTGTAAGGGTTTGTAGGGTAAGGGTTCTAAGGGTTTTTAGGGTTAGGGTTGTAAAGGTTTTAGGGTTAGGGTCGTAAAGGTTTTTAGGTTTAGGGCTTTAGGGTCTTTAGGGTTAGGGTTGTAAGGATTTTTAGGGTTAGGGTTGGAAGGGTTTTTAGGGTTAGGGCTTTAGCGTCTTTAGGGTTAGGGTTCTAAGGGTTTTTAGGGTTAGGGTTGTAAGGATTTTTAAGGTTAATGTTGTAATGATTTTTAGGGTTAGGGTTGTAAAGGGTTTATAGGGTTAGGGTTGTAAGGGTTTTTAGGGTTAGGGCTTTAGGGTTTTTATGGTTAGGATTGTAAGGGATTTTAGGGTTAGGGCTTTAGGGTTTTTAGGGTTAGGGCTTTAGGGTTTTTATGGTTAGGGTTGTAAGGCTTTATAGGGTTAGGGTCGTAAGGGTTTTTAGGGTAATTTCTTTAAGATCTTTAGGGTTAGGTTTGGGAGGGTTTTTAGGGTTAGGGTTGTAAGGGTTTTTAGGGTTAGGGTTGTAAGGATTTTTAGGGTTAGGGTTGTAAGGATTTTTAGGGTTAGGGTTGTAAGGATTTTTAGGGTTAGGGTCGTAAATGTTTTTAGGGTTAGGGCTTTAGGGTTTTTAGGGTTTGGTTTGTAAGGGTTTTTAGGGTTTGGGTTGTAAGGGTTTTTAGGGTTAGGGTTGTAAGAATTTTTAGGGTTAGGGCAATAGAGTTTTTAGGGTTGTAAGGGTTTATAGGGTTAGGGTTGTAAGGGTTTTTAGGGTTAGGGTTGTAAGGATTTTTAGGGTTAGGGTCGTAAATGTTTTTAGGGTTAGGGCTTTAAGGTTTTTAGGGTTAGGGTTGGAAGGGTTTTTAGGGTTTGGGTTGTAAGGGTTTTTAGGGTTAGGGTTGTAAGAATTTTTAGTGTTAGGGCAATAGAGTTTTTAGGGTTGTAAGGGTTTGTAGGGTAAGGGTTGTAAGGGTTTTTAGGGTTAGGGTTGTAAGGATTTTTAGGGGGCAGAGCCTAGTAGCCTGCTTCTCTTGCTGAGTCTACGCCCAGCACAGCAGTCAGCAGGATGGGGTTGTGCCTGTCTGATCCCATTCCTTCCAACTCCTGCCCTTCCTGGCCCATTTCCTTCTTGTACCTCCTCATGAAGTCATTTTCAGTGGGTCAAAGCATGTCACGTCCTCCTGCTGCACAGGAGCTGCTCTCCTGGGCCTGCCTAAAGCACCTTTGAGTCGCAGACTTCTCATCAGCACTGACTTCTTGCGCGAGCTGCTGGAAATTGTCTAAGAAGCAAGGAAAGCTCAGACGGGTTTTGTTTCCCTCTGGAGGAGGGGAACAAATTTTTTCCTGCTGGAGGTTATGGGACTGTGGCTCTGTGCTGGAGTGCCGAGGACCTGCTGAGCCTGCTTGCTGTCACTTTGTTTTACCTTCTTTGATCCCGTTGGGAAACTTGCCACCACCCAGCACTCAGAGGAACAGCATGGTTGTGTGAAGGAGGTTGTGAGGGCAGACTTGCTTCCTTCTTAAGAAGAGCTTTCTCTGCCTCATGACATCCCCCATGCAAGCGGAGAATTCCTCCCGGTCTCCTGTCCAGCATATCCCAGTTCCTGGCCACCTGCAGCCCCTTCTCCAGGGACATCTGTGCGATCTGTGGCTGTTGTAGGAGTTTAGGGCAGTCATAGGGAATTTCAAGTGGCTCAGACCATGTCCTTAGATCCCAGCTATGGGTCTTCATTGAAGGGGACACGAGTCGTTCCTCAGGCTCCCTTCCCTGCGACCTCTCTGTCTCTGCTGCCTCTCGTGGGACTACAGAGCCCTAATTAGCCCAGGTAGTTTTCCATTTAGCCCTTTGGGTGACGTTCTGAAGCTGCATTTGCTGCCCACCCCTAGCAATGGGCTGTCTGTGAATAATCCCTGTGCTCTCCTGGGCAGGAGGCAGTGGGACATCAGCATGTGACACGAGCCCTGTCACATGCTGCACAGTCCCAAGCAGATATGTCCTGACCATTCCCATCTCCAGTGGCTCTGGGCACCCACAGATAAGAGCTGAATCCATCCCAAAATTCCCTAGAAAATCACCTGATGATCTCATCAACACATGGAAAACACAAGGTTAACAGCAAGCCCTGTTAGGGTGCAATTTCTTGAGAGTATTCTTGACTCCATCAAATGGAAAAAAGTCTCAAACTTCAGACACAGCACTGAAGACATCCCCTTTTATCACAGAGAAGTGAAAAAGGAGTACAGCTCTGACATAAATACATTTAAAGATGGCTTCTGGGACAGAGGGACTGGTTTTGTGCCTCTGGAGGAGTGAGACAAATCCAGACATTCATGTCCAAACAGGGTAGTCCGAGAAAAATGTCCAAAGCACAAGAAAACAAACAAACAAACTGCAACAACAGCAAAAGAAGGGAATAAACATGGGTGGCTTAGTCCTGCTGAAGTACTGCCAACAGAATCAGTTTTTTCAGGGAATCCTTCAGCTCCTGGTTCCTCATGCTGTAGATGAGGGGATTCAGCGTTGGAGGCACCACCGAGTACAGGACTGCCAGCACCAGATCCAGGGATGAGGAGGAGATGGAGTGGGGCCTCAGGTAGGCAACTGTGCCAGTGCTGATGAACAGGGAGACCACGGCGAGGTGAGGGAGGCACGTGGAAAAGGCTTTGTGCCGGCCCTGCTCTGAGGGCATCCTCAGCACAGCCCTGAAGATCTGCACATAGGACAGGACAATGAAAACAAAACACCCAAATGCTAAACAAAGACTAACCGCAATGACCCAAAGTTCCCTGAGGTAGGCATCCGAGCAGGAGAGCCTGAGGATCTGGGGGACTTCACAGAAGAACTGGTCCAGGGCGTTGCCTTGGCACAGTGGTATGGAAAATGTATTGGCCGTGTGCAGCACGGAATAGAAAAAACTTCCACCCCAGGCAGCTGCTGCTGCTTTCATACAAGCTCTACTGCTCATAAAGGTCCCGTAGTGCAGGGGTTTGCAGATGGCAACGTAGCGGTCATAGGCCATGACGGTGAGAAGGGAATATTCTGCTCCAAGCAAGAAGAAGAGAAAAAAGACTTGGGCAACACACCCTGAGTAGGAGATGGTCCTGGTGTCCCACAAAGCAATGACCATGGCTTTGGGGACAGTGGTGGCGATGCAGCCCAGGTCGAGGAGGGCGAGGTTGAGGAGGAAGAAGTACATGGGGGTGTGGAGGCGGTGGTTGCAGGCTACACCTGTGAGGATGAGGCCGTTGCCCAGGAGGGCAGCCAGGTAGATGCCCAGGAAGAGCCCGAAGTGCAGGAGCTGCAGCTCGCGTGTGTCTGAGAATGGCAGGAGGAGGAACTCTGTGGGGAAGCTGCTGTTGGACATTTGCTGCCTCTGCACATGGTTGCCTACCTGTGGAGGAAAAGACAGAGACAAGTTAGAGACTTATCCGAGCAAAACCTCTACCATTCTTCAAAGAAAGCTGCTCAACAAGACACGCTGCCTCTTCCCTGTGAGCTCTGTTTTTTTTTTTTTTTTGTTTGTTTGTTTTTTGTTTTGTTTTTTTGAGTTTAAAGTTGTCTCAGAGATCAGGCAGATCCTCTCTGGGCTCAGCAGGAATTTGTACTTTCCTACAGTGTCTGGTAAAGAGCACCAGAGACGTATCTCAGGTGCCCACTAGCCAGAGGTATCTCCCTATTTGCAAGTGTTGAGCAGGATATCCCACAATCCCACAAGAAACAATGAAGGTGTTTTTGGTGCTGTCTGTAGGCTAAGGGTTGTGAAGGGAAATTAGAAGGTTCCTCACAGAGCCACAATTCTATTTCAGTGTAATGATCTCTGAGGTTCAGTCACTCGTACAAACCTGACAATTCCATTATGATCCCAGTGATTGCCCCCTTAGCAGGAAAGTGAAAGCAGAGATCCTAGAGAGTGCTTTCCCTTCAGGAAGCTCCTGCCTTGGTCTTCCCTGTCAAGAATCTCCCCCCGAGATGCCCTGGGGTGCTGTGGAGCTGTGAGCAGCCTGCCTTAGGCAGCAACCTCTGGGCAGCAGCAAAGTCCTGCCATGTCAGGAGGCCTCCTTCACACAATCACACAATGTCCAGGGTTGGAATGGACCTCTGAAGATCATCTAGTCCAATCCCCCCACCAAGCAGGATCACCTAAGGCACATTGCACAGAATGGTACCCAGACAGGTTTTGAATATCTTCAGAGGAGGAGATTCCACAACATCTCTGGGCAACCCATTCCAGGGCTCTGTCACCCTCACAGTAAAGAAGTGCTCCCTCATATTCAGCTGGAGCTTCCTGTGCTTCAGTTTGTGCCCATTGTCTCTCGTGCTGTCTTTGGGCACAAATGAAGAGAAACTTGCTCCATGCTCTCAACACCCTCCCCTCAGATATTCATATACATTAATGAGGTTTCCCTTCATTCTTCTATTTTCAAAGCTAAACAGGCGGAGCTCTCTCACCCAGTCCTCATACAACAGGAGCTACAGGCATCTAATAATCTCATTTTAGTAGCCCTCTTCTGAACTTGCTCCAGTAGTTCTATGTCTCTCTTGTACGGGGTAGTGCTGAACTGGACACAGTACTGGAGGTATAAACTTCCACCCACCGCTTCTCCCCGCAGCGCCCTGGGCGGCTCTCCCGGCAGGCTGAGTGCTGAGCCTGGAAGGCGTCAGAGGCCCTGCCCCGGCACACAGCCCCTGGGGCACAGCAGGGACCCTGCTCTGCACCACAGCCCTGAGCACCCCTGCCTGCACCGTGGCTACACAGCCTACAGCCAGCCCCATGAGGCAGAACCCTCGTGTCCTGTCCTTCTGACAGCTTTGGCAGGTAGTCCCTGCTCTGGAGCTTGTCATTTTCTTCTCCAAAGAAACTCTGAGAGTCCTCCTGAAAGCTCCTACAGGCTGTGGGATTTGCCAGCAAATCTGGAGATGGCACCAGGAACAACAGCTGTGTGTTGCCCTGCAGCCACAGACTTACCCTGTTCAGGCTGTGAAGATTTTTCCTGCAGTGAGCTCTCAGCATCCCCCCTTCACGCTGCCTTTAACATCTCCCTCCCTTCTCCCAGCCACCCTTGTCCCCTGCAGGCAGTGCCCCCAGCCCTGCTGTGCTGTGCAGAGGAGCTGCTCCTGGGCAGAGCTGTCTCTCTGCAGTGCTGCCCGCTTGCCAGGAGCTCCCCTTGTAAGGGTTTATAGGGTTAGGGTTGTAAGGGTTTTTAGGGTTAGGGTCTTAAAGGTTTTTAGGGATAGGGCTTTAGGGTCCTTAGTGTTAGGGTTGTAAGGATTTTTAGGGTTAGGGTTGTAAGGGTTTTAGGGTTAGGGTTGTAAGGGATTTTAGGGTTAGGGTTGTAAGGGATTTTAGGGTTAGGGCTTTAGGGTTTTTAGGGTTAGGGCTTGAGGGTTTTTAGAATTAGGGTTGTAATGGTTTTTAGGGTTAGGGTTTTAGGGTTTTTATGGTTAGGATTGTAAGGGATTTTAGGGTTAGGGCTTTAGGGTTTTTATGGTTAGGGTTGGAAGGGATTTTAGGGTTAGGGCTTTAGGGTTTTTAGGGTTAGGGTTGTAAGGATTTTTAGGTTTAGGTTCGTAAAGGTTTTTAGGTTTAGGGTCGTAAAGGTTTTTAGGGTTAGGGTTGTAAGGGTTTTTAGTGTTAGGGCTTTAGGGTTTTTAGCTTTAGGGTTGTAAGGATTTTTCGGTTTAGGGCTTTAGGGTTTTTAGTATTAGGGTTGTAAGGCTTTTTAGGTTTAGGGCTTTAGGGTTTTTAGGGTTAGGGTTGTAAGGGTATTTAGGTTTAGGGTTGTAAGGATTTTTAAGGTTAAGGTTTTAAGGATTTTTAGGGTTAGGGTTGTAAAGGTTTTTAGGGTTAGTGTTGTAAGGGATTTTAGTGTTAGGGCTTTAGGGTTTTTAGGGTTAGGATTGGAAGGGTTTTTAGGGTTAGGGCTTTAGGGTTTTTATGGTTAGGGTTGTAAGGATTTATAGGGTTAGGGTCGTAAGGATTTTTAGGGTAAGGTCTTTAAGATCTTTAGGGTTAGGGTTGTAAGGGTTTTTAGGGTTAGGGTTGTAAGGATTTTTAGGGTTAGGGTTGTAAGGATTTTTAGGGTTAGGGTCGTAAATGTTTGTAGGGTTAGGGCTTTAGGGTCTTTAGGTTTAGGGTTGGAAGGGTTTTTAGGGTTAGGGTTGTAAGGGTTTTTAGGGTTAGGGCTTTAGGGTTTTTAGGGTTAGGGTTGTAAGGGTTTTTAGGGTTAGAGCTTTAGGGCCTTTAGGGTTAGCGTTGTAAGGATTTTTAGGGTTAGGGTTGTAAGGGTTTTAAGGGTTAGGGCTTTAGCGTCTTTAGGGTTAGGTTTGTAAGGATTTTTAGGGTTAGGGTTGTAAGGGTTTTCAGGGTTAGGATTTTAGCGTTTTTGGGGTTAGGGTTGTAATGGTTTTTAGGGTTAGGGTTCTAAGGGTTTTTAGGGTTAGGGTTGTAAGGATTTTTAGGGTTAGGGTTGTAAGGATTTTTAGGGTTAGGGTCGTAAATGTTTTTAGGGTTAGGGCTTTAGGGTCTATAGGGTTAGGGTTGGAAGGGTTTTTAGGGTTAGGGCTTTAGGGTTTTTAGGGTTAGGGTTGGAAGGGTTTCTTGGTTAGGTTTGTAAGGGTTTTTAGGGTTAGAGCTTTAGGGTTTTTAGGGTTTGGTTTGTAAGGCTTTTTAGGGTTAGGATTGTAAGGGTTTTTAGGGTTAGTGCTTTAGGGTCTTTAGGGTTAGCGTTGTAAGGATTTTTAGGGTTAGGGTTGTAAGGGTTTTTCGGTTAGGGCTTTAGCGTCTTTAGGGTAAGGTTTGAAAGGATTTTTAGGGTTAGGGTTGTAAGGGTTTTTAGGGTTAGGGCTTTAGGGTTTTTAGGGTTAGGGCTTGAGGGTTTTTAGGGTTTGGGTTGTAAGGATTTTTAGGGTTAGGGTTTTAGGGTTTTTATGGTTAGGATTGTAAGGGATTTTAGGGTTAGGGCTTTAGGGTTTTTAGGTTTAGGGTTGTAAGGATTTTTCGGTTTAGGGCTTTAGGGTTTTTAGTATTAGGGTTGTAAGGCTTTTTAGGTTTAGGGCTTTAGGGTTTTTAGGGTTAGGGTTGTAAGGGTATTTAGGATTAGGGTTGTAAGGATTTTTAAGTTTAAGGTTTTAAGGATTTTTAGGGTTAGGGTTGTAAAGGTTTTTAGGGTTAGTGTTGTAAGGGATTTTAGGGTTAGGGCTTTAGGGTTTTTATGGTTAGGATTGTAAGGGATTTTAGGGTTAGGGCTTTAGGGTTTTTAGGGTTAGGGCTTTAGGGTTTTTATGGTTAGGGTTGTAAGGCTTTATAGGGTTAGGGTCGTAAGGGTTTTTAGGGTAAGGTCTTTAAGATCTTTAGGGTTAGGTTTGGAAGGGTTTTTAGGGTTAGGGCTTTAGGGTTTTTATGGTTAGGGTTGTAAGGATTTATAGGGTTAGGGTCGTAAGGATTTTTAGGGTAAGGTCTTTAAGATCTTTAGGGTTAGGGTTGTAAGGGTTTTTAGGGTTAGGGTTGTAAGGATTTTTAGGGTTAGGGTTGTAAGGATTTTTAGGGTTAGGGTCGTAAATGTTTGTAGGGTTAGGGCTTTAGGGTCTTTAGGGTTAGCGTTGTAAGGATTTTTAGGGTTAGGGTTGTAAGGGTTTTTAGGGTTAGGGCTTTAGCGTCTTTAGGGTAAGGTTTGAAAGGATTTTTAGGGTTAGGGTTGTAAGGGTTTTTAGGGTTAGGGCTTTAGGGTTTTTAGGGTTAGGGCTTGAGGGTTTTTAGGGTTTGGGTTGTAAGGATTTTTAGGGTTAGGGTTTTAGGGTTTTTATGGTTAGGATTGTAAGGGATTTTAGGGTTAGGGCTTTAGGGTTTTTAGGTTTAGGGTTGTAAGGATTTTTCGGTTTAGGGCTTTAGGGTTTTTAGTATTAGGGTTGTAAGGCTTTTTATGTTTAGGGCTTTAGGGTTTTTAGGGTTAGGGTTGTAAGGGTATTTAGGATTAGGGTTGTAAGGATTTTTAAGTTTAAGGTTTTAAGGATTTTTAGGGTTAGGGTTGTAAAGGTTTTTAGGGTTAGTGTTGTAAGGGATTTTAGGGTTAGGGCTTTAGGGTTTTTATGGTTAGGGTTGTAAGGATTTATAGGGTTAGGGTCATAAGGATTTTTAGGGTAAGGTCTTTAAGATCTTTAGGGTTAGGGTTGTAAGGGTTTTTAGGGTTAGGGTTGTAAGGATTTTTAGGGTTAGGGTTGTAAGGATTTTTAGGGTTAGGGTCGTAAATGTTTGTAGGGTTAGGGCTTTAGGGTCTTTAGGTTTAGGGTTGGAAGGGTTTTTAGGGTTAGGTTTGTAAGGGTTTTTAGGGTTAGGGCTTTAGGGTTTTTAGGGTTAGGGTTGTAAGGGTTTTTAGGGTTAGAGCTTTAGGGCCTTTAGGGTTAGCGTTGTAAGGATTTTTAGGGTTAGGGTTGTAAGTGTTTTAAGGGTTAGGGCTTTAGCGTCTTTAGGGTTAGGTTTGTAAGGATTTTTAGGGTTAGGGTTGTAAGGGTTTTCAGGGTTAGGATTTTAGCGTTTTTGGGGTTAGGGTTTTAAGGGTTTTTAGGGTTAGGGTTCTAAGGGTTTTTAGGGTTAGGGTTGTAAGGAATTTTAGGTTTAGGGTTGTAAGGATTTTTAGGGTTCGGGTCGTAAATGTTTTTAGGGTTAGGGCTTTAGGGTCTATAGGGTTAGGGTTGGAAGGGTTTTTAGGGTTAGGGCTTTAGGGTTTTTAGGGTTAGGTTTGGAAGGGTTTCAAGGTTAGGTTTGTAAGGGTTTTTAGGGTTAGAGCTTTAGGGTTTTTAGGGTTTGGTTTGTAAGGCTTTTTAGGGTTAGGGTTGTAAGGGTTTTTAGGGTTAGTGCTTTAGGGTCTTTAGGGTTAGCGTTGTAAGGATTTTTAGGGTTAGGGTTGTAAGGGTTTTTAGGGTTAGGGCTTTAGCGTCTTTAGGGTAAGGTTTGAAAGGATTTTTAGGGTTAGGGTTGTAAGGGTTTTTAGGGTTAGGGCTTTAGGGTTTTTAGGGTTAGGGCTTGAGGGTTTTTAGGGTTTGGGTTGTAAGGATTTTTAGGGTTAGGGTTTTAGGGTTTTTATGGTTAGGATTGTAAGGGATTTTAGGGTTAGGGCTTTAGGGTTTTTAGGTTTAGGGTTGTAAGGATTTTTCGGTTTAGGGCTTTAGGGTTTTTAGTATTAGGGTTGTAATGCTTTTTAGGTTTAGGGCTTTAGGGTTTTTAGGGTTAGGGTTGTAAGGGTATTTAGGTTTAGGGTTGTAAGGATTTTTAAGTTTAAGTTTTTAAGGATTTTTAGGGTTAGGGTTGTAAAGGTTTTTAGGGTTAGTGTTGTAACGGATTTTAGGGTTAGGGCTTTAGGGTTTTTATGGTTAGGATTGTAAGGGATTTTAGGGTTAGGGCTTTAGGGTTTTTAGGGTTAGGGCTTTAGGGTTTTTATGGTTAGGGTTGTAAGGCTTTATAGGGTTAGGGTCGTAAGGGTTTTTAGGGTAAGGTCTTTAAGATCTTTAGGGTTAGGTTTGGAAGGGTTTTTAGGGTTAGGGTTGTAAGGGTTTTTAGGGTTAGGGTTGTAAGGATTTTTAGGGTTAGGGTTGTAAGGATTTTTAGGGTTAGGGTCGTAAATGTTTTTAGGGTTAGGGCTTTAGGGTCTTTAGGGTTAGGGTTGTAAGGATTTTTAGGGTTAGGGTTGTAAGGGTTTTCAGGGTTAGGATTTTAGCGTTTTTGGGGTTAGGGTTGTAAGGGTTTTTAGGGTTAGGGTTCTAAGGGTTTTTAGGGTTAGGGTTGTAAGTATTTTTAAGGTTAAGGTTGTAAGGATTTTTAGGGTTAGGGTCATAAAGGTTTTTAGGGTTAGGGCTTTAGGGTCTATAGGGTTAGGGTTGTAAGGGTTTTTAGGGTTAGGGCTTTAGGGTTTTTAGGGTTAGGGTTGGAAGGGTTTCAAGGTTAGGTTTGTAAGGGTTTTTAGGGTTAAAGCTTTAGGGTTTTTAGGGTTTGGTTTGTAAGGCTTTTTAGGGTTAGGGTTGTAAGGGTTTTTAGGGTTAGTGCTTTAGGGTCTTTAGGGTTAGCGTTGTAAGGATTTTTAGGGTTAGGGTTGTAAGGGTTTTTAGGGTTAGGGCTTTAGCGTCTTTAGGGTAAGGTTTGAAAGGATTTTTAGGGTTAGGGTTGTAAGGGTTTTTAGGGTTAGGGCTTTAGGGTTTTTAGGGTTAGGGCTTGAGGGTTTTTAGGGTTAGGGTTGTAAGGATTTTTAGGGTTAGGGTTTTAGGGTTTTTATGGTTAGGATTGTAAGGGATTTTAGGGTTAGGGCTTTAGGGTTTTTAGGTTTAGGGTTGTAAGGATTTTTCGGTTTAGGGCTTTAGGGTTTTTAGTATTAGGGTTGTAATGCTTTTTAGGTTTAGGGCTTTAGGGTTTTTAGGGTTAGGGTTGTAAGGGTATTTAGGTTTAGGGTTGTAAGGATTTTTAAGTTTAAGGTTTTAAGGATTTTTAGGGTTAGGGTTGTAAATGTTTTTAGGGTTAGTGTTGTAAGGGATTTTAGGGTTAGGGCTTTAGGGTTTTTATGGTTAGGATTGTAAGGGATTTTAGGGTTAGGGCTTTAGGGTTTTTAGGGTTAGGGCTTTAGGGTTTTTATGGTTAGGGTTGTAAGGCTTTATAGGGTTAGGGTCGTAAGGGTTTTTAGGGTAAGGTCTTTAATATCTTTAGGGTTAGGTTTGGAAGGGTTTTTAGGGTTAGGGTTGTAAGGGTTTTTAGGGTTAGGGTTGTAAGGATTTTTAGGGTTAGGGTTGTAAGGATTTTTAGGGTTAGGGTCGTAAATGTTTTTAGGGTTAGGGCTTTAGGGTCTTTAGGGTTAGGGTTGGAAGGGTTTTTAGGGTTTGGGTTGTAAGTGTTTTTAGGGTTAGGGTTGTAAGAATTTTTAGTGTTAGGGCAATAGAGTTTTTAGGGTTGTAAGGGTTTGTAGGGTAAGGGTTGTAAGGGTTTTTAGGGTTAGGGTTGTAAAGGTTTTAGGGTTAGGGTCGTAAAGGTTTTTAGGTTTAGGGCTTTAGGGTCTTTAGGGTTAGGGTTGTAAGGATTTTTAGGGTTAGGGTTGGAAGGGTTTTAGGGTTAGGGCTTTAGCGTCTTTAGGGTTAGGGTTCTAAGGGTTTTTAGGGTTAGGGTTGTAAGGATTTTTACGGTTAATGTTGTAATGATTTTTAGGGTTAGGGTCATAAAGGTTTTTAGGGTTAGGGCTTTAGGGTCTATAGGGTTAGGGTTGGAAGGGTTTTTAGGGTTAGGGCTTTAAGGGTTTTAGGGTTAGGGTTGGAAGGTTTTTTAGAATTCGGGTTATAAGTGTTTTTATGTTTAGGGTTTTAGGGTCTTTAGGGTTAGGGTTGGAAGAGTTTTTAGTGTTAGGGCTTCAGAATTTTTAGGGTTACGGTTGGAAGTGTTTTAAGATTAGGGTTGTAAGGCTTTTTAGGGTTAGGGCTTTAGGGTTTTTAGGGTTTGGTTTGTAAGGGTTTTTAGGGTTAGGGTTGTAAGGGTTTTTAGGGTTAGGGATTTAGCGTCTTTAGGGTAAGGTTTGAAAGGATTTTTAGGGTTAGGGTTGTAAGGGTTCTTAGGGTTAGGCTTGTAAGGATTTTTAAGGTTAAGGTTGTAAGGATTTTTAGGGTAAGGGTCATAAAGGTTTTTAGGGTTTAGGGCTTTAGGGTCTATAGTGTTAGGGTTGGAAGGGTTTTAGGTTTAGGGCTTTAGGTTTTTTAGGGTTAGGGTTGTAAGGATTTTTAGGGTTAGAGTTGTAAGGGTTTTTAGGGTTAGGGCTTTAGGGTCTTTAGGGTTAGGTTTGTAAGCATTTTTAGGGTTAGGGTTGTAAGGGTTTTTAGGGTTAGGGCTTTAGGGTTTTTAGGGTTAGGGCTTGAGGGTTTTTAGAATTAGGTTTGTAAGGGTTTTTAGGGTTAAAGTTGGAAGGGTTTTTAGGGTTAGTGTTGTAAGGGTTTTTAGGGTTAGGGTTGTAAGGGTTTTTAGGGTTAAGGTTGTAAGGATTTTTAGGGTTAGGGTTGTAAGGGTTTTTAGGGCTAGGGCTTTATGGTTTTTAAGCTTAGGGTTGTAAGGATTTTTAGGGTTAGAGTTGTAAGGGTTTTTAGGGTTAGTGTTGTAAGGGTTTTTAGGGTTAGAGTTGTAAGGATTTTTAGGGTTAGGGTTGGAAGGGTTTTTAGGGTTAGGGTTGTAAGGGTTTATAGCGTTAGGGTCGTAAGGGTTTTTAGGCTAAGGTCTTTAAGATCTTCAGGGTTAGGTTTGGAAGGGTTTTTAGGGTTAGGGTTGTAAGGGTTTTTAGGGTTAGGGTTGTAAGGATTTTTAGGGTTAGGGCAATAGAGTTTTTAGGGTTGTAAGGGTTTATAGGGTTAGGGTTGTAAGGGTTTTTAGGGTTAGGGTTGTAAGGATTTTTAGGGTTACGGTCGTAAATGTTTTTAGGGTTAGGGCTTTAAGGTTTTTAGGGTTAGGGTTGGAAGGGTTTTTAGGGTTTGGGTTGTAAGGGTTTTTAGGGTTAGGGTTGTAAGAATTTTTAGTGTTAGGGCAATAGAGTTTTTAGGGTTGTAAGGGTTTGTAGGGTAAGGGTTGTAAGGGTTTTTAGGGTTAGGGTTGTAAAGGTTTTAGGGTTAGGGTTGTAAAGGTTTTTAGGTTTAGGGCTTTAGGGTCTTTAGGGTTAGGGTTGTAAGGATTTTTAGGGTTAGGGTTGGAAGGGTTTTTAGGGTTAGGGCTTTAGCGTCTTTAGGGTTAGGGTTCTAAGGGTTTTTAGGGTTAAGGTTGTAAGGATTTTTAAGGTTAATGTTGTAATGATTTTTAGGGTTAGGGTCATAAAGGTTTTTAGGGTTAGGGCTTTAGGGTCTATAGGGTTAGGGTTGTAAGGGTTTTTAGGGTTAGGGCTTTAGGGTTTTTAGGGTATGGTTTGAAAGGATTTTTAGGGTTAGGGTTGTAAGGGTTTTTAGGGTTAGGCTTGTAAGGATTTTTAAGGTTAAGGTTGTAAGGATTTTTAGGGTAAGGGTCATAAATGTTTTTAGGGTTTAGGGCTTTAGGGTCTATAGTGTTGGAAGGGTTTTAGGTTTAGGGCTTTAGGTTTTTTAGGGTTAGGGTTGTAAGGATTTTTAGGGTTAGGGTTGTAAGGGTTTTTAGGGTTAGGGCTTTAGGGTCTTTAGGGTTAGGTTTGTAAGCATTTTTAGGGTTAGGGTTGTAAGGGTTTTTAGGGTTAGGGCTTTAGGTTTTTTAGGGTTAGGGCTTGAGGTTTTTTAGAATTAGGTTTGTAAGGGTTTTTAGGGTTAAAGTTGGAAGGGTTTTTATGGTTAGTGTTGTAAGGGTTTTTAGGGTTAAAGTTGGAATGGTTTTTAGGGTTAGTGTTGTAAGGGTTTTTAGGGTTATGGTTGTAAGGGTTTTTAGGGTTAAGGTTGTAAGGATTTTTAGGGTTAGAGTTGTAAGGATTTTTAGGGTTAGGGTTGGAAGGGTTTTTAGGGTTAGGGTTGTAAGGGTTTTTAGGGTTAGGGCTTTAGGGTTTTTATGGTTAGGGTTGTAAGGCTTTATAGGGTTAGGGTCGTAAGGGTTTTTAGGCTAAGGTCTTTAAGATCTTTAGGGTTAGGTTTGGAAGGGTTTTTAGGGTTAGGGTTGTAAGGGTTTTTAGGGTTAGGGTTGTAAGGATTTTTAGGGTTAGGGTCGTAAATGTTTTTAGGGTTAGGGCTTTAGGGTCTTTAGGGTTAGGGTTGGAAGGGTTTTTAAGTTTGGGTTGTAAGGGTTTTTAGGGTTAGGGTTGTAAGAATTTTTAGGGTTAGGGCAATAGAGTTTTTAGGGTTGTAAGGGTTTATAGGGTTAGGGTTGTAAGGGTTTTTTGGGTTAGTGTTGTAAGGATTTTTAGGGTTAGGCTTGTAAGGATTTTTAAGGTTAAGGTTGTAAGGATTTTTAGTGTAAGGGTCATAAAGGTTTTTAGGGTTTAGGGCTTTAGGGTCTATAGTGTTAGGGTTGGAAGGGTTTTAGGGTTAGGGCTTTAGGGTTTTTAGGGTTAGGGTTGTAAGGATTTTTAGGGTTAGGGTTTTAAGGGTTTTTAGGGTTAGGGCTTTAGGGTCTTTAGGGTTAGGTTTGTAAGCATTTTTAGGGTTAGGGTTGTAAGGGTTTTTAGGGTTAGGGCTTTAGGTTTTTTAGGGTTAGGGCTTGAGGGTTTTTAGAAATAGGTTTGTAAGGGTTTTTAGGGTTAAAGTTGGAAGGGTTTTTAGGGTTAGTGTTGTAAGGGTTTTTAGGGTTAGGGTTGTAAGGGTTTTTAGGGTTAAGGTTGTAAGGATTTTTAGGGTTAGGATTGTAAGGGATTTTAGGGTTAGGGCTTTAGGGTTTTTAGGCTTAGGGTTGTAAGGATTTTTAGGGTTAGAGTTGTAAGGGTTTTTAGGGTTAGTGTTGTAAGGGTTTTTAGGCTTAGGGTTGTAAGGGATTTTAGGGTTAGGGTTGTAAGGGTTTTTAGGGTTAGGGTTGTAAGGGATTTTAGGGTTAGGGCTTTAGGGTTTTTAGGGTTAGGGCTTGAGGGTGTTTAGAATTAGGGTTTTAAGGGATTTTAGGGTTAGGGCTTTAGGGTTTTTAGTGTTAGGATTGTAAGTGTTTTAAGGGTTAGGTTTTTACCTTTTTTATGGTTAGTTTTTAAGGGATTTTAGGGATAGGCCTTTAGGGTTAGGGTTGTAAGGGTTTTTAGGGTTCTAAGGGTTTTTAGGGCTAGGGTTGTAAGGGTTTTTAGTGTTAGGGCTTTAGGGTGTTTAGGGTTAGGTTTGTAAGGATTTTCAGGGTTAAGGTTGTAAGGATTTTTAGGGTTAGGGTTGTAAGGGTTTTTAGGGTTAGGGCTTTAGCGTCTTTAGGGTTAGGGTTCTAAAGGTTTTTAGGGTTAGGGTTGTAAGGATTTTTAAGGTTAATGTTGTAATGATTTTTAGGGTTAGGGTCATAAAGGTTTTTAGGGTTAGGGCTTTAGGGTCTATAGGGTTAGGTTTGGAAGGATTTTTAGGATTTGGGTTGTAAGGGTTTTTAGGGTTAGGGTTGTAAGAATTTTTAGGGTTAGGGCAATAGAGTTTTTAGGGTTGTAAGGGTTTATAGGGTTAGGGTTGTAAGGGTTTTTAGGGTTAGGGTTGTAAGGATTTTTAGGGTTACGGTCGTAAATGTTTTTAGGGTTAGGGCTTTAAGGTTTTTAGGGTTAGGGTTGGAAGGGTTTTTAGGGTTTGGGTTGTAAGGGTTTTTAGGGTTAGGGTTGTAAGAATTTTTAGTGTTAGGGCAATAGAGTTTTTAGGGTTGTAAGGGTTTGTAGGGTAAGGGTTGTAAGGGTTTTTAGGGTTAGGGTTGTAAAGGTTTTAGGGTTAGGGTCGTAAAGGTTTTTAGGTTTAGGGCTTTAGGGTCTTTAGGGTTAGGGTTGTAAGGATTTTTAGGGTTAGGGTTGGAAGGGTTTTTAGGGTTAGGGCTTTAGCGTCTTTAGGGTTAGGGTTCTAAGGGTTTTTAGGGTTAAGGTTGTAAGGATTTTTAAGGTTAATGTTGTAATGATTTTTAGGGTTAGGGTCATAAAGGTTTTTAGGGTTAGGGCTTTAGGGTCTATAGGGTTAGGGTTGTAAGGGTTTTTAGGGTTAGGGCTTTAGGGTTTTTAGGGTATGGTTTGAAAGGATTTTTAGGGTTAGGGTTGTAAGGGTTTTTAGGGTTAGGCTTGTAAGGATTTTTAAGGTTAAGGTTGTAAGGATTTTTAGGGTAAGGGTCATAAATGTTTTTAGGGTTTAGGGCTTTAGGGTCTATAGTGTTGGAAGGGTTTTAGGTTTAGGGCTTTAGGTTTTTTAGGGTTAGGGTTGTAAGGATTTTTAGGGTTAGGGTTGTAAGGGTTTTTAGGGTTAGGGCTTTAGGGTCTTTAGGGTTAGGTTTGTAAGCATTTTTAGGGTTAGGGTTGTAAGGGTTTTTAGGGTTAGGGCTTTAGGGTTTATAGGGTTAGGGCTTGAGGGTTTTTAGAATTAGGTTTGTAAGGGTTTTTAGGGTTAAAGTTGGAAGGGTTTTTAGGGTTAGTGTTGTAAGGGTTTTTAGGGTTATGGTTGTAAGGGTTTTTAGGGTTAGGATTGTAAGGGATTTTAGGGTTAGTGCTTTAGGGTTTTTAGGCTTAGGGTTGTAAGGATTTTTAGGGTTAGAGTTGTAAGGGTTTTTAGGGTTAGTGTTGTAAGGGTTTTTAGGGTTAGAGTTGTAAGGATTTTTAGGGTTAGGGTTGGAAGGGTTTTTAGGGTTAGAGTTGTAAGGGTTTTTAGGGTTAGGGCTTTAGGGTTTTTATGGTTAGGGTTGTAAGGCTTTATAGGGTTAGGGTCGTAAGGGTTTTTAGGGTTAAGGTTGTAAGGATTTTTAGGGTTAGGATTGTAAGGGATTTTAGGGTTAGGGCTTTAGGGTTTTTAGGCTTAGGGTTGTAAGGATTTTTAGGGTTAGAGTTGTAAGGGTTTTTAGGGTTAGTGTTGTAAGGGTTTTTAGGGTTAGGGTTGTAAGGGATTTTAGGGTTAGGGTTGTAAGGGTTTTTAGGGTTAGGGTTGTAAGGGATTTTAGGGTTAGGGCTTTAGGGTTTTTAGGGTTAGGGCTTGAGGGTGTTTAGAATTAGGGTTTTAAGGGATTTTAGGGTTAGGGCTTTAGGGTTTTTAGTGTTAGGATTGTAAGTGTTTTAAGGGTTAGGTTTTTACCTTTTTTATGGTTAGTTTTTAAGGGATTTTAGGGATAGGCCTTTAGGGTTAGGGTTGTAAGGGTTTTTAGGGTTCTAAGGGTTTATAGGGTTAGGGTTGTAAGGGTTTTTAGTGTTAGGGATTTAGGGTGTTAAGGGTTAGGTTTGTAAGGATTTTCAGGGTTAAGGTTGTAAGGATTTTTAGGGTTAGGGTTGTAAGGGTTTTTAGGGTTAGGGCTTTAGCGTCTTTAGGGTTAGGGTTCTAAAGGTTTTTAGGGTTAGGGTTGTAAGGATTTTTAAGGTTAATGTTGTAATGATTTTTAGGGTTAGGGTCATAAAGGTTTTTAGGGTTAGGGCTTTAGGGTCTATAGGGTTAGAGTTGGAAGTGTTTTTAGGGTTAGGGCTTTAAGGTTTTTAGGGTTAGTGTTGGAAGGTTTTTTAGAATTCGGTTTATAAGTGTTTTTAGGGTTAGGGTTGTAAGGGTTTTTAGGGTTAGGGTTGTAAGGATTTTTAGGGTTAGGGTCGTAAATGTTTTTAGGGTTAGGGCTTTAGGGTCTTTAGGGTTAGGCTTGGAAGGATTTTTAGGGTTTGGGTTGTAAGGGTTTTTAGGGTTAGGGTTGTAAGAATTTTTAGGGTTAGGGCAATAGAGTTTTTAGGGTTGTAAGGGTTTATAGGGTTAGGGTTGTAAGGGTTTTTAGGGTTAGGGTTGTAAGGATTTTTAGGGTTAGGGTCGTAAATGTTTTTAGGGTTAGGGCTTTAAGGTTTTTAGGGTTAGGGTTGGAAGGGTTTTTAGGGTTTGGGTTGTAAGGGTTTTTAGGGTTAGGGTTGTAAGAATTTTTAGTGTTAGGGCAATAGAGTAGGGTTGTAAGGGTTTGTAGGGTAAGGGTTGTAAGGGTTTTTAGGGTTAGGGTTGTAAAGGTTTTAGGGTTAGGGTCGTAAAGGTTTTTAGGTTTAGGGCTTTAGGGTCTTTAGGGTTAGGGTTGTAAGGATTTTTAGGGTTAGGGTTGGAAGGGTTTTTAGGGTTAGGGCTTTAGCGTCTTTAGGGTTAGGGTTCTAAGGGTTTTTAGGGTTAGGGTTGTAAGGATTTTTAAGGTTAATGTTGTAATGATTTTTAGGGTTAGGGTCGTAAAGGTTTTTAGGGTTAGGGCTTTAGGGTCTATAGGTTTAGGGTTGTAAGTGTTTTTAGGGTTAGGGCTTTAGGGTTTTTAGGGTATGGTTTGAAAGGATTTTTAGGGTTAGGGTTGTAAGGGTTTTTAGGGTTAGGCTTGTAAGGATTTTTAAGGTTAAAGTTGTAAGGATTTTTAGTGTAAGGGTCATAAAGGTTTTTAGGGTTTAGGGCTTTAGGGTCTATAGTGTTAGGGTTGGAAGGGTTTTAGGGTTAGGGCTTTAGGGCTTTTAGGGTTAGGGCTTGAGGGTTTTTAGAAATAGGTTTTAAGAGTTTTTAGGGTTAAAGTTGGAAGGGTTTTTAGGGTTAGTGTTGTAAGGGTTTTTAGGGTTATGGTTGTAAGGGTTTTTAGGGATAAGGTTGTAAGGATTTTTAGGGTTAGGATTGTAAGGGATTTTAGGGTTAGTGCTTTAGGGTTTTTAGGCTTAGGGTTGTAAGGATTTTTGGGGTTAGAATTGTAAGGTTTTTTAGGGTTAGTGTTGTAAGGTTTTTTAGGGTTAGGGTTGTAAGGGATTTTAGGGTTAGGGTTGTAAGGGATTTTAGGGTTAGGGCTTTAGGGTTTTTAGGGTTAGGGCTTGAGGGTGTTTAGAATTAGGGTTTTAAGGGATTTTAGGGTTAGGGATTTAGGGTTTTTAGTGTTAGGATTGTAAGTGTTTTAAGGGTTAGGTTTTTACCTTTTTTATGGTTAGTTTTTTAAGGGATTTTAGGGTTAGTTTTTTAAGGGATTTTAGGGTTAGGCCTTTAGGGTTAGGGTTGTAAGGGTTTTTAGGGTTCTAAGGGTTTTTAGGGCTAGGGTTGTAAGGGTTTTTAGTGTTAGGGCTTTAGGGTGTTTAGGGTTAGGTTTGTAAGGATTTTTAGGTTTAGGATTGTAAGGGTTTTTAGGGTTAGGGTTGTAAGTGTTTTTAGGGTTAGGGTTGTAAGGCTTTTTAGGGTTAGTGTTTTAGGGTCTTTAGGGTTAGGGTTGTAAGGATTTTCAGGGTTAAGGTTGTAAGGATTTTTAGGGTTAGGGTTGTAAGGGTTTTTAGGGTTAGGTTTGTAAGGCTTTAAAGGGTTAGGGTTCTAAGGGTTTTTAGGGTTATTGTTGTAAGTGATTATAGGGTTAGGGCTTTAGGGTTTTTAGGGTTAGGGCTTGAGGGTGTTTAGAATTAGGGTTTTAAGGGATTTTAGGGTTAGGGCTTTAGGGTTTTTAGGGTTAGAGTTGTAAGGGTTTATAGGGTTAGGGTTGTAAGGGTTTTTAGGGTTAGGGCTTTAGGGTCTTTAGGGTTAGGGTTGTTAGGGTTTTCAGGATTAAGGCTGTAAGGAGTTTTAGGGTTAGGGTTGTAAGGCTTTTTAGGGTTAGGGTTTTAGGGTTTTTATGTTTAGGATTGTAAGGGATTTTAGGGTTAGGGCTTTAGGTTTTTTAGTGTTAGGATTGTAAGGGTTTTAAGGGTTAGGTTTTTAGGTTTTTTATGGTTAGTTTTTTAAGGGATTTTAGGGTTAGTCCTTTAGGGTTAGGGTTTTAAGGAGTTTTAGCGTTAGGGTTGTAAGGGTTTTTAGGGTTCTAAGGGTTTTTAGGGTTAGGGTTGTAAGGGTTTTTAAGGTTAAGGTTGTAAGGATTTTTAGTGTTAGGATTGTAAGGGTTTTTAGTGTTTTGGCTTCAGAGGTTTTAGGGTTAGGGTTGGAAGGGTTTTCAGGTTTAAGGTTGTAAGGTTTTTTAGGGTTAGGGTTGTAAGGCTTTTTCGGGTTAGGGCTTTAGGGTCTTTAGCGTTAGGGTTGGAAGGGTTTTTAGGGGTAGGGCTTTAGAGTTTTTAGGGTTGTAAGGGTTTATAGGGTTAGGGTTGTAAGGATTTTTAGGGTTAGGGTTGTAAGGGTTTTTAGGGTTAGGTGTTTAGGGTTTTTAGGGGGCAGAGCCTAGTAGCCTGCTTCTCTTGCTGAGTCTACGCCCAGCACAGCAGTCAGCAGGATGGGGTTGTGCCTGTCTGATCCCATTCCTTCCAACTCCTGCCCTTCCTGGCCCATTTCCTTCTGGTACCACCTCATGAAGGCATTTTCAGTGGGTCAAAGCATGTCACGTCCTCCTGCTGCACAGGAGCTGCTCTCCTGGGCCTGCCTAAAGCACCTTTGAGTCGCAGACTTCTCATCAGCACTGACTTCTTGCGCGAGCTGCTGGAAATTGTCTAAGAAGCAAGGAAAGCTCAGACGGGTTTTGTTTCCCTCTGGAGGAGGGGAACAAATTTTTTCCTGCTGGAGGTTATGGGACTGTGGCTCTGTGCTGGAGTGCCGAGGACCTGCTGAGCCTGCTTGCTGTCACTTTGTTTTACCTTCTTTGATCCCGTTGGGAAACTTGCCACCACCCAGCACTCAGAGGAACAGCATGGTTGTGTGAAGGAGGTTGTGAGGGCAGACTTGCTTCCTTCTTAAGAAGAGCTTTCTCTGCCTCATGACATCCCCCATGCAAGCGGAGAATTCCTCCCGGTCTCCTGTCCAGCATATCCCAGTTCCTGGCCACCTGCAGCCCCTTCTCCAGGGACATCTGTGCGATCTGTGGCTGTTGTAGGAGTTTAGGGCAGTCATAGGGAATTTCAAGTGGCTCAGACCATGTCCTTAGATCCCAGCTATGGGTCTTCATTGAAGGGGACACGAGTCGTTCCTCAGGCTCCCTTCCCTGCGACCTCTCTGTCTCTGCTGCCTCTCGTGGGACTACAGAGCCCTAATTAGCCCAGGTAGTTTTCCATTTAGCCCTTTGGGTGACGTTCTGAAGCTGCATTTGCTGCCCACCCCTAGCAATGGGCTGTCTGTGAATAATCCCTGTGCTCTCCTGGGCAGGAGGCAGTGGGACATCAGCATGTGACACGAGCCCTGTCACATGCTGCACAGTCCCAAGCAGATATGTCCTGACCATTCCCATCTCCAGTGGCTCTGGGCACCCACAGATAAGAGCTGAATCCATCCCAAAATTCCCTAGAAAATCACCTGATGATCTCATCAACACATGGAAAACACAAGGTTAACAGCAAGCCCTGTTAGGGTGCAATTTCTTGAGAGTATTCTTGACTCCATCAAATGGAAAAAAGTCTCAAACTTCAGACACAGCACTGAAGACATCCCCTTTTATCACAGAGAAGTGAAAAAGGAGTACAGCTCTGACATAAATACATTTAAAGATGGCTTCTGGGACAGAGGGACTGGTTTTGTGCCTCTGGAGGAGTGAGACAAATCCAGACATTCATGTCCAAACAGGGTAGTCCGAGAAAAATGTCCAAAGCACAAGAAAACAAACAAACAAACTGCAACAACAGCAAAAGAAGGGAATAAACATGGGTGGCTTAGTCCTGCTGAAGTACTGCCAACAGAATCAGTTTTTTCAGGGAATCCTTCAGCTCCTGGTTCCTCATGCTGTAGATGAGGGGATTCAGCGTTGGAGGCACCACCGAGTACAGGACTGCCAGCACCAGATCCAGGGATGAGGAGGAGATGGAGTGGGGCCTCAGGTAGGCAACTGTGCCAGTGCTGATGAACAGGGAGACCACGGCGAGGTGAGGGAGGCACGTGGAAAAGGCTTTGTGCCGGCCCTGCTCTGAGGGCATCCTCAGCACAGCCCTGAAGATCTGCACATAGGACAGGACAATGAAAACAAAACACCCAAATGCTAAACAAAGACTAACCGCAATGACCCAAAGTTCCCTGAGGTAGGCATCCGAGCAGGAGAGCCTGAGGATCTGGGGGACTTCACAGAAGAACTGGTCCAGGGCGTTGCCTTGGCACAGTGGTATGGAAAATGTATTGGCCGTGTGCAGCACGGAATAGAAAAAACTTCCACCCCAGGCAGCTGCTGCTGCTTTCATACAAGCTCTACTGCTCATAAAGGTCCCGTAGTGCAGGGGTTTGCAGATGGCAACGTAGCGGTCATAGGCCATGACGGTGAGAAGGGAATATTCTGCTCCAAGCAAGAAGAAGAGAAAAAAGACTTGGGCAACACACCCTGAGTAGGAGATGGTCCTGGTGTCCCACAAAGCAATGACCATGGCTTTGGGGACAGTGGTGGCGATGCAGCCCAGGTCGAGGAGGGCGAGGTTGAGGAGGAAGAAGTACATGGGGGTGTGGAGGCGGTGGTTGCAGGCTACACCTGTGAGGATGAGGCCGTTGCCCAGGAGGGCAGCCAGGTAGATGCCCAGGAAGAGCCCGAAGTGCAGGAGCTGCAGCTCGCGTGTGTCTGAGAATGGCAGGAGGAGGAACTCTGTGGGGAAGCTGCTGTTGGACATTTGCTGCCTCTGCACATGGTTGCCTACCTGTGGAGGAAAAGACAGAGACAAGTTAGAGACTTATCCGAGCAAAACCTCTACCATTCTTCAAAGAAAGCTGCTCAACAAGACACGCTGCCTCTTCCCTGTGAGCTCTGTTTTTTTTTGTTTGTTTGTTTTTTTTTTTTTGTTTTGTTTTTTTGAGTTTAAAGTTGTCTCAGAGATCAGGCAGATCCTCTCTGGGCTCAGCAGGAATTTGTACTTTCCTACAGTGTCTGGTAAAGAGCACCAGAGACGTATCTCAGGTGCCCACTAGCCAGAGGTATCTCCCTATTTGCAAGTGTTGAGCAGGATATCCCACAATCCCACAAGAAACAATGAAGGTGTTTTTGGTGCTGTCTGTAGGCTAAGGGTTGTGAAGGGAAATTAGAAGGTTCCTCACAGAGCCACAATTCTATTTCAGTGTAATGATCTCTGAGGTTCAGTCACTCGTACAAACCTGACAATTCCATTATGATCCCAGTGATTGCCCCCTTAGCAGGAAAGTGAAAGCAGAGATCCTAGAGAGTGCTTTCCCTTCAGGAAGCTCCTGCCTTGGTCTTCCCTGTCAAGAATCTCCCCCCGAGATGCCCTGGGGTGCTGTGGAGCTGTGAGCAGCCTGCCTTAGGCAGCAACCTCTGGGCAGCAGCAAAGTCCTGCCATGTCAGGAGGCCTCCTTCACACAATCACACAATGTCCAGGGTTGGAATGGACCTCTGAAGATCATCTAGTCCAATCCCCCCACCAAGCAGGATCACCTAAGGCACATTGCACAGAATGGTACCCAGACAGGTTTTGAATATCTTCAGAGGAGGAGATTCCACAACATCTCTGGGCAACCCATTCCAGGGCTCTGTCACCCTCACAGTAAAGAAGTGCTCCCTCATATTCAGCTGGAGCTTCCTGTGCTTCAGTTTGTGCCCATTGTCTCTCGTGCTGTCTTTGGGCACAAATGAAGAGAAACTTGCTCCATGCTCTCAACACCCTCCCCTCAGATATTCATATACATTAATGAGGTTTCCCTTCATTCTTCTATTTTCAAAGCTAAACAGGCGGAGCTCTCTCACCCAGTCCTCATACAACAGGAGCTACAGGCATCTAATAATCTCATTTTAGTAGCCCTCTTCTGAACTTGCTCCAGTAGTTCTATGTCTCTCTTGTACGGGGTAGTGCTGAACTGGACACAGTACTGGAGGTATAAACTTCCACCCACCGCTTCTCCCCGCAGCGCCCTGGGCGGCTCTCCCGGCAGGCTGAGTGCTGAGCCTGGAAGGCGTCAGAGGCCCTGCCCCGGCACACAGCCCCTGGGGCACAGCAGGGACCCTGCTCTGCACCACAGCCCTGAGCACCCCTGCCTGCACCGTGGCTACACAGCCTACAGCCAGCCCCATGAGGCAGAACCCTCGTGTCCTGTCCTTCTGACAGCTTTGGCAGGTAGTCCCTGCTCTGGAGCTTGTCATTTTCTTCTCCAAAGAAACTCTGAGAGTCCTCCTGAAAGCTCCTACAGGCTGTGGGATTTGCCAGCAAATCTGGAGATGGCACCAGGAACAACAGCTGTGTGGTGCCCTGCAGCCACAGACTTACCCTGTTCAGGCTGTGAAGATTTTTCCTGCAGTGAGCTCTCAGCATCCCCCCTTCACGCTGCCTTTAACATCTCCCTCCCTTCTCCCAGCCACCCTTGTCCCCTGCAGGCAGTGCCCCCAGCCCTGCTGTGCTGTGCAGAGGAGCTGCTCCTGGGCAGAGCTGTCTCTCTGCAGTGCTGCCCGCTTGCCAGGAGCTCCCCTTGTAAGGGTTTATAGGGTTAGGGTTGTAAGGGTTTTTAGGGTTTGGGTTGTAAGTGTTTTTAGGGTTAGGGCTTTAGGGTCTTTAGGGTTAGGGTTGTAAGGATTTTTAGGGTTAGGGTCTTAAAGGTTTTTAGGGATAGGGCTTTAGGGTCCTTAGTGTTAGGGTTGTAAGGATTTTTAGGGTTAGGGTTGTAAGGGTTTTAGGGTTAGGGTTGTAAGGGATTTTAGGGTTAGGGTTGTAAGGGATTTTAGGGTTAGGGCTTTAGGGTTTTTAGGGTTAGGGCTTGAGGGTTTTTAGAATTAGGGTTGTAATGGTTTTTAGGGTTAGGGTTTTAGGGTTTTTATGGTTAGGATTGTAAGGGATTTTAGGGTTAGGGCTTTAGGGTTTTTATGGTTAGGATTGTAAGGGATTTTAGGGTTAGGGCTTTAGGGTTTTTAGGGTTAGGGTTGTAAGGATTTATAGGGTTAGGGTCGTAAGGATTTTTAGGGTTAGGGTTTTAGGGTTTTTATGGTTAGGATTGTAAGGGTTTTTAGTGTTAGGGCTTTAGGTTTTTTAGGGTTAGGGTTGTAATTTTTTTTAGGTTTAGGGCTTTTGGGTGTTTAGGGTTAGGGTTGTAAGGATTTTTAGGGTTAGGGTCGTAAAGGTTTTTAGGGTTAGGGCTTTAGGGTCTTTAGCGTTAGGGTTGGAAGGGTTTTTAGGGGTAGGGCTTTAGAGTTTTTAGGGTTGTAAGGGTTTATAGGGTTAGGGTTGTAAGGGATTTTAGGGTTAGGGTTGTAAGGGTTTTTAGGTTTAGGGCTTTAGGGTCTTTAGGGTTAGGGTTGTAAGGATTTTTAGGGTTAGGGTTGTAAGGGTTTTTAGGGTTACTGCTTTAGGGTTTTTAGGGGGCAGAGCCTAGTAGCCTGCTTCTCTTGCTGAGTCTACGCCCAGCACAGCAGTCAGCAGGATGGGGTTGTGCCTGTCTGATCCCATTCCTTCCAACTCCTGCCCTTCCTGGCCCATTTCCTTCTGGTACCACCTCATGAAGGCATTTTCAGTGGGTCAAAGCATGTCACGTCCTCCTGCTGCACAGGAGCTGCTCTCCTGGGCCTGCCTAAAGCACCTTTGAGTCGCAGACTTCTCATCAGCACTGACTTCTTGCGCGAGCTGCTGGAAATTGTCTAAGAAGCAAGGAAAGCTCAGACGGGTTTTGTTTCCCTCCGGAGGAGGGGAACAAATTTTTTCCTGCTGGAGGTTATGGGACTGTGGCTCTGTGCTGGAGTGCCGAGGACCTGCTGAGCCTGCTTGCTGTCACTTTGTTTTACCTTCTTTGATCCCGTTGGGAAACTTGCCACCACCCAGCACTCAGAGGAACAGCATGGTTGTGTGAAGGAGGTTGTGAGGGCAGACTTGCTTCCTTCTTAAGAAGAGCTTTCTCTGCCTCATGACATCCCCCATGCAAGCGGAGAATTCCTCCCGGTCTCCTGTCCAGCATATCCCAGTTCCTGGCCAGCTGCAGCCCCTTCTCCAGGGACATCTGTGCGATCTGTGGCTGTTGTAGGAGTTTAGGGCAGTCATAGGGAATTTCAAGTGGCTCAGACCATGTCCTTAGATCCCAGCTATGGGTCTTCATTGAAGGGGACACGAGTCGTTCCTCAGGCTCCCTTCCCTGCGACCTCTCTGTCTCTGCTGCCTCTCGTGGGACTACAGAGCCCTAATTAGCCCAGGTAGTTTTCCATTTAGCCCTTTGGGTGACATTCTGAAGCTGCATTTGCTGCCCACCCCTAGCAATGGGCTGTCTGTGAATAATCCCTGTGCTCTCCTGGGCAGGAGGCAGTGGGACATCAGCATGTGACACGAGCCCTGTCACATGCTGCACAGTCCCAAGCAGATATGTCCTGACCATTCCCATCTCCAGTGGCTCTGGGCACCCACAGATAAGAGCTGAATCCATCCCAAAATTCCCTAGAAAATCACCTGATGATCTCATCAACACATGGAAAACACAAGGTTAACAGCAAGCCCTGTTAGGGTGCAATTTCTTGAGAGTATTCTTGACTCCATCAAATGGAAAAAAGTCTCAAACTTCAGACACAGCACTGAAGACATCCCCTTTTATCACAGAGAAGTGAAAAAGGAGTACAGCTCTGACATAAATACATTTAAAGATGGCTTCTGGGACAGAGGGACTGGTTTTGTGCCTCTGGAGGAGTGAGACAAATCCAGACATTCATGTCCAAACAGGGTAGTCCGAGAAAAATGTCCAAAGCACAAGAAAACAAACAAACAAACTGCAACAACAGCAAAAGAAGGGAATAAACATGGGTGGCTTAGTCCTGCTGAAGTACTGCCAACAGAATCAGTTTTTTCAGGGAATCCTTCAGCTCCTGGTTCCTCATGCTGTAGATGAGGGGATTCAGCGTTGGAGGCACCACCGAGTACAGGACTGCCAGCACCAGATCCAGGGATGAGGAGGAGATGGAGTGGGGCCTCAGGTAGGCAACTGTGCCAGTGCTGATGAACAGGGAGACCACGGCGAGGTGAGGGAGGCACGTGGAAAAGGCTTTGTGCCGGCCCTGCTCTGAGGGCATCCTCAGCACAGCCCTGAAGATCTGCACATAGGACAGGACAATGAAAACAAAACACCCAAATGCTAAACAAAGACTAACCGCAATGACCCAAAGTTCCCTGAGGTAGGCATCCGAGCAGGAGAGCCTGAGGATCTGGGGGACTTCACAGAAGAACTGGTCCAGGGCGTTGCCTTGGCACAGTGGTATGGAAAATGTATTGGCCGTGTGCAGCACGGAATAGAAAAAACTTCCACCCCAGGCAGCTGCTGCTGCTTTCATACAAGCTCTACTGCTCATAAAGGTCCCGTAGTGCAGGGGTTTGCAGATGGCAACGTAGCGGTCATAGGCCATGACGGTGAGAAGGGAATATTCTGCTCCAAGCAAGAAGAAGAGAAAAAAGACTTGGGCAACACACCCTGAGTAGGAGATGGTCCTGGTGTCCCACAAAGCAATGACCATGGCTTTGGGGACAGTGGTGGCGATGCAGCCCAGGTCGAGGAGGGCGAGGTTGAGGAGGAAGAAGTACATGGGGGTGTGGAGGCGGTGGTTGCAGGCTACACCTGTGAGGATGAGGCCGTTGCCCAGGAGGGCAGCCAGGTAGATGCCCAGGAAGAGCCCGAAGTGCAGGAGCTGCAGCTCGCGTGTGTCTGAGAATGGCAGGAGGAGGAACTCTGTGGGGAAGCTGCTGTTGGACATTTGCTGCCTCTGCACATGGTTGCCTACCTGTGGAGGAAAAGACAGAGACAAGTTAGAGACTTATCCGAGCAAAACCTCTACCATTCTTCAAAGAAAGCTGCTCAACAAGACACGCTGCCTCTTCCCTGTGAGCTCTGTTTTTTTTGTTTGTTTGTTTGTTTTTTTTTTTTGTTTTTTTTTTTTTTTTGAGTTTAAAGTTGTCTCAGAGATCAGGCAGATCCTCTCTGGGCTCAGCAGGAATTTGTACTTTCCTACAGTGTCTGGTAAAGAGCACCAGAGACGTATCTCAGGTGCCCACTAGCCAGAGGTATCTCCCTATTTGCAAGTGTTGAGCAGGATATCCCACAATCCCACAAGAAACAATGAAGGTGTTTTTGGTGCTGTCTGTAGGCTAAGGGTTGTGAAGGGAAATTAGAAGGTTCCTCACAGAGCCACAATTCTATTTCAGTGTAATGATCTCTGAGGTTCAGTCACTCGTACAAACCTGACAATTCCATTATGATCCCAGTGATTGCCCCCTTAGCAGGAAAGTGAAAGCAGAGATCCTAGAGAGTGCTTTCCCTTCAGGAAGCTCCTGCCTTGGTCTTCCCTGTCAAGAATCTCCCCCCGAGATGCCCTGGGGTGCTGTGGAGCTGTGAGCAGCCTGCCTTAGGCAGCAACCTCTGGGCAGCAGCAAAGTCCTGCCATGTCAGGAGGCCTCCTTCACACAATCACACAATGTCCAGGGTTGGAATGGACCTCTGAAGATCATCTAGTCCAATCCCCCCACCAAGCAGGATCCCCTAAGGCACATTGCACAGAATGGTACCCAGACAGGTTTTGAATATCTTCAGAGGAGGAGATTCCACAACATCTCTGGGCAACCCATTCCAGGGCTCTGTCACCCTCACAGTAAAGAAGTGCTCCCTCATATTCAGCTGGAGCTTCCTGTGCTTCAGTTTGTGCCCATTGTCTCTCGTGCTGTCTTTGGGCACAAATGAAGAGAAACTTGCTCCATGCTCTCAACACCCTCCCCTCAGATATTCATATACATTAATGAGGTTTCCCTTCATTCTTCTATTTTCAAAGCTAAACAGGCGGAGCTCTCTCACCCAGTCCTCATACAACAGGAGCTACAGGCATCTAATAATCTCATTTTAGTAGCCCTCTTCTGAACTTGCTCCAGTAGTTCTATGTCTCTCTTGTACGGGGTAGTGCTGAACTGGACACAGTACTGGAGGTATAAACTTCCACCCACCGCTTCTCCCCGCAGCGCCCTGGGCGGCTCTCCCGGCAGGCTGAGTGCTGAGCCTGGAAGGCGTCAGAGGCCCTGCCCCGGCACACAGCCCCTGGGGCACAGCAGGGACCCTGCTCTGCACCACAGCCCTGAGCACCCCTGCCTGCACCGTGGCTACACAGCCTACAGCCAGCCCCATGAGGCAGAACCCTCGTGTCCTGTCCTTCTGACAGCTTTGGCAGGTAGTCCCTGCTCTGGAGCTTGTCATTTTCTTCTCCAAAGAAACTCTGAGAGTCCTCCTGAAAGCTCCTACAGGCTGTGGGATTTGCCAGCAAATCTGGAGATGGCACCAGGAACAACAGCTGTGTGGTGCCCTGCAGCCACAGACTTACCCTGTTCAGGCTGTGAAGATTTTTCCTGCAGTGAGCTCTCAGCATCCCCCCTTCACGCTGCCTTTAACATCTCCCTCCCTTCTCCCAGCCACCCTTGTCCCCTGCAGGCAGTGCCCCCAGCCCTGCTGTGCTGTGCAGAGGAGCTGCTCCTGGGCAGAGCTGTCTCTCTGCAGTGCTGCCCGCTTGCCAGGAGCTCCCCTTGTAAGGGTTTATAGGGTTAGGGTTGTAAGGGTTTTTAGGGTTTGGGTTGTAAGTGTTTTTAGGGTTAGGGCTTTAGGGTCTTTAGGGTTAGGGTTGTAAGGATTTTTAGGGTTAGGGTCTTAAAGGTTTTTAGGGATAGGGCTTTAGGGTCCTTAGTGTTAGGGTTGTAAGGATTTTTAGGGTTAGGGTTGTAAGGGTTTTAGGGTTAGGGTTGTAAGGGATTTTAGGGTTAGGGTTGTAAGGGATTTTAGGGTTAGGGCTTTAGGGTTTTTAGGGTTAGGGCTTGAGGGTTTTTAGAATTAGGGTTGTAATGGTTTTTAGGGTTAGGGTTTTAGGGTTTTTATGGTTAGGATTGTAAGGGATTTTAGGGTTAGGGCTTTAGGGTTTTTATGGTTAGGATTGTAAGGGATTTTAGGGTTAGGGCTTTAGGGTTTTTATGGTTAGGTTTGTAAGGATTTATAGGGTTAGGGTCGTAAGGATTTTTAGGGTAAGGTCTTTAAGATCTTTAGGGTTAGGTTTGTAAGGGTTTTTAGGGTTAGGGTTGTAAGGATTTTTAGGGTTAGGGTTGTAAGGATTTTTAGGGTTAGGGTCGTAAATGTTTGTAGGGTTAGGGCTTTAGGGTCTTTAGGTTTAGGTTTGGAAGGGTTTTTAGGGTTAGGGTTGTAAGGGTTTTTAGGGTTAGGGATTTAGGGTTTTTAGGGTTAGGGTTGTAAGGGTTTTTAGGGTTAGAGCTTTAGGGCCTTTAGGGTTAGCGTTGTAAGGATTTTTAGGGTTAGGGTTGAAGGGTTTTAAGGGTTAGGGCTTTAGCGTCTTTAGGGTTAGGTTTGTAAGGATTTTTAGGGTTAGGGTTGTAAGGGTTTTCAGGGATAGGATTTTAGCGTTTTTGGGGTTAGGGTTGTAAGGATTTTTAGGGTTAGGGTTCTAAGGGTTTTTAGGGTTAGGGTTGTAAGTATTTTTAAGGTTAAGGTTGTAAGGATTTTTAGGGTTAGGGTCATAAAGGTTTTTAGGGTTAGGGCTTTAGGGTCTATAGGGTTAGGGTTGGAAGGGTTTTTAGGGTTAGGGCTTTAGGGTTTTTAGGGTTAGGGTTGGAAGGGTTTCAAGGTTAGGTTTGTAAGGGTTTTTAGGGTTAGAGCTTTAGGGTATTTAGGGTTTGGTTTGTAAGGCTTTTTAGGGTTAGGGTTGTAAGGGTTTTTAGGGTTAGGGTTGTAAGGGTCTTTAGGGTTAGGGTTGTAAGGATTTTCAGGGTTAGGGTTGTAAGGGTTTTTAGGGTTAGGGTTCTAAGGGTTTTTAGTGTTAGGGTTGTAAGTATTTTTAAGGTTAAGGTTGTAAGGATTTTTAGGTTTAGGGTCATAAAGGTTTTTAGGGTTAGGGCTTTAGGGTCTATAGGGTTAGGGTTGGAAGGGTTTTTAGGGTTAGAGCTTTAGGGTTTTTAGGGTTAGGGTTGGAAGGGTTTCAAGGTTAGGTTTGTAAGGGTTTTTAGGGTTAGAGCTTTAGGGTTTTTAGGGTTTGGTTTGTAAGGCTTTTTAGGGTTAGGGTTGTAAGGGTTTTTAGGGTTAGTGCTTTAGGGTCTTTAGGGTTAGCGTTGTAAGGATTTTTAGGGTTAGGGTTGTAAGGGTTTTTAGGGTTAGGGCTTTAGCGTCTTTAGGGTAAGGTTTGAAAGGATTTTTAGGGTTAGGCTTGTAAGGGTTTTTAGGGTTAGGGCTTTAGGGTTTTTAGGGTTAGGGCTTGAGGGTTTTTAGAATTAGGTTTGTAATGGTTTTTAGGGTTAGGGTTTTAGGGTTTTTATGGTTAGGATTGTAAGGGATTTTAGGGTTAGGGCTTTAGGGTTTTTATGGTTAGGATTGTAAGGGATTTTAGGGTTAGGGCTTTAGGGTTTTTAGGGTTAGGTCTTTAGGGTTTTTATGGTTAGGGTTGTAAGGCTTTATAGGGTTAGGGTCGTAAGGGTTTTTAGGGTAAGGTCTTTAAGATCTTTAGGGTTAGGTTTGGAAGGGTTTTTAGGGTTAGGGTTGTAAGGGTTTTTAGGGTTAGGGTTGTAAGGATTTTTAGGGTTAGGGTTGTAAGGATTTTTAGGGTTAGGGTCGTAAATGTTTTTAGGGTTAGGGCTTTAGGGTCTTTAGGGGTAGGGTTGGAAGGGTTTTTAGGGTTTGGGTTGTAAGGGTTTTTAGGGTTAGGGTTGTAAGAATTTTTAGGGTTAGGGCAATAGAGTTTTTAGGGTTGTAAGGGTTTATAGGGTTAGGGTTGTAAGGGTTTTTAGGGTTAGGGTTGTAAGGATTTTTAGGGTTAGGGTCGTAAATGTTTTTAGGGTTAGGGCTTTAAGGTTTTTAGGGTTAGGGTTGGAAGGGTTTTTAGGGTTTGGGTTGTAAGGGTTTTTAGGGTTAGGGTTGTAAGAATTTTTAGTGTTAGGGCAATAGAGTTTTTAGGGTTGTAAGGGTTTGTAGGGTAAGGGTTGTAAGGGTTTTTAGGGTTAGGGTTGTAAAGGTTTTAGGGTTAGGGTCGTAAAGGTTTTTAGGTTTAGGGCTTTAGGGTCTTTAGGGTTAGGGTTGTAAGGATTTTTAGGGTTAGGGTTGGAAGGGTTTTTAGGGTTAGGGCTTTAGCGTCTTTAGGGTTAGGGTTCTAAGGGTTTTTAGGGTTAGGGTTGTAAGGATTTTTAAGGTTAATGTTGTAATGATTTTTAGGGTTAGGGTTGTAAAGGTTTTTAGGGTTAGTGTTGTAAGGGATTTTAGGGTTAGGGCTTTAGGGTTTTTATGGTTAGGATTGTAAGGGATTTTAGGGTTAGGGCTTTAGGGTTTTTAGGGTTAGGGCTTTAGGGTTTTTATGGTTAGGTTTGTAAGGCTTTATAGGGTTAGGGTCGTAAGGGTTTTTAGGGTAAGGTCTTTAAGATCTTTAGGTTTAGGTTTGGAAGGGTTTTTAGGGTTAGGGTTGTAAGGGTTTTTAGGGTTAGGGTTGTAAGGATTTTTAGGGTTAGGGTTGTAAGGATTTTTAGGGTTAGGGTCGTAAATGTTTTTAGGGTTAGGGCTTTAGGGTCTTTAGGGTTAGGGTTGGAAGGGTTTTTAGGGTTTGGGTTGTAAGGGTTTTTAGGGTTAGGGTTGTAAGAATTTTTAGGGTTAGGGCAATAGAGTTTTTAGGGTTGTAAGGGTTTATAGGGTTAGGGTTGTAAGGGTTTTTAGGGTTAGGGTTGTAAGGATTTTTAGGGTTAGGGTCGTAAATGTTTTTAGGGTTAGGGCTTTAAGGTTTTTAGGGTTAGGGTTGGAAGGGTTTTTAGGGTTTGGGTTGTAAGGGTTTTTAGGGTTAGGGTTGTAAGAATTTTTAGTGTTAGGGCAATAGAGTTTTTAGGGTTGTAAGGGTTTGTAGGGTAAGGGTTGTAAGGGTTTTTAGGGTTAGGGTTGTAAAGGTTTTAGGGTTAGGGTCGTAAAGGTTTTTAGGTTTAGGGCTTTAGGGTCTTTAGGGTTAGGGTTGTAAGGATTTTTAGGGTTAGGGTTGGAAGGGTTTTTAGGGTTAGGGCTTTAGCGTCTTTAGGGTTAGGGTTCTAAGGGTTTTTAGGGTTAGGGTTGTAAGGATTTTTACGGTTAATGTTGTAATGATTTTTAGGGTTAGGGTCATAAAGGTTTTTAGGGTTAGGGCTTTAGGGTCTATAGGGTTAGGGTTGGAAGGGTTTTTAGGGTTAGGGCTTTAAGGTTTTTAGGGTTAGGGTTGGAAGGTTTTTTAGAATTCGGGTTATAAGTGTTTTTAGGGTTAGGGTTTTAGGGTCTTTAGGGTTAGGGTTGGAAGAGTTTTTAGTGTTAAGGCTTCAGAATTTTTAGGATTACGGTTGGAAGGGTTTTAAGGTTAGGGTTGTAAGGGTTTTTAGGGTTAGGGCTTTAGGGTTTTTAGGGTTTGGTTTGTAAGGGTTTTTAGGGTTTGGTTTGTAAGGGTTTTTAGGGTTGGGGTTGTAAGGGTTTTTAGGGTTAGGGCTTTAGCGTCTTTAGGGTAAGGTTTGAAAGGATTTTTAGGGTTAGGGTTGTAAGGGTTTTTAGGGTTAGGCTTGTAAGGATTTTTAAGGTTAAGGTTGTAAGGATTTTTAGGGTAAGGGTCATAAAGGTTTTTAGGGTTTAGGGCTTTAGGGTCTATAGTGTTAGGGTTGGAAGGGTTTTAGGGTTAGGGCTTTAGGGTTTTTATGGTTAGGGTTGTAAGGATTTTTAGGGTTAGGGTTGTAAGGGTTTTTAGGGTTAGCGCTTTAGGGTCTTTAGGGTTAGGTTTGTAAGCATTTTTAGGGTTAGGGTTGTAAGGGTTTTTAGGGTTAGGGCTTTAGGGTTTTTAGGGTTAGGGCTTGAGGGTTTTTAGAATTAGGTTTGTAAGGGTTTTTAGGGTTAAAGTTGGAAGGGTTTTTAGGGTTAGTGTTGTAAGGGTTTTTAGGGTTAGGGTTGTAACGTTTTTAGGGTTAAGGTAGTAAGGATTTTTAGGGTTAGGATTTTAAGGGATTTTAGGGTTAGGGCTTTAGGGTTTTTAGGCTTAGGGTTGTAAGGATTTTTAGGGTTAGAGTTGTAAGGGTTTTAGGGTTAGTGTTGTAAGGGTTTTTAGGGTTAGGGTTGTAAGGATTTTTAAGTTTAAGGTTTTAAGGATTTTTAGGGTTAGTGTTGTAAGGGTTTTTAGGGCTAGGGCTTTAGGGTTTTTATGGTTAGGATTGTAAGGGATTTTAGGGTTAGGGATTTAGGGTTTTTAGGGTTAGGGCTTTAGGGTTTTTATGGTTAGGGTTGTAAGGCTTTATAGGGTTAGGGTCGTAAGGGTTTTTAGGGTAAGGTCTTTAAGATCTTTAGGGTTAGGTTTGGAAGGGTTTTTAGGGTTAGGGTTGTAAGGGTTTTTAGGGTTAGGGTTGTAAGGATTTTTAGGGTTAGGGTTGTAAGGATTTTTAGGGTTAGGGTCGTAAATGTTTTTAGGGTTAGGGCTTTAGGGTCTTTAGGGTTAGGGTTGGAAGGGTTTTTAGGGTTTGGGTTGTAAGGGTTTTTAGTGTTAGGGTTGTAAGAATTTTTAGGGTTAGGGCAATAGAGTTTTTAGGGTTGTAAGGGTTTATAGGGTTAGGGTTGTAAGGGTTTTTAGGGTTAGGGTTGTAAGGATTTTTAGGGTTAGGGTCGTAAATGTTTTTAGGGTTAGGGCTTTAAGGTTTTTAGGGTTAGGGTTGGAAGGGTTTTTAGGGTTTGGGTTGTAAGGGTTTTTAGGGTTAGGGTTGTAAGAATTTTTAGTGTTAGGGCAATAGAGTTTTTAGGGTTGTAAGGGTTTGTAGGGTAACGGTTGTAAGGGTTTTTAGGGTTAGGGTTGTAAAGGTTTTAGGGTTAGGGTCGTAAAGGTTTTTAGGTTTAGGGCTTTAGGGTCTTTAGGGTTAGGGTTGTAAGGATTTTTAGGGTTAGGGTTTTAAGGATTTTTAAGGTTAATGTTGTAATGATTTTTAGGGTTAGGGTTGTAAAGGTTTTTAGGGTTAGTGTTGTAAGGGATTTTAGGGTTAGGGCTTTAGGGTTTTTATGGTTAGGATTGTAAGGGATTTTAGGGTTAGGGCTTTAGGGTTTTTAGGGTTAGGGCTTTAGGGTTTTTATGGTTAGGGTTGTAAGGCTTTATAGGGTTAGGGTCGTAAGGGTTTTTAGGGTAAGGTCTTTAAGATCTTTAGGGTTAGGGTTGTAAGGATTTTTAGGGTTAGGGTTGTAAGGATTTTTAGGGTTAGGGTCGTAAATGTTTTTAGGGTTAGGGCTTTAGGGTCTTTAGGGTTAGGGTTGGAAGGGTTTTTAGGGTTTGGGTTGTAAGGGTTTTTAGGGTTAGGGTTGTAAGAATTTTTAGGGTTAGGGCAATAGAGTTTTTAGGGTTGTAAGGGTTTATAGGGTTAGGGTTGTAAGGGTTTTTAGGGTTAGGGTTGTAAGGATTTTTAGGGTTAGGGTCGTAAATGTTTTTAGGGTTAGGGCTTTAAGGTTTTTAGGGTTAGGGTTGGAAGGGTTTTTAGGGTTTGGGTTGTAAGGGTTTTTAGGGTTAGGGTTGTAAGAATTTTTAGTGTTAGGGCAATAGAGTTTTTAGGGTTGTAAGGGTTTGTAGGGTAAGGGTTGTAAGGGTTTTTAGGGTTAGGGTTGTAAAGGTTTTAGGGTTAGGGTCGTAAAGGTTTTTAGGTTTAGGGCTTTAGGGTCTTTAGGGTTAGGGTTGTAAGGATTTTTAGGGTTAGGGTTGGAAGGGTTTTTAGGGTTAGGGCTTTAGCGTCTTTAGGGTTAGGGTTCTAAGGGTTTTTAGGGTTAGGGTTGTAAGGATTTTTAAGGTTAATGTTGTAATGATTTTTAGGGTTAGGGTCATAAAGGTTTTTAGGGTTAGGGCTTTAGGGTCTATAGGGTTAGGGTTGGAAGGGTTTTTAGGGTTAGGGCTTTAAGGTTTTTAGGGTTAGGGTTGGAAGGTTTTTTAGAATTCGGGTTATAAGTGTTTTTAGGGTTAGTGTTTTAGGGTCTTTAGGGTTAGGGTTGGAAGAGTTTTTAGTGTTAGGGCTTCAGAATTTTTAGGGTTACGGTTGGAAGGGTTTTAAGGTTAGGGTTGTAAGGGTTTTTAGGGTTAGGGCTTTAGGGTTTTTAGGGTTTGGTTTGTAAGGGTTTTTAGGGTTAGGGTTGTTAGGGTTTTTAGGGTTAGGGCTTTAGGGTCTTTAGGGTTAGGTTTGTAAGCATTTTTAGGGTTAGGGTTGTAAGGGTTTTTAGGGTTAGTGCTTTAGGGTTTTTAGGGTTAGGGCTTGAGGGTTTTTAGAATTAGGTTTGTAAGGGTTTTTAGGGTTAAAGTTGGAAGGGTTTTTAGGGTTAGTGTTGTAAGGGTTTTTAGGGTTAGGGTTGTAACGTTTTTAGGGTTAAGGTTGTAAGGATTTTTAGGGTTAGGATTGTAAGGGATTTTAGGGTTAGGGCTTTAGGGTTTTTAGGGTTAGTGTTGTAAGGGTTTTTAGGGTTAGGGTTGTAAGGATTTTTATGGTTAGGGTTGTAAGGGATTTTAGGGTTAGGGTTGTAAGGGTTTTTAGGGCTAGGGTTGTAAGGATTTTAAATGTTAAGGTTGTAAGGATTTTTAGGGTTAGGGTTGTAAGGGTTTTTAGGGTTAGGGTTGTAAGGGATTTTAGGGTTAGGGTTGTAAGTGTTTTTAGGGTTAGGGTTGTAAGGGATTTTAGGGTTAGGGCTTTAGGGTTTTTAGGGTTAGGGCTTGAGGTTTTTTACAATTAGGGTTGTAAGGGATTTTAGGGTTAGGGCTTTAGGGTTTTTAGGGTTAGAGTTGTAAGGGTTTATAGTGTTAGGTTTGTAAGGGTTTTTAGGGTTAGGGCTTTAGGGTCTTTAGGGTTAGGGTTGTTAGGGTTTTCAGGGTTAAGGCTGTAAGGAGTTTTAGGGTTAGGATTGTAAGGCTTTTTAGGGTTAGGGTTTTAGGGTTTTTATGGTTAGGATTGTAAGGGATTTTAGGGTTAGGGCTTTAGGGTTTTTAGTGTTAGGATTGTAAGGGTTTTAAGGGTTAGGTTTTTAGTTTTTTTTATGGTTAGTTTTTTAAGGGATTTTAGGGTTAGGCCTTTAGTGTTAGGGTTTTAAGGAGTTTTAGCGTTAGGGTTGTAAGGGTTTTTAGGGTTCTAAGGGTTTTTAGGGTTAGGGTTGTAAGGGTTTTTAAGGTTAAGTTTGTAAGGATTTTTAGGGTTAGTTTTGTAAGGGATTTTAGTGTTTTGGCTTCAGAGGTTTTAGGGTTAGGGTTGGAAGGGTTTTCAGGTTTAAGGTTGTAAGGTTTTTTAGGATTAGGGTTGTAAGGCTTTTTCGGGTTAGGGCTTTAGGGTCTTTAGGTTTAGGGTTGTAAGGGTTTTTAGGGTTCTGGTTGTAAGGATTTTTAGTGTTAGGATTGTAAGGGTTTTTAGTGTTAGGGCTTTAGGTTTTTTAGGGTTAGGGTTGTAAGGGTTTTTAGTTTTAAGGCTTTAGGGTCTTTAGGGTTAGGGTTGTAAGGATTTTTAGGGTTAGGGTTGTAAGTGTTTTTAGGGTTAGGGCTTTAGGGTTTTTAGGGGGCAGAGCCTAGTAGCCTGCTTCTCTTGCTGAGTCTACGCCCAGCACAGCAGTCAGCAGGATGGGGTTGTGCCTGTCTGATCCCATTCCTTCCAACTCCTGCCCTTCCTGGCCCATTTCCTTCTGGTACCACCTCATGAAGGCATTTTCAGTGGGTCAAAGCATGTCACGTCCTCCTGCTGCACAGGAGCTGCTCTCCTGGGCCTGCCTAAAGCACCTTTGAGTCGCAGACTTCTCATCAGCACTGACTTCTTGCGCGAGCTGCTGGAAATTGTCTAAGAAGCAAGGAAAGCTCAGACGGGTTTTGTTTCCCTCTGGAGGAGGGGAACAAATTTTTTCCTGCTGGAGGTTATGGGACTGTGGCTCTGTGCTGGAGTGCCGAGGACCTGCTGAGCCTGCTTGCTGTCACTTTGTTTTACCTTCTTTGATCCCGTTGGGAAACTTGCCACCACCCAGCACTCAGAGGAACAGCATGGTTGTGTGAAGGAGGTTGTGAGGGCAGACTTGCTTCCTTCTTAAGAAGAGCTTTCTCTGCCTCATGACATCCCCCATGCAAGCGGAGAATTCCTCCCGGTCTCCTGTCCAGCATATCCCAGTTCCTGGCCACCTGCAGCCCCTTCTCCAGGGACATCTGTGCGATCTGTGGCTGTTGTAGGAGTTTAGGGCAGTCATAGGGAATTTCAAGTGGCTCAGACCATGTCCTTAGATCCCAGCTATGGGTCTTCATTGAAGGGGACACGAGTCGTTCCTCAGGCTCCCTTCCCTGCGACCTCTCTGTCTCTGCTGCCTCTCGTGGGACTACAGAGCCCTAATTAGCCCAGGTAGTTTTCCATTTAGCCCTTTGGGTGACGTTCTGAAGCTGCATTTGCTGCCCACCCCTAGCAATGGGCTGTCTGTGAATAATCCCTGTGCTCTCCTGGGCAGGAGGCAGTGGGACATCAGCATCTGACACGAGCCCTGTCACATGCTGCACAGTCCCAAGCAGATATGTCCTGACCATTCCCATCTCCAGTGGCTCTGGGCACCCACAGATAAGAGCTGAATCCATCCCAAAATTCCCTAGAAAATCACCTGATGATCTCATCAACACATGGAAAACACAAGGTTAACAGCAAGCCCTGTTAGGGTGCAATTTCTTGAGAGTATTCTTGACTCCATCAAATGGAAAAAAGTCTCAAACTTCAGACACAGCACTGAAGACATCCCCTTTTATCACAGAGAAGTGAAAAAGGAGTACAGCTCTGACATAAATACATTTAAAGATGGCTTCTGGGACAGAGGGACTGGTTTTGTGCCTCTGGAGGAGTGAGACAAATCCAGACATTCATGTCCAAACAGGGTAGTCCGAGAAAAATGTCCAAAGCACAAGAAAACAAACAAACAAACTGCAACAACAGCAAAAGAAGGGAATAAACATGGGTGGCTTAGTCCTGCTGAAGTACTGCCAACAGAATCAGTTTTTTCAGGGAATCCTTCAGCTCCTGGTTCCTCATGCTGTAGATGAGGGGATTCAGCGTTGGAGGCACCACCGAGTACAGGACTGCCAGCACCAGATCCAGGGATGAGGAGGAGATGGAGTGGGGCCTCAGGTAGGCAACTGTGCCAGTGCTGATGAACAGGGAGACCACGGCGAGGTGAGGGAGGCACGTGGAAAAGGCTTTGTGCCGGCCCTGCTCTGAGGGCATCCTCAGCACAGCCCTGAAGATCTGCACATAGGACAGGACAATGAAAACAAAACACCCAAATGCTAAACAAAGACTAACCGCAATGACCCAAAGTTCCCTGAGGTAGGCATCCGAGCAGGAGAGCCTGAGGATCTGGGGGACTTCACAGAAGAACTGGTCCAGGGCGTTGCCTTGGCACAGTGGTATGGAAAATGTATTGGCCGTGTGCAGCACGGAATAGAAAAAACTTCCACCCCAGGCAGCTGCTGCTGCTTTCATACAAGCTCTACTGCTCGTAAAGGTCCCGTAGTGCAGGGGTTTGCAGATGGCAACGTAGCGGTCATAGGCCATGACGGTGAGAAGGGAATATTCTGCTCCAAGCAAGAAGAAGAGAAAAAAGACTTGGGCAACACACCCTGAGTAGGAGATGGTCCTGGTGTCCCACAAAGCAATGACCATGGCTTTGGGGACAGTGGTGGCGATGCAGCCCAGGTCGAGGAGGGCGAGGTTGAGGAGGAAGAAGTACATGGGGGTGTGGAGGCGGTGGTTGCAGGCTACACCTGTGAGGATGAGGCCGTTGCCCAGGAGGGCAGCCAGGTAGATGCCCAGGAAGAGCCCGAAGTGCAGGAGCTGCAGCTCGCGTGTGTCTGAGAATGGCAGGAGGAGGAACTCTGTGGGGAAGCTGCTGTTGGACATTTGCTGCCTCTGCACATGGTTGCCTACCTGTGGAGGAAAAGACAGAGACAAGTTAGAGACTTATCCGAGCAAAACCTCTACCATTCTTCAAAGAAAGCTGCTCAACAAGACACGCTGCCTCTTCCCTGTGAGCTCTGTTTTTTTTTTTTTTTGTTTGTTTGTTTGTTTTTTGTTTTGTTTTTTTGAGTTTAAAGTTGTCTCAGAGATCAGGCAGATCCTCTCTGGGCTCAGCAGGAATTTGTACTTTCCTACAGTGTCTGGTAAAGAGCACCAGAGACGTATCTCAGGTGCCCACTAGCCAGAGGTATCTCCCTATTTGCAAGTGTTGAGCAGGATATCCCACAATCCCACAAGAAACAATGAAGGTGTTTTTGGTGCTGTCTGTAGGCTAAGGGTTGTGAAGGGAAATTAGAAGGTTCCTCACAGAGCCACAATTCTATTTCAGTGTAATGATCTCTGAGGTTCAGTCACTCGTACAAACCTGACAATTCCATTATGATCCCAGTGATTGCCCCCTTAGCAGGAAAGTGAAAGCAGAGATCCTAGAGAGTGCTTTCCCTTCAGGAAGCTCCTGCCTTGGTCTTCCCTGTCAAGAATCTCCCCCCGAGATGCCCTGGGGTGCTGTGGAGCTGTGAGCAGCCTGCCTTAGGCAGCAACCTCTGGGCAGCAGCAAAGTCCTGCCATGTCAGGAGGCCTCCTTCACACAATCACACAATGTCCAGGGTTGGAATGGACCTCTGAAGATCATCTAGTCCAATCCCCCCACCAAGCAGGATCACCTAAGGCACATTGCACAGAATGGTACCCAGACAGGTTTTGAATATCTTCAGAGGAGGAGATTCCACAACATCTCTGGGCAACCCATTCCAGGGCTCTGTCACCCTCACAGTAAAGAAGTGCTCCCTCATATTCAGCTGGAGCTTCCTGTGCTTCAGTTTGTGCCCATTGTCTCTCGTGCTGTCTTTGGGCACAAATGAAGAGAAACTTGCTCCATGCTCTCAACACCCTCCCCTCAGATATTCATATACATTAATGAGGTTTCCCTTCATTCTTCTATTTTCAAAGCTAAACAGGCGGAGCTCTCTCACCCAGTCCTCATACAACAGGAGCTACAGGCATCTAATAATCTCATTTTAGTAGCCCTCTTCTGAACTTGCTCCAGTAGTTCTATGTCTCTCTTGTACGGGGTAGTGCTGAACTGGACACAGTACTGGAGGTATAAACTTCCACCCACCGCTTCTCCCCGCAGCGCCCTGGGCGGCTCTCCCGGCAGGCTGAGTGCTGAGCCTGGAAGGCGTCAGAGGCCCTGCCCCGGCACACAGCCCCTGGGGCACAGCAGGGACCCTGCTCTGCACCACAGCCCTGAGCACCCCTGCCTGCACCGTGGCTACACAGCCTACAGCCAGCCCCATGAGGCAGAACCCTCGTGTCCTGTCCTTCTGACAGCTTTGGCAGGTAGTCCCTGCTCTGGAGCTTGTCATTTTCTTCTCCAAAGAAACTCTGAGAGTCCTCCTGAAAGCTCCTACAGGCTGTGGGATTTGCCAGCAAATCTGGAGATGGCACCAGGAACAACAGCTGTGTGTTGCCCTGCAGCCACAGACTTACCCTGTTCAGGCTGTGAAGATTTTTCCTGCAGTGAGCTCTCAGCATCCCCCCTTCACGCTGCCTTTAACATCTCCCTCCCTTCTCCCAGCCACCCTTGTCCCCTGCAGGCAGTGCCCCCAGCCCTGCTGTGCTGTGCAGAGGAGCTGCTCCTGGGCAGAGCTGTCTCTCTGCAGTGCTGCCCGCTTGCCAGGAGCTCCCCTTGTAAGGGTTTATAGGGTTAGGGTTGTAAGGGTTTTTAGGGTTTGGGATGTAAGTGTTTTTAGGGTTAGGGCTTTAGGGTCTTTAGGGTTAGGGTTGTAAGGATTTTTAGGGTTAGGGTCTTAAAGGTTTTTAGGGATAGGGCTTTAGGGTCCTTAGTGTTAGGGTTGTAAGGATTTTTAGGGTTAGGGTTGTAAGGGTTTTAGGGTTAGGGTTGTAAGGGATTTTAGGGTTAGGGTTGTAAGGGATTTTAGGGTTAGGGCTTTAGGGTTTTTAGGGTTAGGGCTTGAGGGTTTTTAGAATTAGGGTTGTAATGGTTTTTAGGGTTAGGGTTTTAGGGTTTTTATGGTTAGGATTGTAAGGGATTTTAGGGTTAGGGCTTTAGGGTTTTTATGGTTAGGGTTGTAAGGGTTTTTAGTGTTAGGGCTTTAGGGTTTTTAGCTTTAGGGTTGTAAGGATTTTTCGGTTTAGGGCTTTAGGGTTTTTAGTATTAGGGTTGTAAGGCTTTTTAGGTTTAGGGCTTTAGGGTTTTTAGGGTTAGGGTTGTAAAGGTTTTTAGGGTTAGGGTTGTAAGGGATTTTAGGGTTAGGGCTTTAGGGTTTTTAGGGTTAGGATTGGAAGGGATTTTAGGGTTAGGGCTTTAGGGTTTTTAGGGTTAGGGCTTTAGGGTTTTTATGGTTAGGGTTGTAAGGATTTATAGGGTTAGGGTCGTAAGGATTTTTAGGGTAAGGTCTTTAAGATCTTTAGGGTTAGGGTTGTAAGGGTTTTTAGGGTTAGGGTTGTAAGGATTTTTAGGGTTAGGGTTGTAAGGATTTTTAGGGTTAGGGTCGTAAATGTTTGTAGGGTTAGGGCTTTAGGGTCTTTAGGTTTAGGGTTGGAAGGGTTTTTAGGGTTAGGGTTGTAAGGGTTTTCAGGGTTAGGATTTTAGCGTTTTTGGGGTTAGGGTTGTAAGGTTTTTTAGGGTTAGGGTTCTAAGGGTTTTTAGGGTTAGGGTTGTAAGGATTTTTAAGGTTAAGGTTGTAAGGATTTTTAGGGTTAGGGTCATAAAGGTTTTTAGGGTTAGGGCTTTAGGGTCTATAGGGTTAGGGTTGGAAGGGTTTTTAGGGTTAGGGCTTTAGGGTTTTTAGGGTTAGAGTTGGAAGGGTTTCAAGGTTAGGTTTGTAAGGGTTTTTAGGGTTAGAGCTTTAGGCTTTTTAGGGTTAGGTTTGTAAGGGTTTTAAGGGTTAGTGCTTTAGGGTCTTTAGGTTTAGCGTTGTAAGGATTTTTAGGGTTAGGGTTGTAAGGATTTTTAGGGTTAGGGCTTTAGCGTCTTTAGGGTAAGGTTTGAAAGGATTTTTAGGGTTAGGGTTGTAAGGGTTTTTAGGGTTAGGGCTTTAGGGTTTTTAGGGTTAGAGTTGTAAGGGTTTATAGGGTTAGGGTTGTAAGGGTTTTTAGGGTTAGGGCTTTAGGGTCTTTAGGGTTAGGGTTGTTAGGGTTTTCAGGGTTAAGGGTGTAAGGATTTTTAGGGTTAGGGTTGTAAGGTTTTTTAGGGTTAGGGTTTTAGGGTTTTTATGGTTAGGATTGTAAGGGATTTTAGGGTTAGGGCTTTAGGGTTTTTAGTGTTAGGATTGTAAGGGTTTTAAGGGTTAGGTTTTTAGGTTTTTTTATGGTTAGTTTTTTAAGGGATTTTAGGGTTAGGCCTTTAGGGTTAGGGTTTTAAGGAGTTTTAGCGTTAGGGTTGTAAGGGTTTTTAGGGTTCTAAGGGTTTTTAGGGTTAGGGTTGTAAGGGTTTTTAAGGTTAAGGTTGTAAGGATTTTTAGGGTTAGTTTTGTAAGGGATTTTAGTGTTTTGGCTTCAGAGGTTTTAGGGTTAGGGTTGGAAGGGTTTTCAGGTTTAAGGTTGTAAGGTTTTTTAGGATTAGGGTTGTAAGGCTTTTTCGGGTTAGGGCTTTAGGGTCTTTAGGTTTAGGGTTGTAAGGGTTTTTAGGGTTCTGGTTGTAAGGATTTTTAGTGTTAGGATTGTAAGGGTTTTTAGTGTTAGGGCTTTAGGTTTTTTAGGGTTAGGGTTGTAAGGGTTTTTAGGTTTAGGGCTTTAGGGTCTTTAGGGTTAGGGTTGTAAGGATTTTTAGGGTTAGGGTTGTAAGGGTTTTTAGGGTTAGGGCTTTAGGGTTTTTAGGGGGCAGAGCCTAGTAGCCTGCTTCTCTTGCTGAGTCTACGCCCAGCACAGCAGTCAGCAGGATGGGGTTGTGCCTGTCTGATCCCATTCCTTCCAACTCCTGCCCTTCCTGGCCCATTTCCTTCTGGTACCACCTCATGAAGGCATTTTCAGTGGGTCAAAGCATGTCACGTCCTCCTGCTGCACAGGAGCTGCTCTCCTGGGCCTGCCTAAAGCACCTTTGAGTCGCAGACTTCTCATCAGCACTGACTTCTTGCGCGAGCTGCTGGAAATTGTCTAAGAAGCAAGGAAAGCTCAGACGGGTTTTGTTTCCCTCTGGAGGAGGGGAACAAATTTTTTCCTGCTGGAGGTTATGGGACTGTGGCTCTGTGCTGGAGTGCCGAGGACCTGCTGAGCCTGCTTGCTGTCACTTTGTTTTACCTTCTTTGATCCCGTTGGGAAACTTGCCACCACCCAGCACTCAGAGGAACAGCATGGTTGTGTGAAGGAGGTTGTGAGGGCAGACTTGCTTCCTTCTTAAGAAGGGCTTTCTCTGCCTCATGACATCCCCCATGCAAGCGGAGAATTCCTCCCGGTCTCCTGTCCAGCATATCCCAGTTCCTGGCCACCTGCAGCCCCTTCTCCAGGGACATCTGTGCGATCTGTGGCTGTTGTAGGAGTTTAGGGCAGTCATAGGGAATTTCAAGTGGCTCAGACCATGTCCTTAGATCCCAGCTATGGGTCTTCATTGAAGGGGACACGAGTCGTTCCTCAGGCTCCCTTCCCTGCGACCTCTCTGTCTCTGCTGCCTCTCGTGGGACTACAGAGCCCTAATTAGCCCAGGTAGTTTTCCATTTAGCCCTTTGGGTGACGTTCTGAAGCTGCATTTGCTGCCCACCCCTAGCAATGGGCTGTCTGTGAATAATCCCTGTGCTCTCCTGGGCAGGAGGCAGTGGGACATCAGCATGTGACACGAGCTCTGTCACATGCTGCACAGTCCCAAGCAGATATGTCCTGACCATTCCCATCTCCAGTGGCTCTGGGCACCCACAGATAAGAGCTGAATCCATCCCAAAATTCCCTAGAAAATCACCTGATGATCTCATCAACACATGGAAAACACAAGGTTAACAGCAAGCCCTGTTAGGGTGCAATTTCTTGAGAGTATTCTTGACTCCATCAAATGGAAAAAAGTCTCAAACTTCAGACACAGCACTGAAGACATCCCCTTTTATCACAGAGAAGTGAAAAGGGAGTACAGCTCTGACATAAATACATTTAAAGATGGCTTCTGGGACAGAGGGACTGGTTTTGTGCCTCTGGAGGAGTGAGACAAATCCAGACATTCATGTCCAAACAGGGTAGTCCGAGAAAAATGTCCAAAGCACAAGAAAACAAACAAACAAACTGCAACAACAGCAAAAGAAGGGAATAAACATGGGTGGCTTAGTCCTGCTGAAGTACTGCCAACAGAATCAGTTTTTTCAGGGAATCCTTCAGCTCCTGGTTCCTCATGCTGTAGATGAGGGGATTCAGCGTTGGAGGCACCACCGAGTACAGGACTGCCAGCACCAGATCCAGGGATGAGGAGGAGATGGAGTGGGGCCTCAGGTAGGCAACTGTGCCAGTGCTGATGAACAGGGAGACCACGGCGAGGTGAGGGAGGCACGTGGAAAAGGCTTTGTGCCGGCCCTGCTCTGAGGGCATCCTCAGCACAGCCCTGAAGATCTGCACATAGGACAGGACAATGAAAACAAAACACCCAAATGCTAAACAAAGACTAACCGCAATGACCCAAAGTTCCCTGAGGTAGGCATCCGAGCAGGAGAGCCTGAGGATCTGGGGGACTTCACAGAAGAACTGGTCCAGGGCGTTGCCTTGGCACAGTGGTATGGAAAATGTATTGGCCGTGTGCAGCACGGAATAGAAAAAACTTCCACCCCAGGCAGCTGCTGCTGCTTTCATACAAGCTCTACTGCTCATAAAGGTCCCGTAGTGCAGGGGTTTGCAGATGGCAACGTAGCGGTCATAGGCCATGACGGTGAGAAGGGAATATTCTGCTCCAAGCAAGAAGAAGAGAAAAAAGACTTGGGCAACACACCCTGAGTAGGAGATGGTCCTGGTGTCCCACAAAGCAATGACCATGGCTTTGGGGACAGTGGTGGCGATGCAGCCCAGGTCGAGGAGGGCGAGGTTGAGGAGGAAGAAGTACATGGGGGTGTGGAGGCAGTGGTTGCAGGCTACACCTGTGAGGATGAGGCCGTTGCCCAGCAGGGCAGCCAGGTAGATGCCCAGGAAGAGCCCGAAGTGCAGGAGCTGCAGCTCGCGTGTGTCTGAGAATGGCAGGAGGAGGAACTCTGTGGGGAAGCTGCTGTTGGACATTTGCTGCCTCTGCACATGGTTGCCTACCTGTGGAGGAAAAGACAGAGACAAGTTAGAGACTTATCCGAGCAAAACCTCTACCATTCTTCAAAGAAAGCTGCTCAACAAGACACGCTGCCTCTTCCCTGTGAGCTCTGTTTTTTTTTTTTTGTTTGTTTTTTTTTGTTTTGTTTTGTTTTTTTTTGAGTTTAAAGTTGTCTCAGAGATCAGGCAGATCCTCTCTGGGCTCAGCAGGAATTTGTACTTTCCTACAGTGTCTGGTAAAGAGCACCAGAGACGTATCTCAGGTGCCCACTAGCCAGAGGTATCTCCCTATTTGCAAGTGTTGAGCAGGATATCCCACAATCCCACAAGAAACAATGAAGGTGTTTTTGGTGCTGTCTGTAGGCTAAGGGTTGTGAAGGGAAATTAGAAGGTTCCTCACAGAGCCACAATTCTATTTCAGTGTAATGATCTCTGAGGTTCAGTCACTCGTACAAACCTGACAATTCCATTATGATCCCAGTGATTGCCCCCTTAGCAGGAAAGTGAAAGCAGAGATCCTAGAGAGTGCTTTCCCTTCAGGAAGCTCCTGCCTTGGTCTTCCCTGTCAAGAATCTCCCCCCGAGATGCCCTGGGGTGCTGTGGAGCTGTGAGCAGCCTGCCTTAGGCAGCAACCTCTGGGCAGCAGCAAAGTCCTGCCATGTCAGGAGGCCTCCTTCACACAATCACACAATGTCCAGGGTTGGAATGGACCTCTGAAGATCATCTAGTCCAATCCCCCCACCAAGCAGGATCCCCTAAGGCACATTGCACAGAATGGTACCCAGACAGGTTTTGAATATCTTCAGAGGAGGAGATTCCACAACATCTCTGGGCAACCCATTCCAGGGCTCTGTCACCCTCACAGTAAAGAAGTGCTCCCTCATATTCAGCTGGAGCTTCCTGTGCTTCAGTTTGTGCCCATTGTCTCTCGTGCTGTCTTTGGGCACAAATGAAGAGAAACTTGCTCCATGCTCTCAACACCCTCCCCTCAGATATTCATATACATTAATGAGGTTTCCCTTCATTCTTCTATTTTCAAAGCTAAACAGGCGGAGCTCTCTCACCCAGTCCTCATACAACAGGAGCTACAGGCATCTAATAATCTCATTTTAGTAGCCCTCTTCTGAACTTGCTCCAGTAGTTCTATGTCTCTCTTGTACGGGGTAGTGCTGAACTGGACACAGTACTGGAGGTATAAACTTCCACCCACCGCTTCTCCCCGCAGCGCCCTGGGCGGCTCTCCCGGCAGGCTGAGTGCTGAGCCTGGAAGGCGTCAGAGGCCCTGCCCCGGCACACAGCCCCTGGGGCACAGCAGGGACCCTGCTCTGCACCACAGCCCTGAGCACCCCTGCCTGCACCGTGGCTACACAGCCTACAGCCAGCCCCATGAGGCAGAACCCTCGTGTCCTGTCCTTCTGACAGCTTTGGCAGGTAGTCCCTGCTCTGGAGCTTGTCATTTTCTTCTCCAAAGAAACTCTGAGAGTCCTCCTGAAAGCTCCTACAGGCTGTGGGATTTGCCAGCAAATCTGGAGATGGCACCAGGAACAACAGCTGTGTGTTGCCCTGCAGCCACAGACTTACCCTGTTCAGGCTGTGAAGATTTTTCCTGCAGTGAGCTCTCAGCATCCCCCCTTCACGCTGCCTTTAACATCTCCCTCCCTTCTCCCAGCCACCCTTGTCCCCTGCAGGCAGTGCCCCCAGCCCTGCTGTGCTGTGCAGAGGAGCTGCTCCTGGGCAGAGCTGTCTCTCTGCAGTGCTGCCCGCTTGCCAGGAGCTCCCCTTGTAAGGGTTTATAGGGTTAGGGTTGTAAGGGTTTTTAGGGTTTGGGTTGTAAGTGTTTTTAGGGTTAGGGCTTTAGGGTCTTTAGGGTTAGGGTTGTAAGGGTTTTTAGGGTTTGGGTCTTAAAGGTTTTTAGGGATAGGGCTTTAGGGTCCTTAGTGTTAGGGTTGTAAGGATTTTTAGGGTTAGGGTTGTAAGGGTTTTAGGGTTAGGGTTGTAAGGGATTTTAGGGTTAGGGTTGTAAGGGATTTTAGGGTTAGGGCTTTAGGGTTTTTAGGGTTAGGGCTTGAGGGTTTTTAGAATTAGGGTTGTAATGGTTTTTAGGGTTAGGGTTTTAGGGTTTTTATGGTTAGGATTGTAAGGGATTTTAGGGTTAGGGCTTTAGGGTTTTTATGGTTAGGATTGTAAGGGATTTTAGGGTTAGGGCTTTAGGGTTTTTAGGGTTAGGGTTGTAAGGATTTTTAGGTTTAGGTTCGTAAAGGTTTTTAGGTTTAGGGTCGTAAAGGTTTTTAGGGTTAGGGTTGTAAGGGTTTTTAGTGTTAGGGCTTTAGGGTTTTTAGCTTTAGGGTTGTAAGGATTTTTCGGTTTAGGGTTTTAGGGTTTTTAGTATTAGGGTTGTAAGGCTTTTTAGGTTTAGGGCTTTAGGGTTTTTAGGGTTAGGGTTGTAAAGGTTTTTAGGGTTAGGGTTGTAAGGGATTTTAGGGTTAGGGCTTTAGGGTTTTTAGGGTTAGGATTGGAAGGGATTTTAGGGTTAGGGCTATAGGGTTTTTAGGGTTAGGGTTGTAAGGATTTTTAGGATTAGGGTCGTAAATGTTTTTAGGGTTAGGGCTTTAGGGTCTTTAGGGTTAGGGTTGGAAGGGTTTTTAGGGTTTGGGTTGTAAGGGTTTTTAGGGTTAGGGTTGTAAGGATTTTTAGGATTAGGGTCATAAATGTTTTTAGGGTTAGGGCTTTAAGGTTTTTAGGGTTAGGGCTGGAAGGGTTTTTAGGGTTTGGGTTGTAAGGGTTTTTAGGGTTAGGGTTGTAAGAATTTTTAGTGTTAGGGCAATAGAGTTTTTAGGGTTGTAAGGGTTTGTAGGGTAAGGGTTGTAAGGGTTTTTAGGGTTCGGGTTGTAAAGGTTTTAGGGTTAGGGTCGTAAAGGTTTTTAGGTTTAGGGCTTTAGGGTCTTTAGGGTTAGGGTTGTAAGGATTTTTAGGGTTAGGGTTGGAAGGGTTTTTAGGGTTAGGGCTTTAGCGTGTTTAGGGTTAGGGTTCTAAGGTTTTTTAGGGTTAGGGTTGTAAGGATTTTTAAGGTTAATGTTGTAATGATTTTTAGGGTTAGGGTCATAAAGGTTTTTAGGGTTAGGGCTTTAGGGTCTATAGGGTTAGGGTTGGAAGGGTTTTTAGGGTTAGGGCTTTAAGGTTTTTAGGGTTAGGGTTGGAAGGTTTTTTAGAATTCGGGTTATAAGTGTTTTTAGGGTTAGGGTTTTAGGGTCTTTAGGGTTAGGGTTGGAAGAGTTTTTAGTGTTAGGGCTTCAGAATTTTTAGGGTTACGGTTGGAAGGGTTTTAAGGTTAGGGTTGTAAGGGTTTTTAGGGTTAGGGCTTTAGGGTCTTTAGGGTTAGCGTTGTAAGGATTTTTAGGGTTAGGGTTGTAAGGGTTTTTAGGTTTAGGGCTTTAGCGTCTTTAGGGTAAGGTTTGAAAGGATTTTTAGGGTTAGGGTTGTAAGGGTTTTTAGGGTTAGGCTTGTAAGGATTTTTAAGGTTAAGGTTGTAAGGATTTTTAGGGTAAGGGTCATAAAGGTTTTTAGGGTTTAGGGCTTTAGGGTCTATAGTGTTAGGGTTGGAAGGGTTTTAGGGTTAGGGCTTTAGGGTTTTTATGGTTAGGGTTGTAAGGATTTTTAGGGTTAGGGTTGTAAGGTTTTTTAGGGTTAGGGCTTTAGGGTCTTTAGTGTTAGGTTTGTAAGCATTTTTAGGGTTAGGGTTGTAAGGGTTTTTAGGGTTAGGGCTTTAGGGTATTTAGGGTTAGGGCTTGAGGGTTTTTAGAATTAGGTTTGTAAGGGTTTTTAGGGTTAAAGTTGGAAGGGTTTTTAGGGTTAGTGTTGTAAAGGTTTTTAGGGTTAGGGTTGTAAGGGTTTTTAGGGTTAAGGTTGTAAGGATTTTTAGGGTTAGGATTGTAAGGGATTTTAGGGTTAGGGCTTTAGGGTTTTTAGGCTTAGGGTTGTAAGGATTTTTAGGGTTAGAGTTGTAAGGGTTTTTAGGGTTAGTGTTGTAAGGGTTTTTAGGGTTAGGGTTGTAAGGATTTTTAGGGTTAGGGTTGTAAGGGATTTTAGGGTTAGGGTTGTAAGGGTTTTTAGGGCTAGGGTTGTAAGGATTTTTAATGTTAAGGTTGTAAGGATTTTTAGGGTTAGGGTTGTAAGGGTTTTTAGGGTTAGGGTTGTAAGGGATTTTAGGGTTAGGGTTCAAAGGGTTTTTAGGGTTAGGGTTGTAAGGGATTTTAGGGTTAGGGCTTTAGGGTTTTTAGGGTTAGGGCTTGAGGGTTTTTAGAATTAGGGTTGTAAGGGATTTTAGGGATAGGGCTTTAGGGTTTTTAGGGTTAGAGTTGTAAGGGTTTATAGGGTTAGGGTTGTAAGGGTTTTTAGGGTTAGGGCTTTAGGGTCTTTAGGGTTAGGGTTGTTAGGGTTTTCAGGGTTAAGGCTGTAAGGAGTTTTAGGGTTAGGGTTTTAAGGCTTTTTAGGGTTAGGGTTTTAGGGTTTTTATGGTTAGGATTGTAAGGGATTTTAGGGTTAGGGCTTTAGGGTTTTTAGTGTTAGGATTGTAAGTGTTTTAAGGGTTAGTTTTTAGGTTTTTTTATGGTTAGTTTTTTAAGGGATTTTAGGGTTAGGCCTTTAGGGTTAGGGTTTTAAGGAGTTTTAGCGTTAGGGTTGTAAGGGTTTTTAGGGTTCTAAGGGTTTTTAGGGTTAGGGTTGTAAGGGTTTTTAAGGTTAAGGTTGTAAGGATTTTTTGGGTTAGTTTTGTAAGGGATTTTAGTGTTTTGGCTTCAGAGGTTTTAGGGTTAGGGTTGGAAGGGTTTTCAGGTTTAAGGTTGTAAGGTTTTTTAGGATTAGGGTTGTAAGGCTTTTTCGGGTTAGGGCTTTAGGGTCTTTAGGTTTAGGGTTGTAAGGGTTTTTAGGGTTCTGGTTGTAAGGATTTTTAGTGTTAGGATTGTAAGGGTTTTTAGTGTTAGGGCTTTAGGTTTTTTAGGGTTAGGGTTGTAAGGGTTTTTAGGTTTAGGGCTTTAGGGTCTTTAGGGTTAGGGTTGTAAGGATTTTTAGGGTTAGGGTTGTAAGGGTTTTTAGGGTTAGGGCTTTAGGGTTTTTAGGGGGCAGAGCCTAGTAGCCTGCTTCTCTTGCTGAGTCTACGCCCAGCACAGCAGTCAGCAGGATGGGGTTGTGCCTGTCTGATCCCATTCCTTCCAACTCCTGCCCTTCCTGGCCCATTTCCTTCTGGTACCACCTCATGAAGGCATTTTCAGTGGGTCAAAGCATGTCACGTCCTCCTGCTGCACAGGAGCTGCTCTCCTGGGCCTGCCTAAATCACCTTTGAGTCGCAGACTTCTCATCAGCACTGACTTCTTGCGCGAGCTGCTGGAAATTGTCTAAGAAGCAAGGAAAGCTCAGACGGGTTTTGTTTCCCTCTGGAGGAGGGGAACAAATTTTTTCCTGCTGGAGGTTATGGGACTGTGGCTCTGTGCTGGAGTGCCGAGGACCTGCTGAGCCTGCTTGCTGTCACTTTGTTTTACCTTCTTTGATCCCGTTGGGAAACTTGCCACCACCCAGCACTCAGAGGAACAGCATGGTTGTGTGAAGGAGGTTGTGAGGGCAGACTTGCTTCCTTCTTAAGAAGAGCTTTCTCTGCCTCATGACATCCCCCATGCAAGCGGAGAATTCCTCCCGGTCTCCTGTCCAGCATATCCCAGTTCCTGGCCACCTGCAGCCCCTTCTCCAGGGACATCTGTGCGATCTGTGGCTGTTGTAGGAGTTTAGGGCAGTCATAGGGAATTTCAAGTGGCTCAGACCATGTCCTTAGATCCCAGCTATGGGTCTTCATTGAAGGGGACACGAGTCGTTCCTCAGGCTCCCTTCCCTGCGACCTCTCTGTCTCTGCTGCCTCTCGTGGGACTACAGAGCCCTAATTAGCCCAGGTAGTTTTCCATTTAGCCCTTTGGGTGACGTTCTGAAGCTGCATTTGCTGCCCACCCCTAGCAATGGGCTGTCTGTGAATAATCCCTGTGCTCTCCTGGGCAGGAGGCAGTGGGACATCAGCATGTGACACGAGCCCTGTCACATGCTGCACAGTCCCAAGCAGATATGTCCTGACCATTCCCATCTCCAGTGGCTCTGGGCACCCACAGATAAGAGCTGAATCCATCCCAAAATTCCCTAGAAAATCACCTGATGATCTCATCAACACATGGAAAACACAAGGTTAACAGCAAGCCCTGTTAGGGTGCAATTTCTTGAGAGTATTCTTGACTCCATCAAATGGAAAAAAGTCTCAAACTTCAGACACAGCACTGAAGACATCCCCTTTTATCACAGAGAAGTGAAAAAGGAGTACAGCTCTGACATAAATACATTTAAAGATGGCTTCTGGGACAGAGGGACTGGTTTTGTGCCTCTGGAGGAGTGAGACAAATCCAGACATTCATGTCCAAACAGGGTAGTCCGAGAAAAATGTCCAAAGCACAAGAAAACAAACAAACAAACTGCAACAACAGCAAAAGAAGGGAATAAACATGGGTGGCTTAGTCCTGCTGAAGTACTGCCAACAGAATCAGTTTTTTCAGGGAATCCTTCAGCTCCTGGTTCCTCATGCTGTAGATGAGGGGATTCAGCGTTGGAGGCACCACCGAGTACAGGACTGCCAGCACCAGATCCAGGGATGAGGAGGAGATGGAGTGGGGCCTCAGGTAGGCAACTGTGCCAGTGCTGATGAACAGGGAGACCACGGCGAGGTGAGGGAGGCACGTGGAAAAGGCTTTGTGCCGGCCCTGCTCTGAGGGCATCCTCAGCACAGCCCTGAAGATCTGCACATAGGACAGGACAATGAAAACAAAACACCCAAATGCTAAACAAAGACTAACCGCAATGACCCAAAGTTCCCTGAGGTAGGCATCCGAGCAGGAGAGCCTGAGGATCTGGGGGACTTCACAGAAGAACTGGTCCAGGGCGTTGCCTTGGCACAGTGGTATGGAAAATGTATTGGCCGTGTGCAGCACGGAATAGAAAAAACTTCCACCCCAGGCAGCTGCTGCTGCTTTCATACAAGCTCTACTGCTCGTAAAGGTCCCGTAGTGCAGGGGTTTGCAGATGGCAACGTAGCGGTCATAGGCCATGACGGTGAGAAGGGAATATTCTGCTCCAAGCAAGAAGAAGAGAAAAAAGACTTGGGCAACACACCCTGAGTAGGAGATGGTCCTGGTGTCCCACAAAGCAATGACCATGGCTTTGGGGACAGTGGTGGCGATGCAGCCCAGGTCGAGGAGGGCGAGGTTGAGGAGGAAGAAGTACATGGGGGTGTGGAGGCGGTGGTTGCAGGCTACACCTGTGAGGATGAGGCCGTTGCCCAGGAGGGCAGCCAGGTAGATGCCCAGGAAGAGCCCGAAGTGCAGGAGCTGCAGCTCGCGTGTGTCTGAGAATGGCAGGAGGAGGAACTCTGTGGGGAAGCTGCTGTTGGACATTTGCTGCCTCTGCACATGGTTGCCTACCTGTGGAGGAAAAGACAGAGACAAGTTAGAGACTTATCCGAGCAAAACCTCTACCATTCTTCAAAGAAAGCTGCTCAACAAGACACGCTGCCTCTTCCCTGTGAGCTCTGTTTTTTTTTTTTTTGTTTGTTTGTTTGTTTTTTGTTTTGTTTTTTTGAGTTTAAAGTTGTCTCAGAGATCAGGCAGATCCTCTCTGGGCTCAGCAGGAATTTGTACTTTCCTACAGTGTCTGGTAAAGAGCACCAGAGACGTATCTCAGGTGCCCACTAGCCAGAGGTATCTCCCTATTTGCAAGTGTTGAGCAGGATATCCCACAATCCCACAAGAAACAATGAAGGTGTTTTTGGTGCTGTCTGTAGGCTAAGGGTTGTGAAGGGAAATTAGAAGGTTCCTCACAGAGCCACAATTCTATTTCAGTGTAATGATCTCTGAGGTTCAGTCACTCGTACAAACCTGACAATTCCATTATGATCCCAGTGATTGCCCCCTTAGCAGGAAAGTGAAAGCAGAGATCCTAGAGAGTGCTTTCCCTTCAGGAAGCTCCTGCCTTGGTCTTCCCTGTCAAGAATCTCCCCCCGAGATGCCCTGGGGTGCTGTGGAGCTGTGAGCAGCCTGCCTTAGGCAGCAACCTCTGGGCAGCAGCAAAGTCCTGCCATGTCAGGAGGCCTCCTTCACACAATCACACAATGTCCAGGGTTGGAATGGACCTCTGAAGATCATCTAGTCCAATCCCCCCACCAAGCAGGATCACCTAAGGCACATTGCACAGAATGGTACCCAGACAGGTTTTGAATATCTTCAGAGGAGGAGATTCCACAACATCTCTGGGCAACCCATTCCAGGGCTCTGTCACCCTCACAGTAAAGAAGTGCTCCCTCATATTCAGCTGGAGCTTCCTGTGCTTCAGTTTGTGCCCATTGTCTCTCGTGCTGTCTTTGGGCACAAATGAAGAGAAACTTGCTCCATGCTCTCAACACCCTCCCCTCAGATATTCATATACATTAATGAGGTTTCCCTTCATTCTTCTATTTTCAAAGCTAAACAGGCGGAGCTCTCTCACCCAGTCCTCATACAACAGGAGCTACAGGCATCTAATAATCTCATTTTAGTAGCCCTCTTCTGAACTTGCTCCAGTAGTTCTATGTCTCTCTTGTACGGGGTAGTGCTGAACTGGACACAGTACTGGAGGTATAAACTTCCACCCACCGCTTCTCCCCGCAGCGCCCTGGGCGGCTCTCCCGGCAGGCTGAGTGCTGAGCCTGGAAGGCGTCAGAGGCCCTGCCCCGGCACACAGCCCCTGGGGCACAGCAGGGACCCTGCTCTGCACCACAGCCCTGAGCACCCCTGCCTGCACCGTGGCTACACAGCCTACAGCCAGCCCCATGAGGCAGAACCCTCGTGTCCTGTCCTTCTGACAGCTTTGGCAGGTAGTCCCTGCTCTGGAGCTTGTCATTTTCTTCTCCAAAGAAACTCTGAGAGTCCTCCTGAAAGCTCCTACAGGCTGTGGGATTTGCCAGCAAATCTGGAGATGGCACCAGGAACAACAGCTGTGTGTTGCCCTGCAGCCACAGACTTACCCTGTTCAGGCTGTGAAGATTTTTCCTGCAGTGAGCTCTCAGCATCCCCCCTTCACGCTGCCTTTAACATCTCCCTCCCTTCTCCCAGCCACCCTTGTCCCCTGCAGGCAGTGCCCCCAGCCCTGCTGTGCTGTGCAGAGGAGCTGCTCCTGGGCAGAGCTGTCTCTCTGCAGTGCTGCCCGCTTGCCAGGAGCTCCCCTTGTAAGGGTTTATAGGGTTAGGGTTGTAAGGGTTTTTAGGGTTTGGGTTGTAAGTGTTTTTAGGGTTAGGGCTTTAGGGTCTTTAGGGTTAGGGTTGTAAGGATTTTTAGGGTTAGGGTCTTAAAGGTTTTTAGGGTTAGGGTTGTAAGGGATTTTAGGGTTAGGGTTGTAAGGGATTTTAGGGTTAGGGCTTTAGGGTTTTTAGGGTTAGGGCTTGAGGGTTTTTAGAATTAGGGTTGTAATGGTTTTTAGGGTTAGGGTTTTAGGGTTTTTATGGTTAGGATTGTAATGGTTTTTAGGGTTAGGGCTTTAGGGTTTTTATGGTTAGGGTTGTAAGGATTTATAGGGTTAGGGTCGTAAATGTTTTTAGGTTTAGGGTCGTAAAGGTTTTTAGGGTTAGGGTTGTAAGGGTTTTTAGTGTTAGGGCTTTAGGGTTTTTAGCTTTAGGGTTGTAAGGATTTTTCGGTTTAGGGCTTTAGGGTTTTTAGTATTAGGGTTGTAAGGCTTTTTAGGTTTAGGGCTTTAGGGTTTTTAGGGTTAGGGTTGTAAGGGTATTTAGGTTTAGGGTTGTAAGGATTTTTAAGGTTAAGGTTTTAAGGATTTTTAGGGTTAGGGTTGTAAAGGTTTTTAGGGTTAGGGTTGTAAGGGATTTTAGGGTTAGGGCTTTAGGGTTTTTAGGGTTAGGATTGGAAGGGTTTTTAGGGTTAGGGCTTTAGGGTTTTTATGGTTAGGGTTGTAAGGATTTATAGGGTTAGGGTCGTAAGGATTTTTAGGGTAAGGTCTTTAAGATCTTTAGGGTTAGGGTTGTAAGGGTTTTTAGGGTTAGGGTTGTAAGGATTTTTAGGGTTAGGGTTGTAAGGATTTTTAGGGTTAGGGTCGTAAATGTTTGTAGGGTTAGGGCTTTAGGGTCTTTAGGTTTAGGGTTGGAAGGGTTTTTAGGGTTAGGGTTGTAAGGGTTTTTAGGGTTAGGGCTTTAGGGTTTTTAGGGTTAGGGTTGTAAGGGTTTTAAGGGTTAGAGCTTTAGGGCCTTTAGGGTTAGCGTTGTAAGGATTTTTAGGGTTAGGGTTGTAAGGGTTTTAAGGGTTAGGGCTTTAGCGTCTTTAGGGTTAGGTTTGTAAGGATTTTTAGGGTTAGGGTTGTAAGGGTTTTCAGGGTTAGGATTTTAGCGTTTTTGGGGTTAGGGTTGTAAGGGTTTTTAGGGTTAGGGTTCTAAGGGTTTTTAGGGTTAGGGTTGTAAGGGTTTTTAGGGTTAGGGTTGTAAGGATTTTTAGGGTTAGGGTCGTGAATGTTTTTAGGGTTAGGGCTTTAGGGTCTATAGGGTTAGGTTTGTAAGGGTTTTTAGGGTTAGGGCTTTAGGGTTTTTAGGGTTAGGGTTGGAAGGGTTTCAAGGTTAGGTTTGTAAGGGTTTTTAGGGTTAGAGCTTTAGGGTTTTTAGGGTTTGGTTTGTAAGGCTTTTTAGGGTTAGGATTGTAAGGGTTTTTAGGGTTAGTGCTTTAGGGTCTTTAGGGTTAGCGTTGTAAGGATTTTTAGGGTTAGGGTTGTAAGGGTTTTTAGGGTTAGGGCTTTAGCGTCTTTAGGGTAAGGTTTGATAGGATTTTTAGGGTTAGGGTTGTAAGGGTTTTTAGGGTTAGGGCTTTAGGGTTTTTAGGGTTAGGGCTTGAGGGTTTTTAGGGTTTGGGTTGTAAGGATTTTTAGGGTTAGAGTTTTAGGGTTTTTATGGTTAGGATTGTAAGTGATTTTAGGGTTAGGGCTTTAGGGTTTTTAGGTTTAGGGTTGTAAGGATTTTTCGGTTTAGGGCTTTAGGGTTTTTAGTATTAGGGTTGTAAGGCTTTTTAGGTTTAGGGCTTTAGGGTTTTTAGGGTTAGGGTTGTAAGGGTATTTAGGTTTAGGGTTGTAAGGATTTTTAAGTTTAAGTTTTTAAGGATTTTTAGGGTTAGGGTTGTAAAGGTTTTTAGGGTTAGTGTTGTAAGGGATTTTAGGGTTAGGGCTTTAGGGTTTTTATGGTTAGGATTGTAAGGGATTTTAGGGTTAGGGCTTTAGGGTTTTTAGGGTTAGGGCTTTAGGGTTTTTATGGTTAGGGTTGTAAGGCTTTATAGGGTTAGGGTCGTAAGGGTTTTTAGGGTAAGGTCTTTAAGATCTTTAGGGTTAGGTTTGGAAGGGTTTTTAGGGTTAGGGCTTTAGGGTTTTTATGGTTAGGGTTGTAAGGATTTATAGGGTTAGGGTCGTAAGGATTTTTAGGGTAAGGTCTTTAAGATCTTTAGGGTTAGGGTTGTAAGTGTTTTTAGGGTTAGGGCTTTAGGGTCTTTAGGGTTAGGGTTGTAAGGATTTTTAGGGTTAGGGTCTTAAAGGTTTTTAGGGTTAGGGTTGTAAGGGATTTTAGGGTTAGGGTTGTAAGGGTTTTTAGTGTTAGGGCTTTAGGGTTTTTAGCTTTAGGGTTGTAAGGATATTTCGGTTTAGGGCTTTAGGGTTTTTAGTATTAGGGTTGTAAGGCTTTTTAGGTTTAGGGCTTTAGGGTTTTTAGGGTTAGGGTTGTAAGGGTATTTAGGTTTAGGGTTGTAAGGATTTTTAAGGTTAAGGTTTTAAGGATTTTTAGGGTTAGGGTTGTAAAGGTTTTTAGGGTTAGGGTTGTAAGGGATTTTAGGGTTAGGGCTTTAGGGTTTTTAGGGTTAGGATTGGAAGGGTTTTTAGGGTTAGGGCTTTAGGGTTTTTATGGTTAGGGTTGTAAGGATTTATAGGGTTAGGGTCGTAAGGATTTTTAGGGTAAGGTCTTTAAGATCTTTAGGGTTAGGGTTGTAAGGGTTTTTAGGGTTAGGGTTGTAAGGATTTTTAGGGTTAGGGTTGTAAGGATTTTTAGGGTTAGGGTCGTAAATGTTTGTAGGGTTAGGGCTTTAGGGTCTTTAGGTTTAGGGTTGGAAGGGTTTTTAGGGTTAGGGTTGTAAGGGTTTTTAGGGTTAGGGCTTTAGGGTTTTTAGGGTTAGGGTTGTAAGGGTTTTAAGGGTTAGAGCTTTAGGGCCTTTAGGGTTAGCGTTGTAAGGATTTTTAGGGTTAGGGTTGTAAGGGTTTTAAGGGTTAGGGCTTTAGCGTCTTTAGGGTTAGGTTTGTAAGGATTTTTAGGGTTAGGGTTGTAAGGGTTTTCAGGGTTAGGATTTTAGCGTTTTTGGGGTTAGGGTTGTAAGGGTTTTTAGGGTTAGGGTTCTAAGGGTTTTTAGGGTTAGGGTTGTAAGGGTTTTTAGGGTTAGGGTTGTAAGGATTTTTAGGGTTAGGGTCGTGAATGTTTTTAGGGTTAGGGCTTTAGGGTCTATAGGGTTAGGGTTGTAAGGGTTTTTAGGGTTAGGGCTTTAGGGTTTTTAGGGTTAGGGTTGGAAGGGTTTCAAGGTTAGGTTTGTAAGGGTTTTTAGGGTTAGAGCTTTAGGGTTTTTAGGGTTTGGTTTGTAAGGCTTTTTAGGGTTAGGATTGTAAGGGTTTTTAGGGTTAGTGCTTTAGGGTCTTTAGGGTTAGCGTTGTAAGGATTTTTAGGGTTAGGGTTGTAAGGGTTTTTAGGGTTAGGGCTTTAGCGTCTTTAGGGTAAGGTTTGAAAGGATTTTTAGGGTTAGGGTTGTAAGGGTTTTTAGGGTTAGGGCTTTAGGGTTTTTAGGGTTAGGACTTGAGGGTTTTTAGGGTTTGGGTTGTAAGGATTTTTAGGGTTAGAGTTTTAGGGTTTTTATGGTTAGGATTGTAAGTGATTTTAGGGTTAGGGCTTTAGGGTTTTTAGGTTTAGGGTTGTAAGGATTTTTCGGTTTAGGGCTTTAGGGTTTTTAGTATTAGGGTTGTAAGGCTTTTTAGGTTTAGGGCTTTAGGGTTTTTAGGGTTAGGGTTGTAAGGGTATTTAGGTTTAGGGTTGTAAGGATTTTTAAGTTTAAGTTTTTAAGGATTTTTAGGGTTAGGGTTGTAAAGGTTTTTAGGGTTAGTGTTGTAAGGGATTTTAGGGTTAGGGCTTTAGGGTTTTTATGGTTAGGATTGTAAGGGATTTTAGGGTTAGGGCTTTAGGGTTTTTAGGGTTAGGGCTTTAGGGTTTTTATGGTTAGGGTTGTAAGGCTTTATAGGGTTAGGGTCGTAAGGGTTTTTAGGGTAAGGTCTTTAAGATCTTTAGGGTTAGGTTTGGAAGGGTTTTTAGGGTTAGGGCTTTAGGGTTTTTATGGTTAGGGTTGTAAGGATTTATAGGGTTAGGGTCGTAAGGATTTTTAGGGTAAGGTCTTTAAGATCTTTAGGGTTAGGGTTGTAAGGGTTTTTAGGGTTAGGGTTGTAAGGATTTTTAGGGTTAGGGTTGTAAGGATTTTTAGGGTTAGGGTCGTAAATGTTTGTAGGGTTAGGGCTTTAGGGTCTTTAGGGTTAGCGTTGTAAGGATTTTTAGGGTTAGGGTTGTAAGGGTTTTTAGGGTTAGGGCTTTAGCGTCTTTAGGGTAAGGTTTGAAAGGATTTTTAGGGTTAGGGTTGTAAGGGTTTTTAGGGTTAGGGCTTTAGGGTTTTTAGGGTTAGGGCTTGAGGGTTTTTAGGGTTTGGGTTGTAAGGATTTTTAGGGTTAGGGCTTTAGGGTTTTTAGCTTTAGGGTTGTAAGGATTTTTCGGTTTAGGGCTTTAGGGTTTTTAGTATTAGGGTTGTAAGGCTTTTTAGGTTTAGGGCTTTAGGTTTTTTAGGGTTAGGGTTGTAAGGGTATTTAGGTTTAGGGTTGTAAGGATTTTTAAGTTTAAGGTTTTAAGGATTTTTAGGGTTAGGGTTGTAAAGGTTTTTAGGGTTAGTGTTGTAAGGGATTTTAGGGTTAGGGCTTTAGGGTTTTTATGGTTAGGATTGTAAGGGATTTTAGGGTTAGGGCTTTAGGGTTTTTAGGGTTAGGGCTTTAGGGTTTTTATGGTTAGGGTTGTAAGGCTGTATAGGGTTAGGGTCGTAAGGGTTTTTAGGGTAAGGTCTTTAAGATCTTTAGGGTTAGGTTTGGAAGGGTTTTTAGGGTTAGGGCTTTAGGGTTTTTATGGTTAGGGTTGTAAGGATTTATAGGGTTAGGGTCATAAGGATTTTTAGGGTAAGGTCTTTAAGATCTTTAGGGTTAGGGTTGTAAGGGTTTTTAGGGTTAGGGTTGTAAGGATTTTTAGGGTTAGGGTTGTAAGGATTTTTAGGGTTAGGGTCGTAAATGTTTGTAGGGTTAGGGCTTTAGGGTCTTTAGGTTTAGGGTTGGAAGGGTTTTTAGGGTTAGGTTTGTAAGGGTTTTTAGGGTTAGGGCTTTAGGGTTTTTAGGGTTAGGGTTGTAAGGGTTTTTAGGGTTAGAGCTTTAGGGCCTTTAGGGTTAGCGTTGTAAGGATTTTTAGGGTTAGGGTTGTAAGGGTTTTAAGGGTTAGGGCTTTAGCGTCTTTAGGGTTAGGTTTGTAAGGATTTTTAGGGTTAGGGTTGGAAGGGTTTTCAGGGTTAGGATTTTAGCGTTTTTGGGGTTAGGGTTTTAAGGGTTTTTAGGGTTAGGGTTCTAAGGGTTTTTAGGGTTAGGGTTGTAAGTAATTTTAGGTTTAGGGTTGTAAGGATTTTTAGGGTTCGGGTCGTAAATGTTTTTAGGGTTAGGGCTTTAGGGTCTATAGGGTTAGGGTTGGAAGGGTTTTTAGGGTTAGGGCTTTAGGGTTTTTAGGGTTAGGTTTGGAAGGGTTTCAAGGTTAGGTTTGTAAGGGTTTTTAGGGTTAGAGCTTTAGGGTTTTTAGGGTTTGGTTTGTAAGGCTTTTTAGGGTTAGGGTTGTAAGGGTTTTTAGGGTTAGTGCTTTAGGGTCTTTAGGGTTAGCGTTGTAAGGATTTTTAGGGTTAGGGTTGTAAGGGTTTTTAGGGTTAGGGCTTTAGCGTCTTTAGGGTAAGGTTTGAAAGGATTTTTAGGGTTAGGGTTGTAAGGGTTTTTAGGGTTAGGGCTTTAGGGTTTTTAGGGTTAGGGCTTGAGGGTTTTTAGGGTTTGGGTTGTAAGGATTTTTAGGGTTAGGGATTTAGGGTTTTTATGGTTAGGATTGTAAGGGATTTTAGGGTTAGGGCTTTAGGGTTTTTAGCTTTAGGGTTGTAAGGATTTTTCGGTTTAGGGCTTTAGGGTTTTTAGTATTAGGGTTGTAAGGCTTTCTAGGTTTAGGGCTTTAGGGTTTTTAGGGTTAGGGTTGTAAGGGTATTTAGGTTTAGGGTTGTAAGGATTTTTAAGTTTAAGTTTTTAAGGATTTTTAGGGTTAGGGTTGTAAAGGTTTTTAGGGTTAGTGTTGTAAGGGATTTTAGGGTTAGGGCTTTAGGGTTTTTATGGTTAGGATTGTAAGGGATTTTAGGGTTAGGGCTTTAGGGTTTTTAGGGTTAGGGCTTTAGGGTTTTTAGGGTTAGGGCTTTAGGGTTTTTATGGTTAGGGTTGTAAGGCTTTATAGGGTTAGGGTCGTAAGGGTTTTTAGGGTAAGGTCTTTAAGATCTTTAGGGTTAGGTTTGGAAGGGTTTTTAGGGTTAGGGTTGTAAGGGTTTTTAGGGTTAGGGTTGTAAGGATTTTTAGGGTTAGGGTCGTAAATGTTTGTAGGGTTAGGGCTTTAGGGTCTTTAGGTTTAGGGTTGGAAGGGTTTTTAGGGTTAGGTTTGTAAGGGTTTTTAGGGTTAGGGCTTTAGGTTTTTTAGGGTTATGGTTGTAAGTGTTTTTAGGGTTAGAGCTTTAGGGCCTTTAGGGTTAGCGTTGTAAGGATTTTTAGGGTTAGGGTTGTAAGGGTTTTAAGGGTTAGGGCTTTAGCGTCTTTAGGGTTAGGTTTGTAAGGATTTTTAGGGTTAGGGTTGGAAGGGTTTTCAGGGTTAGGATTTTAGCGTTTTTGGGGTTAGGGTTTTAAGGGTTTTTAGGGTTAGGGTTCTAAGGGTTTTTAGGGTTAGGGTTGTAAGGAATTTTAGGTTTAGGGTTGTAAGGATTTTTAGGGTTCGGGTCGTAAATGTTTTTAGGTTAGGGCTTTAGGGTCTATAGGGTTAGGGTTGGAAGGGTTTTTAGGGTTAGGGCTTTAGGGTTTTTGGGGTTAGGTTTGGAAGGGTTTCAAGGTTAGGTTTGTAAGGGTTTTTAGGGTTAGAGCTTTAGGGTTTTTAGGGTTTGGTTTGTAAGGCTTTTTAGGGTTAGGGTTGTAAGGGTTTTTAGGGTTAGTGCTTTAGGGTCTTTAGGGTTAGCGTTGTAAGGATTTTTAGGGTTAGGGTTGTAAGGGTTTTTAGGGTTAGGGCTTTAGCGTCTTTAGGGTAAGGTTTGAAAGGATTTTTAGGGTTAGGGTTGTAAGGGTTTTTAGGGTTAGGGCTTTAGGGTTTTTAGGGTTAGGGCTTGAGGGTTTTTAGGGTTTGGGTTGTAAGGGTTTTTAGGGTTAGGGTTGTAAGGATTTTTAGGGTTAGGGTTGTAAGGATTTTTAGGGTTAGGGTCGTAAATGTTTTTAGGGTTAGGGCTTTAGGGTCTTTAGGGTTAGGGTTGTAAGGATTTTTAGGTTTAGGGTTGTAAGGGTTTTCAGGGTTAGGATTTTAGCGTTTTTGGGGTTAGGGTTGTAAGGGTTTTTAGGATTAGGGTTCTAAGGGTTTTTAGGGTTAGGGTTGTAAGTATTTTTAAGGTTAAGGTTGTAAGGATTTTTAGGGTTAGGGTCATAAAGGTTTTTAGGGTTAGGGCTTTAGGGTCTATAGGGTTAGGGTTGTAAGGGTTTTTAGGGTTAGGGCTTTAGGGTTTTTAGGGTTAGGGTTGGAAGGGTTTCAAGGTTAGGTTTGCAAGGGTTTTTAGGGTTAGAGCTTTAGGGTTTTTAGGGTTTGGTTTGTAAGGCTTTTTAGGGTTAGGGTTGCAAGGGTTTTTAGGGTTAGTGCTTTAGGATCTTTAGGGTTAGCGTTGTAAGGATTTTTAGGGTTAGGGTTGTAAGGGTTTTTAGGGTTAGGGCTTTAGCGTCTTTAGGGTAAGGTTTGAAAGGATTTTTAGGGTTAGGGTTGTAAGGGTTTTTAGGGTTAGGGCTTTAGGGTTTTTAGGGTTAGGGCTTGAGGGTTTTTAGGGTTAGGGTTGTAATGGTATTTAGGGTTAGGGTTTTAGGGTTTTTATGGTTAGGATTTTAAGGGATTTTAGGGTTAGGGCTTTAGGGTTTTTAGCTTTAGGGTTGTAAGGATTTTTCGGTTTAGGGCTTTAGGGTTTTTAGTATTAGGGTTGTAATGCTTTTTAGGTTTAGGGCTTTAGGGTTTTTAGGGTTTGGTTTGTAAGGGTTTTTAGGGTTAGGGTTGTAAGGGTTTTTAGGGTTAGGGCTTTAGCGTCTTTAGGGTAAGGTTTGAAAGGATTTTTAGGGTTAGGCTTGTAAGGGTTCTTAGGGTTAGGCTTGTAAGGATTTTTAAGGTTAAGGTTGTAAGGATTTTTAGGGTAAGGGTCATAAAGGTTTTTAGGGTTTAGGGCTTTAGGGTCTATAGTGTTAGGGTTGGAAGGGTTTTAGGTTTAGGGCTTTAGGTTTTTTAGGGTTAGGGTTGTAAGGATTTTTAGGGTTAGAGTTGTAAGGGTTTTTAGGGTTAGGGCTTTAGGGTCTTTAGGGTTAGGTTTGTAAGCATTTTTAGGGTTAGGGTTGTAAGGGTTTTTAGGGTTAGGGCTTTAGGGTTTTTAGGGTTAGGGCTTGAGGGTTTTTAGAATTAGGTTTGTAAGGGTTTTTAGGGTTAAAGTTGGAAGGGTTTTTAGGGTTAGTGTTGTAAGGGTTTTTAGGGTTAGGGTTGTAAGGGTTTTTAGGGTTAAGGTTGTAAGGATTTTTAGGGTTAGGGTTGTAAGTGTTTTTAGGGCTAGGGCTTTAGGGTTTTTAAGCTTAGGGTTGTAAGGATTTTTAGGGTTAGAGTTGTAAGGGTTTTTAGGGTTAGTGTTGTAAGGGTTTTTAGGGTTAGAGTTGTAAGGATTTTTAGGGTTAGGGTTGGAAGGGTTTTTAGGGTTAGGGTTGTAAGGGTTTTTAGGGCTAGGGCTTTAGGGTTTTTATGGTTAGGATTGTAAGGGATTTTAGGGTTAGGGATTTAGGGTTTTTAGGGTTAGGGCTTTAGGGTTTTTATGGTTAGGGTTGTAAGGCTTTATAGGGTTAGGGTCGTAAGGGTTTTTAGGCTAAGGTCTTTAAGATCTTCAGGGTTAGGTTTGGAAGGGTTTTTAAGGTTAGGGTTGTAAGGGTTTTTAGGGTTAGGGTTGTAAGGATTTTTAGGGTTAGGGTCGTAAATGTTTTTAGGGTTAGGGCTTTAGGGTCTTTAGGGTTAGGCTTGGAAGGATTTTTAGGGTTTGGGTTGTAAGGGTTTTTAGGGTTAGGGTTGTAAGAATTTTTAGGATTAGGGCAATAGAGTTTTTAGGGTTGTAAGGGTTTATAGGGTTAGGGTTGTAAGGGTTTTTAGGGTTAGGGTTGTAAGGATTTTTAGGGTTACGGTCGTAAATGTTTTTAGGGTTAGGGCTTTAAGGTTTTTAGGGTTAGGGTTGGAAGGGTTTTTAGGGTTAGGGTTGTAAGGGTTTGTAGGGTAAGGGTTGTAAGGGTTTTTAGGGTTAGGGTTGTAAAGGTTTTAGGGTTAGGGTCGTAAAGGTTTTTAGGTTTAGGGCTTTAGGGTCTTTAGGGTTAGGGTTGTAAGGATTTTTAGGGTTAGGGTTGGAAGGGTTTTTAGGGTTAGGGCTTTAGCGTCTTTAGGGTTAGGGTTCAAAGGGTTTTTAGGGTTAAGGTTGTAAGGATTTTTAAGGTTAATGTTGTAATGATTTTTAGGGTTAGGGTCATAAAGGTTTTTAGGGTTAGGGCTTTAGGGTTTTTAGGGTATGGTTTGAAAGGATTTTTAGTGTTAGGTTTGTAAGGGTTTTTAGGGTTAGGCTTGTAATGATTTTTAAGGTTAAGGTTGTAAGGATTTTTAGGGTAAGGGTCATAAATGTTTTTAGGGTTTAGGGCTTTAGGGTCTATAGTGTTGGAAGGGTTTTAGGTTTAGGGCTTTAGGTTTTTTAGGGTTAGGGTTGTAAGGATTTTTAGGGTTAGGGTTGTAAGGGTTTTTAGGGTTAGGGCTTTAGGGTCTTTAGGGTTAGGTTTGTAAGCATTTTTAGGGTTAGGGTTGTAAGGGTTTTTAGGGTTAGGGCTTTAGGGTTTTTAGGGTTAGGGCTTGAGGGTTTTTAGAATTAGGTTTGTAAGGGTTTTTAGGGTTAAAGTTGGAAGGGTTTTTAGGGTTAGTGTTGTAAGGGTTTTTAGGGTTATGGTTGTAAGGGTTTTTAGGGTTAAGGTTGTAAGGATTTTTAGGGTTAGGATTGTAAGGGATTTTAGGGTTAGTGCTTTAGGGTTTTTAGGCTTAGGGTTGTAAGGATTTTTAGGGTTAGAGTTGTAAGGGTTTTTAGGGTTAGTGTTGTAAGGGTTTTTAGGGTTAGAGTTGTAAGGATTTTTAGGGTTAGGGTTGGAAGGGTTTTTAGGGTTAGGGTTGTAAGGGTTTTTAGGGTTAGGGCTTTAGGGTTTTTATGGTTAGGGTTGTAAGGCTTTATAGGGTTAGGGTCGTAAGGGTTTTTAGGCTAAGGTCTTTAAGATCTTTAGGGTTAGGTTTGGAAGGGTTTTTAGGGTTAGGGTTGTAAGGGTTTTTAGGGTTAGGGTTGTAAGGATTTTTAGGGTTAGGGTCGTAAATGTTTTTAGGGTTAGGGCTTTAGGGTCTTTAGGGTTAGGGTTGGAAGGGTTTTTAGGGTTAGGGCTTTAAGGTTTTTAGGGTTAGTGTTGGAAGGTTTTTTAGAATTCGGGTTATAAGTGTTTTTAGGGTTAGGGTTGTAAGGGTTTTTAGGGTTAGGGTTGTAAGGATTTTTAGGGTTAGGGTCGTAAATGTTTTTAGGGTTAGGGCTTTAGGGTCTTTAGGGTTAGGCTTGGAAGGATTTTTAGGGTTTGGGTTGTAAGGGTTTTTAGGGTTAGGGTTGTAAGAATTTTTAGGGTTAGGGCAATAGAGTTTTTAGGGTTGTAAGGGTTTATAGGGTTAGGGTTGTAAGGGTTTTTAGGGTTAGGGTTGTAAGGATTTTTAGGGTTAGGGTCGTAAATGTTTTTAGGGTTAGGGCTTTAGGGTCTTTAGGGTTAGGGTTGTAAGGATTTTTAGGGTTAGGGTTGGAAGGGTTTTTAGGGTTAGGGCTTTAGCGTCTTTAGGGTTAGGGTTCTAAGGGTTTTTAGGGTTAGGGTTGTAAGGATTTTTAAGGTTAATGTTGTAATGATTTTTAGGGTTAGGGTCGTAAAGGTTTTTAGGGTTAGGGCTTTAGGGTCTATAGGTTTAGGGTTGTAAGGGTTTTTAGGGTTAGGGCTTTAGGGTTTTTAGGGTATGGTTTGAAAGGATTTTTAGGGTTAGGGTTGTAAGGGTTTTTAGGGTTAGGCTTGTAAGGATTTTTAAGGTTAAAGTTGTAAGGATTTTTAGTGTAAGGGTCATAAAGGTTTTTAGGGTTTAGGGCTTTAGGGTCTATAGTGTTAGGGTTGGAAGGGTTTTAGGTTTAGGGCTTTAGGGTTTTTAGGGTTAGGGCTTGAGGGTTTTTAGAAATAGGTTTTAAGGGTTTTTAGGGTTAAAGTTGGAAGGGTTTTTAGGGTTAGTGTTGTAAGGGTTTTTAGGGTTAGGGTTGTAAGGGTTTTTAGGGTTAAGGTTGTAAGGATTTTTAGGGTTAGGATTGTAAGGGATTTTAGAGTTAGGGCTTTAGGGTTTTTAGGCTTAGGGTTGTAAGGATTATTAGGGTTAGAGTTGTAAGGGTTTTTAGGGTTAGTGTTGTAAGGGTTTTTAGGGTTAGGTTTGTAAGGATTTTTAGGGTTAGGGTTGTAAGGGTTTTTAGGGTTAGGGTTGTAAGGGATTTTAGGGTTAGGGTTCTAAGGGTTTTTAGGGTTAGGGTTGTAAGGGATTTTAGGGTTAGGGCTTGAGGGTTTTTAGAAATAGGTTTTAAGGGTTTTTAGGGTTAAAGTTGGAAGGGTTTTTAGGGTTAGTGTTGTAAGGGTTTTTAGGGTTATGGTTGTAAGGGTTTTTAGGGTTAAGGTTGTAAGGATTTTTAGGGTTAGGATTGTAAGGGATTTTAGGGTTAGTGCTTTAGGGTTTTTAGGCTTAGGGTTGTAAGGATTTTTAGGGTTAGAATTGTAAGGGTTTTTAGGGTTAGTGTTGTAAGGGTTTTTAGGGTTAGGGTTGTAAGGGATTTTAGGGTTAGGGTTGTAAGGGTTTTTAGGGTTAGGGTTGTAAGGGATTTTAGGGTTAGGGCTTTAGGGTTTTTAGGGTTAGGGCTTGAGGGTGTTTAGGGTTAGGGTTCTAAGGGTTTTTAGGGTTAGGGCTTTAGGGTTTTTAGTGTTAGGATTGTAAGTGTTTTAAGGGTTAGGTTTTTACCTTTTTTATGGTTAGTTTTTTAAGGGATTTTAGGGTTAGGCCTTTAGGGTTAGGGTTTTAAGGAGTTTTAGCGTTAGGGTTGTAAGGGTTTTTAGGGTTCTAAGGGTTTTAGGGTTTTTATGTTTAGGATTGTAAGGGATTTTAGGGTTAGGGCTTTAGGGTTTTTAGTGTTAGGATTGTAAGGGTTTTAAGGGTTAGGTTTTTAGGTTTTTTATGGTTAGTTTTTTAAGGGATTTTAGGGTTAGGCCTTTAGGGTTAGGGTTTTAAGGAGTTTTAGCGTTAGGGTTGTAAGGGTTTTTAGGGTTCTAAGGGTTTTTAGGGTTAGGGTTGTAAGGGTTTTTAAGGTTAAGGTTGTAAGGATTTTTAGTGTTAGGATTGTAAGGGTTTTTAGTGTTTTGGCTTCAGAGGTTTTAGGGTTAGGGTTGGAAGGGTTTTCAGGTTTAAGGTTGTCAGGTTTTTTAGGGTTAGGGTTGTAAGGCTTTTTCGGGTTAGGGCTTTAGGGTCTTTAGCGTTAGGGTTGGAAGGGTTTTTAGGGGTAGGGCTTTAGAGTTTTTAGGGTTGTAAGGGTTTATAGGGTTAGGGTTGTAAGGGATTTTAGGGTTAGGGTTGTAAGGGTTTTTAGGTTTAGGGCTTTAGGGTCTTTAGGGTTAGGGTTGTAAGGATTTTTAGGGTTAGGGTTGTAAGGGTTTTTAGGGTTAGGGCTTTAGGGTTTTTAGGGGGCAGAGCCTAGTAGCCTGCTTCTCTTGCTGAGTCTACGCCCAGCACAGCAGTCAGCAGGATGGGGTTGTGCCTGTCTGATCCCATTCCTTCCAACTCCTGCCCTTCCTGGCCCATTTCCTTCTGGTACCACCTCATGAAGGCATTTTCAGTGGGTCAAAGCATGTCACGTCCTCCTGCTGCACAGGAGCTGCTCTCCTGGGCCTGCCTAAAGCACCTTTGAGTCGCAGACTTCTCATCAGCACTGACTTCTTGCGCGAGCTGCTGGAAATTGTCTAAGAAGCAAGGAAAGCTCAGACGGGTTTTGTTTCCCTCTGGAGGAGGGGAACAAATTTTTTCCTGCTGGAGGTTATGGGACTGTGGCTCTGTGCTGGAGTGCCGAGGACCTGCTGAGCCTGCTTGCTGTCACTTTGTTTTACCTTCTTTGATCCCGTTGGGAAACTTGCCACCACCCAGCACTCAGAGGAACAGCATGGTTGTGTGAAGGAGGTTGTGAGGGCAGACTTGCTTCCTTCTTAAGAAGAGCTTTCTCTGCCTCATGACATCCCCCATGCAAGCGGAGAATTCCTCCCGGTCTCCTGTCCAGCATATCCCAGTTCCTGGCCACCTGCAGCCCCTTCTCCAGGGACATCTGTGCGATCTGTGGCTGTTGTAGGAGTTTAGGGCAGTCATAGGGAATTTCAAGTGGCTCAGACCATGTCCTTAGATCCCAGCTATGGGTCTTCATTGAAGGGGACACGAGTCGTTCCTCAGGCTCCCTTCCCTGCGACCTCTCTGTCTCTGCTGCCTCTCGTGGGACTACAGAGCCCTAATTAGCCCAGGTAGTTTTCCATTTAGCCCTTTGGGTGACGTTCTGAAGCTGCATTTGCTGCCCACCCCTAGCAATGGGCTGTCTGTGAATAATCCCTGTGCTCTCCTGGGCAGGAGGCAGTGGGACATCAGCATCTGACACGAGCCCTGTCACATGCTGCACAGTCCCAAGCAGATATGTCCTGACCATTCCCATCTCCAGTGGCTCTGGGCACCCACAGATAAGAGCTGAATCCATCCCAAAATTCCCTAGAAAATCACCTGATGATCTCATCAACACATGGAAAACACAAGGTTAACAGCAAGCCCTGTTAGGGTGCAATTTCTTGAGAGTATTCTTGACTCCATCAAATGGAAAAAAGTCTCAAACTTCAGACACAGCACTGAAGACATCCCCTTTTATCACAGAGAAGTGAAAAAGGAGTACAGCTCTGACATAAATACATTTAAAGATGGCTTCTGGGACAGAGGGACTGGTTTTGTGCCTCTGGAGGAGTGAGACAAATCCAGACATTCATGTCCAAACAGGGTAGTCCGAGAAAAATGTCCAAAGCACAAGAAAACAAACAAACAAACTGCAACAACAGCAAAAGAAGGGAATAAACATGGGTGGCTTAGTCCTGCTGAAGTACTGCCAACAGAATCAGTTTTTTCAGGGAATCCTTCAGCTCCTGGTTCCTCATGCTGTAGATGAGGGGATTCAGCGTTGGAGGCACCACCGAGTACAGGACTGCCAGCACCAGATCCAGGGATGAGGAGGAGATGGAGTGGGGCCTCAGGTAGGCAACTGTGCCAGTGCTGATGAACAGGGAGACCACGGCGAGGTGAGGGAGGCACGTGGAAAAGGCTTTGTGCCGGCCCTGCTCTGAGGGCATCCTCAGCACAGCCCTGAAGATCTGCACATAGGACAGGACAATGAAAACAAAACACCCAAATGCTAAACAAAGACTAACCGCAATGACCCAAAGTTCCCTGAGGTAGGCATCCGAGCAGGAGAGCCTGAGGATCTGGGGGACTTCACAGAAGAACTGGTCCAGGGCGTTGCCTTGGCACAGTGGTATGGAAAATGTATTGGCCGTGTGCAGCACGGAATAGAAAAAACTTCCACCCCAGGCAGCTGCTGCTGCTTTCATACAAGCTCTACTGCTCATAAAGGTCCCGTAGTGCAGGGGTTTGCAGATGGCAACGTAGCGGTCATAGGCCATGACGGTGAGAAGGGAATATTCTGCTCCAAGCAAGAAGAAGAGAAAAAAGACTTGGGCAACACACCCTGAGTAGGAGATGGTCCTGGTGTCCCACAAAGCAATGACCATGGCTTTGGGGACAGTGGTGGCGATGCAGCCCAGGTCGAGGAGGGCGAGGTTGAGGAGGAAGAAGTACATGGGGGTGTGGAGGCGGTGGTTGCAGGCTACACCTGTGAGGATGAGGCCGTTGCCCAGGAGGGCAGCCAGGTAGATGCCCAGGAAGAGCCCGAAGTGCAGGAGCTGCAGCTCGCGTGTGTCTGAGAATGGCAGGAGGAGGAACTCTGTGGGGAAGCTGCTGTTGGACATTTGCTGCCTCTGCACATGGTTGCCTACCTGTGGAGGAAAAGACAGAGACAAGTTAGAGACTTATCCGAGCAAAACCTCTACCATTCTTCAAAGAAAGCTGCTCAACAAGACACGCTGCCTCTTCCCTGTGAGCTCTGTTTTTTTTTGTTTGTTTGTTTGTTTTTTTTTGTTTTGTTTTTTTTGAGTTTAAAGTTGTCTCAGAGATCAGGCAGATCCTCTCTGGGCTCAGCAGGAATTTGTACTTTCCTACAGTGTCTGGTAAAGAGCACCAGAGACGTATCTCAGGTGCCCGCTAGCCAGAGGTATCTCCCTATTTGCAAGTGTTGAGCAGGATATCCCACAATCCCACAAGAAACAATGAAGGTGTTTTTGGTGCTGTCTGTAGGCTAAGGGTTGTGAAGGGAAATTAGAAGGTTCCTCACAGAGCCACAATTCTATTTCAGTGTAATGATCTCTGAGGTTCAGTCACTCGTACAAACCTGACAATTCCATTATGATCCCAGTGATTGCCCCCTTAGCAGGAAAGTGAAAGCAGAGATCCTAGAGAGTGCTTTCCCTTCAGGAAGCTCCTGCCTTGGTCTTCCCTGTCAAGAATCTCCCCCCGAGATGCCCTGGGGTGCTGTGGAGCTGTGAGCAGCCTGCCTTAGGCAGCAACCTCTGGGCAGCAGCAAAGTCCTGCCATGTCAGGAGGCCTCCTTCACACAATCACACAATGTCCAGGGTTGGAATGGACCTCTGAAGATCATCTAGTCCAATCCCCCCACCAAGCAGGATCACCTAAGGCACATTGCACAGAATGGTACCCAGACAGGTTTTGAATATCTTCAGAGGAGGAGATTCCACAACATCTCTGGGCAACCCATTCCAGGGCTCTGTCACCCTCACAGTAAAGAAGTGCTCCCTCATATTCAGCTGGAGCTTCCTGTGCTTCAGTTTGTGCCCATTGTCTCTCGTGCTGTCTTTGGGCACAAATGAAGAGAAACTTGCTCCATGCTCTCAACACCCTCCCCTCAGATATTCATATACATTAATGAGGTTTCCCTTCATTCTTCTATTTTCAAAGCTAAACAGGCGGAGCTCTCTCACCCAGTCCTCATACAACAGGAGCTACAGGCATCTAATAATCTCATTTTAGTAGCCCTCTTCTGAACTTGCTCCAGTAGTTCTATGTCTCTCTTGTACGGGGTAGTGCTGAACTGGACACAGTACTGGAGGTATAAACTTCCACCCACCGCTTCTCCCCGCAGCGCCCTGGGCGGCTCTCCCGGCAGGCTGAGTGCTGAGCCTGGAAGGCGTCAGAGGCCCTGCCCCGGCACACAGCCCCTGGGGCACAGCAGGGACCCTGCTCTGCACCACAGCCCTGAGCACCCCTGCCTGCACCGTGGCTACACAGCCTACAGCCAGCCCCATGAGGCAGAACCCTCGTGTCCTGTCCTTCTGACAGCTTTGGCAGGTAGTCCCTGCTCTGGAGCTTGTCATTTTCTTCTCCAAAGAAACTCTGAGAGTCCTCCTGAAAGCTCCTACAGGCTGTGGGATTTGCCAGCAAATCTGGAGATGGCACCAGGAACAACAGCTGTGTGTTGCCCTGCAGCCACAGACTTACCCTGTTCAGGCTGTGAAGATTTTTCCTGCAGTGAGCTCTCAGCATCCCCCCTTCACGCTGCCTTTAACATCTCCCTCCCTTCTCCCAGCCACCCTTGTCCCCTGCAGGCAGTGCCCCCAGCCCTGCTGTGCTGTGCAGAGGAGCTGCTCCTGGGCAGAGCTGTCTCTCTGCAGTGCTGCCCGCTTGCCAGGAGCTCCCCTTGTAAGGGTTTATAGGGTTAGGGTTGTAAGGGTTTTTAGGGTTTGGGTTGTAAGTGTTTTTAGGGTTAGGGCTTTAGGGTCTTTAGGGTTAGGGTTGTAAGGATTTTTAGGGTTAGGGTCTTAAAGGTTTTTAGGGATAGGGCTTTAGGGTCCTTAGTGTTAGGGTTGTAAGGATTTTTAGGGTTAGGGTTGTAAGGGTTTTAGGGTTCGGGTTGTAAGGGATTTTAGGGTTAGGGTTGTAAGGGATTTTAGGGTTAGGGCTTTAGGGTTTTTAGGGTTAGGGCTTGAGGGTTTTTAGAATTAGGGTTGTAATGGTTTTTAGGGTTAGGGTTTTAGGGTTTTTATGGTTAGGACTGTAAGGGATTTTAGGGTTAGGGCTTTAGGGTTTTTATGGTTAGGATTGTAAGGGATTTTAGGGTTAGGGCTTTAGGGTTTTTATGGTTAGGGTTGTAAGGATTTATAGGGTTAGGGTCGTAAGGATTTTTAGGGTAAGGTCTTTAAGATCTTTAGGGTTAGGGTTGTAAGGGTTTTTAGGTTTAGGGTTGTAAGGATTTTTAGGGTTAGGGTTGTAAGGATTTTTAGGGTTAGGGTCGTAAATGTTTGTAGGGTTAGGGCTTTAGGGTCTTTAGGTTTAGGTTTGGAAGGGTTTTTAGGGTTAGGGTTGTAAGGGTTTTTAGGGTTAGGGCTTTAGGGTTTTTAGGGTTAGGGTTGTAAGGGTTTTTAGGGTTAGAGCTTTAGGGCCTTTAGGGTTAGCGTTGTAAGGATTTTTAAGGTTAGGGTTGAAGGGTTTTAAGGGTTAGGGCTTTAGCGTCTTTAGGGTTAGGTTTGTAAGGATTTTTAGGGTTAGGGTTGTAAGGGTTTTCAGGGTTAGGATTTTAGCGTTTTTGGGGTTAGGGTTGTAAGGATTTTTAGGGTTAGGGTTCTAAGGGTTTTTAGGGTTAGGGTTGTAAGTATTTTTAAGGTTAAGGTTGTAAGGATTTTAAGGGTTAGGGTCATAAAGGTTTTTAGGGTTAGGGCTTTAGGGTCTATAGGGTTAGGGTTGGAAGGGTTTTTAGGGTTAGGGCTTTAGGGTTTTTAGGGTTAGGGTTGGAAGGGTTTCAAGGTTAGGTTTGTAAGGGTTTTTAGGGTTAGAGCTTTAGGGTATTTAGGGTTTGGTTTGTAAGGCTTTTTAGGGTTAGGGTTGTAAGGGTTTTTAGGGTTAGTGCTTTAGGGTCTTTAGGGTTAGCGTTGTAAGGATTTTTAGGGTTAGGGTTGTAAGGGTTTTTAGGGTTAGGGTTCTAAGGGTTTTTAGGGTTAGGGTTGTAAGTATTTTTAAGGTTAAGGTTGTAAGGATTTTTAGGGTTAGGGTCATAAAGGTTTTTAGGGTTAGGGCTTTAGGGTCTATAGGGTTAGGGTTGGAAGGGTTTTTAGGGTTAGAGCTTTAGGGTTTTTAGGGTTAGGGTTGGAAGGGTTTCAAGGTTAGGTTTGTAAGGGTTTTTAGGGTTAGAGCTTTAGGGTTTTTAGGGTTTGGTTTGTAAGGCTTTTTAGGGTTAGGGTTGTAAGGGTTTTTAGGGTTAGTGCTTTAGGGTCTTTAGGGTTAGCGTTGTAAGGATTTTTAGGGTTAGGGTTGTAAGGGTTTTTAGGGTTAGGGCTTTAGCGTCTTTAGGGTAAGGTTTGAAAGGATTTTTAGGGTTAGGCTTGTAAGTGTTTTTAGGATTAGGGCTTTAGGGTTTTTAGGGTTAGGGCTTGAGGGTTTTTAGAATTAGGGTTGTAATGGTTTTTAGGGTTAGGGTTTTAGCGTTTTTATGGTTAGGATTGTAAGGGATTTTAGGGTTAGGGCTTTAGGGTTTTTATGGTTAGGATTGTAAGGGATTTTAGGGTTAGGGCTTTAGGGTTTTTAGGGTTAGGGCTTTAGGGTTTTTATGGTTAGGGTTGTAAGGCTTTATAGGGTTAGGGTCGTAAGGGTTTTTAGGGTAAGGTCTTTAAGATCTTTAGGGTTAGGTTTGGAAGGGTTTTTAGGGTTAGGGTTGTAAGGGTTTTTAGGGTTAGGTTTGTAAGGATTTTTAGGGTTAGGGTTGTAAGGATTTTTAGGGTTAGGGTCGTAAATGTTTTTAGGGTTAGGGCTTTAGGGTCTTTAGGGTTAGGGTTGGAAGGGTTTTTAGGTTTTGGGTTGTAAGGGTTTTTAGGGTTAGGGTTGTAAGAATTTTTAGGGTTAGGGCAATAGAGTTTTTAGGGTTGTAAGGGTTTATAGGGTTAGGGTTGTAAGGGTTTTTAGGGTTAGGGTTGTAAGGATTTTTAGGGTTAGGGTCGTAAATGTTTTTAGGGTTAGGGCTTTAAGGTTTTTAGGGTTAGGGTTGGAAGGGTTTTTAGGGTTTGGGCTTTAGGGTTTTTAGGGTTAGGGTTGTAAGAATTTTTAGTGTTAGGGCAATAGTGTTTTTAGGGTTGTAAGGGTTTGTAGGGTAAGGTTTGTAAGGGTTTTTAGGGTTAGGGTTGTAAAGGTTTTAGGGTTAGGGTCGTAAAGGTTTTTAGGTTTAGGGCTTTAGGGTCTTTAGGGTTAGGGTTGTAAGGATTTTTAGGGTTAGGGTTGGAAGGGTTTTTAGGGTTAGGGCTTTAGCGTCTTTAGGGTTAGGGTTCTAAGGTTTTTAGGGTTAGGGTTGTAAGGATTTTTAAGGTTAATGTTGTAATGATTTTTAGGGTTAGGGTTGTAAAGGCTTTTAGGGTTAGTGTTGTAAGGGATTTTAGGGTTAGGGCTTTAGGGTTTTTATGGTTAGGATTGTAAGGGATTTTAGGGTTAGGGCTTTAGGGTTTTTAGGGTTAGGGCTTTAGGGTTTTTATGGTTAGGTTTGTAAGGCTTTATAAGGTTAGTGTCGTAAGGGTTTTTAGGGTAAGGTCTTTAAGATCTTTAGGGTTAGGTTTGGAATGGTTTTTAGGGTTAGGGTTGTAAGGGTTTTTAGGGTTAGGGTTGTAAGGATTTTTAGGGTTAGGGTTGTAAGGATTTTTAAGGTTAATGTTGTAATGATTTTTAGGGTTAGGGTCATAAAGGTTTTTAGGGTTAGGGCTTTAGGGTCTATAGGGTTAGGGTTGGAAGGGTTTTTAGGGTTAGGGCTTTAAGGTTTTTAGGGTTAGGGTTGGAAGGTTTTTTAGAATTCGGGTTATAAGTGTTTTTAGGGTTAGGGTTTTAGGGTCTTTAGGGTTAGGGTTGGAAGAGTTTTTAGTGTTAAGGCTTCAGAATTTTTAGGGTTACGGTTGGAAGGGTTTTAAGGTTAGGGTTGTAAGGGTTTTTAGGGTTAGGGCTTTAGGGTTTTTAGGGTTTGGTTTGTAATGGTTTTTAGGGTTGGGGTTGTAAGGGTTTTTAGGGTTAGGGCTTTAGCGTCTTTAGGGTAAGGTTTGAAAGGATTTTTAGGGTTAGGGTTGTAAGGGTTTTTAGGGTTAGGCTTGTAAGGATTTTTAAGGTTAAGGTTGTAAGGATTTTTAGGGTAAGGGTCATAAAGGTTTTTAGGGTTTAGGGCTTTAGGGTCTATAGTGTTAGGGTTGGAAGGGTTTTAGGGTTAGGGCTTTAGGGTTTTTATGGTTAGGGTTGTAAGGATTTTTAGGGTTAGGGTTGTAAGGTTTTTTAGGGTTAGGGCTTTAGGGTCTTTAGGGTTAGGTTTGTAAGCATTTTTAGGGTTAGGGTTGTAAGGGTTTTTAGGGTTAGGGCTTTAGGGTATTTAGGGTTAGGGCTTGAGGGTTTTTAGAATTAGGTTTGTAAGGGTTTTTAGGGTTAAAGTTGGAAGGGTTTTTAGGGTTAGTGTTGTAAGGGTTTTTAGGGTTATGTTTGTAAGGGTTTTTAGGGTTAAGGTTGTAAGGATTTTTAGGGTTAGGATTGTAAGGGATTTTAGGGTTAGGGCTTTAGGGTTTTTAGGCTTAGGGTTGTAAGGATTTTTAGGGTTAGAGTTGTAAGGGTTTTAGGGTTAGTGTTGTAAGGGTTTTTAGGGTTAGGGTTGTAAGGATTTTTAAGTTTAAGGTTTTAAGGATTTTTAGGGTTAGTGTTGTAAGGGTTTTTAGGGTTAGGGTTGTAAGGATTTTTAAGGTTAGGGTTGTAAGGGTTTTTAGGGTTAGGGTTTTAAGGGTTTTTAGGGCTAGGGCTTTAGGGTTTTTATGGCTAGGATTGTAAGGGATGTTAGGGTTAGGGATTTAGGTTTTTTAGGGTTAGGGCTTTAGGGTTTTTATGGGTAGGGTTGTAAGGCTTTATAGGGTTAGGGTCGTAAGGGTTTTTAGGGTTAGGGTTGTAAGGATTTTTAGGGTTAGGGTTGTAAGGATTTTAGGGTTAGGGTCGTAAATGTTTTTAGGGTTAGGGCTTTAGGGTCTTTAGGGTTAGGGTTGGAAGGGTTTTTAGGGTTTGGGTTGTAAGGGTTTTTAGTGTTAGGGTTGTAAGAATTTTTAGGGTTAGGGCAATAGAGTTTTTAGGGTTGTAAGGGTTTATAGGGTTAGGGTTGTAAGGGTTTTTAGGGTTAGGGTTGTAAGGATTTTTAGGGTTAGGGTCGTAAATGTTTTTAGGGTTAGGGCTTTAAGGTTTTTAGGGTTAGGGTTGGAAGGGTTTTTAGGGTTTGGGTTGTAAGGGTTTTTAGGGTTAGGGTTGTAAGAATTTTTAGTGTTAGGGCAATAGAGTTTTTAGGGTTGTAAGGGTTTGTAGGGTAAGGGTTGTAAGGGTTTTTAGGGTTAGGGTTGTAAAGGTTTTAGGGTTAGGGTCGTAAAGGTTTTTAGGTTTAGGGCTTTAGGGTCTTTAGGGTTAGGGTTGTAAGGATTTTTAGGGTTAGGGTTGGAAGGGTTTTTAGGGTTAAGGCTTTAGCGTCTTTAGGGTTAGGGTTCTAAGGGTTTTTAGGGTTAGGGTTGTAAGGATTTTTAGGGTTAGGGTCGTAAATGTTTTTAGGGTTAGGGCTTTAGGGTCTTTAGGGTTAGGGTTGGAAGGGTTTTTAGGATTTGGGTTGTAAGGGTTTTTAGGGTTAGGGTTGTAAGAATTTTTAGGGTTAGGGCAATAGAGTTTTTAGGGTTGTAAGGGTTTATAGGGTTAGGGTTGTAAGGGTTTTTAGGGTTAGGGTTGTAAGGATTTTTAGGGTTAGGGTCGTAAATGTTTTTAGGGTTAGGGCTTTAAGGTTTTTAGGGTTAGGGTTGGAAGGGTTTTTAGGGTTTGGGTTGTAAGGGTTTTTAGGGTTAGGGTTGTAAGAATTTTTAGTGTTAGGGCAATAGAGTTTTTAGGGTTGTAAGGTTTTGTAGGGTAAGGGTTGTAAGGGTTTTTAGGGTTAGGGTTGTAAAGGTTTTAGGGTTAGGGTCGTAAAGGTTTTTAGGTTTAGGGCTTTAGGGTCTTTAGGGTTAGGGTTGTAAGGATTTTTAGGGTTAGGGTTGGAAGGGTTTTTAGGGTTAGGGCTTTAGCGTCTTTAGGGTTAGGGTTCTAAGGGTTTTTAGGGTTAGGGTTGTAAGGATTTTTAAGGTTAATGTTGTAATGATTTTTAGGGTTAGGGTCATAAAGGTTTTTATGTTTAGGGTTTTAGGGTCTTTAGGGTTAGGGTTGGAAGAGTTTTTAGTGTTAGGGCTTCAGAATTTTTAGGGTTACGGTTGGAAGGGTTTTAAGGTTAGGGTTGTAAGGGTTTTTAGGGTTAGGGCTTTAGCGTCTTTAGGGTAAGGTTTGAAAGGATTTTTAGGGTTAGGGTTGTAAGGGTTTTTAGGGTTAGGCTTGTAAGGATTTTTAAGGTGAAGGTTGTAAGGATTTTTAGGGTAAGGGTCATAAAGGTTTTTAGGGTTTAGGGCTTTAGGGTCTATAGTGTTAGGGTTGGAAGGGTTTTAGGGTTAGGGCTTTAGGGTTTTTAGGGTTAGGGTTGTAAGGATTTTTAGGGTTAGGGTTGTAAGGGTTTTTAGGGTTAGGGCTTTAGGGTCTTTAGGGTTAGGTTTGTAAGCATTTTTAGGGTTAGCGTTGTAAGGGTTTTTAGGGTTAGGGCTTTAGGGTTTTTAGGGTTAGGGCTTGAGGGTTTTTAGAATTAGGTTTGTAAGGGTTTTTAGGGTTAAAGTTGGAAGGGTTTTTAGGGTTAGTTTTGTAAGGGTTTTTAGGGTTAGGGTTGTAACGTTTTTAGGGTTAAGGTTGTAAGGATTTTTAGGGTTAGGATTGTAAGGGATTTTAGGGTTAGGGCTTTAGGGTTTTTAGGCTTAGGGTTGTAAGGATTTTTAGGGTTAGAGTTGTAAGGGTTTTTAGGGTTAGTGTTGTAAGGGTTTTTAGGGTTAGGGTTGTAAGGATTTTTAGGGTTAGGGTTGTAAGGGTTTTTAGGGTTAGGGTTGTAAGGGTTTTTAGGGCTAGGGCTTTAGGGTTTTTATGGTTAGGATTGTAAGGGATTTTAGGGTTAGGGATTTAGGGTTTTTAGGGTTAGGGCTTTAGGGTTTTTATGGGTAGGGTTGTAAGGCTTTATAGGGTTAGGGTCGTAAGGGTTTTTAGGCTAAGGTCTTTAAGAACTTTAGGGTTAGGTTTGGAAGGGTTTTTAGGGTTAGGGTTGTAAGGGTTTTTAGGGTTAGGGTTGTAAGGATTTTTAGGGTTAGGGTTGTAAGGATTTTTAGGGTTAGGGTCGTAAATGTTTTTAGGGTTAGGGCTTTAGGGTCTTTAGGGTTAGGGTTGGAAGGGTTTTTAGGGTTTGGGTTGTAAGGGTTTTTAGGGTTAGGGTTGTAAGAATTTTTAGGGTTAGGGCAATAGAGTTTTTAGGGTTGTAAGGGTTTATAGGGTTAGGGTTGTAAGGGTTTTTAGGGTTAGGGTTGTAAGGATTTTTAGGGTTAGGGTCGTAAATGTTTTTAGGGTTAGGGCTTTAAGGTTTTTAGGGTTAGGGTTGGAAGGGTTTTTAGGGTTTGGGTTGTAAGGGTTTTTAGGGTTAGGGTTGTAAGAATTTTTAGTGTTAGGGCAATAGAGTTTTTAGGGTTGTAAGGGTTTGTAGGGTAAGGGTTGTAAGGGTTTTTAGGGTTAGGGTTGTAAAGGTTTTAGGGTTAGGGTCGTAAAGGTTTTTAGGTTTAGGGCTTTAGGGTCTTTAGGGTTAGGGTTGTAAGGATTTTTAGGGTTAGGGTTTTAAGGATTTTTAAGGTTAATGTTGTAATGATTTTTAGGGTTAGGGTTGTAAAGGTTTTTAGGGTTAGTGTTGTAAGGGATTTTAGGGTTAGGGCTTTAGGGTTTTTATGGTTAGGATTGTAAGGGATTTTAGGGTTAGGGCTTTAGGGTTTTTAGGGTTAGGGCTTTAGGGTTTTTATGGTTAGGGTTGTAAGGCTTTATAGGGTTAGGGTCGTAAGGGTTTTTAGGGTAAGGTCTTTAAGATCTTTAGGGTTAGGGTTGTAAGGATTTTTAGGGTTAGGGTTGTAAGGATTTTTAGGGTTAGGGTCGTAAATGTTTTTAGGGTTAGGGCTTTAGGGTCTTTAGGGTTAGGGTTGGAAGGGTTTTTAGGGTTTGGGTTGTAAGTGTTTTTAGGGTTAGGGTTGTAAGAATTTTTAGGGTTAGGGCAATAGAGTTTTTAGGGTTGTAAGGGTTTATAGGGTTAGGGTTGTAAGGGTTTTTAGGGTTAGGGTTGGAAGGGTTTTTAGGGTTAGGGTCGTAAATGTTTTTAGGGTTAGGGCTTTAAGGTTTTTAGGGTTAGGGTTGTAAGGGTTTGTAGGGTAAGGGTTGTAAGGGTTTTTAGGGTTAGGGTTGTAAAGGTTTTAGGGTTAGGGTCGTAAAGGTTTTTAGGTTTAGGGCTTTAGGGTCTTTAGGGTTAGGGTTGTAAGGATTTTTAGGGTTAGGGTTGGAAGGGTTTTTAAGGTTAATGTTGTAATGATTTTTAGGGTTAGGGTCATAAAGGTTTTTAGGGTTAGGGCTTTAGGGTCTATAGGGTTAGGGTTGGAAGGGTTTTTAGGGTTAGGGCTTTAAGGTTTTTAGGGTTAGGGTTGGAAGGTTTTTTAGAATTCGGGTTATAAGTGTTTTTAGGGTTAGGGTTTTAGGGTCTTGAGGGTTAGGGTTGGAAGAGTTTTTAGTGTTAGGGCTTCAGAATTTTTAGGGTTACGGTTGGAAGGGTTTTAAGGTTAGGGTTGTAAGGGTTTTTAGGGTTAGGGCTTTAGGGTTTTTAGGGTTTGGTTTGTAAGGGTTTTTAGGGTTAGGGTTGTAAGAATTTTTAGTGTTAGGGCAATAGAGGTTTTAGGGTTGTAAGGGTTTTTAGGGTTAGGGTTGTAAGGATTTTTAGGGTTAGGGTTGGAAGGGTTTTTAGGGTTAGGGCTTTAGCGTCTTTAGGGTTAGGGTTCTAAGTGTTTTTAGGGTTAGGGTTGTAAGGATTTTTAAGGTTAATGTTGTAATGATTCTTAGGGTTAGGGTTGTAAAGGTTTTTAGGGTTAGTGTTGTAAGGGATTTTAGGGTTAGGGCTTTAGGGTTTCTAGGGTTAGGGCTTTAGGGATTTTATGGTTAGGGTTGTAAGGCTTTATAGGGTTAGGGTCGTAAGGGTTTTTAGGGTAAGGTCTTTAAGATCTTTAGGTTTAGGTTTGGAAGGGTTTTTAGGGTTAGGGTTGTAAGGGTTTTTAGGGTTAGGGTTGTAAGGATTTTTAGGGTTAGGGTTGTAAGGATTTTTAGGGTTAGGGTCGTAAATGTTTTTAGGGTTAGGTCTTTAGGGTCTTTAGGGTTAGGGTTGGAAGGGTTTTTAGGGTTTGGGTTGTAAGGGTTTTTAGGGTTAGGGTTGTAAGAATTTTTAGGGTTAGGGCAATAGAGTTTTTAGGGTTGTAAGGGTTTATAGGGTTAGGGTTGTAAGGGTTTTTAGGGTTAGGTTTGTAAGGATTTTTAGGGTTAGGGTCGTAAATGTTTTTAGGGTTAGGGCTTTAAGGTTTTTAGGGTTAGGGTTGGAAGGGTTTTTAGGGTTTGGGTTGTAAGGGTTTTTAGGGTTAGGGTTGTAAGAATTTTTAGTGTTAGGGCAATAGAGTTTTTAGGGTTGTAAGGGTTTGTAGGGTAAGGGTTGTAAGGGTTTTTAGGGTTAGGGTTGTAAAGGTTTTAGGGTTAGGGTCGTAAAGGTTTTTAGGTTTAGGGCTTTAGGGTCTTTAGGGTTAGGGTTGTAAGGATTTTTAGGGTTAGGGTTGAAAGGGTTTTTAGGGTTAGAGCTTTAGCGTCTTTAGGGTTAGGGTTCTAAGGTTTTTTAGGGTTAGGGTTGTAAGGATTTTTAAGGTTAATGTTGTAATGATTTTTAGGGTTAGGGTCATAAAGGTTTTTAGGGTTAGGGCTTTAGGGTCTATAGGGTTAGGGTTGGAAGGGTTTTTAGGGTTAGGGCTTTAAGGTTTTTAGGGTTAGGGTTGGAAGGTTTTTTAGAATTCGGGTTATAAGTGTTTTTATGGTTAGTGTTTTAGGGTCTTTAGGGTTAGGGTTGGAAGAGTTTTTAGTGTTAGGGCTTCAGAATTTTTAGGGTTACGGTTGGAAGGGTTTTAAGGTTAGGGTTGTAAGGGTTTTTAGGGTTAGGGCTTTAGGGTTTTTAGGGTTTGGTTTGTAAGGGTTTTTAGGGTTATGGTTGTTAGGGTTTTTAGGGTTAGGGCTTTAGGGTCTTTAGGGTTAGGTTTGTAAGCATTTTTAGGGTTAGGGTTGTAAGGGTTTTTAGGGTTAGTGCTTTAGGGTTTTTAGGGTTAGGGCTTGAGGGTTTTTAGAATTAGGTTTGTAAGGGTTTTTAGGGTTAAAGTTGGAAGGGTTTTTAGGGTTAGTGTTGTAAGGGTTTTTAGGGTTAGGGTTGTAACGTTTTTAGGGTTAAGGTTGTAAGGATTTTTAGGGTTAGGATTGTAAGGGATTTTAGGGTTAGGGCTTTAGGGTTTTTAGGGTTAGTGTTGTAAGGGTTTTAGGGTTAGGGTTGTAAGGATTTTTAGGGTTAGGGTTGTAAGGGATTTTAGGGTTAGGGTTGTAAGGGTTTTTAGGGCTAGGGTTGTAAGGATTTTAAATGTTAAGGTTGTAAGGATTTTTAGGGTTAGGGTTGTAAGGGTTTTTAGGGTTAGGGTTGTAAGGGATTTTAGGGTTAGGGTTGTAAGGGTTTTTAGGGTTAGGGTTGTAAGGGATTTTAGGGTTAGGGCTTTAGGGTTTTTAGGGTTAGGGCTTGAGGTTTTTTAGAATTAGGGTTGTAAGGGATTTTAGGGTTAGGGCTTTAGGGTTTTTAGGGTTAGAGTTGTAAGGGTTTATAGGGTTAGGGTTGTAAGGGTTTTTAGGGTTATTGTTGTAAGGGATTATAGGGTTAGGGCTTTAGGGTTTTTAGGGTTAGGGCTTGAGGGTTTTTAGAATTAGGGTTGTAAGGGATTTTAGGGTTAGGGCTTTAGGGTTTTTAGGGTTAGAGTTGTAAGGGTTTATAGGGTTAGGGTTGTAAGGGTTTTTATGGTTAGGGCTTTAGGGTCTTTAGGGTTAGGGTTGTTAGGGTTTTCAGGGTTAAGGCTGTAAGGAGTTTTAGGGTTAGGGTTGTAAGGCTTTTTAGGGTTAGGGTTTTAGGGTCTATAGGGTTAGGGTTGGAAGGGATTTTAGGGTTAGGGCTTTAGGGTTTTTAGTGTTAGGATTGTAAGGGTTTTAAGGGTTAGGTTTTTAGTTTTTTTTATGGTTAGTTTTTTAAGGGATTTTAGGGTTAGGCCTTTAGGGTTAGGGTTTTAAGGAGTTTTAGCGTTAGGGTTGTAAGGGTTTTTAGGGTTCTAAGGGTTTTTAGGGTTAGGGTTGTAAGGGTTTTTAAGGTTAAGGTTGTAAGGGTTTTTAGGGTTAGGGTTGTAAGGCTTTTTCGGGTTAGGGCTTTAGGGTCTTTAGGTTTAGGGTTGTAAGGGTTTTTAGGGTTCTGGTTGTAAGGATTTTTAGTGTTATGATTGTAAGGGTTTTTAGTGTTAGGGCTTTAGGTTTTTTAGGGTTAGGGTTGTAAGGGTTTTTAGGTTTAGGGCTTTAGGGTCTTTAGGGTTAGTGTTGTAAGGATTTTTAGGGTTAGGGTTGTAAGGGTTTTTAGGGTTAGGGCTTTAGGGTTTTTAGGGGGCAGAGCCTAGTAGCCTGCTTCTCTTGCTGAGTCTACGCCCAGCACAGCAGTCAGCAGGATGGGGTTGTGCCTGTCTGATCCCATTCCTTCCAACTCCTGCCCTTCCTGGCCCATTTCCTTCTGGTACCACCTCATGAAGGCATTTTCAGTGGGTCAAAGCATGTCACGTCCTCCTGCTGCACAGGAGCTGCTCTCCTGGGCCTGCCTAAAGCACCTTTGAGTCGCAGACTTCTCATCAGCACTGACTTCTTGCGCGAGCTGCTGGAAATTGTCTAAGAAGCAAGGAAAGCTCAGACGGGTTTTGTTTCCCTCTGGAGGAGGGGAACAAATTTTTTCCTGCTGGAGGTTATGGGACTGTGGCTCTGTGCTGGAGTGCCGAGGACCTGCTGAGCCTGCTTGCTGTCACTTTGTTTTACCTTCTTTGATCCCGTTGGGAAACTTGCCACCACCCAGCACTCAGAGGAACAGCATGGTTGTGTGAAGGAGGTTGTGAGGGCAGACTTGCTTCCTTCTTAAGAAGAGCTTTCTCTGCCTCATGACATCCCCCATGCAAGCGGAGAATTCCTCCCGGTCTCCTGTCCAGCATATCCCAGTTCCTGGCCACCTGCAGCCCCTTCTCCAGGGACATCTGTGCGATCTGTGGCTGTTGTAGGAGTTTAGGGCAGTCATAGGGAATTTCAAGTGGCTCAGACCATGTCCTTAGATCCCAGCTATGGGTCTTCATTGAAGGGGACACGAGTCGTTCCTCAGGCTCCCTTCCCTGCGACCTCTCTGTCTCTGCTGCCTCTCGTGGGACTACAGAGCCCTAATTAGCCCAGGTAGTTTTCCATTTAGCCCTTTGGGTGACGTTCTGAAGCTGCATTTGCTGCCCACCCCTAGCAATGGGCTGTCTGTGAATAATCCCTGTGCTCTCCTGGGCAGGAGGCAGTGGGACATCAGCATGTGACACGAGCCCTGTCACATGCTGCACAGTCCCAAGCAGATATGTCCTGACCATTCCCATCTCCAGTGGCTCTGGGCACCCACAGATAAGAGCTGAATCCATCCCAAAATTCCCTAGAAAATCACCTGATGATCTCATCAACACATGGAAAACACAAGGTTAACAGCAAGCCCTGTTAGGGTGCAATTTCTTGAGAGTATTCTTGACTCCATCAAATGGAAAAAAGTCTCAAACTTCAGACACAGCACTGAAGACATCCCCTTTTATCACAGAGAAGTGAAAAAGGAGTACAGCTCTGACATAAATACATTTAAAGATGGCTTCTGGGACAGAGGGACTGGTTTTGTGCCTCTGGAGGAGTGAGACAAATCCAGACATTCATGTCCAAACAGGGTAGTCCGAGAAAAATGTCCAAAGCACAAGAAAACAAACAAACAAACTGCAACAACAGCAAAAGAAGGGAATAAATATGGGTGGCTTAGTCCTGCTGAAGTACTGCCAACAGAATCAGTTTTTTCAGGGAATCCTTCAGCTCCTGGTTCCTCATGCTGTAGATGAGGGGATTCAGCGTTGGAGGCACCACCGAGTACAGGACTGCCAGCACCAGATCCAGGGATGAGGAGGAGATGGAGTGGGGCCTCAGGTAGGCAACTGTGCCAGTGCTGATGAACAGGGAGACCACGGCGAGGTGAGGGAGGCACGTGGAAAAGGCTTTGTGCCGGCCCTGCTCTGAGGGCATCCTCAGCACAGCCCTGAAGATCTGCACATAGGACAGGACAATGAAAACAAAACACCCAAATGCTAAACAAAGACTAACCGCAATGACCCAAAGTTCCCTGAGGTAGGCATCCGAGCAGGAGAGCCTGAGGATCTGGGGGACTTCACAGAAGAACTGGTCCAGGGCGTTGCCTTGGCACAGTGGTATGGAAAATGTATTGGCCGTGTGCAGCACGGAATAGAAAAAACTTCCACCCCAGGCAGCTGCTGCTGCTTTCATACAAGCTCTACTGCTCATAAAGGTCCCGTAGTGCAGGGGTTTGCAGATGGCAATGTAGCGGTCATAGGCCATGACGGTGAGAAGGGAATATTCTGCTCCAAGCAAGAAGAAGAGAAAAAAGACTTGGGCAACACACCCTGAGTAGGAGATGGTCCTGGTGTCCCACAAAGCAATGACCATGGCTTTGGGGACAGTGGTGGCGATGCAGCCCAGGTCGAGGAGGGCGAGGTTGAGGAGGAAGAAGTACATGGGGGTGTGGAGGCGGTGGTTGCAGGCTACACCTGTGAGGATGAGGCCGTTGCCCAGGAGGGCAGCCAGGTAGATGCCCAGGAAGAGCCCGAAGTGCAGGAGCTGCAGCTCGCGTGTGTCTGAGAATGGCAGGAGGAGGAACTCTGTGGGGAAGCTGCTGTTGGACATTTGCTGCCTCTGCACATGGTTGCCTACCTGTGGAGGAAAAGACAGAGACAAGTTAGAGACTTATCCGAGCAAAACCTCTACCATTCTTCAAAGAAAGCTGCTCAACAAGACACGCTGCCTCTTCCCTGTGAGCTCTGTTTTTTTTTTTGTTTTTTTTTTTTTTTGTTTGTTTTGTTTTTTTGAGTTTAAAGTTGTCTCAGAGATCAGGCAGATCCTCTCTGGGCTCAGCAGGAATTTGTACTTTCCTACAGTGTCTGGTAAAGAGCACCAGAGACGTATCTCAGGTGCCCACTAGCCAGAGGTATCTCCCTATTTGCAAGTGTTGAGCAGGATATCCCACAATCCCACAAGAAACAATGAAGGTGTTTTTGGTGCTGTCTGTAGGCTAAGGGTTGTGAAGGGAAATTAGAAGGTTCCTCACAGAGCCACAATTCTATTTCAGTGTAATGATCTCTGAGGTTCAGTCACTCGTACAAACCTGACAATTCCATTATGATCCCAGTGATTGCCCCCTTAGCAGGAAAGTGAAAGCAGAGATCCTAGAGAGTGCTTTCCCTTCAGGAAGCTCCTGCCTTGGTCTTCCCTGTCAAGAATCTCCCCCCGAGATGCCCTGGGGTGCTGTGGAGCTGTGAGCAGCCTGCCTTAGGCAGCAACCTCTGGGCAGCAGCAAAGTCCTGCCATGTCAGGAGGCCTCCTTCACACAATCACACAATGTCCAGGGTTGGAATGGACCTCTGAAGATCATCTAGTCCAATCCCCCCACCAAGCAGGATCACCTAAGGCACATTGCACAGAATGGTACCCAGACAGGTTTTGAATATCTTCAGAGGAGGAGATTCCACAACATCTCTGGGCAACCCATTCCAGGGCTCTGTCACCCTCACAGTAAAGAAGTGCTCCCTCATATTCAGCTGGAGCTTCCTGTGCTTCAGTTTGTGCCCATTGTCTCTCGTGCTGTCTTTGGGCACAAATGAAGAGAAACTTGCTCCATGCTCTCAACACCCTCCCCTCAGATATTCATATACATTAATGAGGTTTCCCTTCATTCTTCTATTTTCAAAGCTAAACAGGCGGAGCTCTCTCACCCAGTCCTCATACAACAGGAGCTACAGGCATCTAATAATCTCATTTTAGTAGCCCTCTTCTGAACTTGCTCCAGTAGTTCTATGTCTCTCTTGTACGGGGTAGTGCTGAACTGGACACAGTACTGGAGGTATAAACTTCCACCCACCGCTTCTCCCCGCAGCGCCCTGGGCGGCTCTCCCGGCAGGCTGAGTGCTGAGCCTGGAAGGCGTCAGAGGCCCTGCCCTGGCACACAGCCCCTGGGGCACAGCAGGGACCCTGCTCTGCACCACAGCCCTGAGCACCCCTGCCTGCACCGTGGCTACACAGCCTACAGCCAGCCCCATGAGGCAGAACCCTCGTGTCCTGTCCTTCTGACAGCTTTGGCAGGTAGTCCCTGCTCTGGAGCTTGTCATTTTCTTCTCCAAAGAAACTCTGAGAGTCCTCCTGAAAGCTCCTACAGGCTGTGGGATTTGCCAGCAAATCTGGAGATGGCACCAGGAACAACAGCTGTGTGTTGCCCTGCAGCCACAGACTTACCCTGTTCAGGCTGTGAAGATTTTTCCTGCAGTGAGCTCTCAGCATCCCCCCTTCACGCTGCCTTTAACATCTCCCTCCCTTCTCCCAGCCACCCTTGTCCCCTGCAGGCAGTGCCCCCAGCCCTGCTGTGCTGTGCAGAGGAGCTGCTCCTGGGCAGAGCTGTCTCTCTGCAGTGCTGCCCGCTTGCCAGGAGCTCCCCTTGTAAGGGTTTATAGGGTTAGGGTTGTAAGGGTTTTTAGGGTTTGGGTTGTAAGTGTTTTTAGGGTTAGGGCTTTAGGGTCTTTAGGGTTAGGGTTGTAAGGATTTTTAGGGTTAGGGTCTTAAAGGTTTTTAGGGATAGGGCTTTAGGGTCCTTAGTGTTAGGGTTGTAAGGATTTTTAGGGTTAGGGTTGTAAAGGTTTTAGGGTTAGGGTTGTAAGGGATTTTAGGGTTAGGGTTGTAAGGGATTTTAGGGTTAGGGCTTTAGGGTTTTTAGGGTTAGGGCTTGAGGGTTTTTAGAATTAGGGTTGTAATGGTTTTTAGGGTTAGGATTTTAGGGTTTTTATGGTTAGGATTGTAAGGGATTTTAGGGTTAGGGCTTTAGGGTTTTTATGGTTAGGATTGTAAGGGATTTTAGGGTTAGGGCTTTAGGGTTTTTAGGGTTAGGGTTGTAAGGATTTTTAGGTTTAGGTTCGTAAAGGTTTTTAGGTTTAGGGTCGTAAAGGTTTTTAGGGTTAGGGTTGTAAGGGTTTTTAGTGTTAGGGCTTTAGGGTTTTTAGCTTTAGGGTTGTAAGGATTTTTCGGTTTAGGGCTTTAGGGTTTTTAGTATTAGGGTTGTAAGGCTTTTTAGGTTTAGGGCTTTAGGGTTTTTAGGGTTAGGGTTGTAAGGGTTTTTAGGGTTAGGGTTGTAAGGGATTTTAGGGTTAGGGCTTTAGGGTTTTTAGGGTTAGGATTGGAAGGGATTTTAGGGTTAGGGCTTTAGGGTTTTTAGGGTGAGGGCTTTAGGGTTTTTATGGTTAGGGTTGTAAGGATTTATAGGGTTAGGGTCGTAAGGATTTTTAGGGTAAGGTCTTTAAGATCTTTAGGGTTAGGGTTGTAAGGGTTTTTAAGGTTAAGGTTGTAAGGATTTTTAGGGTTAGGGTTGTAAGGCTTTTTCGGGTTAGGGCTTTAGGGTCTTTAGGTTTAGGGTTGTAAGGGTTTTTAGGGTTCTGGTTGTAAGGATTTTTAGTGTTAGGATTGTAAGGGTTTTTAGTGTTAGGGCTTTAGGTTTTTTAGGGTTAGGGTTGTAAGGGTTTTTAGGTTTAGGGCTTTAGGGTCTTTAGGGTTAGTGTTGTAAGGATTTTTAGGGTTAGGGTTGTAAGGGTTTTTAGGGTTAGGGCTTTAGGGTTTTTAGGGGGCAGAGCCTAGTAGCCTGCTTCTCTTGCTGAGTCTACGCCCAGCACAGCAGTCAGCAGGATGGGGTTGTGCCTGTCTGATCCCATTCCTTCCAACTCCTGCCCTTCCTGGCCCATTTCCTTCTGGTACCACCTCATGAAGGCATTTTCAGTGGGTCAAAGCATGTCACGTCCTCCTGCTGCACAGGAGCTGCTCTCCTGGGCCTGCCTAAAGCACCTTTGAGTCGCAGACTTCTCATCAGCACTGACTTCTTGCGCGAGCTGCTGGAAATTGTCTAAGAAGCAAGGAAAGCTCAGACGGGTTTTGTTTCCCTCTGGAGGAGGGGAACAAATTTTTTCCTGCTGGAGGTTATGGGACTGTGGCTCTGTGCTGGAGTGCCGAGGACCTGCTGAGCCTGCTTGCTGTCACTTTGTTTTACCTTCTTTGATCCCGTTGGGAAACTTGCCACCACCCAGCACTCAGAGGAACAGCATGGTTGTGTGAAGGAGGTTGTGAGGGCAGACTTGCTTCCTTCTTAAGAAGAGCTTTCTCTGCCTCATGACATCCCCCATGCAAGCGGAGAATTCCTCCCGGTCTCCTGTCCAGCATATCCCAGTTCCTGGCCACCTGCAGCCCCTTCTCCAGGGACATCTGTGCGATCTGTGGCTGTTGTAGGAGTTTAGGGCAGTCATAGGGAATTTCAAGTGGCTCAGACCATGTCCTTAGATCCCAGCTATGGGTCTTCATTGAAGGGGACACGAGTCGTTCCTCAGGCTCCCTTCCCTGCGACCTCTCTGTCTCTGCTGCCTCTCGTGGGACTACAGAGCCCTAATTAGCCCAGGTAGTTTTCCATTTAGCCCTTTGGGTGACGTTCTGAAGCTGCATTTGCTGCCCACCCCTAGCAATGGGCTGTCTGTGAATAATCCCTGTGCTCTCCTGGGCAGGAGGCAGTGGGACATCAGCATGTGACACGAGCCCTGTCACATGCTGCACAGTCCCAAGCAGATATGTCCTGACCATTCCCATCTCCAGTGGCTCTGGGCACCCACAGATAAGAGCTGAATCCATCCCAAAATTCCCTAGAAAATCACCTGATGATCTCATCAACACATGGAAAACACAAGGTTAACAGCAAGCCCTGTTAGGGTGCAATTTCTTGAGAGTATTCTTGACTCCATCAAATGGAAAAAAGTCTCAAACTTCAGACACAGCACTGAAGACATCCCCTTTTATCACAGAGAAGTGAAAAAGGAGTACAGCTCTGACATAAATACATTTAAAGATGGCTTCTGGGACAGAGGGACTGGTTTTGTGCCTCTGGAGGAGTGAGACAAATCCAGACATTCATGTCCAAACAGGGTAGTCCGAGAAAAATGTCCAAAGCACAAGAAAACAAACAAACAAACTGCAACAACAGCAAAAGAAGGGAATAAATATGGGTGGCTTAGTCCTGCTGAAGTACTGCCAACAGAATCAGTTTTTTCAGGGAATCCTTCAGCTCCTGGTTCCTCATGCTGTAGATGAGGGGATTCAGCGTTGGAGGCACCACCGAGTACAGGACTGCCAGCACCAGATCCAGGGATGAGGAGGAGATGGAGTGGGGCCTCAGGTAGGCAACTGTGCCAGTGCTGATGAACAGGGAGACCACGGCGAGGTGAGGGAGGCACGTGGAAAAGGCTTTGTGCCGGCCCTGCTCTGAGGGCATCCTCAGCACAGCCCTGAAGATCTGCACATAGGACAGGACAATGAAAACAAAACACCCAAATGCTAAACAAAGACTAACCGCAATGACCCAAAGTTCCCTGAGGTAGGCATCCGAGCAGGAGAGCCTGAGGATCTGGGGGACTTCACAGAAGAACTGGTCCAGGGCGTTGCCTTGGCACAGTGGTATGGAAAATGTATTGGCCGTGTGCAGCACGGAATAGAAAAAACTTCCACCCCAGGCAGCTGCTGCTGCTTTCATACAAGCTCTACTGCTCATAAAGGTCCCGTAGTGCAGGGGTTTGCAGATGGCAACGTAGCGGTCATAGGCCATGACGGTGAGAAGGGAATATTCTGCTCCAAGCAAGAAGAAGAGAAAAAAGACTTGGGCAACACACCCTGAGTAGGAGATGGTCCTGGTGTCCCACAAAGCAATGACCATGGCTTTGGGGACAGTGGTGGCGATGCAGCCCAGGTCGAGGAGGGCGAGGTTGAGGAGGAAGAAGTACATGGGGGTGTGGAGGCGGTGGTTGCAGGCTACACCTGTGAGGATGAGGCCGTTGCCCAGGAGGGCAGCCAGGTAGATGCCCAGGAAGAGCCCGAAGTGCAGGAGCTGCAGCTCGCGTGTGTCTGAGAATGGCAGGAGGAGGAACTCTGTGGGGAAGCTGCTGTTGGACATTTGCTGCCTCTGCACATGGTTGCCTACCTGTGGAGGAAAAGACAGAGACAAGTTAGAGACTTATCCGAGCAAAACCTCTACCATTCTTCAAAGAAAGCTGCTCAACAAGACACGCTGCCTCTTCCCTGTGAGCTCTGTTTTTTTTTTTGTTTTTTTTTTTTTTTTTTGTTTGTTTTGTTTTTTTGAGTTTAAAGTTGTCTCAGAGATCAGGCAGATCCTCTCTGGGCTCAGCAGGAATTTGTACTTTCCTACAGTGTCTGGTAAAGAGCACCAGAGACGTATCTCAGGTGCCCACTAGCCAGAGGTATCTCCCTATTTGCAAGCGTTGAGCAGGATATCCCACAATCCCACAAGAAACAATGAAGGTGTTTTTGGTGCTGTCTGTAGGCTAAGGGTTGTGAAGGGAAATTAGAAGGTTCCTCACAGAGCCACAATTCTATTTCAGTGTAATGATCTCTGAGGTTCAGTCACTCGTACAAACCTGACAATTCCATTATGATCCCAGTGATTGCCCCCTTAGCAGGAAAGTGAAAGCAGAGATCCTAGAGAGCGCTTTCCCTTCAGGAAGCTCCTGCCTTGGTCTTCCCTGTCAAGAATCTCCCCCCGAGATGCCCTGGGGTGCTGTGGAGCTGTGAGCAGCCTGCCTTAGGCAGCAACCTCTGGGCAGCAGCAAAGTCCTGCCATGTCAGGAGGCCTCCTTCACACAATCACACAATGTCCAGGGTTGGAATGGAGCTCTGAAGATCATCTAGTCCAATCCCCCCACCAAGCAGGATCACCTAAGGCACATTGCACAGAATGGTACCCAGACAGGTTTTGAATATCTTCAGAGGAGGAGATTCCACAACATCTCTGGGCAACCCATTCCAGGGCTCTGTCACCCTCACAGTAAAGAAGTGCTCCCTCATATTCAGCTGGAGCTTCCTGTGCTTCAGTTTGTGCCCATTGTCTCTCGTGCTGTCTTTGGGCACAAATGAAGAGAAACTTGCTCCATGCTCTCAACACCCTCCCCTCAGATATTCATATACATTAATGAGGTTTCCCTTCATTCTTCTATTTTCAAAGCTAAACAGGCGGAGCTCTCTCACCCAGTCCTCATACAACAGGAGCTACAGGCATCTAATAATCTCATTTTAGTAGCCCTCTTCTGAACTTGCTCCAGTAGTTCTATGTCTCTCTTGTACGGGGTAGTGCTGAACTGGACACAGTACTGGAGGTATAAACTTCCACCCACTGCTTCTCCCCGCAGCGCCCTGGGCGGCTCTCCCGGCAGGCTGAGTGCTGAGCCTGGAAGGCGTCAGAGGCCCTGCCCCGGCACACAGCCCCTGGGGCACAGCAGGGACCCTGCTCTGCACCACAGCCCTGAGCACCCCTGCCTGCACCGTGGCTACACAGCCTACAGCCAGCCCCATGAGGCAGAACCCTCGTGTCCTGTCCTTCTGACAGCTTTGGCAGGTAGTCCCTGCTCTGGAGCTTGTCATTTTCTTCTCCAAAGAAACTCTGAGAGTCCTCCTGAAAGCTCCTACAGGCTGTGGGATTTGCCAGCAAATCTGGAGATGGCACCAGGAACAACAGCTGTGTGTTGCCCTGCAGCCACAGACTTACCCTGTTCAGGCTGTGAAGATTTTTCCTGCAGTGAGCTCTCAGCATCCCCCCTTCACGCTGCCTTTAACATCTCCCTCCCTTCTCCCAGCCACCCTTGTCCCCTGCAGGCAGTGCCCCCAGCCCTGCTGTGCTGTGCAGAGGAGCTGCTCCTGGGCAGAGCTGTCTCTCTGCAGTGCTGCCCGCTTGCCAGGAGCTCCCCTTGTAAGGGTTTATAGGGTTAGGGTTGTAAGGGTTTTTAGGGTTTGGGTTGTAAGTGTTTTTAGGGTTAGGGCTTTAGGGTCTTTAGGGTTAGGGTTGTAAGGATTTTTAGGGTTAGGGTCTTAAAGGTTTTTAGGGATAGGGCTTTAGGGTCCTTAGTGTTAGGGTTGTAAGGATTTTTAGGGTTAGGGTTGTAAGGGTTTTAGGGTTAGGGTTGTAAGGGATTTTAGGGTTAGGGTTGTAAGGGATTTTAGGGTTAGGGCTTTAGGGTTTTTAGGGTTAGGGCTTGAGGGTTTTTAGAATTAGGGTTGTAATGGTTTTTAGGGTTAGGGTTTTAGGGTTTTTATGGTTAGGATTGTAAGGGATTTTAGGGTTAGGGCTTTAGGGTTTTTATGGTTAGGATTGTAAGGGATTTTAGGGTTAGGGCTTTAGGGTTTTTAGGGTTAGGGTTGTAAGGATTTTTAGGTTTAGGTTCGTAAAGGTTTTTAGGTTTAGGGTCGTAAAGGTTTTTAGGGTTAGGGTTGTAAGGGTTTTTAGTGTTAGGGCTTTAGGGTTTTTAGCTTTAGGGTTGTAAGGATTTTTCGGTTTAGGGCTTTAGGGTTTTTAGTATTAGGGTTGTAAGGCTTTTTAGGTTTAGGGCTTTAGTGTTTTTAGGGTTAGGGTTGTAAGGGTATTTAGGTTTAGGGTTGTAAGGATTTTTAAGGTTAAGGTTTTAAGGATTTTTAGGGTTAGGGTTGTAAAGGTTTTTAGGGTTAGGGTTGTAAGGGATTTTAGGGTTAGGGCTTTAGGGTTTTTAGGGTTAGGATTGGAAGGGTTTTTAGGGTTAGGGCTTTAGGGTTTTTATGGTTAGGGTTGTAAGGATTTATAGGGTTAGGGTCGTAAGGATTTTTAGGGTAAGGTCTTTAAGATCTTTAGGGTTAGGGTTGTAAGGGTTTTTAGGGTTAGGGTTGTAAGGATTTTTAGGGTTAGGGTTGTAAGGCTTTTTCGGGTTAGGGCTTTAGGGTCTTTAGGTTTAGGGTTGTAAGGTTTTTTAGGGTTCTGGTTGTAAGGATTTTTAGTGTTATGATTGTAAGGGTTTTTAGTGTTAGGGCTTTAGGTTTTTTAGGGTTAGGGTTGTAAGGGTTTTTAGGTTTAGGGCTTTAGGGTCTTTAGGGTTAGTGTTGTAATGATTTTTAGGGTTAGGGTTGTAAGGGTTTTTAGGGTTAGGGCTTTAGGGTTTTTAGGGGGCAGAGCCTAGTAGCCTGCTTCTCTTGCTGAGTCTACGCCCAGCACAGCAGTCAGCAGGATGGGGTTGTGCCTGTCTGATCCCATTCCTTCCAACTCCTGCCCTTCCTGGCCCATTTCCTTCTGGTACCACCTCATGAAGGCATTTTCAGTGGGTCAAAGCATGTCACGTCCTCCTGCTGCACAGGAGCTGCTCTCCTGGGCCTGCCTAAAGCACCTTTGAGTCGCAGACTTCTCATCAGCACTGACTTCTTGCGCGAGCTGCTGGAAATTGTCTAAGAAGCAAGGAAAGCTCAGACGGGTTTTGTTTCCCTCTGGAGGAGGGGAACAAATTTTTTCCTGCTGGAGGTTATGGGACTGTGGCTCTGTGCTGGAGTGCCGAGGACCTGCTGAGCCTGCTTGCTGTCACTTTGTTTTACCTTCTTTGATCCCGTTGGGAAACTTGCCACCACCCAGCACTCAGAGGAACAGCATGGTTGTGTGAAGGAGGTTGTGAGGGCAGACTTGCTTCCTTCTTAAGAAGAGCTTTCTCTGCCTCATGACATCCCCCATGCAAGCGGAGAATTCCTCCCGGTCTCCTGTCCAGCATATCCCAGTTCCTGGCCACCTGCAGCCCCTTCTCCAGGGACATCTGTGCGATCTGTGGCTGTTGTAGGAGTTTAGGGCAGTCATAGGGAATTTCAAGTGGCTCAGACCATGTCCTTAGATCCCAGCTATGGGTCTTCATTGAAGGGGACACGAGTCGTTCCTCAGGCTCCCTTCCCTGCGACCTCTCTGTCTCTGCTGCCTCTCGTGGGACTACAGAGCCCTAATTAGCCCAGGTAGTTTTCCATTTAGCCCTTTGGGTGACGTTCTGAAGCTGCATTTGCTGCCCACCCCTAGCAATGGGCTGTCTGTGAATAATCCCTGTGCTCTCCTGGGCAGGAGGCAGTGGGACATCAGCATCTGACACGAGCCCTGTCACATGCTGCACAGTCCCAAGCAGATATGTCCTGACCATTCCCATCTCCAGTGGCTCTGGGCACCCACAGATAAGAGCTGAATCCATCCCAAAATTCCCTAGAAAATCACCTGATGATCTCATCAACACATGGAAAACACAAGGTTAACAGCAAGCCCTGTTAGGGTGCAATTTCTTGAGAGTATTCTTGACTCCATCAAATGGAAAAAAGTCTCAAACTTCAGACACAGCACTGAAGACATCCCCTTTTATCACAGAGAAGTGAAAAAGGAGTACAGCTCTGACATAAATACATTTAAAGATGGCTTCTGGGACAGAGGGACTGGTTTTGTGCCTCTGGAGGAGTGAGACAAATCCAGACATTCATGTCCAAACAGGGTAGTCCGAGAAAAATGTCCAAAGCACAAGAAAACAAACAAACAAACTGCAACAACAGCAAAAGAAGGGAATAAATATGGGTGGCTTAGTCCTGCTGAAGTACTGCCAACAGAATCAGTTTTTTCAGGGAATCCTTCAGCTCCTGGTTCCTCATGCTGTAGATGAGGGGATTCAGCGTTGGAGGCACCACCGAGTACAGGACTGCCAGCACCAGATCCAGGGATGAGGAGGAGATGGAGTGGGGCCTCAGGTAGGCAACTGTGCCAGTGCTGATGAACAGGGAGACCACGGCGAGGTGAGGGAGGCACGTGGAAAAGGCTTTGTGCCGGCCCTGCTCTGAGGGCATCCTCAGCACAGCCCTGAAGATCTGCACATAGGACAGGACAATGAAAACAAAACACCCAAATGCTAAACAAAGACTAACCGCAATGACCCAAAGTTCCCTGAGGTAGGCATCCGAGCAGGAGAGCCTGAGGATCTGGGGGACTTCACAGAAGAACTGGTCCAGGGCGTTGCCTTGGCACAGTGGTATGGAAAATGTATTGGCCGTGTGCAGCACGGAATAGAAAAAACTTCCACCCCAGGCAGCTGCTGCTGCTTTCATACAAGCTCTACTGCTCATAAAGGTCCCGTAGTGCAGGGGTTTGCAGATGGCAACGTAGCGGTCATAGGCCATGACGGTGAGAAGGGAATATTCTGCTCCAAGCAAGAAGAAGAGAAAAAAGACTTGGGCAACACACCCTGAGTAGGAGATGGTCCTGGTGTCCCACAAAGCAATGACCATGGCTTTGGGGACAGTGGTGGCGATGCAGCCCAGGTCGAGGAGGGCGAGGTTGAGGAGGAAGAAGTACATGGGGGTGTGGAGGCGGTGGTTGCAGGCTACACCTGTGAGGATGAGGCCGTTGCCCAGGAGGGCAGCCAGGTAGATGCCCAGGAAGAGCCCGAAGTGCAGGAGCTGCAGCTCGCGTGTGTCTGAGAATGGCAGGAGGAGGAACTCTGTGGGGAAGCTGCTGTTGGACATTTGCTGCCTCTGCACATGGTTGCCTACCTGTGGAGGAAAAGACAGAGACAAGTTAGAGACTTATCCGAGCAAAACCTCTACCATTCTTCAAAGAAAGCTGCTCAACAAGACACGCTGCCTCTTCCCTGTGAGCTCTGTTTTTTTTTTTGTTTTTTTTTTTTTTTTTTGTTTGTTTTGTTTTTTTGAGTTTAAAGTTGTCTCAGAGATCAGGCAGATCCTCTCTGGGCTCAGCAGGAATTTGTACTTTCCTACAGTGTCTGGTAAAGAGCACCAGAGACGTATCTCAGGTGCCCACTAGCCAGAGGTATCTCCCTATTTGCAAGTGTTGAGCAGGATATCCCACAATCCCACAAGAAACAATGAAGGTGTTTTTGGTGCTGTCTGTAGGCTAAGGGTTGTGAAGGGAAATTAGAAGGTTCCTCACAGAGCCACAATTCTATTTCAGTGTAATGATCTCTGAGGTTCAGTCACTCGTACAAACCTGACAATTCCATTATGATCCCAGTGATTGCCCCCTTAGCAGGAAAGTGAAAGCAGAGATCCTAGAGAGTGCTTTCCCTTCAGGAAGCTCCTGCCTTGGTCTTCCCTGTCAAGAATCTCCCCCCGAGATGCCCTGGGGTGCTGTGGAGCTGTGAGCAGCCTGCCTTAGGCAGCAACCTCTGGGCAGCAGCAAAGTCCTGCCATGTCAGGAGGCCTCCTTCACACAATCACACAATGTCCAGGGTTGGAATGGACCTCTGAAGATCATCTAGTCCAATCCCCCCACCAAGCAGGATCACCTAAGGCACATTGCACAGAATGGTACCCAGACAGGTTTTGAATATCTTCAGAGGAGGAGATTCCACAACATCTCTGGGCAACCCATTCCAGGGCTCTGTCACCCTCACAGTAAAGAAGTGCTCCCTCATATTCAGCTGGAGCTTCCTGTGCTTCAGTTTGTGCCCATTGTCTCTCGTGCTGTCTTTGGGCACAAATGAAGAGAAACTTGCTCCATGCTCTCAACACCCTCCCCTCAGATATTCATATACATTAATGAGGTTTCCCTTCATTCTTCTATTTTCAAAGCTAAACAGGCGGAGCTCTCTCACCCAGTCCTCATACAACAGGAGCTACAGGCATCTAATAATCTCATTTTAGTAGCCCTCTTCTGAACTTGCTCCAGTAGTTCTATGTCTCTCTTGTACGGGGTAGTGCTGAACTGGACACAGTACTGGAGGTATAAACTTCCACCCACCGCTTCTCCCCGCAGCGCCCTGGGCGGCTCTCCCGGCAGGCTGAGTGCTGAGCCTGGAAGGCGTCAGAGGCCCTGCCCCGGCACACAGCCCCTGGGGCACAGCAGGGACCCTGCTCTGCACCACAGCCCTGAGCACCCCTGCCTGCACCGTGGCTACACAGCCTACAGCCAGCCCCATGAGGCAGAACCCTCGTGTCCTGTCCTTCTGACAGCTTTGGCAGGTAGTCCCTGCTCTGGAGCTTGTCATTTTCTTCTCCAAAGAAACTCTGAGAGTCCTCCTGAAAGCTCCTACAGGCTGTGGGATTTGCCAGCAAATCTGGAGATGGCACCAGGAACAACAGCTGTGTGTTGCCCTGCAGCCACAGACTTACCCTGTTCAGGCTGTGAAGATTTTTCCTGCAGTGAGCTCTCAGCATCCCCCCTCCACACTGCCTTTAACATCTCCCTCCCTTCTCCCAGCCACCCTTGTCCCCTGCAGGCAGTGCCCCCAGCCCTGCTGTGCTGTGCAGAGGAGCTGCTCCTGGGCAGAGCTGTCTCTCTGCAGTGCTGCCCGCTTGCCAGGAGCTCCCCTTGGGCCCAGGAGCCCGGCCCAGCTCAGCAGCACAGGGAGCTCTTGACAAGTCCCTGGGCCTCCAGGGGAACGGACTTGGAATCTAACTGAAGCAGTCACTGATGTTCCTTCCCTGCACTGGGGAAGGAAACTGATCTCCAGCACTGTCATTCCTCATATCAGAAAAAAATATGAGGTCCAAGAAGCACCTTTTCATGTCCTGGTTTTAGACAGGACACCCACAGAAGGACAGGGAGGGATCTGCCTTCCCCCTGCTGAGGGAAGTGTTCCATCTGAATCAAGCAAGGCATCTCCTTTTTTTTGTTTGCAGTCCAGAGCCTAGAGGGGGCTTAGATGCCTCTCCCATGCCTCATGGAATTCCACAGCCATTTCCTCTTGCCGTGGTTTAGATGGGCGCACACCAGACATCTGCATGTCAGCTGCGTGTCTCAGCTCCCAGCACATTGAATGGAGGTGGAGGGCAGGAGGGAGCTGTTCAGATGCAGACACCAGGTGACATTGGAGGTGCCAGAGTGACATTGAGTGACATTTGTGGTGTCAGATTTCTCTGGGTCATAAACAGAGGTGATATGAGGAAACTGCTACCGGCTGTAGCCCAATGGCAAAGAAGTAAAGGCAGGATCTATTCAACCTCTAAAGATCTTATTGCTCCCAAATCCAATTAGATATGAAATGTAGATGTGAAATATGCCAATATAAGTATGTTTGGGGGATATAATATCTCCATTTAAGTTACTGGGAGGACATGCATTTTTGGAAATACCTATATAAATTTATATATGCATAGAGGGAATGTCCTCATCTTGCTAGGACATGTCCCAGACCTACAAAAAAAATCATGAGATCTTCTAGACAAGCTACAAAATTCTGGAAATGAAGACTTCTTACACACTGAGAAGAACAACAACACAGCATCTTTGTATTTATTTCACAGAATTACTGAATGGTTGAAGGGCCCTCCAGAGATCATCTATTCCAACGCCCCTGCTCCAGCAGGCTCACCTAGAGCATGTTACACAGGATCACATCCCGGTGGATTTTGAGTATCTCCAAAGAAGGAGACTCCACAGCCTCTTCGGGCAGTCTGTTCCAGTGCTCTCTCACCTGAACTGTAAAGAAATTCTTCCTCATATGACAATGAAATCTCCTGTCATTCAATTTACACCCATTACCCCTTGTCCTATCACTCACCACCACTGAGAAGAGCTTGGCCCCATCCACTTTACATTGTCCCATCAAGTATTTCTAAAGGTTGATAAGATCCCTTCTCAATCTCCTCTTCTCTAGGCTAAACTGACCAAGCTTATTTAGACTTTCCTCACAGGACAGATGTTACAATACCTTAATCATCTTCGTGGTTCTACACTGGACCCTGTCTAGAAGTTCTATATCCCTCTTGTACTGGGGAGCCCAGAACTGGACAAAATACTCCACTTGTGGCCTCACCAGGGTTGAGCAGAGGGGGAGGATCACCTCCCTCGACCTGCTGTCCACACTCCTCTTGATGCAAGCTAGGACCTCATTGGCCTTCTTGGCCACAAGGGCACATTGCTGGTTCACGGTCAACTTCTCCACCAGGACTCCCATGTCCCTCTCCACAAAGCTGCACTCCACCAGGTCAGCCCCTGACCTGTACTGGTGCCTCAGGTTGTTCCTCCCCAGGTGCAGGACCCAGCACTAGCTCCTGTTGAACCTCAGTGAGGTTCCTCTCTGCCCAGCTCTCCAGCCTGTCCAGGTCCCTCTGAGTGGCCGCACAGGCCTCTGATGTGCCAGCCACTTTGACAAGCTTTGTATTGCCCACCAACTTGCTGAGGGTGCACTCTGCCCTTTCATCTAGGTCACTGATTAATAAATTGTATAGCACTGGACCCAGTACTGACCCCTGGGGGCACTGTTGAGCACAACACAGAGCTCTGCCATTCAGCCAGTTCTCGATCCACCCCACTGTGTGCTCATGGATCCCACAATCCAAGAGCTTGCCCAGGAGTATGTTATGGAAAACAGTGTCTAAAGTCTTGCTGAAGTCAAGGTAGACAACATACACTGCTCTCCCCTCATCCAGCCAGCCAGTCGTCTCAATGTAGAAGGCTATCAGGTTGGTCAAACAGAACTTCCCCTTGATGAATTCATGTTGACTGCTTCTGATCACCTTCTTTTCCTCCATGTTGCAGGAAGCACGGCCGAAAGCACAACAGACACCAGTAGAGTCAGATCATGCTCCATTTTATTGCCCGAATAGCCTAACTTTTATAGTGAACTTAACAGGGGCGGACAGTGTTTCACACAAGATTATTGGTCAAAAGCACTCAGACAAACAACTACAAGAAAACAACCCCACCTGCAAGAAAACAACCCCCTTGTGATTAGCAGTCACATAGACCTTGTCCTTGAAGTCAGCTACTGGTAACAATATTTTTCTGAATTCCTCAATTGGGTGATGTGGGAACACTGTCATGGGAACTTCTCATAGTTGCCCTGGTAGCTTGGTTTGCTCAGCTACAGTGAGCCATGGGATTTTTGCTGTTTCAAAAAATCCCTCAACAAAGATGTAAAATGCTTCATTAAGCATTAATGGATTTGGAGACGTGGCATTTTTCAGGCTCAAGAATGGCGAACAATCCCTGATCAAACTGGTGTTTTTCAGAACTATTTTCCAACCTTTTTGCCATTTGACTTTCTCATTGTTGGAGAAAAATGTGTGAATGGCAATACTGTCTAATAAGCAATAAAATGAGAAGAGATAATGTGTTATTCAGACTCTCAAAAACAAATCTGAAAGTTGTTTTTGTTTTTTTCCCTGATGTTTTGTCTCAGTGCAAAGATGCTTGAAACAGGGTCTAATCACATTCCCTGCATGGGTATGATCTTTAATATTTCTGTTCAGATTTTTTAAAATCATTGCAAACATCTACTGACAGTATCCATTTAGAACGTTTCTCAGATCTTTCCTGTACTGATAATTATTTGGCAGGGACCAGGACTTGCTACTACAAGACTGTTGTATACTAGGGTGAGACTACTATCAACGGAAGGAGAAATTTATTGCATTATCGGAAATCCAGAGGAAACCAGCTGTGAGGCCTACCATTGAACACTGCTCTATGAATGCCAAGCAACATATCAAATGTTAAAAATAGGCTTCAATCCTTAGAGCCATAGGCTTTCAAACCTCAACGTTTGTTCGAACTGTCTTGGTGTGAGAAAGCTACTGATACTCTCATTTCTGGAGTAGTTCCAGGAGGAGAAAGTCTGAGCCTCTTGCTGTGTCATGGGTTTACGTGGCAAGGTTTTGGTAGCAGGGGGCCACAGGCGTGGCTTCTGTGAGAAGGATCTAGAAGCTGCCCCATGTTTGGCAAGGGCCCCACTGCTGGACAGAGCTGAGCCAGTAAGTGATGTTGTTTTGCGCCTCTGTGAGAGCAGATTTAGGGAAAAAAAACACAACACTGCACCACACAGCAGCTGGGAGAGTGAGAGCAGTGAGGAACGGCCTTGCAGGCGCCAAGGTCAGTGAGGAAGGAGGGGGAGAGGTGCTCCAGGCATGGAGCAGAAGTCCCCTGCGGCCTGTGGTGAGGCCCATGGTGAAGCAGGCTGTCCCCCTGCAGCCCATGGAGTCCCACGGTGGAGCAGGGTTCCACGCTGCAGCCCGTGGAGAGGAGCCCACGCAGGAGCAGGTGACCTGGTAGGAGCTGCTGCCCGTGGGGGACCTGTGCTGGAGCAGTCTGCTCCTGAGGGATGGACCCCATGGTATGAAGCCATGTGGGAGCAGTTCTGGAAGAGCTGCTGCCTGTGGGAAGCCCACGCCAGGTCAGTTCAGCAAGGCCTGCATCCTGTGGGAGGGAGCCCACAGCACAGGGGACAAGAGTGATTGAGAAGGAGCGGTGGAGAAGCGCTATAGACTGACCATAACCCCCATTCCCCCACTCCCCTGCGCTACTCGGGGGGAGGAGGTGGAAGAGGGTGGATGGGGGGGATAGGTGCTTTTGGTTTCTTTCCTCTGTTTCTCGCTTTTCTAGCTGCTTAGGAATAGGCAATCAATCTGACTGTCCCCCTATGCTGAGTCTGCTTTGCCAGTCACAATAATTACTGCGCGTCCTCCCTGTCCTTACCTCAACCCTTGAGCACTTTGATTGTATTTTCTCCCTGTTCGTCTTTGAGGAGGGGAGTGAGAGAGCGGTTGTGGTGGAGCTCGGCTGCCCACCCGAGTAAAACCACCACACTGTGTAAAGAGAAAAGCAAGGCAGAGTACACATACCCACACTTCAGGTCACATAGCAATCCAGGTGGTCATAGTGTGACCTGTGTTGTTTATGCATGTATCTACTCCTTGCTATTTTTCCCCTAAAATATTGTTTCTTTCAGGGAAAGGATTACATACTGCTTTTTCTCTTTAATCATCAACTTGGTGATGAGCTTGAGACCTTTAGAAGCTACTTAGAGAACCAAAATTTTATACCAAACTTTGACATAAAAGTTGGACATGCAAAATCTACAGATCCAAAGGTAAATGCAGGGATAAAACTGTATGGAAACTGACTTTGAGATCAGTAAAACTCACACATACTTTGTTGTTGTTATTATTAAAAGTCCATGCAATGGCCAACTGTACAAATTGTCACCTGTCAATTGAGAAAACTGGAGAGCAGCTAAAACTGAGCCATACAAGGAAGTTAATAAGAGTAAATTAACTCAATGTATGATGAAGAGTTTTGAGATACACGGTCTTAGTTCCCAGAACGATGACTAAGATTGCTACTTAATAAATGTTTAACCTGACTTAACTACTGCATGTGTGAATATTTCTGTGTGGTTAAGCTTCCAAGTAATAAATGCAATTACTTTTTATAAAATGAACTTCTTCTATTTATTTATTTATTTTTTTATTTATTTATTAAGAAATAGCTTCCTCAGAGAACTGAGTCCAATCTCTGTTAGGCAAAATATGGTCTTGAATCTAGGTTCCTCACATTGGCGTGAGTGTCTGCCTGTAATGTGCTGTGGAGGTTCGCTGTTAGGCTTTGTGCGTGGCAGCAAGGTCCTTTGTGAACCTCATTCACTGGAAACAGGGAAATGTCAGAGAAACTATTTAAACATGTATCGTTTCTCTCTTCACACCTAGTCTCTACTTTTCATCTGCAGTCCCTTCTCATCTACTCACATTTTTCTTCCAGCACCAGTAGCAAAACAGATGGGCTCACAGGTCATGGGGAATTTATGCTGTTTCAAACGTGTGTTACTGGCCACAAGATCCTTCTTTTCCTCTTGTTCAGTGAATGGGACTAGATAAAGCACTACACTTCCCTGATACAATTGCAGTTGTTTTTTTTGTTTTTTTTTTTTTTTTGTTTGTTTGTTTGTTTGTTTTTCTGGCTTCATCCCTGATGAATTACTTGTATTTTGAAAATATGTTCTTAAATATATCTCAGATATATTTTTCCCTTCATTTCCTTTGGTGAAGCTTGATTCTTTTGGGCTACTTTTAATTTATTTAATGTTCAGTAAGGGTCTGATTTTATTTAACATGCAAGTGCCACTTACCCTCCCAGTCTTAATGGCATTACAACCACATGTACTGCACTGTATATTTATTGTAATACTCCTCCCAGCTTTCATTGTATTCATCGTGTCTAGTTTATTTCTAGTCACTATATCCACATTACCCTTTTCCTGTGGCCTGAGGGGCTTTTGAGCATATGCCGTAAGGAAGCAATCCTGTATTACTCTTGTAATCATGCTTGCTTGATAGTTTTTCCCACTAACATTTTCCTAGGAAATGTCTAGGTAATTGAACTCCTCCACTGGATCATGACGCTGGATTCGATACAGACTTCCTTCATCTGTAAAAACATTTCCTGATATGCTTTCTCATCCTCTCCTGAAAGTCTCTGGCAAGGTCCAAGGACTAACTTTTTCCATATCTCATTCTTCAGTTTACTCCCAATAGTGCCTGTTGTGTCAGCCAAAATCCTAGTGTCATTTATTTCTGTTTATTCAGTATTCTCCCTGTACGCAAATTACTCCCTCCCTCATTACTTTTGTTTTACCTCACCCATCCGCAAACTTTATACCTTGGTAATTTGATCTCCCAGTTGATAGCTTGATTTAACCAAGTCTCTGTCATTCCAATGTAATCATAATTTTCCCTCAACATCTGTTTCTAATACAGCAATCTTGTTACATATGTTTCTAGCATTTGTAAAACACATTCATCCTGTTCTTTGTCCTTTATGGTCACTTTTTTTTTTTTTTTTTTTGAATGTGTAGAAAGAAAGGGTTTCCACATTGACTTAATTTACAAATTCAGTGCCCCTTTCTCTAAGCGTTCAAGTCCTTCTCTTTTTTGTCTATATGAACTCTGGCTTCTGAGCAATAAAAGAAAATTAAGACTCTTTAAATTACTTTTCTCATCTCAGTCTGAAAGTGTTTCTGCAAAGTCAATCTCTTTGGATTTTGAAGGGTTGTTAAGCCTTCTCTTTAGGTAAGAGACCTCCAACTTCTCTTCACAGAGGATTTTGAACCAGTATACCAGTAATTAGCCTATAAGATCAATCCTTTGCCTCCTTTATTCAGATTGCCCTTTGAAAGTTACTTAAATGGTAGACGCACGTGATTAGTTCTTTCTTTGTCAAGCAGACACTCATGCTGTCAGTCCTCTCTGGGTGCCAATACCTTCAGTGTGGACTAAAATTCCTGGAAGCTTTCTGACACCCTTTCAGTATTTTGAACTTTTGTCTGGTTGAGAATTGGAATATTGATTTACTTGTCTGGGTTGCTTATACCATGTGTCGTCGTCTTCCCCCCCACCCCTTTTTTTTTTCTTCATTGTTCTCCTTTTCTGACAGAGATAGGGTGATACAGAAGAGTTTGGATGCTTATTAATCAAAACTAAATCGAATTTTGGAAATGGAAAAAAATCACTTATCTACCTGTAAATGGCAGAGAGCTGCTCTCTAGCTATCTTGCAGCTGCCCGTGGGAAGTACAAATCTGGGCTCAGAGGGCTGAAATAATTACACCCTGTTCTGTTTTGAACCAGTCTAATCTTCACTCCATCTGCTTCTGCCTAAACACAGGGCAGCACCTTAACTATCCAAATGGCGGATTAAATTGTAGATTTACCACTTTTCCTAATCTGTGAAAAGCGCAGTTCAAAAATATGTGTTTCTTAGTTGAATAAAGCCTGAAGAAAAAGTGATTCTTCCGTAACTCAGATTTCTAGCTTTGCTCTTCCTTTCCTCCTTTCTCACTTTCACTATGTCCTATTGTCAGCTGTTCCTCTCCACTTGCCTTATTTTACAGCTATTGCTTCCCACTTCTTTTGATATACATGTATTTAGCTATAACCCATGTCTACATCTGCACACCAACCTTCTCTTGTCTAGCTAACCTGAGACATATTTCACTGCAGTTCTGTGAGCTGCATTAGCTTTTATGATTCTGCCCACAGGTGAAGATTGACCTGCTGTAGAGGGAATGAAAAACTGGGACGTCTTTTCATTCTTCCTGTCAGTAAAACACCTGCTTCTAAGCCTTCCATTAAGAAAAATAATAATAATAAAAAATCCACCATATTATATTACAGTAAAACTACACAGTGCAGGGAGATTGATTTAGGCAATATGTGTTTATCCAGATTGGAATATACTTCGAAGTCTGAGGGTGAGGGCCTCATACTTCAAAGAGCTCTAAGGATTTATGGAGCAGTCTGAGAGTGCCGTGTGAACCCATCAGCGTGGACACAGATCTTGGAATCTAGATGTTTGTGTTTGACACATGAATGAACACATGAAACATAAATAACACTGATCCCTGTTTGTAGGACATGAGCCTTTGATGAGTGGAAGTGGTTCTATTTTGCTGTATGATGGGATAGAGAGCATGGGAAGCAGTGCATCACTAGTTAGTTCAGAAGTGACTGATAGATAGGGTGGACCTTGCTAGCTCTTGTGCAATCTGTTTGCTACTTGGAGAACTCCTTTCTTTCTGCAGGGAGATGTTCTTGCTCAGAACTAAATGGAATCTCATTATTTGTGGGCTGAAATAAGAACAAATTGAAATATGGAAAGAACTATGTCTAGATCAGCAGAGCAATGAAGAAAAAGTCCAAGAGAGGAAAAAGTGTATCACAGCATGAGAGAGGAAAAATTCAGAATGCAAGTGAACGCATGTAGGAGAAGAAACTAAACACAATCACACAAAACTATTGTAGAAATAGATGAAGAATATAGACGTAAAAGATAAGTAATAGAGAGTGAAAACATGCTTACACCAAGAAAACTGTGTTTAAAAACAAGCATTTACCTAACTTAGTACTTTAACTTGCAAAATAACACGGCATCCGTGCCAAAGATTACTTGACTACTGTTAGCTTGTGCAGCACTAAAAGCATAATCGTGTCAATTGCTTATTTGCATGATTTTTCATAGTTCTAAGAGTTGATATGGAAATGATCCGTTCTGTATCAGTACAATCTCTGAACACTTGAAAAGAGATACTGTGGCTGACCCTTCAGAAAAGAATCTCGAGAGCCGAGTACAGGGGGACAATCACTTCCCTAGCCCTGCTGGCCACACTGCTTCTGACAGAAGCCAGGATGCTGTTGGCCTTCTTGGCCACCTGAGCACACTGCTGGCTCATATTCAGCCGACTATCCTCCAATACTTCCAGGTCCTTCTCTGCCTGGCAGCTTTCCAGCCACTCATCTCCCAGCCTGTAGCTCTGCTTGGGGTTGTTGTGCCCCAGGTGCAGGACCCGGCACTTGGCCTTGTTGAACTTCATGCAGTTGGCCTCAGCCCATGCGTCCAGCCTATACAGATCCTCCTGCAGAGCCTTCCTACCCTCAAGCAGATTGACACACACCCCTAACTTGGTGTCACCTGCAAACTTACTGAGGGTGCACTCGATCCCCTCATTCAGATCATCGATAAAGATATTAAAGAGGACTGGCCCTAGTAGTGAGCCCTGGGGGACTCCACTAGTGACCGGCCTCCAACTGGCTTAAACTGCAGTTAAATTTAGTTGGATTACAACAGCAGGCATGCTTCTAGCCACACATGCCTTTTTGCAGAGAGAAAGCTGAAGAACATGGCAAACCACAGCCTGCTGCACCCTGAGGGGCAAGGGCAGAGCAAAGCCCAGGCTGGCACAACACAAAGCGTTGGGGACGGCCATGGCTCCGGAATGCTGGCCCCACCGGCGGTTGGGCGGTTGGGCAGGCCTGTAACGGCTGCCCGTGCTGACGGGGAGGCTGCTCGGCTGCCTGCTCCTCCCGCTCAAGTGTCCGCTCCAGACACAACCTCAACCAGAGGGAGTCAGCTTCTTTTTCCTCTCTCTTCCAGCAGGATGGTGACACGATCGGGTCAGGACGGGAGTGACCTCTGCATGAGGATGATGGGACACGGACAGCCTCGGTGAGTCACTGGAGAGCCTTGGGCACTCAGGCAAGCGCTGCCCATGGTTACTGGGTGATGCTGCTCCGTTTGGTGCTTTTCCTCTTTCAGACAGAAACATCCCTAGCGATGAGACCAGACCATGACACACTGCTGGTCTCTCTCGCTTTGAGAACTGAGCCACAAAAGATGCCAACGCTCTACAGGACAGATAAGACAGCCCCAAGCCATTCCCCACCATGGTGTCACCACGCTAAGTGGGAATATGACACATTTAAGCTACAAGGAACATCTCCTGGACATCAGGAAGATGCGAGATGGACAGCCTTGGTGTGAGGCTGGGAGAGCCTCGTGCAAGGAGGAAGGAATGGCTTCCAGTGCTGAGAGGGGGTGGCTGCTTGGTTTGTCGCCTCCTCTGTTACAGCTGGAGACACTGACAGTGATGGAATGAAGCCATGGCACACTCCTGGACTGTCTCGCATTGAGAAGTCAGCTGGAAAAGGTGTCAACAATCTCCAGGACAGGTAATTTTGCCCCAACCTACACCCCACCATGGCAAGCAAGACAGTGACACGCTTGGGCCAGGACGGGAGTGACCACTCAATCGGGATGACGGGAGATGGATTGACGTGGTGAGACTCTTGAGTCCGTTGGGCACAGAGGTGGGGTCAGCCCCTGGTCACACGGGGATGCTGTGGCGTTTTTTCTTTCTCTTATTAAAGCCAGACACACACAGCGATGGGAAGCAGACCACAGCAGAATAATGCCGACTCTCCCTTTCAGAAGTCAGCTTGAAGGAACTTCCATCACTCTCCAGGAAGAGTAAGATCGCCCCAAACCCACACCCCCGATGGTCCACGCAGGAAGCTGACAGAACTGGGGCAGGACGGCAGTGAATGCTGCATCAGGAAAATGGGACACAGACAGCATCGGTGAGTTGCTAGATACTCTTAAGCAGAGAGGCAGGGGCTGCCCACGGTCACAGGGGGTTGCTGCTCCCTTTGGTGCTTTTACTCTTTCAGCCAGAAACGGCACAATCCTGGCGTCTCTGCCCTCGAGCACTCAGCTGGACGGAAGAGCTGCCAACACTCTCCAGGACAGGTAAGATCACCCCAACCCACACCCACCAGCCTCTAACCGCAAGAAGGATGGAGACATGATTGGGCCAGGAGGTGAGTGACCACTCCATGAGGACGACGGAACACGGACAGCCTCGGTGAGTCGCCGTAGACCCTTGGGCACAGAGGCAGGGGCTGCCTGTGCTCACAGAGGGATGCTGCTCCGTTGGTGCTTCTCTTTTGCAGCCAGAATCACACAGCGATTGGACCAGACCACGGCACAATCCTGGCCGCTCTCTCCTTGAGAAGATATCTGGAAGGAACTTCCAGTGCTCTCCAGTAAGAGTAAGATCTCCCCAACCCACATCCCCCACTGTCCACAGAAAGCAGGAAGGTGACACAATCAGGCTAGGAGGGCAGTGACTGCTCCATGAGGACGATGGGACAGGGACAGCCTCGGTGAGTCATTGCAGACCCTCGGGCATAGAGCCAAGGTCTGCCTGTGTTGACAGAGGGATGCTGCTCCGTTTGGTGCTTCTTCTCTTTCAGCCAGAATCACACGGCGATTGGACCAGACCACGGTACAACCTTGGCCGCTCTCCCCTTGAGAAGTCAGCTGTAAGGAAGAGCCTCCAACGCTCTCCAGGACAGGTAAGATCGCCCCAACCTACACCCACCAGCCTCTAACAGCAAGCAGGAAGGTGACACTCTGTGGTGGTTTTACCGTGCTGGGCAGCTAAACACCACAACCGCTCTCTCACTCCCCCTCTTTATATGAGGAGGGGGAATAAAGCAAAGAACAACTCACGGATTGATATAAGGATAATTTAATTAAAGGGAAATAATAATAATAATTAAAGAAAGGTTATTATGAACTAAACAATTTAACTCACGGGAAATAAAAAGGGAAAGGGGAAAAGGGAGGGGTAAAAGGAAAATTAAAAAAAAAAAAAGGAAGTAATACAAGCAAATAAAACAAATGAAGTCTATGTGGCAGTGCACAGAAAAGAAATTACTCTCTACTTCCCACAAATGAGCGATGATTGACCACGTCCTTGAGGCAGGGCCTCAACGCACGTAGCCGGTGTTCGGGAGGAGGACCGACGTTTTCACAACGAGAGCCCACCCCTCCCCTCTTCTTCCTGTTTCCACCTTTTATTGCTGAGTGTGACATCATATGGTATGGAATATCCCTTTGGTTGGTTTAGGTGAGCTGCCCTGGTGATGTTTCTCTTCTCACTTTTTGCCCACCTCCTAGGAGGGTTAGAGAGAGTCCCGATGCTGTGCCAGCACTGCTCAGCAGTAGACACAACACTGGTGCGATAACACTGCTGTTCCAGCTACAAGTGCAGAGCACAGCACTGTATGGGCTGCTGCAGGGAAAGTTAACATTCCAGCCAGACCCAGTACACACTCTCGGACCCGGAGGGCAGTGACCGCTCCATGAGGACGATGAGACAGGGACGGCCTCGGTGAGTTGCTGGAGACCCTCGGGCCGAGATACAGTGGCTGCCCGTGTTCACAGGGAGGTGCTGCTCCGTTAGGTGCTTCTTCTCTTTCAGCCAGACACACACAGCGACGAGACCAGACCACGGCAAACTTCTGGCCTCTCTGGCCTCGCCCACTCATCTGGAAGGAAGAGCTGCCAACGCTCTCCAGGACAGGTAAGATCGCCCCAACCCACACCCACCACTGTCCACAGAAAGCAGGAAGGTGACACGCTCAGGCTAGGATGGGAGTGACCACTCTATCGGGACGACGGGACACGGACATCCTCGGTGAGTCGCTGGAGAGCCTTGGGCACTCAGGCAAGTGCTGCCCATGGTTACAGGGGGATGCTGCTCCGTTCGGTGCTTTTCCTCTTTCAGACAGAAATATACCTAGCGATGAGACTGGACCATGACACACTGCTGGCCTCTCTCGCTTTGAGAACTCAGCCAGAAAAGATGCCAACGCTCTACAGGACAGATAAGACAGCCCCAAGCCATTACCCATCACGGTGTCACCACGCTAAGTGGGAATATGACACATTTAAGGTACAACAAACAAACATCTCCTGGAGATCAGGAAGATGCAAGATGGAAGCCTTGGTGTGAGGCTGGGAGAGCCTCGTGCAAGGAGGAAGGAATGGCTTCCAGTGCTGAGAGGGGGTGGCTGCTCGGTTTGTTGCCTCCTATATTACAGCTGGAGGCACTGACAGTGATGGAATGAAGCCATGGCACACTCCTGGACTGTCTTGCATTGAGAAGTCAGCTGGAAAAGGTGTCAACGCTCTCCAGGACAGGTAATGTTGCCCCAACCCACACCCCAGCATGGTGTCATAGCAAGCAGGACAGTGACATGCTTGGGCCAGGACGGGAGTGACCGCTCCATCAGGATGACGGGACACGGACAGCCTCGGTGAGCTGCTAGATACTCTTGAGCAGAGAGGCAGGGTCTGCCCGTGGTCATGGAGGGATGCTGCTCCTCTTTTTCTTTTTCTTATTAAAGTCAGACACACGCAGAATTGATTCCAGACCACGGCAGAGTCCTGGCTTCTCTGCCTTTGAGAACTCAGCTGGAAGGAAGAACTTGCCATGCTCTTCAGGAGAGGTAAGATCACCCCAAACCACACTCACCAAGGTCCACAGCAGGCAGGAAGGTGATTTGATTGGTCCAGGACGGCAGTGAGCACTCCAACAGGATGATGAGAGGCGGCCAGAGTTGTTGAGATGCTCGAGAACCTCGGGCACAGAGGCAGGCTCAGCCTGTGGCCACACGGGCGTACTGCTCCGTTTCTTCTGTCTGTTATTATAGCCAGACACACACTGATGGGACGAGACCATGGCACAATCTTGGCCTCTCTCCCCTTGAGAAGTCAGCTGGAAAGAACTTCCAGAGCTCTCCAGGACAGCTAAGATCTCCCCAACCTACGCCCTGCAGGCAGTAACAGTAAGCAGAATGGTGACAAGCTCGGGCCAAGATGGCAGTGACCGCTCCATGAGGACGATGGGACAGGGACAGCCTCGGTGAGTCGCTGCAGACCCTCGGGCACAGAGGCAGGGGCTGCCAGTGTTGACAGAGGGATGCTGCTCCGTTTGGTGCTTCTTCTCTTTCAGCCAGAATCACAGCGATTGGATGAGACCATGGCAAAACCTTGGCTGCGCTCCCCTTGAGAAGTCAGCTGGAATAAGAGCTGCCAATGCTCTCCAGGACAGGTAAGATTGCCCCAACCCACACCCACCAGGTTCTAACAGCAAGGAGGACAGTGACATGATCGGGGTAGGACGGGAGTGGCCACTGTATCAGGATGACGGAACAATGACAGCCTCAGTGAGTCGCTGGAGACCGTCGGGCACTGAAGTAGGGGCAGCGTGTGGTCTCAGGGGTATGCTGCTCCGTTTGGTGCTTCTCCTTTTACAGCCAGATTCACAAAGCGATGGGACAAACCACAGCACACTGCTGGTCACTCACCCCTTGAGAAATCAGCTGGAAGGAAGAGCTCTCAACGCAGTCCAGCACAGGCAAGATCGCCCCAACCCACACCCTTGATGGTTCACAGCACGCAGGAAGCTGACAGTGAACGCTGCATCAGGAAGACGGGACACAGACAGCCTCGGTGAGTCGCTAGATACTCTTGAGCGGAGAGGCAGGGGCTGCTTGTGGTCAAAGGGAGCTGCTGCTTTGTTTTGTGCTTCTTCTCTTTCAGCCAGACACACACAGTGAAGAGACCAGACCACAGCAAACTCCTAGCCTCACTGGCCTCGACCGCTCAGCTGGAAGGAAGAGCTGCCAACGCTCTCCAGGAGAGGTAAGATTGCCCCAACCCACACCCACCAGGCTCTAACAGTAAGCAGGATGGTGACAAGTTCAAGTCAGGACAAGGGTGACCGCTGCATGAGGATGACGGGACAGGGACAGCCTTGGTGAGTCACGGTAGACCCTTGGGCACTCAGGCAAGTGCTGCCCATGGTTACAGGGGGATGCTGCTCCGTTTGGTGCTTTTCCTCTTTCAGACAGAAACATCCCTAGCGATGAGACCGGACCATGGCACACTGCTGGCCTCTCTCGCTTTGAGAACTCAGCCAGAAAAGATGCCAAGGCTCTACAGGACAGATAAGACAGACCCAAGCCATTCCCCACCACGGTGTCACGCTCGGACCAGGAGGGCAGTGACCGCTCCATGTGGACGATGGGACAGGGACAGCTTTGGTGTGTCACTAGAGACCCTCGGGCACAGAGGCAGGGGATGCTTGTGTTCACAGGGGGATGCTGCTCTGTCTTGTGGTGATTCTCTTTTAGCCAGAAATGCACAGCGATGGAACCAGACAATGGCACATCCTTGCCGCTCTCCCTTGAGAAGTCAGCTGTTAGGAAGTGCTGCCAACGCTCTCCAGGACAGGTAAGGTTGCTCCAACCCACACCCACCAGGTTCTAACAGCAAGAAGGATGGTGACATGATCAGGATAGGATGGGAGTGACCACTGGATCAGGATGACGGAGCAATGACAGCCTCAGTGAGTCGCGGTAGAGCCTCGGGCAGAGAGGCAGGGGCTGCCCGTGGTCATGGAGGGATGCTGCTCCTCTTTTTCATTCTCTTATTAAAGCCAGACACACAGAGAATTGACTCCAGACCACAGCACAATCCTGGCCTCTCTCCCCTTGAGAAGTCAGCTGGAAGGATCTTCCAGCGCACTCCAGGACAGGTAAGATCTCCCCAGCGTACGCCCAGCAGGCTGTAACAGCAAGCAGCATGGTGACACACTCGGGCCAAGATGGCAGTGACCGCTCCATGAGGACGATGGGACACGGACAGACTAGGTGAGTCGCTAGAGACCGTTGATCACAGAGGCAGGGGCTGCCCATGTTCACAGACGGATGCTGCTCCGTTTGGTGCTTCTTCTCTTTCAGCCAGAATCACATGGCGATTAGACCAGACCACGGCACAACCTTGGCCGCTCTCCCCTTGAGAAGTCAGCTGGGAGGAAGAGCTCTTAATGCACTCCAGGAGAGGTACGATTGCCACAACCCATACCCACCACTGTCCACAGTAAGCAGGAAGGTGACACGATCAGGCTAGGACGGCAGTGACCGCTCGATGAGGAAAACGGAACAAAGACAGCCTTGGTGAGTCGCTAGATACACTTGAGCAGAGAGGAAGAGGGTTTATGAACAAACCGTAAATGTTTGTTCATTGTCTTTTGTATTATAAAAAACAAAGAGTTCTGTTTGAGGAGCGGGAGTTGCGAAAACTCCCTGCTGAAGTAAGGAGCTGTATAATGCTTGGCTAGACACTATGAAAATTCTTTTGCTTAATGGAACAAAAAAAGAGAACCCCCTCCCCTTCTCTCTTTCTGCATCTCAGTTGCCTCTTTTGTTCAAAGACACTGTTGCAAAGCTCATGTAACCACCTCCTGATAAGTTGTTAAACTAGTGTATCAACATCCTGCCTTCCTGTCTCATGCTGGGCCAACATGACCAAATAAAAAAAAAAAGAAGTTGAACCACAAGGCCGAGGAAGACTACGGCCTTCATCTTCACGACGACCAGAGGAACAGAGACGACGCCCTAGCAACAGTGCGCGCAGTCGCAGAACATACCAGGATGTGCTGCGTAATCCCGTAATTACCAAGATATAAAAAGGGACCCTGGCGGGGGTGAGGTGCGCGCCGTTGGCGGAGCTGAGACTCCCTGGCCGCCCAGCGCTGCTTGCTTTCTGCTTGCTTACTCAATAAATTCCTTTCTATGGTTAATACAATGCTCTCTGAAAATTAATTCAGGGGGCAACTTATAACATTGGTGAAGAAGAATGCAGCCTAATGTACGTCCATTTCCTGAGCCATGGCTGGCCCCAGCGTGGGGGCTGCTGAGGAAGCCCAGAGTTGCATTTGTCCCAGCAGCTGTGGTGCCAGCAAATAGTAGCTGTCCTTTCACTGGCCTGGGAGTGTCCCAAAGGTGCTGGGACTGATGGCAAATGTCATCCTGGAGGGGAATGTGGAGCTGCCCTGTGCCTGGGCCAGGCCTCTTGTGCTGGCCTGGGGACTGGGGCTGGCCCTGCGGGACACAGGCACTCTGTGCTGGGGATCTCCCAGGCGAGAGACCAGGACTCCTACAGCTTCACGGACCTCCACTTCCCGAGCCATGGCTGGCCCCAGCCCTGGGGTTGCTGGGGAGGCCCAGAGCCACCTTTGTCCCAGCAGCTGTGGTGCCTTGCGAGAGGCTGCAGCTGTGGTGACCATGCCCAGAGCCCTGCAGCAGCCTGAGGTGGGCACTGCGTTGGGGCTAACCCAGCCTGGTCTGTTGGGCTGGGATGGGCTGGACTGGGCTGCACTGGGCTGGGGAGAGGGCATCGAAGTGGGGAGAGGTGGGCAGGGGCTGGGCTGGGCTGGGCAGTACCCGGCAGAGGGCAACAACAGCATCAGGGAGCGGTGGCAGCATGCAGGGGAGGGCTCCCAGCAGGGCTTGGTGCTGCAGAGCCAGGGCTGCGCAAAGGGAGCCCAGAGCTGCCAGGGTAGGGGAGAGGAGGCCGCTCTGGGCCCTTGCTGGCCTGGGCAGAGCAGGAGGGGGGGCCCAGGGCATTCGTCCCCTCCCTGCAGCCTGCCAGAACCTGTAAGGCAGTCATGGAGCGTCCAGGGCCAGGCTCTGCACTGTGGCCACAAGCCCTGCGTGCCCTCCTCCTGCCATGCTCCATGCGGTGGCTGCAGCAGAGGGGACCCCCAGCCAGCCCCTGCATGGGGCTCTGCCACCTGCCTCACCCCAGCCCTCTCCAGCGCCTTCCTTGCTGCTCTCTGATGCATGCCAGGACCTCCCCGTGCGTGCCGGCCAGCACATCTGCTGAGGGCCAGTGCGGCTGCTGCAGGAGCAGGGAACTCAGCATGGCCCTTGCAGCCCCCTGCCCTGGGCCAGCCTCTCCCTCTCGTCTTAACTACACTATGAAAGCTCCCCAGTTAGTTCTCCAAGTCTTGAAGACTTGAATAAAACTATGGAAGACATATGTTTGCTTAGGAGTTTCTGCCTTTTAATGAGTTCCATGGTGGATTTTAGTGCTTAGTCTGTGAATGTCAGGTGCTGAGAGGAGAATGATGCAATTGCTTGAGCAAGTAAAGTCAGAAGGAAAAGTTGAAGTGACTTGGAGTATTTATGGTCCCCACTGAGGGCTGTTACCAAGAGATTCTCCTCAGGGACTTGTTAGGGCAGATAATTGGAGGCCACGATTACAGATAGGAAAAGCACTGTGCTGAGAAAAGTCTTGTTTTTTTTTGGTCAGACAAAAGCAGAAAGGTCAAGGCCTTACCCCAGCTTGGAGGAGAGATCATGCACCCCCATATCTCACTCAGGGCTCTTCCTGGGGTCTGTGTGGTAGGGGGAGACTCCCATAATATCATGTGAAGGACAATGGTATGACACCTCCCAGCATTTGCACACAGTTGAACGGAGAATACATGGTCCCAATGCCATGAGTATAACTTGTGTCCTTGTAAGCCATGGCTGTGGTCACAAAGATGTCAGTGCTACTGCAGCCTTCCATTTTTACCAGAGCACTCTGCCTTCTCCTCTGCAGGCTTTCCTGTGCTGTCTTATTCCTCTCTGAAAGCTGCAGACAGCCACTTCTCTTCTCCACCTTGCTCTCACTCTGCTATTCCCATGATTTCACTGATGCCTCTCCATTCTTGCCAGCTGTCCCTTCAAACACAAGGGCAGGGGCTGATCCAAACTACCCGTGGGTGATCTCTGGACCTACAAAACCAGTTCCAGTGCCTCACTTCCAAGCCAAGAACTTCATCTGAATATCTAATCTAAATCTACCCTCTTTCAGTTTAAAAGCATTCCCCTTGTCCTATCACTGCACACTCTGAGAAAATATCTCTCCCCTGCTTTCCTGTTGCTCTCCCTTAAGTAGTGGATGGATTCTATACGGTCTCCTCAGAGCCTTCTCTTCTCCAGGCTGAACAACCCCAATTCCTCAGCCTGTTTTAATAAGTGAGGTGCTCTAGCCCCTTGATCATCTTTGCGGTCCTCATATGGACTTGCTGTAATAGCTTCATGTCATTCTTATAATGGGAGCCACAGAGCTGAATGCAGTACTCCTGGTGTGGTCTTGGGAGAACAGAGTAGAGGGGGAGAATCACCTCACCCATTCTCCTCCCAGCCTGAATTTGTGCTTGGGATTGCCTCCTTAGATAGACACAACCAAGCCACATACCTGCTGCTCTCTGCTCATGTACTCAGGCACAAGACACTTGAAAACCCACAGCCAAGGCAGGTTCTGCATGGGCCTTTCAGGTACTTGGGCAGAGGGCATCACACAAGCACCATGCCAGACAGGTGCCTTCTGCTGGCCTGTGAGAGACGCGGGGAGATGTGAGCCTGAAGGACCATCTGCCAGCCAGAAGGGAAGGGTTGACCTGGCAGCTACTTCAGAAAGATGGGACCTCCCAGTGCCTGGCCCAGCTATGCTCCTGCTGCTGGCCTATCAGCTCCAGAGGCAGAACTGATTTCACAGTCCCCACCAAAGGCAAATGCTTCCTACAGGAGAGAGAGTTTCTAAGGCACAATTGACACCCTATAGGAACATACAAACCTGGCACCCTCCTTGACGCCCAGCACCTAACAAGACAAAGGAAAAGTCCTTGTCATCCTCCAAGGCCATACATATCCAGATGGCCTTTCAATTTCTCAAGAGATTGGAGAAACCTATGTGCAAGCTCTGTTAGGTACTAGGGCAGGACTGACCTTGAAATAAAAATTTACACTAGCTGCATGTCAGCAGCTCCTCAGTTCCTTATGGCATCTAAAATGACACCCTCATAGACCAGCCATGTACCTGAAGGGGGCCTATCAGGCCATCAGGCACAAGTGCCCTGACACCCACCTGCACAGCCATGGGCCTCCTGCTGCTTCCTGAGATCCTGAGGCACAGATAATCTCAGTAGAGCATCCCCACCCATCTCCTCCTTGATCCCTATGACCTGACCAGATCCATGTCAGCCTCATGGGGCCAAACCAATTTGATTACATGATCAGAGTGCAGGGATTTAGGGGTTAGGTTTTCAGGTTAGGGTCTAGGGATTAGGTCTTGCCTTGCAGTTTTAGGGATTCATCAGAGTCTTAGAGCTTTGGTGTTCTGCTTTGGGTAACCAGTCAGTGTTTAGGGTATGGGCTAGATTTTTGGTCAGGGTTTTATTATCTGCTTTGTTCTGGGGTGAGGGCAGGTATTAAAACTGGCAATATAGTGATAGGAATTAAGGGCCTGGGATTAGGATGAACAATATGTAAAGACCAATGGTAACAGCAAATGTGTTTGGAGTTTGAGTTTGAGGTATGATCTGATGTTGGAGATTAGAACAGTGGATTCCTTTCAGGCTGAGGGACAGCATTTAAGGTAGGATTAGGTTCTCAGGGTACCAATTAGAAATATTGACTAACATGAATATTTTGCAGTATCAGCACCCTTATGTGAACCATTTTTCCCTCTTCCAAATCTTTCCTTAATGTTAGCGAAGTCAATCTTCTCTTCCCCAGGTCTCCCACCTTTATTCTCCCAACTTTCCCCTGGCCTCCCCAAATGTGTCACCCTGTTGGGGGCAGCTTTCTGATGGCCTTTAGGACCTCAGAGGTTCTGCCTCCCTGCTGTTGGCCAGCCAGGGGCTGGGACAGAAGTGACCTCACAGCCAGCATCCACAGGGCTACAAGAAGCTGCTGTGCTCAGGACGCCTCTTTCCAGCACACCCAGGAGCACTGGGTGCAGGGGATGCCCTGCATAATCCCTCAGGTTCTCTGCCTGCCAACCAGCTCATGCTTCAGAAGGTCGTCCACACATCCAAAGTCATGTTTTTTCATGCAGCCTTTAGCAACTCCTGGGCATCCTGAAGGAAATGGTCACCTCTGTGTGGAAAAGTGAAACAAGAACTGAATATATATTTTAAGAAAATGTTGAGAACTCTGCAGAGAAGGAGCTGCTGTGAAAGTCCTGATGAGTAGCATTGGTCATCTCCATACCCAGTGAACAAGGACACAGTCCAGACTGCTCTGTGGTTCCCCCTTGTCGCTTCCAGGAGGCAAGCCCAGCCCAGACCCGCCCCAGCTTTCTGCACCTCCATCTCCTCTCCCAAGCCCAGCCCAGCAGAGCAGCCCAGACTGTGCTGGTCCCAAAGCAGCAAATGGAGAAGTGGAGGTCAGTGGGGTGCCCACAGATAGCCAGCCTTCTTGACAGTCAGAGACTCATGGAATAGCCCGAGATGGAAAGGACCCACAAGGATCATCGAGTCAAACTCATCTCCAATGTCAGGAGATGATTTGGGGTGATTCACTCAATCTAGTCTACGAAATTTCACTGGTTGAATAACTAATAATTTTCCCAACCCCTTCCCATTGCCTCATGTTGCAGGGCTCTAGCAATGTAAAAAGAAATGAAAAACGAAATAAAACAAAAATATCTTGGTCTTTAGTGAGTTTCATTATCAGCGATATGCAGAAGACAGACATTTTATTGCTTCTGAAAAACACCCAGACATAACTTTCCACACTGCATCCTTGAGTTCCTGGTTCCTCATGCTGTAGATGATGGGGTTCACTGCTGGAGGCACCACTGAGTACAGGACTGCCAACAAAAGATTCAGAAATGAGGAGGACATGGACGGGGGTTTCAGGTAGGAAAACGTGCCAGTGCTGATGTACAGGAAGACCATGACCAGGTGAGGGAGGCATGTGGAAAAGGCTTTGTGCCTGCCCTGCTGCGAGGGGATCCTCAGCACAGCTCTGAAGATCTGCACATAGGACAGCACAATAAAAATAAAACACCCCAGAAGTGAACATGCAGTAACCACAATAAGTCCAATTTCCTGGAGGTAGGCATCTGAGCAGAAGAGCTTGAGGATCTGGGGAATTTCACAGAAGAACTGGTCCAGGGCATTGCCATGGCAGAGGGGAAGGGAAAAGGTATTGGCAGTGTGCAGCACAGCATTGAGAAAACCACTGCCCCAGGCAGCTGCTGCCATGCTGACACAAGTTCTGCTGTCCATTATTGTCCCGTAGTGCAGGGGTTTGCAGATGGCAATGTAGCGGTCATAAGCCATGATGGTGAGAAGATAAAATTCTGCTGGAACAAATGCAACAAACATAAAGACCTGGGTAGCACAATCCAAATACGGAATGGTCCTGGTGTCCCACAGGCAATTAGCCATGGCTTTGGGAACAGTGGTGGTAATAGTGCCCAGGTCAAGGAGGGCGAGGTTGAGGAGGAAGAAGTACATGGGGGTGTGGAGGCGGTGGTCGCAGGCTACGGCTGTGAGGATGAGGCCATTGCCCAGGAGGGCAGCCAGGTAGATGCCCAGGAAGAGCCCAAAGTGCAGGAGCTGCAGCTCGCGTGTGTCTGCAAATGGCAGGACGAGGAACTCATTTGGGAAGCCGCTGTTGGACATTTGCTGGCTTTGGGTGTAGTAGTCTGTCCGTTGAGAAATTTAAAGAGGAATTTTAGATACTGTTTTCTGAGCAAAACCTAAACCAAATTTCCCTGAAACCTTCTCAGCAAGAATCTCAGTCTTTTCCCTGTGAAGAATACATGCTACTGCTTGTAAAATATTTAGGTTGTTTTTTTTTTTTTTTTTTTTTTTTTTTTTTTTTTTTTTTTTTCCCCCTAGGGATACGATAATTATCAGGTTAATCCTCTGTGTCCTCTGTGGGCTTCAGAAGTGTCAGTACTACCCTGCTGTATATAGTAAAGAATATCAGGGACTGATCCATAACAGTTCTCCTTACTGTCCTTCATGGCAGCAAAACAGAAGCATAGACTCCTGAGAGTGCCTTTCATTTAGGTAGTGCAGGCGTTGGTGTTCCCCATCAAGAATCTCCCCCAAAGATGGCCTGGGAGTGCTGTGGACCTGTTAGCAGCCTGCCCCAGGCAGCAGCCTCTGGGCACCAGCAGGACCCTGCCTGTCCTGCCTGTTTCAGGGAGCTCCTTCCAACTGCAGCTTCTCCCCGCAGTGCCCTGGGCAGTTCCCCAGGCAGGCTGAGTGCTGAGGCTGGCAGGCGGCAGAGACCCTGCCCTGGCACACAGCCCCTGAGGCACAGCAGGGACCCTGCTCTGCACCACAGCCCTGGGCACCTCTGCCTGCACCCCAGCTGCGCAAACTGCAGCCAGCCCTGTGAGAAGGAATCCTCGTCTCCTGTCCCTCTGACAGCTTTGGCAGGTAGTCCCTGCTCTGGAACTTGTTCTTCTCCTATCTTAGGAACTCTTAAGTGTCCTCCAGAAGGATCCCATGTGCTGTGGGATGTGCCAGCAAATCTGCAGATGGCAGCAGGAACAACAGCTGTGTTGCCCTGCAGCCAGAGACTTACCTTGTTCAGGGCTGTGAAGATTTCTCTTGCAGTGAGCTCTCAGCATCCCCCCTCCACATTGACTTTAATGTCTCTCTCCCTTCTCTCAGCCATCCTTGTCCCCTGCAGGCAGTGTCCCCAGCCCTGCTGCACTGTGCAGAGGAGCTGCTCCTGGGCAGAGCTGTCTCTCTGCAGCGTTGTCCACTTGCTAGGAGCTCCCCTTGGGCCCAGGAGCCCGTCCCAGTTCATCAGCACAGGGAGCTCTTGACAAGTCCCTGGACCTCCAGGGGAAACAACTTTGAATCAAACTGATGTAATCACTGCTCTTCCTTCTGTCAGCTAGAGAGAGACACCTACTTCCAGTTATATTTTTTCTCCTAAATCAAAATAAGAGTTCATTATGGGAATCATTTTTCCTGTCCTTTTATTAGTTAGGACACCCACAAATTGACTGAGAGCTGTATTCTGTTTCTTCTGAGCACTTGTTAACATTGAGGAGAAGCAATCTTTTTCACAGCAAATGAAATCCCTCCGTCTACACAGGCTACACAACCAATTGTTGGCCAGCAAGCTCATGGAATCATAGAATGTTTGGGGTTGGAAGGGACCTTAAGGTCTAGTTCCAGTCACTCTTAAATGGGCAGTCACTTCCCTCTAGACCAGTTTGCTCAAGGTTCCATCCAACCTGACATTGGACTCTACCAGGAAAGATGCATCCACCACTTCTCTGGGCAACCTCTTCCAGTGTCTCACCACCCGCTGCGTGAAGAGTTTCTTCTTTAGATCTGATCTAAATCTACTCTTTTCTAGCTTAAAAGCACTGCCCCTTGTCCTATCATTACACTCCCTGATAGAGTTTCTCCAGATATTTCTCCAATCTTTCTCTCCCTGTTCTGTTAAGAGAGAGGAGGGAGAGAGTGGATGTGTGGTGCTTGGCTACCTCCTGGGGATAAAGCACAACACATCTGGGGCACAAACCTACCCAACAAGTGATAAAGGAGGCAGTGAAGGGAGCCAGACCTGGTCAGTCACACTGACTGGTGGGAGCATGGGAGAGAGAGAAAATGCTTCTTCCAGCGAGGTTATCTGACCAGGAATCTTGTCAGTTGGGAAACCAAGGGAAAACAGGGAATACTAGTAAAAGGGGATGTCCTATGAGGAGAGGCTGAAGAAACTTGGGTTGTCTAGTCTGGACAAAAGAAGGCTGAGGAGCGACCTCATTGCTTTCAGCCACTGTCTTAGGAGGGCAAGTGGAGAGGGAGATGATGACCTCTTCTCACTGGTAACTGATCAGAGAAAGTGTGGGAATGGCACATAGATGCACCAGGGGAGGTCCAGACTGGAGAGTAGGAAAGATTTCTGTACTGTGAGGGTGGTCAAACACTGCAATAGGATTCCTTGAGACCTGCTTGTAGTTCTAGGCCTGTCAATGTTCAAGAAGCATTTGGACATTGCCCTCATTGACATGCTGTAACTTTTGTTTAGCTCTGAAGAGGTCAGGTAGTTGGACTAGATGATCTTTGAAGGTCTCTTCCAACTAAACTACTCTGTTCTAGTCTAGTCTAGTCTAGTCTAGTCACTACACATGTGGGTAGGCCCCATTTATGTATTGGAAGACCACAATAATGTCTCCTGGAGTCTTCTTTTCTTCAAGGTAATCCCATCTCTCTCAGCTGCTCTTCACAGGTGTATTTGGTGTGCATGGCATGCTTTTGGTAGTCAGGTGGTAGGCTGCAGGGGGTTGCTGGATGGTGAAGAACATCAGTTTGAACACTTTGGGTTAGCTCTCCTGGCTGTGTCCCATCACCATGTCCTGCACACCTCCAACCTACATGGCATGGGGTGCAGTATAAGAAACAAAAACCCTTGATGCTTTGTAGACACTCTCCATGACTGTTTCTAAACACTCTCAAAAACATTTACCCTCTGCACTAACACACCTTATCCCTGGAGAACCCCAGTGCAACAGCTGTCTGGAAGAGTGTTTTGTTTTCATCTTTCCTTTAACATGTGACCAAGTCTTAGAAGACGGAAGAGGCTACAGAAGTCTTTGTTTGGAAGGCATAGTTGAGGCTAAATGAGTCTGGGAAAAAAAAAAAAAATCCGAGACATAAATAAAAAGATATGCATTTATTGAGCTATTTAAACAACACTAAAAAAATTTTTGTTTTACTGATGGCGTGGAGGATGTTAGGAAACATGGCATTTGCCTTTGCAAGTAATACTTCTTGGAGCTAGGATGGACATTCTGCTACTCACCAGGAATGATCCAAGATAACCAAGAGTGGCCTCGCAAGGACATCAGCCAGCTCTCTCTGCTGTCATGGGTGAATCCCGCCAGGTCCCATAGATATGTGTATCCCATTTGGTCAAGTATGCCCTGACCTGATCCACTCCCACCAAGTGTACATCTTCCTTCCAGACTCTCCTCATTCTTCATGACTAGGGATTCCTGAAGGGCAGTCTTGCCAGTACTGACTGACGTGAAGAAGGAATTCAGCACCTCTTGTCTTTTCCCTGTCCTGTGTCAACAGATCCTGGGCCTCATTCAGCAGTGGGTCCACATATTCCAGAACCTTTCTTTTGTCACCTGTGTACTTCTAGAAGCTCTTTTTACTGCCTTAGACATCCTTGTCCTAATTCCACTGGAGTTGGGCTTTAGCTTTCCGATATTCTTCCCTACATGCTCCCACAAGGCCTCTGTATTCCTCTCAGGGTATCTGTTCTTGTTTCCACCTTCTCTATGCTTCTTTTCTGCGCTGGAGTTTGGTGAGAAGCTTCTGGTTCATCCATGCAGGCCTCTTGCCGTTTTTACCTGACTTTGTTTTTCTTGGGTTGGACTACCCTTGATGTTGGAGGGGGTGGTCCTGGAATATTAACCACCTTTCTTGGACTGCTCTTCAGTACAGGGCCTTACTCCAAAGGACTCTTCCAAGCAGATATTGAAGGGGCCAAAGATGGCTCTCCCGAAGAGCTATGCTGCCCTCCCGCAGGATCAACTCCACCATGGTCCCTGCAGGGAACATTGTTAACTTATCCTGAGCTTACCATGAACCACAGCCCCCAGATCCCTTTTTTTTCAGAGTTATGCTCCATCCACTTGTCCCTCAGTCTATATGTATATTCAGGAATACATGGTCTGATGTACAGAATCTGGCATTAGTTCTTATTGAATTTTATATTGTAGGCGACTGACCAACGTTCCGATCTATCAAGATGTCTCTGTAAGGCCCCTCTACCCTCAAGGCAATTGATAGAGCTTCCTAATTTACTAGATGTAGGGCAGTCCACTCATGTGCCTAAGCTCTCAAACACCTTTTAGAAAGTACTGTCTCTAAATTACCACTTCTCCATTAATCTACTCCCACTTTTGGGGAGGAGAGAGATATGTTAAAGGGGAGGTTTATATTATTTAGCTAAATGACAAGGGACAGCTCCCAGGTGAGTGACAAGACACAAAGGGAGGCCACATTTTTAGGCAGTCTGCACTGACAAAACTCTAATACCTACATTCCCAGTCTCTGAAGTCCTAACTTAAAGGATTACTGCTAAGACAGACATCTTTGTGCACCTCAAATGTCAAATGGTGTTTACATTTGAACAACTCACTGCTCTTCTCTATCTCCTGTAATTACTGTGAGAGTAATTATACTAAGCCAAGTTATACTATGTAGAATATAGTTATACTATACTTATACTAAGCCATAATTATACTATTAATTATACTAAGCCAAGGACGTCTCAGCTGCTTGCTCTGTCCTGCCAACGGGCAGGCTGGGGGTGCAGCAAGAGCTGGGAGGGGACAGACCCAGGACAGGTGACCCAAACTAGCCAAAGGGGTATGCCATACTATCTGACGTCATGCTAAACAATATATAGGGGTGGCTAGCCGGGGGAGGAGGCCGGACTGCTCGGGGTTAGGCTGGGCATTGGTCAGCGGGTGGTGAGCAAGTGCATTGTGCTTCACTTGTTTGTACACATTATTATTAGTAGTAGTACTATTATTACCATTGTTATTATTATTATTGTTATTATTATTTTTCCTGTCTTATTAAACTGTCTTTATCTCAACTCACAGGCTTCACTTTCCGTTTCTCTCCCCCATCCCAGAGAGGGAAGGGGGAGGGTGAGCGAATGGCTGTGTGGTGTTTAGCTGCTGGCAGGGTTAAACAACGACAATGGGTCCGGTTGGGATTCATCCCAGAGTGCTCAGAGAGCTGGCTGACATTATCACAGGGCCTCTCTCAATTATTATAAGAGTCTTGGGAATGTGGAGAGGTCCCAGTTGGCAAATGTCGTGCCAGTTTCAAGAAGGACAAGAAAGAAGACCCTGGTAACTACAGGCCTGTTAGTCTCATGTCAGTGCCTGGTAAAATTATGGAGAAGATTGTTCTGGTAGCTATTGAAGTGTGCTTGGGGGACAATGCAGTCATTGGTCCCAGTCAACATGGGTTCATGAAAGGTAGGTCCTGTTTGACAAATTTGATTTCCTTTTATGATAAGATCACCCATCTAATTGATCAAGGGAAACCAGATGATGTGATCTTTTTGGATTTCAGTAAAGCTTTTGTCACAGTTTCACATATGATCCTACTGGACAAAATGTCCAGCATATAGCTGGACAAAAATATCATACCTTGGGTGAATAACTGGCTGACGGGTAGGACTCAAAGGGTTGTGGTAAATGGCTCCGCATCAGGTTGGCAGCCAGTCACCAGTGGGGTCCCTCAAGGCTTCGTTTTAGGGCCAGTTCAATTAAATGTTTGTATAAACAATTTGGATGTAGGACTAGAAGGTGTTTATAGCTAATTTGATTATGATACTAAACTGGGAGGAGTTGTTGACTCTGCTGAGGGTGAAAATGCCTTGCAGAGAGACCTGGACAGATTAGGGAGATGGGTGATCACCAACTGCATGAAGTTTAAGAAGACCAAGTGCCAGGTCCTGCTGGTGACTAAAGAGAATAGATCAGCACCTGCCGCTCCACTCCCCCTCGTGAGGAAGCTGTAGACTACGATGGGGTCTCCCATCAGCCTCTTCTTTCCCTGGCTGAACAGTACAAGTGACCTCTTCCGCTCCTCATACATCTTCCCCTCTAGGCCCTTCACCATCTTCGTTGCCCTCCTCTGGACACTCTTCTATAGTTTCATGTCCTTTTTGTACTGTGGTGCCCAGAACTGCACACAGTACTTGAGGCGAGGCCACACCAGTGCAGAGTAGAGCAGGACAGGCACTTCCCTCGACCAACTAGCAAAGCCATGCTTGATGCACCCCAGGATACGGTTGGTTCTCCTGCCTGCCAGGGCACACTACTGGCTCATATTCAGCTTGCTGTCAACCACAACCCCCAGATCTCTCTCTGTGGGGCTGCTCTCCAGCGTCTCGTCCCCCAGTCTGTAAGTATAGCCAGGGTTGCCCCATCCCAGCTACAGGACCCAGCACTTGCTCTTTTAAAACTTCATGCAGTTGGTGATTGCTCAGCTCTCCAATCTATCTCTGCAAGGCTTTTCCACTTTCAATGGAGTCAACAACTCCTCCAAGTTTAGTATCATCAGCAAATCAGCTCAAAACACCTTCTAGTCCTACATCCACATTGTTTATAAAAACATTTGGGTAGACCCATGTGGAGCTAGGAGTTGGACTCAATGATCATTATGTGTCCCTTCCAACTTGGGATATTCTATGATTCTGTAGTAATATTCATAGTTATGAATGTAAATATACATAACTATGGGCATATATATAGGAAAAAAAAAAATCCCTGATTAATTTCTGGCAATTTCCAAATGCCTCTTGAACACTGACAGGCATGGGGCATCAGCCAGGTCTCTAGGGAGCCTGTTCCACATTTAACCACCCTCACAGTACAAAATTTTTTCCTGATGTCCCATCTGAACGTCCTCTTGTGCAGCTTTGTGCCATTCCCATACCTTCTGTGGTCAGTTACCAAGGAGAAAAGATCATCACCTCCCTCACCACTTCCCCCACTCAGGAAGATGTTGAGGACAATGAGGTCACCCCTCAGCCTTCTTTTCTCCAGACTAGACAACCCAAGTGTCTTCAGCCTCTTCTCATACCAGCATTCCCCCCCTTTCTATTGGTTTCCAGACCAACAAGTCCCTGATCAGATAATCTCACTGGAATAAATATTTTCTCTCTCCCCCGTGCTATCATCAGTCAGTGTGATTGACCAGGTCTGGTTCCCTCACTGCCTCCTTTATCAATTGTCAGTCAGGTTTGTGTCCTCAGATGTTTTGTGGTTTATCCCCAGCTGTTAGCGAAGCACAACGCAGCCACTGTCTTCCTGACCCTCCTTAACAGAACCGGGGGAGAAAAATAGGAGAAGGATAGGGATAGAATCTTTATCAGGGATTGTAGCTCTAGGAAAGGGGCAATCCCTTTAAACTACAAGACAGTACATTTACATTAAATCTAAAGAAGAAAATCTTCACTGGGAGGTTGGTGAGGGACTGGAACAGGTTGCCGAGAGAAGTGTTGGATGCCCCCTCCCTGATAGTGTCCAGGGCCAGGATGGATGGGACCTTGAGCAACACTAGTAGGATTTGTTCCTGCCCATGGCAGGGGGGACTGGAACTTGATGGTCTTTGGGGTCCCTTTAACCCAAAGCATTGTATGTTTCTATGACTCTGTGGGCCGACAAGTGGTTTTGTAGCATATGTAGACAGAGAGATTTGAGTTTCTGTGGAAAAGTCGTGTCATCTCTTCCCCCACACACACTCCACACCATCCCACCAATATTTACAAGTGCTTAGAAGAGGTGGTATTCACCCTGCCTTTCACGTTGAGGGTGCCTGGTCACATAATGGGACAAGAATAGACGATTCTCCTGCCAACATCTTCTATGGAATTAGGAGCAAAGACAGCACTGGAAATAAGTCCCGATCAAAACTTTAGAGAAGTGATTGTATCCCAAAAGACTGCTTGAGTGTGATTCAAAGTTGATTTCCCTGGAGGCCCAGGGACTTGTCAGGAGCTCCCTGTGCTGATGAGCTGGGACGGGCTCCTGGGCCCAAGGGGAGCTCCTGGCAAGCGGGCAGCACTGCAGAGAGACAGCTCTGCCCAGGAGCAGCTCCTCTGCACAGCGCAGCAAGGGTGGGGGCACTGCCTGCAGGGGACAAGGGCAGCTGGGAGAAGGGAAGGAGATGTTAAAGGCAGTGTGGAGGGGGGATGCTGAGAGCTCACTGCAAGAGAAATCTTCACAGCCCTGAACAAGGTAAGTCTCTGGCTGCAGGGCAACACAGCTGTTGTTCCTGCTGCCATCTGCAGATTTGCTGGCACATCCCACAGCACATGGGATCTTTCTGGAGGACTCAGGACTCAGGAGAATTTTTTTGATAAGAGGAGAATGACAAGTTCCAGAGCAGGGATTACCTTCCAAAGCTGTCAGAGGGACAATACATGAGGTTTCCTTCTTGTGGGGCCAGCTGCAAGTTGTGCAGCTGCGTGTTAGACAGGGGTGGCCAGGGCTGTGGTGCAGATCAGGGTCCCTGCTGTGCCTCAGGGGCTGTGTGCCAGGGCAGGGTCTCTGCCGCCTGCCAGCCTCAACACTCAGCCTGCCCGGGGAACTGCCCAGGGCACTGCGGGGAGAAGCTGTGGGAGGAAGGAGGCCACCCAGAAGGGCAGGGGGGAGTCTTTCTGCTTCCCAGAGCCTGCTACCTGGGGCAGGTACCTGTCCCAGAGACCACCACCAGTCCCTGGTGGTCTTTATCATGTACCTACAGGGCAGTACTGACCCTTCCAGGGAGCGAATTAGTCTCCCTTCCAGGGAGACTAATCTGGTCTCTTAGGCATTCTTAGGCAACCAAATCAAAAGCTCCAGGCAGAAGCATGTATTCTTCCCTGGAAAAGGCAGTGTGTCTTGTTGAGGATGTTTCAATGAGATATGGCTTAGGTTTTGCTCAGAAAACACTATCTAACTTGCCTCTTTCAATTCCTCCATAAATAGGCTGCTATGCCCAGAAGGAGCAAATGTCCAACAGCAGCTTGCCCAACGAGTTCCTCCTCCTGCCATTCACAGACACACGTGAGCTGCAGCTCCTGCACTTTGGGCTCTTCCTGGGCATCTACCTGGCTGCCCTCCTGGGCAATGGCCTCATCTTCACTGCCGTAGCCTGTGACTACCACCTCCACACTCCCATGTACTTCTTCCTCCTCAACCTCGCCCTCATCGACCTGGGATCCATCTCTACCACTGTTCCCAAAGCCATGGCCAACTCCCTGTGGGACACCAGGGCCATTTCCTTCTTCGGTTGTGCTACCCAGGTCTTTATGTTTGTCACATTTGTCACAGCAGAGTTTTCTCTTCTCACCATCATGGCCTATGATCGCTACGTTGCCATCTGCAAACCCCTGCACTACGGGACAATAATGGACAGCAGAACTTGTGTCAACATGGCAGCAGCTACCTGGGGAAGTACTTTTCTCTATGCTGTGCTGCACACTGCCAATACCTTTTCCCTTCCCCTCTGCCAAGGCAATGCCCTGGACCAGTTCTTCTGTGAAATTCCCCAGATCCTCAAGCTCTCCTGCTCAGATGCCTATATCAAAGAGGCTAGGCTTATTGTGGTTAGTGCCTTTTTATTATTTGTGTGTTTTGTCTTCCTTGTGCTGTCCTATGTGCAGATCTTCAGGGTTGTGCTGAGGATCCCCTCACAGCAGGGCCGACATAAAGCTTTTTCCACATGCCTCCCTCACCTGGCTGTAGTCTCCCTTTTCACCAGCACTGCCATATTTGCCTACCTGAAGCCCCCCTCCATGTCCTCCTCCTCACTGAATCTTTTGCTGGCTGTTCTGTATTCGGTGGTGAGTCCAACAGTGAACCCCCTTATCTACAGCATGAGGAACCAGGAGCTGAAAGATGCAGTGTGGAAAGTGATGAATGAATGTTTTTCAGAAGGAATAAACTGCCTGTCTTAGAATCATAGAAACATAGAAACATAGAACTGCCTGGTTTAGAAGGGACCTCAAAGATCATCTAGTTCAAACCCCCCTGCCGTGGGCAAGTATGCCACCCACTAGATCAAGTTTGCCAGGGCCCCATCCACCCAGGCCTTGTAGACCTCCAAGGATGGGGCATCCACAAGTTCTGTGGGCAACCTCTTACAGTGCCTCACCACCCTCTGAGTGAAGAATTTCCTTCTAATCTCTAATCAAAATCTCTGCTCTTTTAGTTTAAAACCATTCCCCCTTGTCCTGTCATTATCTGTCTGAGCAAAGAGTTGTTCTCCATCTTTTGTTATGCCCCCTTTAATTACTGAGAAGATGCAATCATCACAGACAGCCCCTCGTAACCACCGTTCCCTGCACTGGGCTTTTGCCCCAGCTCAGACAGGTGGTTTGTAGGCAATGAATTCACCCTAAAGCCTTCTCTTCTGCAGGCTGAACCACCCCAACTCTCTCTGCCTTCCTTCATAGGAGAGGTGCTCCAGCTCCTTGATCATCTTTGTGGCCCTCCTCTGGACCTGTTTTATCAGATCGACATCCTTCTTGTGCTGGGGCGCCAAACCTGGATTCAGTACTCCAAGTGGGGCCTCACAATAGCAGAGTAGAGGGGAACAATCACCTCCCTCGACCTGCTAGTCACTCATCCTTTGATGAATCCCGGGATGCAGTTGGCCTTCTGGGCTGCAAGCTCGCACTGATGGCTCATGTTGAACAGTTCATGTCCACCAGAACAAGAATCTTCTCTGCAGGGCTGCTCTCAATGCGTTCTTCTTCCAGTCTGGCCTCATGTCTGCGATTGCCTTGAGACAGGTGTAACGCCTTGCACTTGGACTTGCTGAACATCTTCAGTTTCTCATGGACCCACTTCACAAGCTCGTTCAGGTCCCTTTGGATGGCATCCCTTCCTTCTATTGCATCAACTGCACCGCTGAGTTTAGTGTCACCTGCAAACTTACAGAGGATGCACTCGAACCCACTGTCTACTTCTTTTTCTGCATATCATTCATAATGTAACTCATTAAAGGCCCAGATGCAGGTTTGTTTGTTTTTTATTTTGTTTGAGTATATATTTTTCTTTATATTACTTGTGAAATTATTGTCCACAAAGAAAAGTCTTCATTCATATTCTTTCATTTAAGTATCTACATGTCCCATGTGACTCCCGGACTTGGTGTAAACAAGGAGGCAGGCTCTCTGTGTATTTAAATAAAAAAAACGACCCTGCAGTGATATGCTTGCCCGAGATCCTCCCTCAGAGACCTGCAGTGAAGCTGCAGGGGCACTTGGCTGTGTGCAGGGGTGGAGGGAAGAAGTGTCCTGGTACAGCAGCACTGCCAAGGAGCCCCAGAGCTTGGTCTTTCCCAAGCTGCTCTCCCTTTCACCTCATGCTCTCCTACAGAGCCCTTGTGTTGCTTCGAGGACTCATTGCTCTTGTCTCTTGCTCACCGTGCTGCTCTGGGGCAGTTCTGTGTCCACAGGCAGGGACAGGCCAGGGGTACTTTTCTAACAAAAAATGTTACAGATGCTCCGTAAGATGCTCCGTACCAGCATCTGCAGCATAAAAGGATCTGCTGAGGGCAGTGCCTGAATGCTCATGTATTCTCCCAAAGCTACTCCCATGGATATTGCAAAGTAAAGATAACTTTTTGAAGTATAGATATAGTGCCAAATCTGGGTGGGAACAGGCAAAGGAGAGCTCTGCAACTGCAGGGAACACAGCAGGTACAGGGAAAGCAGTCTGCTGCATTGTCATACCTCGGTTGACATTTTGTAGACTGAATACAGTGAATCACCCCAAAACATCTAATGACATTGGAAATAAGTTGGATGCAATGATCCTTGTGGGTCCCTTCCATCTTGGCTATTCCGTGAGTCTCTGACTCTGAAGAAGGCCAGCTATCTGTGCGCACCCTCCATGGCCAAGGAACCACTTGTGTGGGAGGCAGTCAGTGGCAGTGCCCCCCACCAGCTGGCTCTGCCTTCCCAGCCTGACCAGCACGGCCCTGCAGAGTGCCCCCACAGCCCCGCGCACCACAGCCCCCTCGCTCTGCAGAGCAGCACCGCCAGCTGGGGGGCTGTGGGCAGCATGGGCAGGGGCTGCAGGAATGGCTGCTCAGGCCAGCCCAGACGAGCTGGGCTGTGGCAAGGCTGTGTGGGACATGGGGTGTCCCGGGAGCAGAGCAGGGTGCTGAGTGTGTGCAGTGGTGCTGCCTGAGGAGCCCCAGGGCCAGCAGTGTGGTGCTGTTCTGGGGAATACGGCTGGCCTGGGTGGTTGCAGGCTTCCCTGGTGAATAGCGTATGGGGGTATCTCCTGCAGATGGCAGCAGCAGGGATGCTGCACTGACCCCCACTTCTCCATTTGCTGCTTTGTTGCCATCCCAGCCTAGGCTGCTCTGCTGGGCTGGGCTGGGCTGGGCTGCATTTAGCTGGGGAGACTAGAGGCAGGTGTGGAGAGCTGGGGAGGGTCTGGGCTGTGCTGGCCTCCTAGGAGACACTGGGAGGACCAACAGAGTGGACACTGCCACTGTCCATTTCCACGTGCCTCCCTCACCTGGTTCTGGTCCCCCTGTTTGTGAGCACTGGCTTGTTTGCCTACCTGAAGTTCCCTTCATTCTCCACCCCATCCACGGACCTGCTGGTGGCAGTTCTATACTCATCCCTGAATCTTTTGCTGGCGGTTCAGTACTCAGTGGTGCCTCCAGCAGTGAACTCCCTCATCTACTTCATAAGGAACCAGGAGCTCAAGGATGCAGTGAAGAAACTCTTTGGATACACGCTTCAAGCAAGTATTTGCAGACATTCTTCTTCTACATTAATCATGTGCCTACAATCGTTTCAGGACACTGATGTTTTCTGAAATAAACTGTTACGACAATTGTCTTTAATTTTATTTATTTATTAATACTGTCTAAAGCTGGTGAATTTGACTTACTTTTATTCTTAGTGTCTGCTATGTTTTTTTTTTTGTTGTTGTTTTTTGTTTTTTTTTTTTGTTTTGTTTTGTTTTGTTTGTTTGTTTGTTTGTTTTTAAGTTTTGACCCAATCCTCTAATGTACTTATAGAACTGGGCTTCTTGTGCAGATGGCAATAAAGAAGAGAGCAGAATTTTATTGGTCTCATGTCCCATCTCCTCCCATCTCTTCTGCACCTGGGGGAGCAGCCCGAGCATGCACGAAGAGCTCAGACCAAGAGCCCAGATGCCACATGGAGGAGCAGCCCCAGTGGCCTTTGGGGCTGCCCCTCACTGCCCACTGGGCTCTGCCTCTCTGCTGCCTGCAGGTCGGGGCTGCTGCTTCCCTGGAGCCATGGCCATGGCCAGCAGCAGGAAATGGCTGTTTCCCTGCTGCTCTCTTTTGGCTTCCACTTTGTTCTCTTGTTCCTTTGCATTTCTCTTAGCCCTCAGATCTCGTGTACTTTGGTGACAGTCCTGATGTCTCTACAGTGGCATCTCTGCCACATCTCTACACTCGTCTTCCAAAGATAGTGTCAGAAATACAACCCAGGACACCTTCCCTGGACAGGCCTGTTGCTTTTCTGGGCTTCACCATGGATCAGAGTCCCACAGAGATCACTGAAAGACTGTGAGATGTCTTCTTGGTTGCACAGAGCCTAGCAAATAGTAGCTGGCCTTTCACTGGCCTGGGATTGTCCCAGATGTGCTGGGACTGATGGCAAATGGCATCCTGGAGGGGAATGTGGAGCTGCCCTGTGCCTGGGCCAGGCCTCTTGTGCTGGCCTGGGGAGTGGGGCTGGCCCTGCGGGACACAGGCACTCTGTGCTGGGGATCTCCCAGGCAAGAGACCAGGACTCCTACAGCTTCATGGACCTCCATTTCCCGAGCCATGGCTGGCCCCAAAGGATCTACATCCTTTAGGTGAATTTTCAGGATCTCTATTCATCACAGGAGAAGAAATACTGATGTTCACCTGTACTTGCATTGTCATTGTGTTCTCCATCATGGTGTACTCCCTCATCTTGCAGGTACTTCCACCCACCTTGAACAAACAATCCCTGTTGAATGTCCCCTTTCCAGCTGCCTGTCTGGACCTATGCACTTCCCATCGTTCTCCTGTTTTGCCCCCCCTTACTCTTTGATCATTCAGACCACTCTCACTGACCCAGTTGCTGTTTTGAGCTTCATTGAGTTCAAGCTTGCCCATCGATTAGCAGTCTGCCTAATTGTTTCTGTAGCAAGCTCCTCATCATTTATCATTGAATTAAGATCATATGGAATATTACCAATCTTAATACCTATAATTTCTCATCAGTCAATATAAAATACTTAATTTACAGTCATCCTTTTGGGAAGGTAAACCTGACTGGAGACGTACAAGATGATGAGCTTGCTTTGCTGTTTGTAAAATTGCTGCATGTTTTCTTGTTGTTTGTTTTAAAATAAGGAAAACCCCTTGTGTGCCTGTGTGCAGCTAGATCTCTAAGGAAAGCAGGTGGGAGCTGGTGCAAGGGGGCTGCAGACTTCAGTGCAGAAGTGTGGAGTAAAAAAAAGTGATGCAAGCGCCAGGTGGCCAATGAGAGAAGTGTCAGGGTTGGGGTGGTGAGGAGCAAGGTTGTCCATGCACTGTCAGGCCTCAAGACTCTGCTTTTCCTCCCTATGGACATCTCCATAGGAGAAGCCCTGGATTAATATCAATTGAAGAAAGAAGCTCAATACTGAAATGCAACAAAAGTCATCCTTTAAAACGAGAAAAGATTTGTATTAGGTGCTTTTTGAAATCTTCCTCCTTAACTACACGATGAAAGCTCCCCAATTAGTTGTCCAAGTCTTGAAGACTTGAATAAAACTATGGAAGACATATGGTTCCTTAGGTGTTTCTGCCTTTTAATGAGTTCCATGGTGGATTTTGGTGCTTAGTCTGTGAATGTCAGGTACTGAGAGGAGAATGATTCAATTGCTTGAGAACGTAAAGTCAGAGGGAAAAGTTGAAGTGACTTGGAGTATTAATGGTCCCCACTGAGGGCTGTTACCAAGAGATTCTCCTCAGGGACTTGTTAGGGCAGATAATTGGAGGCCATGATTACAGATAGGCAAAGCACTGTGCTGAGAAAAGCCTGGGTTTGTTGTGCTGAAGTAAAAGGGCCAGGTCCTGACTCCAGCCACTAGAAGGGAATGTCCTGCACTCCTGTGTCTGGCTCTGGGCTCTTTCTGGGGATCTGTGGGATGTGGTGGGCAGTGTGATGCCATAAGAAGAACAGTGGTATGACACCTTCCTGCCTCTGCACAGGGTCTCAAGAAAGCAATAAGCCCCCTTGCAATGACTATATCTCATCTCCTCATAAACCCTATCCAAGGGGACAAAAAAGTCAGGGCTGCTGTGGCCTTCTCTTCTTGCCAGCACCCACCTCTTTGGCCTCTTCAGACTTTCCTATGCTGCCTCACACTTTGCTGTATTTCCTTGAAATCTGCAGACACCCATCTCTGTTCACCACCTTGCTCTCATCCTAGCATTTCCGTGGTTTCACCAATGTCTCGTTAACCCTCAACAGCTGTTCCTTGAAACACAAAGCTGATCAAAGTGTCTGATCAAAGACACTCTTTGGGTGACCTCTAGCACCACAGCACAACTCTTTCAGGGACATTTCTTCCTCTTCATGGCCAATGCCAACCTTCCAAGGTGCACTTTCTGGCAGGTTTTTCTCTCCTGCTCTTTCCTACTACCAAAGAAATCTCCATCAGTGTGGAAATCACTCCTGAAGTAGGCATAGCAACCTGTCATCCTTCTTGCAGTCTGTCAACTAACCAGACAGAAGTCACCTCACCAGGATCTTCCAAGCCATGGTCTGGCTGCTGACCTTACAGACTTTTCTGTAGACACACCCAAGCCTTGTGCCTGCTGCTGTCCAGTCATGGACTCAAGCAGAAGGGACAGGACAACCCATATGTGGGCCTTCTTTCTGTCTGGGTCCTCCTGGGTATGTAGGCAGAGGGGATCCCACAGTAATATGCCAACCAGGTGCCTTCTGCTGACCTACCAGTACCACTGGGAGATGTCGGCTGAAAAGTACAGATCCAGGGTATAAGTGTGACCTGTCAGCTACTTCAGACAGAAGTGACCTCACAGTCCCTTTCTGTGACACATTCCTGCTGCTGCCCTATCAACTGCAGAGACAGAACTGACCTCACAGTCCCTTCCACAGGCCAATTCCTCTTGCTGGTTCGGGAGATCCTGAGGTAGAGCTGAGCTCATCAGAGCATTCCCACCCATCTCCTCCTTCTGGCCTACAAGCTGATCAAATCCATGGCCCCTCACATTCATCTTTGAATGCCATGTGACTGCATAGCAATCTCACGGTTCCTGACCTGCCCCAAGAGAACAAGAACCTATGTTAAGGGTTAGGAAAAGGGTTAAAGGTGAGAAGGTTAATGCACAGGAAGACAGGCTTTGGATAATAGTTGTTCATGTATGGCATTAGGGACTACGGTGAACCCTTCTGGGTGAGAGATTAAGCAGATGTTTAGTGGGAGGATTTGGTGTTCTGCTTGTGGTATCAGGTCTGTGGTTAGGGTATGGGCAAGCTCTTTGTTTGAGGGTTTTGTTTAGGTCTGCAAGAAGACTAGGGTTAAATAGAGCATTTCAATGCTATTGTTAAGGGCAGGGATCAGGGTGAGCAAGAGAGGAAAGGTAATGGAAAGGGGTGATGGACTAATTTTGGCTTCAAGGGATATTGTGGTCAAAAATTAGAGCAGTGGATTCCTGTCAGGGTGTGGAGTGGCATTTAGATTTAGGTATTAATGTAAGAGGTTAATATAGGGTAAGGGCCTCACATGGCTGCTTTAAGTCAGCTTTATGGTGGGATCAACATTACCTTAATATTCTTACCTCTTCAAAATCGTTAGCTTCTGCTGTCCAAGCCCCTCTTTCCTCCCCCAAATCTCACATCTCTCCTGGCCAGGCTCCTCCTGCCTTCCTTGTAAAGAAGTTTTTCCCAATATCCAACCTAAACCTCCTCTGGCACAACTTTAGCCTATTCCCCCTTGTCCTATAAAAGGGCTTGTGGGAGAATAGACCAATGCCCACCTCTCTACAGGAGGATGAGGGATGGGATCCCTCAGGTGGATCCCATCCAGCCCTACTGACTTGTGTACATCTAAGTGCTGTAGCAGGTCTCCAACCATGTCCTCATGGATTATGAGGGCCACATTCTGCTCCCCATCCCTTCCACCAATCAGGGGGATGGGTACCCAGAGAACAACTGGTCTTGCTGCTAAAGACTGAGGCAAAGAAGGTATTAAGCACCTCAGCTTTTTCCTCATCTCTTGTCACTAAGTTTCCTCCTGTATCCAGTAAAGGATGGAGATTCTCTTTAGTCCTCCTTTTTGTGTTTATGTATTTATAAAAACATTTTGTTATCTTTAACAGCATGAGGAGTCAGGAGCTCAAGGATGTAGTATGGAAAGTGATGACTGGAGGTTTTTCAGAAGGAATAAACTGCCTGTGTTCTTAATGTTAACTGTATACAGACCCAGAAATCTTTCTATTTGTTTCTATGTTTTTCTTTTTTACTTTGCTTTACTTCACGTAGTGTTCCCCACAAAGAAATATCATTGTTCTTACCTTCCTACATTGTATGTACCTGTCTCACGTGACTCCAAGTCTTTGTATAAATGGTGGGTCATTTTCTGTGTATTTTAATAAAAGAAAGGACCATGCATTGACTTACTTGCCTGATACCCTTCCTTGTAGACCTGTGGTGGAGCTTCAGGGTCACGTGGCAGAGTGCAGAGGTGGAGGGGAGAAGGGTCCTGCCACAGCAGCATTGCCAGGGTGCACCTGTGATTGTTCTCTGTTCTTGGACAGCACCCACAGAGACAGTGAATTCACCTGCCTCTGTACAAAATAGGTGAGAGGGATGATGGCAGGCAGGCTTCTTTCTGGAGGAAAGCGGGAGCTTCCTGGAGAGCCCAAGCACTCGGCAGGGACAGTGTGTGCCAGGGAGTCAGTAGCACATGGAGCCCCTAGAGCACGGGCACGTCCCAGGTGGAGCCACCCTGAGGTGCTGAATCTGGGTGGGAACAGGAAAAGCAGAGCTCTGCAACTCCAGGGAACACAGCAGGCATAGGGAAAGCTCTCTGTTGAATTGGTTGTTATACCTCTGGTGAAATTTCCTAGATTGAATACAGTGAATCACCCCAAAACATATCCTGACATTGGAAGTGAGTTGGACTTGATGATCCTTGTGGGTCCCTTCCAGCTCGGACTATTCCATGAGTCTCTGACTCTGAAGAAGGCCGGCTATCTGTGCCGGCTATCCATGGCCAAGGAACCACTTGTGTGGGAGGCAGTCAGTGGCAGTGCCCCCCACCAGCTGGCTCTGCCTTCCCAGCCTGACCAGCACAGCCCTGCAGTGCCCCCACAGCTCCACACACCACAGCCCCCTTGCTCTGCAGAGCAGCACAGCCAGCTGGGGGGTTGAGGGCAGCACGGGCAGGGGCTTCAGGAATGGCTGCTCAGGCCATCGTCTGCAAACTTACTGAGGATACACTCAATCCCCTCATCTAGGTCATTAATAAAGGTATTAAACAAGATAGGCCCCAGTACCAACCCCTGGGCGATGCCACTTGTAACGGGACGCCAACTGGACTTAACTCCATTAACCACAACCCGCTGGGCATGGCCCTCCAGCCAGTTCTTCACCCAGAGAAGACTATACACAGCCAGGAGAGCTGACCCAAAGGGATTAAATAGATGCTCCAATAGGTGTTCCAGCCCTCCATCCCACTACCAAAAGCACCTCCCAGCCTGCAGCAGAGGAGCCTGCTGGGGAAGAGCTGGAAGGCTGTGGGGACCCACCAGCAGGAGCTGGTGCCAAGTCCTGCCCAAGGGTCCAAGACATCTCCCTGTTCAGCTCTTTCAAATGATCTTTCCCTGCCTGTGGGTGCTGGGCAGGCATCCTTGGGCCCCATGGGGGCCCAAGGCAGCAGAGGGTGGACACTGCAAGGGAGTGTCTCATGGGACTTCCCAAAGATCCACTTTGTCTGGAAACTGCCTGTGGCTGGCAGGACGGAAATGTCTCTGTCAGTAGGAATAGTGTCCAGGGACCAGGGGCTCTGTCAGCCCCACAGACAGACCCCAACCCTGCTGGCTCTAAGATGTGCTCCTTCCAAACCACTGAATATTTGAGCTCTTCTCCCCTCAATCAGCCTCAGGGAGACACCCTGACACCTGGGCAGGGAAGCACTGGACCTGGGACAAAGCCCCCAGAGGGTTTTAATATGAGGAAATACCAACATGCAGCATAAAAACAGGGGAATACCAAGAGGGGAAATACCCATGTGTGTCTGCTGACTGCTGGAAAAGGGAGACCATTCCCTGATGCTCACGGCTCTCCCAGTGGCACTGAGCTCTCCTTCCTCCCGCCTGCACCCAGCTGCTCAGCAGGGCTGGGCTCTGCTGGCCTGGGGCTCTGGAACTCTTGTGCATGGGGCTGTGGTGTCACATCCTGGGTGTCCTCATGCGGACATGCCAGAGACACCTCTTCAACATCGTCATAGCCCGTGGTCCCCAGGAAATGTGACGAGTTGTCTCCCTCAGCTCCAGGGACCCCAGCACTTCTCCGGGAGCGCAGGCTTCCCCCTGTAAGCATCAAGGCAGGCTGCTGTGGTTGGGCCTGTGGGGTGCCCCTCGGGGCTGTACAACACCTTCCTCGTCCTCACCAGCCTGAGACATTTGGCCCATTCTCCCAGCCCCCACAAAATATCCCAGGACAGCTTCTCCATGGATGGTCAGGCTTTCAATATGCCATGGATTCTCCTAGGCCTGGGACTGGCACCTAGGAAGTGGCAGTACTGCATTGCCCTCTCACCTGTGACTGCATCCCTGTGCCCATCTCCTTCCTCTGGTGTCCTGGGCACTTCCCAGTCCCCCTGCCCGGGGACAGGATCCTCTCCAGGGTCAGAAACCTCCCCAGCATCATCATAGCCATCTGCTGGGTAACCTCCGGGCAGGACAGGGACATCTGAAAGGAGAGGGGAGGTGGTGGCAGTGAGAAGAGATGTTCTGCAGAGCAGAGGATGGGAGGGTGTGTGGGGACACAGGGCTGACATGCTGCTGGTGTCAGGGTCACAGCAGAGCCTTCATGCTTCCAGCTCTGTTGATAACACTCGGTGGCACTGCTGTCTGTCTGGTCTGTCTGCAGGGAGGAGAAAGGGAGCCATTCCTCCCCCCCCACCTCTTCTCCCTGGGTCTGGCCCCAGACCATCCTCCTCCTCATGTGCCTGGGGTAGGGCTGCAGCTGGGTCAGGGACCCCTCTGAAAAGGAACCTGCAGAGAGCTGCAGTAGTTGTTGTAGGATGAACCCTGCTGCCCTGACTGGTGGTCAGCACTGCTGGGGATGGGCACCCACAGAGCTGGGGGTGCATGGGGAGGAGACCAGTTCCCTTGGGACAAGGCACTTCCCAGAGACGTTCCCACAGCTGCCCTGGGACAGCCCTTTGGTTAGCCCTTGGCTCTCAATAAGGTGCAGGGACAAGCAGAGAGGGGCTGTCCCCTCTGGGATGGGCAGAGCTGGTGGGGAGGAAGCTCCTCTGTGGGGACCAACACCTGGATGCTCTCCCACAGGCCCCATGGCCCAACCATTTCAGGGACCATGGGCAGGAGCTGCAGAGCACAGCCCTGGTCTGGGGCAGGGAGAAATGGCCCGGCAGATGTGCCCCTGCAGGGACCTGCACCCACCTGAGAGACTGAACCTCGGCTGCTTCTCCCACGCCAGGCTGTAAGCGATCTCCTCGTACACGGCCTCAGGGAAGGGCTCCCCAGCTCTCCCAGAGCCTGGAGACAGAGGCAGGGCAGGTCTGAGGATGGGCAGAGAGGGACAGGACCCCAATAGGCTCCCCCAGCCCCATTATCGGGGCCAGCACAGGGCTGTCCCCACAGCACAGCCCCACTGTGTTGTGTTGGCACTGCAGCCACATCCCCAGGGAGGGCAGCATCCCCATGGAGATGGTCTGGGGCAGCATCAGCCTCGAATCATCCCTTTGGAGACAGCCCTTGTGCCCCGTGGGTCCCCGGGTCACGTCTCAGTGCAGACCCTGCACCAATTCCCTCATTTCCCCTCCCCATGGAGCTGTTCCATCTCTGCCCCACACATCAATACCACAGCCCGTGCCCTTCTGGGGGGTGGCTGACACCACGGTGATGGATCCTGCTGCCCCATGCTCCTCCTGCCAGTGCTGCCCAGAGCACTGCCAGCAGTGCATCCTCCCCTTCTCACCCAGACCAGCTCTCACATTTCTCTTCTCACCCCAGAACTGATGCCTCAGGGTCTGGGCTCTCTCCACCCCTTGATGTTGGTGCCCCATGGTCTGTCAGTCAGTGGGGCAGCACATGGGGCAGGAGGCAGCACACAGCTCTGTTTCTGTGCCCCAGGACACCAACACCCCCAGCACCCCCAGCCCTGCCAGGAGGCATCTCCCCCCCAGGACCACTGGGGAAGGACCCACCTCTGCGCCGAGCCCTGGCGCTTCGCACCTGCCCAGCCAGGAGGGCCAGGAGCAGGCAGAGGAGGGCCCCCAGGATGATGCAGATGACGACAGGCACTGAGAGTGTGTCCCTGTTGGTGGTCGGACGGCCCCGTGGGGGATCTGCATGGGCAGGAACATGGCAGGGGCAGCATCAGACAAGGGAGAGGTTGGGGGCAGGACATGCCACTCCTGACCACACAAGGCAGCAGGGGCTGGGGGGGACAGGGCTGGGTGATGGGGCAGCTCCCACCCTGCTGGGTCCATCACAGACTTCTCCTAGCTCCCAACTTTCTGGGAATCTCACAGCCCAGAAAGGAGCCCCTTCCCCTGGCTGTGGGTCACAGCGTGGCCATATTCAGACCCAGCCCTGGGGAAGGACAGCTTACCTGCTGGTGGGGAGGATGTTGCTGTCCTGGGTGCAGCTGCAGGGGAGGAGAAGGAGAGCTGGGCTGAGAGGCTGGGGCTGTGGCACCAGGCAGCCTCCCTGGCAGATGGCCTGAAAATTTGCCACCTGAATTGTCCCTCCTGTGGGGCTGGGCAGGGTGGCAGGGACAGGGCCCAGCACCACTGCTCTGGGCTGCTCACAGGACAGTGCAGGCAGCCCAGGGGATGTGCTGGCACATCCAGCCCCACAGAGGCTGCTCCCCACCTGCCACCAGCCCCCCAGTCTGCAGGGACACGCTTGCTTGGGCCAGCACTGGGGCCATGGCAGGATCCAGCAGGGCAGACGCCCAAGCCAGCTCCTTGCCAAGCCCCCAGCCATGTCTCCCAGCCCCACTGCTCACCTGAGCAATGCACAGCCGCATCTGCCTTATGCTGGCAGGCACCGCTGTCCCCTGGCTGGGCCCAGCAGTCCTGCAGAGACAGCTCCGTCCCCCTGCACTCCATCAGCCACATGGGGCCCGTCCCCTCTCCAGCAGCAGCCTGGCCCAGGGCATAGACCGCGGGGCCACAGCCCAGCTGCCTGCACGCCACCTCGGCGTCCCGCATGTCCCAGGCATTGTCACACAGCGTCCCCCAGGTGCCACGGTGCCAGATCTCCACTCTGCCCGAGCAGCCGTCCTTGCCTCCCACGGTGCGGATCTTCTCCCTGTCTGGGGAGGCAGAGACCTCCCATGGCACCGGGACAGCTGGGACAGCCCTGCCAGGTGAGGGGGGATGTGCAGGGGCAGCTCCCTACCTGTGCACCTCGTGGAGTTGGGGCATGCAGCCACCTGCGGCCTTTCTGTCCATGTCCCAAAGGAAAGAGAAGTTGGGCTGAAAAGGGCTGCTCTAGGGGTCGTGCAGAAGAGAGCAGAGCTGACCTCTGCTCACACGTCCCCGTGCTGACTGGGTCAGGGCAGCAGCAGAACCCCGTTCATTCAGGGGACACGCACGGCACTGCAGGGGGGACCCAAGTGCTCGACCCCACAGGGTCCCTGATTCATAGAGCTGCAGGAGGCTGTCCCTGGAGCGGGGACTCCTGTAAGCCCTGCATGGTCTCCTCTGAGACCCTGCCTAAAGATGCCTCTGCATCCCCCAGGGAGCTGCTGGCAGCCCGGCTGTTGACTGCTGCTGGTGGACATGGGTGGCTCTGTGAGCTGAAGTCACCTTTGTGCCACCAGCAGCAACAGGGCCTAATGCAGGAAGTCAAAGCCCCTCTGGGTTCCTTCTCTGCTTTTCACCATACCCAGTGGGGAGCAGGACCTGGTGCCTTGATGGCTCAGATTTACCATTGCAGGTGATGTGGGTCTCTTCTCGGAGGTCATCACACGACTGCGGATTCCAGGGATGAGAGGGACACTGCCAGAAGGAGCTGCTGCTCTTCCCACACTCCACACGATCCAGCCATGCGGTGCCAGACAGCTTGGCATAGTTAGAATCTGTTTTCAGGTCCCCTTCATTCCCGCAGCCCAGCTCCTTGCACACCAGTGACACCGTCTCGGTGGTCATGGAGTTGGAGCAAACGCTGCCCCACGTCCCGTTGTAGAAAACCTGCAGGCGCCCGGAGCAGCCGTCGCTGTTCTCCAGCCTCAGGGCCATGAACTCTGGAAGGAGGAAAGGTAGCAAGGACATCCTTGGATGTCAGCCACTGATGGCCTTGGCCCCACCTGGCTCTACCCTCACCCCAGCCTCACTGGCCCCAGCTCCCAGCCCCAATCCCAGCACAGACCTGAGCAGACGACTCCCGCGTCCTCCTTGTGCCTGCAGCTGTGCTGCCCCCAGGCCTTGGCAGGGCAGTCCCAGAGAGCAGCTTCGGCCCCGGAGCAGTTGACGCCATCCAGCCAGATCTGCCCGGAGCCCTCCCCAAACCGAGCAGAGCCGGCTGCCTCCAGGGCCCCTCCGCAGCCCAGCTGGCGGCAAACGACGGCGGCGTCGGCCAGGTCCCAGGCGTCGTCGCAGACGGTGCCCCAGCGCCCCTGGTAGTAGATCTCCACTCTCCCGGCACAGCGCCCGGCCCCGTCCACCAGCCGGACCCGCCGGCTCCCTGCAGCGGGGAGAACCCCGGCCGTCAGCGGATGGCTGCACTCCCGGCCTCATACTTTGGGGACGTGCAGCACCACTCACCCCGGCACACGGCACCCACGTCCTCCATGATCCCTGCTGCCAGTGTGCTCTCGGGCAGGGAGGTGTTGCAGAGGCTCAGGTCAGCCTCGTGCCCGGCACACTGCACCCCACGCAGCCCCACAGGTCCTCGTCCTCGCTCGGCCCTCACGGGGGTGTAGGCTGCCTCTGCCTCTCCGCACTGCAGCTGCCGGCACACCACGCTGGCCTCCTGCATGTCCCACTGCTCATCCAGGACTCTGCCCCATGTCCCGTGCTGGAAGACCTCCACGCGCCCGTCGCACCGGCTCCCTCCACCCACCAGCCGTATGGACATGTGGCGAGCCGGGCCTGGTGAGAGCAGAAATTCAGCCTGGTGTTGCCAATGTGTCCCCAGCTGTGGGTGGCCGTGTCACACACCAGGGGCAAATGGACTTTGCAGCACTGCCCAGCACTCACCTGAGCAAATGACAGCAGCAGCGTTCTCCTGGGAGCACGGCGAGGCCCCCAGGGCAGTCACCGGGCACTGCCCCAGGTGGGCTTCAGTCCCGTCACAGTGGAACGAGTCTCTCCAGACGGGGCCGGTTCCTCTCCCAAAATGCCCTCCTCCAGGAATGGACTCAGCAAAGCCACAGCCGAGGTGCCGACAGAGAACGTGGGCGTCCGAGAGGTCCCAGCGGGAGGCACACAGGGTCCCCCACGTCCCCAGCACCGCGACCTCCACCCTGCCCTCACACGCTGTGCTGCCGTTCACCAGCCTGAACCCTGTGTACTCTGGGGACAAAGGAGGGTGAGAGAGGCCACATTTGTGCTCTTGCTCCCACAGGAGCTGCAGGAGAGGCCAAAGGGACAGCGTGCCTTTCTCCTCCTGCAGCACTCTGATTTTAGGGCTGCAGACCACCACCTCATCCCACCTGTCCCCCACCCAGCACAGCTCAGTGCCCACCCTGCTCTCCTGCCCCCACCACAACCCCAGTGGGCACCATTCCACCCCGAGTCCTTACGTGTGCAGGTGACATGAGTGCCATTGCTGTGGGTGCAGGCCTTGTCCTTGGGGGCTCTCCAGGGGCAGAAGAGGATGGTGGATTCATTCCCCACACACTGCAGCTCTCTGTCCCAGACAGGACCGGCCCCTTCTCCCAGGTGAGCTGCCCCATGGACAGACAGGGCTGTGCCACACTGCAGCTCCCTGCACACCACCTCGGCGGCTTTGGCACCAAAGTGGGAGTGACAGACAGCTTTCCACTGGTCCCTGTTGTAGACCTCCACACTTCCTGAGCAGGGGCTGTCCCCTCCGACCAGCCGCACAAATCCTGGAGCAACCAAGGAGACGTGTGAGTTCCCAGAGCCCTCTGGCACTTCCATGCCCACCTCCCACCTCAGCCCTGAGGTGGCCACATGCAGAGCCCCACGGCCAGCCCAGCAGCTCTCACTGGGTGCTGATGGCACAAAGGGGTCAGGGCCCCTCTGCTGCTCCTCAGAATCCAGCCCAGCACCCATGGGCTGCCCTCTCTCCCAGCCCCCAGCTGCAGGCACCGCTCAGACAAACTGCTGCTGCCCGGAGCCCCTGGGCTGCCCGGCCACAGACCCAGCACTGCAGCACTCACATCACGTGGGCCCAGGGAAATGGATCCAGGCACTGGGAGCTGCTGCAGCTGGCTCTGCCCCACGGGTCTCAGGCCAGGCTGAGGAACCCCTTGGAGCTGCCAGAAAAGCCGCCTATTCCCAGGTGACCTGCTGTTACATGGGGCACATCTGGGGAGCAGGTAATAGGGTGTCCTCGGGCAGGGACAGAGTGTGGTGCCAGGAATGCACGTCCCAGCCACCAGCTGGGCAGAGGGCAGGAGAGGAGGCAGAGAGCAGCCCTAGGCTGACATGAGGTCCTGGTGCAAGGGCAGGCACCGAGGAGAGCCAGGAGGTGCTGCCACAGCCCCTGGGGCACAGGGCAGGCAGGAGAGGCTGGGCAGCAGGTCAGCATGGCCTGGAGGGGCCGTGTCCCTAGGGGCTGGCTCTCATGGGGTGACCCCGGGACATGAACAGGGTGCTCCTTGCCACCCTGCTCCTCTGCCCAAGCCCAGTGCTCCTGCCCTCTGAACCTCCTTGCTTTGGCCGAGGTTCTCTTGTCTGCTGGGGGTACAACCCAAAAGTCCTGGGCCATTGCACGCCCTTCCCTGAGGCTGCTGGTGGCTGGGGGAGCTGCTCTAGATTCCCATGGCATAGGGACCATCCTGCCAGACAGGGCCTGGGTGAATGGAGGAGAAAGATGGGAACCAGGCAACCCAATGGGGAAGGGTGGGGGCTTTCCTCTCCCAGCCCCGGGCATCTCCCCAGGGTTGGCTGCTCCAGCTCAAGGACAAGTCTGGGTTTGGGTATCTGGGCTGGGCTCCACTGGGCTTTTCCTTGGGATGTGGGACAACAGCAGTGACAGACCAAGCTTATCAGTGCCCTGACCTATAAGCTGTTACCCTTTCCCCCTGTCCCATCCCCAAAATGTGGGGAATGGGCTGAGCGATTACCTGAACATATCACTCCAGCATCCGAATTGTGAGAACAGTAGGATTCACCGCGTCCTCTGTGACGGCAGTCAGACAGGGCAGACTCGGTGCCACGACAATTAACAGCAAACATCCAAATGGGCCCAGATCCTGCCCCAAAGTGTCCATACTGAGGAGCTCCAAGAGCAACCCCACAGCCCAGGTGCTTGCAAACCACTGCAGCATCATTCTCGTCCCACGAATAACCGCACACGGTCCCCCACTGGCCCTGTTGTTTCACCTCCACTCTTCCAGCACAGCGACTGCCACCATCCGCCAGCCTCACCTCCGCAGCCCCTTCAAACATCAACAGGGGAACAGTCAGGAGAGCTTTGAGCCCCACAGTGAGGGTCTCAGATTGTCCCTGGATCAGGCACAGTCACAGACCCCAGGGTGGGAGCCCTGCTCCCATGGGCTGTCCCTGGGGCAGTGGGGCATCCCCATGTGCTGCGCTGGGCTGGGAGTGCCCAGCTCCAGTCCTCCTCAGCCATCTGCTGCCCCACAGCCCTCAGCACCTTCTCCCACCCCAGTGGCCCCCTGCCCCTGCCCATGCCCACTTGCACACCTCCCCCAGCCCTGCACAAGGCTCCTGTTCCTCCCCAGTCCAGCACCCCTTGAACAGCCCCATGTTCCTTGACCAATACTTTCCCCTGGCCCACCTGCCCCAGGCTCCTCCAAAATGCACCAAAACACCTAGGGCTCCCTGTCTGTACAGGGGGCACCGAGTCAGTCTCAAGGTACCCCCCAACCTGAGTCCTCTCCTCATTCCTGCTGTCAGCCCAGCCTCTAACCTTGGCCAGGCCTCCCAGGAAGGATACCTCTCTGCCACCTCTGGTGCAGAAGCCCCCGTCACCTTTTGTCTGGGGGTACAACCTCCCCTCCTAGGACCAGGGTTTACCCATAACGCAGGGGCAGGGAGCAGCATGCAACATCTCCAGGACACCCCAGGCATTGGCTGTCAGCACCTGGGCCTCCTCCAGCTCCAGAGGTTTGGTGCTGGGGAACAAGGGGTCCCAAAAGCGTACCTGAGGACAAGGTGTCTAGAAATGCAACTGGACATGGGCTGCCAAAAACATGGGATCTGTGGAAATGGATTACACTCTCCCATCCAGACAGGCACAGGCTGAGGGACTGAGAACATTCTACCCCTCATTTCAGTGGTACCTGCAAAGCAACCCCACTCCCAGAGGGATCCCAATGAACCCACTGCTGCCCACTGGCCCCAGGCTATGGAACAGAGAAGCTGGCACTTACCTCTGCATGGCTGCACCCAGAGAAATAGCCACAGCACCCAAGGGGGCAGGAGTCCCTCTGTCCCCATCCTGAGGCTCCTGTCCTGACAGCACGGCCCTGCTGCTGGAGCTCCTGGGCACCCACAGTGAAATGGCGATGATGGGAGGGCAATATATCTGTGCAGATGCTGTCCCAGCTGCAGGAGGAGCCAATCGAAGCAGCAGGCACCTTTTTAGACATTATCAGCACTTATCTCCCCTCCGATGCAGCCCAGCTCTCCAATGAACTTCTCCAGCACTCTTCATGACCATATATGAGGGACGGCTCCGCTGCGGCTCTCACGTCACTGCGGTGGGACATCATCGTGGGGTAGGGCTGGGTGTGGGGGCAGATGGCTCTGACACCCCTTGCAGCCTGCTGTGGGAGCACGGAGCATCTCCTACACTGTAGCATCCAAGAGCCCAAGGTGCGATTGTCCGGCCATCCCTGCGCCATGGGATCCACGGGGCTGGTCCTGCAGCGGGGCTGTGTCAGGCTGTGAAGGGACCAGCCCCTGCCCCTGCTACAGCCCCCGCTGTGCTGGCAGCAGCAGCTGGGAAAGGCCCTTGGGCAGGACCAGAGCCCCATGCCGGGAGTGTTGGCTGTCCTCTCCTTCCCCAGGGAGCCTCCTGTGGGGTCCCGGCAGCAGCCAGAGCTGGTCCAGAGCCTGCCCTGGCAGCAGAGCTGCAGCCCAGAGCCTCAGGCGTCTCCCTGGCTCTCAGCGTGTCACCCAGGGGCCGTTATTCCCCGCGGCGGGTCGGGAGCTGGAGCCTGCCTGCCACTGCAGGTGCACAAACCGCAGCCCACGTGACATGGCGCCCGGGCAGGAAGACGGTGGTTTCCTCCTGGCCCCGTGCCCAGGCATGGCCCTGCGGTGCCTCCCAGCCTCCTCACAGCTCCAAGCCTGGCAGAGTCCAAGAAGTGTTGGGACAATGCTCTCAGAAGTATAGTTTCATATATATATATATATATAATTTTAAAAAAATAAATATATATTATAAATACATATAAAAATATATATTTTGTTAATATATTATATTATAGCATATCATAGCATATCATATTGCATTATAATACATTATATTTATTGTTATGTTGTGCTATGTTATTATATATTATATACTATATACTATATACTACATACTATATACTATATACTATATATTATATAGTATATACTATATTATATAGTAAATATTTTATATTATATATTATATAATAAATATGTACTAATATATAATATATTATCATGTCATATCATATTATATTTAATATATTGTTATATATTATAATATAATATTGTATATAGTATTATATATAGTATGATATATAATATAATATATAATATAATAATATATAATACATTATATATTATATAATTATATAATATATATAATATAATATATATAATTGAATATAATATATATTATATAATATATAATATAATATATAATAATATATAATATATAATATTTTATTTTTATTTTTATTTTATTTAAATAATATATATTATATTGCATTAAATAGTATGTTATGAGTTTTTATACATATACATATAATGTTTAATATATGTATATTTATAAATATATACATATATTATATTTTTTATATTTTTGATATAAATATTTTATAGTTTTTTAGATACATATAATTTATTTTTATTCTGAAGGCTGAAGTTGGGCTCACTGATCTTCAATTATTTCCAGCACAGGATATTTCAAAATTCTGTTCAACCCAGCTCCAGGTGATGCCATAGCATCTTCACTTGCCATGGGCCTGTTCCTGGCCTGTAGTCAGGCAGCAATGACCTCACAAACACCTACACAATTCTTGGTCTGCCAGCTCCTCAGGCACCAGTGGCCTCACAGGTACAATGCATGGGCCTTCCCCTGACCTATCAGCTACTTGATCACCAATGAGCTCCCCACAGACCCACACAAGCCATGTGCTTATGCCTGGCCTCCTGGCTTCTCAGGCACCAGGGTCCTCCCAGCATCTAGCACAGGCCATGTTTGCTCTCGGCCTGTCAGCTACTCAGGCACCACTGGCATCGCAGGAACATTCACCTGCCATGGGCCTGCTCGTGGCCTATCAGATCTTCAGCTGACAGTGACCTCATGTGGTGGTTTTACCGGGCTGGGCAGCTAAACCCCACAACCACTCTCTTACTCCCCCTCTTTTTAGATGAGGAGGGGGAGAAGTAAAGCAAAGAACAACTCACGGGTTGAGATAAGGATAATTTAATTAAAGGGAAATAATAATAATAATTAAAGAAAGATTATTATGAAGTAAACAATTTAACTAAAGGGAAATAAAAGGGAAAGGGTAAAAGGGAAAAGGGAGGGGGAAAGGGAAAATAAAAAGAAGGGAGGAAAACAAACAAAATAAATGAAGGCTATGTGGAAGTCCAGAGGAAAGAAATTGCTCTTTACTTCCCACAAATGAGTGATGATTGACCACGTCCTTGAAGCAGGGCCTCAACGCATGTAGCCGGTGTTCGGGAGGAGGACCGACGTCTTCCCAACGAGAGCCCACCCCTCCCCTCTTCTTCCTGTTTCCACCTTTTATTGCTGTGTGACATCACATGGTATGGAATATCCCTTTGGTTGGTTTAGGTCAGCTGCCCTAGTGATGTTTCTCTTCTCACTTTTTGCCCACCCCCTAGGAGGGTTAGAGAGAGGCCCGATGCTGTGCCACTGCTGCTCAGCAGTAGACACAACACTGGTGTGATAACACTGCTGTTCCAGCTACAAGTGCAGAGTACAGCACTGTATGGGCTGCTGCAGGGAAAGTTAACATTCCAGCCAGACCCAGTACACCTCACAAGCACAGATGATCTATTGGAAGATGTCAGAGTCCCTGTCCATGACAGGGGGTGGTTGCTCATGTTCAGCTGGCTGTTGACCAACATCCCCAGGTGCTTTTCTTCTGGACAGCTTTCCAGCCACTCTTCCCCAAGCCTATGCTACTGCATGGGGTTGTTATGACCCAAGTGCAGAAGCATTGTTGAGTGTCATGTGATTGGACTCAGTCCATCAATCTAGCCTTTCCAGATCCCTCTGCAAAGCTTTCCTACCTCAAGATCAACTGTCCCAACTAACTTGTTATCATCTGCAAATGTACTAAGGGTGTACTTGATCCTCTCAGTCAGATCATCCATCAAAATAGTAAACAAAGCTGGACCCAGTACAGAGACCTGGGGAATGCCACCCACGACCATCCACCAACTGGATTGATCTCTCTTCACTCAGACTCTTTGAGCATGGCCATCCAGACAGTTTTTCAGCCAGCAAACTGTACACCTGTCCAAGCCATGAGCAGATGGATGGGTTGTCATTCTGCAGGGCTGCTGCTGCTGAGTCCACACTGAGAAGATGTAGCTCCTTCTATTAGGCTTTTTGTGATGCCCTGTGCTCAGTCCTTTCAAACCAAGTAAGCATGAAGCTGGTGCTTGTGATTAGCTGGTTCTCAGCTCATGTTCCAGTTACTTGCTAGCATGTACCATTGTTGTTGAGTTTGTACAGCACTGGCATTCTTGCATTCCCTTTTGTCTCTGTTTGCTTGAGTCTGCATTGTCAATGGTAGTTCGGGAATACTGGAGGGGTGGCTGCGGTGAAGCACGAGGTTGCATCTGTCATGGTGGGACCTCGGTCGGCATTCACAGTGCAGTGACTCAAGCTGTGACACAGACAGGAATTCTATCCTTTGAGGGAATCCCAAAGGTAATTCCTTCTTGAAGGGTGATGCCGTCCTGAGTTGTGTCCTTGCCTGTGCAGCATCTGTCAAATGGCTGATATAAGTTTCTCCTCAGAAGAAAGTCCCTAACGTGAGGGGCTGTCTAGAGCTGGGCTCCTCTCCACAGTTCTGACACAGAGTCTTCTCTTGCAGGGGCTCTCCAAGGGCTGCAGCCTCCTTCAGGCCACATCCACCTGCTCCCACATGGGGTCTTCCATCAGCTGCAGTGTGGAGATCTGATCCAACATGGTGCACCACAGGTCTCATGGAGAACTTCTCCAGCACCTGGAGCACCACCTCACCCTCTTTCTTCACTGACCTTGGTGTCTGCAGGGTTGTTTTCTCTCTCAGTTTCTCAATCTTCTCTCCCAGCTATTCCCTCATGTCATTTTCAACCCCTTTCTTTAAAAAGCTCTCACAGATGTACAAACAGCATTAATCATTGGCTGAGTTTGGCCAGCAGCATGTCCCCTTTGGAGCCAGCTGGAAGTGGCTCTTCTCTAAGAAGGGGCAGCTTCTGGACTCTCCTCACAGACACCAGCCCTGCAGCTGCCCCCTGCTACAAAACCCTTTCCATGTAAGTCCAATACAACCTCCCACCCGCAAAGTAAAAACAGAGCCCAGACAAGCAGCAGCAGACCCATGAGCTGGCAATGGCAAGGCACATAAAGGCCTTCTAGCAGAGGCAAACCCTGGGAGAACTTCTCAGAGCTTTTTTGCCTCTGCCCTCCATGGATGAGATAAAATAAGGAGGGTTTTGGCAGGGGTTGAGCTATTCCTCACTTGTGCTTAGGTGGGAGGTTAGAAACCAGCCCAGGTGTTTGTAGCAAACCCAACACACCCACACACATCCCAGAGCAACAGGGACTGCACTACCACAGGCCACCTCTGCACACCTGTGCATTTCCCTACAGGACACATTGGGTGACACACACGCTGGTGATTCCAGGACCAAGGGGCCTCTGCAGAGATACTGGAGCTTGGCTCAGGGCATGTGCTAACTCTGCTCTGGGCTGGAAAGATCCCCAAAGTGCTCAGTGCAGTATTTCAAGCCTGTAGAATTCAAGTAATGGTCAAACAAGCTTTGAGGATGTGCCCTGACACCCACCTGTACAGCCATGGGCCTCCTGCTGCCTCCTCAGACCCTGAATCACAGCTGATCTCAGCAGAACATCCCCACCTATCTCCTCCTTGAGTCCTGTGACCTGCCCACATCCATGTCACCTCACCTGCCTCCTCCAAGACCAAGTGATTGCTGTAGGACCTCTCATGCCCTGCCCAGCCTCATGAGGCCAAAATGCTTCAGTTAGGTGACTAGACCACAGGAATGCAGGATTTGGGGATTAGGTGTTCAGGTTAGGGTTTAGGGATTAGATTTTGCCTTCCAGGGTTAGTGGTTGGGCAGAGTATTAGAGGGAGGCCTGTGTTTACTGCTTTGGGTTCCAGTCTGTCTGTAGTGTAGAGACTATGTTAATTGTTGGGATTTTCGTCAGGGCTCTGTTGAGGAATCATGTCATCAGTGCTAAGGATGAAAGGCTGAGGAATAGGGTGAGAAATGAGCTAAGAGTGTATGGTAAGGCCTTATGGGTTTGGGACTTGGCTAACCCATGCCAGGTGAGGTTTGAGGTTGGGAGTAAGAGTAGTGGATTCCTTGCAGAGAGAGGGATAGCATTTAGATGTAGGGGTAGGGCTTACAGTTACTGCTTAGAAATATTGCCAGGGCTTGAGGTGGATGTTTTCCTAGTAAGTGTTGCAGCAGCACAGCCTTACCTGAACCCCTCTCACCTCTTCCAGATCTTTCCTTTCTGTTAGCCAAACCCCTCTTGTCTCCCACCTTCATTCTCCCAGCTTTCCCCTGTCCTCACAAAATACATCACCCTGTTGGGGGCAGCTTTCTGATGGCCTTTATGACCTCAGAGGCTCTGCCTCCGTGCTGTTGGCCAGCCAGGTGCTGGGACAGAAGTGACCTCGCAGCCAGCATCCACAGGGCTACAAGGAGCTGTTATTCTCAGGAGGCCTCTTCCCAGCCGAGCCCATGAAACAGATGAGGTCAGTGGCAGTGTCCTTGCTGCAGGAGATGCCCTGACACTCACCCCCTCCCCCCCAGCTTGACCCTGGGGCTCCTCAGGCAGCACCACTGCACACACTCAGCACCCTGCTCTGCTCCCGGGACATCCCATGTCCCACACAGCCTTGCCCCAGCCCAGCACATCTGGGCTGGCCTGAGCAGCCATTCCTGCAGCCCCTGCCCATGCTGCCCACAGCCGCTGAGCTGGCGGTGCTGCCCTGCAAAGCGAGGGGGCTGTGGTGTGCGGGGCCTTGCATTGAACTCGTGTGATTACATTTTATTACACAGATGCTATGAGAAAGTCTTCACTGACTCACTTAAAGTGTTGTTGCACATTTATACAGCCTCCATATGAGACAGAACAGTTTCATTCATTCATAGTAATGGGGGGAATTAAAATATTTATGTAGGAATGTAATGAACACAAACAGTCATAATGACAATAAAAAAGGAAAGGAAATGAAGGGAAGGGAAGGGAAGGGAAGGGAAGGGAAGGGAAGGGAAGGGAAGGGAAGGGAAGGGAAGGGAAGGGAAGGGAAGGGAAGGGAAGGGAAGGGAAGGGAAGGGAAGGGAAGGGAAGGGAAGGGAAGGGAAGGGAAGGGAAGGGAAGGGAAGGGAAGGGAAGGGAAAGTTATAAACATAAGCCTGGAAGGGGATGTACTAGGATTCATTATTGGAGAGTGAAGGGATCTTTATAAGTATTGAAAAATATACCACATATTTGTTTCCTAACTGCAACCTTGAGCTCCTTGTTCTTCATGCTGTAGATGAGGGGGTTCACTGCTGGAGGCACCACCGAGTACAGAACTGCCAGCAAAAGGTCGAGAGATGGCAAAGAGATGGAGGGGGGCTTCAGGGAGGTAAATATAGCAGTGCTGAGAAACAGGCAGACAACAGCCAGGTGAGGGAGGCACGTGGAAAAGGCTTTGTGCCTGCCCTGCTCCGAGGGGATCCTCAGCACTGACCTGAAGATCTGCACATAGGACACCACAAGGAAAACAAAACAGCCAGATGCTAAAACAGCACTAACCACAAGAAGCCCAATTTCCTGGAGGTAGGCATCAGTGCAGGAGAGCTTGAGGATCTGGGGAATTTCACAGAAGAACTGGTCCAGGGCATTGCCTTGGCAGAGGGGGAGGGAAAAGGTATTGGCAGTGTGCAGCACAGCATTGAGAACACCACTGCCCCAGGCAGCTGCTGCCATGTAGACACAAGTTCTGTTGGCCATTATTGTCCCGTAGTGCAGGGGTTTGCAGATAGCAACGTAGCGGTCATAGGCCATGATGGTAAGGAGAGAAAACTCTGCTGTGAGAAAGACGGCAAACATAAAAAGCTGGGTAGCACAACCTGCATAGGAAATGGCCCTTTTGTCCCAGAGGGAGCTGGCCATGGCTTTGGGGACAGTGGTGGTAATAGTGCCCAGGTCGAGGAGGGCGAGGTTGAGGAGGAAGAAGTACATGGGGGTGTGGAGGCGGTGGTCGCAGGCTACGGCTGTGAGGATGAGGCCGTTACCCAGGAGGGCAGCCAGGTAGATGCCCAGGAAGAGCCCAAAGTGCAGGAGCTGCAGCTCACGCGTGTCTGCGAATGGCAGGAGGAGGAACTCTGTGGGGAAGCTGCTGTTGGACATTTGCTGCCTCTGGGCATGGTTGGCTGTCCATGTTGGAAAAGACATAGACAATTAGGACAGGGTTTTTGAGCAAAACCCGCTTCATTTCTCACAGACCCTTTGCACACCCACTTTCATTCTCCCCTTCTCAGGATGGTATAGTTACAGCTACCCAGCTGGCAATCTGCTCTCTCTTGGTTGAGTGCACTGTGAGGAACCTGGCGGCTTCTTCACAGAGAGCCCCGCATTCTGGGGAGGTTCCTGTTGGTGGATGGCCTGAGATTTGAGAAGGGAATTTGTAGCTTTGTCCATGTGGGACTAAACTCCAAGCCCAGCATTCAGCATTTATGTTGGCACCCGTGGCCATCTGCCCCTGAGACAAGATCACTGGGAGGGATTCTCCTGCTTACAATCGTAGAATCATTAAGGTTGGAAAAAATCTCCAACATCATCTGGCCCAACCATTCTCCTATCACCAATATCACCCACTAAACTATGGCCTTATGTATTATGTCCAAGCTTTCCTTAAACACCCCCAGGGACGGTGACTGCAACACCTCCCTGGCAAGCCATTCCAATGCCTGAGCACTCTTTCTGGGAAAAACATTGCTCCTAATTTCCAACCTGAACCTCCCCTGGTGCAACTTGAGGCGATTCCCCCTTGTCCTACTGCTGGTTATCTGCGTGAAGAGGCTGACCCTCAGCACCCCACAACTTCCTTTCAGGTAGTTGTAGAGTCCTTCTTCTTCACCTTCTTCAGTGACCAAGTGACGGAGCCAGTAACCACTGAGACAAAGCCTGTTCTCACCTCAGCCTGTCCTCTGCTCTTTCTCTCCAGGCATGAGAATTGGAGAGGGCAGGCTGGAGGAAACAACACTGTCACTGTGCTGTGTGCCCTTGGTGAATTGTACCCATCATACAGAAAGGCTGTGCAGTAGCTTCATGCTCATTCTTCAGAAGATGGGCTGTGACACGGGGTCATACTGATGCCATTCCATAGGGCTTAGCTTCTCCCACTACACCTGTGCAATGTCCTCAAAGGGGTAACCATCCTTGTCTTCGGGCCGATGTGAAGTGCCCTAAGGATCAGTACTTGCGAAGGCAGAGCCAGATCATTTCTCAGTCCTCTTGACTGCCCTGCCAGGAGCTCCACAGGTTAGAAGGGCCCTTTGGCACCTTGTTCCCCTGCAGGCACCTCCTCTGCAGGATGCTGAGCACCAGTGTCTGATCCTCAGCTGAACCCCTCCCCACCACTCCAAGGAGCTGACACACCCAAGAGCCCCAGCTGAAGAGAAAGACTGAAACAGGTGGAAGGAAAAGGACAAGCAGCATGACCGAGAGAGGGGAGGGGAGAGACAGATGAGCAAGCAGAAAGGGGTCATCCTGCCAAGCCATGCCTGCTGCCTGCCAGGCAGCACCATGGCAGAGCAGTGGCTCTCAGCCCATTGCTGAGCACTGGGACAGGGCACATAACAGGAAAGGAAGATCTGCCTTCTTCTGGGGCTCTGGCTACACAGGAGGCAGCTGCTACCCAGGACCCCCCAGCCCAGAGGGCAGAGGCTCTGCTGGGTGGGAGAGGGGAGCTGAGGGGGGTTGCTCAGGGACGGATCCTGCACTGCAGAGGATGGCAGGAGGTGCCTATATGTCCTCTGCAGCAGGGTTTCTCTTTGCAGTTCCCTCTTTCCCTGCTGATCTCTGCTGCCTGCAGCCGTTCCTGCCAGGAGTTGCTTGTCTGTTGCCATATCTGTGCCCTGCCAGTGCTCCCAGAACCCATCCCATCTGCTGTGCTCAGCTCTGCCCTGCACCCTCTCAGTGTGTACAAGTGCTGAACAGCAGGTCACAAAAGCCCTGATGAAACTGGAAAGGTGGTGCTGCTGCCTTCTGAAGGCTTGTGGGTACTGAAAGCACTTTCTGAGGTTCCTCATAAAATCTGGGTTGACATAAAATCTTCTCTACTCTATCCAGCTCTGTTTCCATTCCCATCCTGATGAACCAAAGAGAGGTGAAAGCACAGCTTCAGCAAAGCCTCAGACTTGACCTTCCTTTTGAAGAGTCCCCTCTGAAATGGTCTGGGGGTGCCATGGAGCTGTGAGCAGCCTGACCCAGACAGACACCTCCAGGCACCACCAGGACCCTGCCCTGCCCTGGCCTGTCTGGGGGGCTCCTTCCACCCACAGCTTCTCCCCGCAGTGTCCTGGGCAGCTCCCTGGGCAGGCTGAGTGCTGAGCCTGGAAGGCGGCAGAGGCCCTGCCCCAGCACACTCCCCTGGGGCACAGCAGGGACCCTGCTCTGCACCACAGCCCTGAGCACCCCTGCCTGCACCCTGGCTACACAGCCAGCAGCTGACATCTGAAGGAGGAACCCTCATGTCCTGTCCCTCTGACAGCTTTGGCAGGTAGTCTCTGCTCTGGACCTTGTCATTCTCCTCTTATCCAAAGAAACTCTGAGATTCCCCCTGAAAGATCCCATAGGCTGCGGGATTTGCCAGCAAATCTGGAGGTGGCACCAGGAACAACAGCTGTGTTGCCCTGCAGACAGAGACTTAGCCTGTTCAGGGCTGTGAAGATTTCTCCTGCAGTGAGCTCTCAGCATCCCCCCTCCACACTGCCTTTAACATCTCCCTCCCTTCTCTCAGCCACCCTTGTCCCCTGCAGGCAGTGCCCCCAGCCCTGCTGTGCTGTGCAGAGGAGCTGCTCCTGCGCAGAGCTGTCCGTCTGCAGTGCTGCCCGCTTGCCAGGAGCTCCCCTTGGGCCCAGGAGCCCGGCCCAGCTCAGCAGCACAGGGAGCTCTTGACAAGTCCCTGGGCCTCCAGGGAAATCAACTTTGAAACAGACTGAAGTGAGAGAGGGAGTTAGAAGAATACAATAACTTACTAACATTTTAGAAAATAATTTGCTGGGCTGGGCTGGGGAGAGGATAGGGAGGTGTGGAGAGTTGGGGAGGCTGGGCTGGGTTGGCTTTCTGCAAGAGTCAGGGAGGACTGGAAGAGAAGGGGCTGGGCTGGGCCCTTGTTCTTGTTCCCTGCATGCAGCAGGGAATTTGTTGTGCAGAGCCAGAGGTCGTGGACAGGAGTAACATGCAAGTGCAGGAGGCAGGTGGTCACTCTGGGCCATTGCTGGAATGATTAGCAAGGGAAGGTGGCCCAGGACATTCATCATCCCCAGCCTCTAGCGATGGCTGTTCCTAGTACTGGCTGCTCACTCTGATTTATGGCTGGGGTTTGCTGCCAGGCCACCCCCATCCTCACCTTCAGCTCCCTGCCTGTGTGGGGGAATGGCCAACCCTGTCCAACCTCTTCCCTGGACCAGACACCTTCAGACCCCAGAGCAGAGATGTCTGTGAAACCCCCCATGGGACATGGTCAGGGCAAGGCAGGCATCAGGCGCAGGGGGAAGGGGAGAGCTATAGAGAAAGGGAAGCAAGGGCTGCAGTGGGGATCAGTCTGGGGGACCATTGCCCACCCTGACCACACCCTTCCCTGTGCTGTGCCTGAACAGTGGGGCCATGGGACCATGTGTGGGACAGAAGGGACAGGCCGGTGCAGGGATAGAGCCCAGACAGGGGCCATGAAACCTCTGCCAGGAGGTGACAGCAAGGAAGGAATTAACAAGAAATTAATGGATGATTCCTTTGTTATGCAGGTATGATCAGGGGAAAGGCAGTGCCCACCTGGAACTTGTAGCTGCAAGGAAAGTCAAGAGTAAAAATCCAAGCTGCAGTGACTGCATTAGAGCCCAAGGCTGGACAAGACAAAATCAAGGCTGCTGTTGAAAGGGGAGAAAGACTGCATAAAAGCAGACCCTGACGGGGCTGGAGGCACTCAGTGCCTTCTTTGCCTGAGTCTTCTTCAGGGTGGTGATTGGAGGAGCAGAGTCTGGCTGGAGGCCTGTGACTAGCGGTGTTCCCCAGGGGTCGGTGCTGGGTCCGCTCTTGTTCAACATCTTCATCGACAACCTTGATGAGGGAATGGTGTCTGCCCTCAGCAAGTACGCTGATGACACAAAGCTGGGAGGAGTGGCTGACACACCAGAAGGCTGTGCTGCCATTCAGCAAGACCTGGACCAGCTGGAGAGATGGGCAGGAGGAAACCAAATGAGATTTAATAAGAGCAAGTGTAGAGTCCTGCACCTGGGAAGGAACAACCCGAAGTATCAGTACAGGCTGGGGGACGACCTGCTGGAGAGGAGCTCTGAGGAGAAGGACCTGGGGGTCCTGGTGGATGACAGGTTGACCACGAGCCAGCACTGTGCCCTTGTGGCCAAGCGGGCTAATGGGATCCTGGCATGCATTAAAAGGAGCGTGGCCAGCAGGTCAAGGAGGTGATCCTCCCCCTCTACTCTGTCCTGGTCAGGCCTCACCCGGAGTACTGTGTCCAGTTCTGGGCTCCCCGGTACAAGAAAGACAGGGATCTCCTGGAAAGAGTCCAGTGGAGGGCCACAAAGATGATACGGGGCCTGGAGCATCTTCCCTATGAAGAAAGGCTGAGAGACCTGGGTCTGTTCAGCCTGGAGAAGAGAAGACTGAGAGGGGATCTCCTCAATGTATATAAATATCTGAGGGGTGGGGGACAGAAGGATGTAGCCAACCTCTTCTCAGTGGTTTGTGAGGATAGGACAAGGGGCAATGGCTGCAAGTTAGAGCACAGGAAGTTCCACACTGACATGCAAAAGAACTTCTTCACGGTGAGGGTGGCAGAGCATTGGAACAGGCTGCCTAGGGAGGTTGTGGAGTCTCCTTCTCTGGAGATATTCAAGGCCTGTCTGGACGCCTACCTGGGCAGCCTGCTCTGAGGAACCTGCTTTGGCAGGGGGCTTGGACCCGATGATCTTTCGAGGTCCCTTCCAACCCCTACAGTTCTGTGATTGTGTGTTATTCCTTTCCAACCCCAAACATTCTGTGATTCTATGAGCCTGCTGGGTTGTGTAGTCTGTGTACACAGAGGGATTTCATTTGTTGTGAAAAATATTGCTTGTCCTGAATATTTACATATTCTTGAAAGAAATGGAATGCAATTTATGGGTGTCCTAACTATTAAGAGAACAGGAAAAGATGATTCCCATAAGGAACTCCTATTTCATTTAGGAGAAAAGATAGCACTGGAAATAGGTGTCTCTCTCTATCTGACACAAGGAAGAACAGTGATTGCAACAGTGTGATTCACAGTTGATTCCCCAGGAGGCCCAGGGACTTGTCAAGAGCTCCCTGTGTTGCTTAGCTGGGCCGGGCTCCTGGGCCCAAGGGGAGCTCCTGGCAAGCGGGCAGCACTGCAGAGAGACAGCTCTGCTCAGGAGCAGCTCCTCTGCACAGCACAGCAGGGCTGGGGGCACTGCCTGCAGGGGACAAGGGTGACTGAGAGAAGGGAGGGAGATGTTAAAGGCAGTGTGGAGGGGGGATGCTGAGAGCTCACTGCAGGAGAAATCTTCACAGCCCTGAACAGGGTAAGTCTCTGGCTACAGGGCAACACAGCTGTTGTTCCTGGTGCCATCTCCAGATTTGATGGAATATCCCACAACCTATGGGACCTTTATGGACGACTCAAGACTCAGGAGGAGTTTTTTGGATAAGAGGAGAGCAACAAGGTCCATAGCAAGGATTACCTTCCAAAGCTGTCAGAGGGTCAGGACACAAGGGCTCCTTCTCACAGGGCCTGCTGCTGGCTGTGCAGCTGGGGTGCAGGCAGGGGTGCCCAGGGCTGTGGTGCAGAGCAGGGTCCCTGCTGTGCCCCAGGGGCTGTGTGCCAGGGCACAGCCTCTGCCACCTGCCAGGCTCAGCACTCAGCCTGCCCAGGGAGAACCCAGTTCTTGTTTAGTCTTGTCAGAACAGAGCTGCTCTATATCCACTGAACATGCGGAGATGTCCCTGGGCAGTTCTCTGGGACAGGAGGTGTCTGCAGAGCAGAGCACACAGGTGATGAGGGTCTGTGAGCAATGGCAGGGAGGAGATGTGGGAATAGGGAAGCAGCTGCCAGCAGGGACAGCTCCAGGCAGCAGAGACCTGGGCAGGGAGGCAGAGGGAGCTGCTGCCTGAAACACCAAGGGAGGGGGGATTCAGGCACTCCCTGCCAGGACTGCAGCGCAGGCATTTTCTGCAGCAACCCTCTGCTCTCCTCTGACACCCAGAACAGCCTCTGCCTTGAGAGGCTTTAGGGCATGAGCCACCTCCTCCTCGGCTGGACCTCCATAAGAAGAGAGGAGCCTGTGTCTTGCAAGGTGATGCACAATGATGAGGCTAAGAGTACCTGTCCTGCTGTGTCACTCTCATAGTTGGCATGCAAACTTGGTAAACATTGTGGTATTCCCTCTTATTTCTCCACCTGTTTGTGCTTCTCCTACTTCTTTGTCTAGGATTAAGGTGGGTGTAAACTTCTGTTCTGAACTGGACTGCTGGTGAACAAGGTGCCCAGACTCCATTTTACACTGTCAGGCACACTGTCATTCAGTTGTGAGGGCTGTTGAATGAGGTGCCTCATTCTTCATTCAGCACATGGAATAGTAATTTCTGTGAAGGACGAGTGGGTTTTGCTCAGAGAAGTCTGCCTTACTAGTCACTTTTATCTTCTCCTAGTGCAGACGTGCATGCCCTGAGGCAGCAAATGTCCAACAGCAGCTTCCCCACTGAGTTCCTCCTCCTGCCATTTGCAGACACACGTGAGCTGCAGCTCCTGCACTTTGGGCTCTTCCTGGGCATCTACCTGGCTGCCCTCCTGGGCAACGGCCTCATCCTCACTGCTGTAACCTGCGACCACCGCCTCTACACCCCCATGTACTTCTTCCTCCTCAACCTCGCCCTTATCGACATGGGCACTATTACCACCACTGTCCCCAAAGCCATGGCCAATTCCCTGTGGGAAACCAGAGCCATTTCCTGCACAGGTTGTGCTACCCAAGCCTTTCTGTTAGTTTTTTTCATCTCAGCAGAGTTTTATCTTCTCACCATCATGTCCTATGACCGCTACGTTGCCATCTGCAAAGCCCTGCACTATGGGACAATAATGGACAGCAGAAATTGTGTCAATATAGTAGCAGCTGCCTGGGGCAGTACTTTTCTCCATGCTGTGCTGCACACTGCCAATACCTTTTCCCTCCCCCTCTGCCAAGGCAATGCCCTGGACCAGTTCTTCTGTGAAATTCCCCAGATCCTCAAGCTCTCCTGCTCAGATGCCTACCTCAGAGAAGTTGGGCTTGTTGTGGTTAGTGCTGTTTTAGCATTGGGGTGTTTTGTTTTCCTTGTGCTGTCCTATGTGCAGATCTTCAGGGCAGTGCTGAGGATCCCCTCGGAGCAGGGCAGGCACAAAGCCTTTTCCACTTGCCTCCCTCACCTGGCCGTGGTCTCCCTGTTTCTCAGCACTGCCTTTTTTGCCTACCTGAAGCCCCCCTCCAGGTCCTCCTCATCCCTGAATCTTATGCTGGCAGTTCTGTACTCAGTGGTGCCTCCAGCAGTGAACCCCCTCATCTACAGCATGAGGAACCAGGAGCTTAAGGATGCAGTGTGGAAACTCATGACTGTTTTTCAGAAGCAATAAATTGTCTATCTTCCTTCTCATATTACTCATAATATAACTCATTACAGGTGAGATGTATTTTTATTCTTTTTCTCATTTTCCTTTTCATTTCTTGTGGTAATATTGTCCAAAAAGAAATGATTTGTTCATCTTCTTCCATGTAAACACCCACCTGTCTTGAGTTACTCTAAGACTTGGTGGAAACAAGGTGTATTTAAAGTGTTTAAATAAAAGGAAGTACCTGCAGTGACTTGCTTGTCTGAGATCCTTCCTCAGACACCTGTGGTGGAGCTGCAGGAGCACTTGGCTGGGTGCAGAGGTGGAGGGGGAAAGAGGCCTGGCACAGGAGCACTGCCAGGGAGCTCCAGGGCTTGGTTTTTCCTGTCCACGGGCAGGCACAGGCCAGGGGCACTTCTCTAACACAGCTGGCTCCGTACCAGCATCTCCAGCATAAAAGGGCACCTGCTCGGGGCAGTGCCTGAAGGCTCAGCTCTTCTCCCAAAACTGCTCTCAAGGATATTGCAACGGAACGGAATTGAAGGAGGCTCCTTGATTTGTTTGATTCCTTGTGGGCTTATGAGGATGAGATCAGTTGATCACCCAGGATCAGCTTTTAGGCAGGGAGGGCTTATTCTGGTGTTACCTGCATGGATATGGTGACTCTACCAGCCTGTGTCCACAGCATGCAGTAGGTGTGAAGGCAGGCAGGCATCTTTCTAGAGGGAAGTGGAAGCTGCCAGAAGAGCCCAGGGGATCATCAGGGACAGTGTGTGTCAAGGAGTCAGAAGGGCATGGAAGCCCACAGAGCACGAGTGTGTCCAAGGTGGAGCCACCCAGAGATACTGTGCAAGATCTGGGATGGAACAAGCAAAGGAGAGCTCTGTAACTCCAGGGAACACAGCAGGCATAGGGAAAGCAGTCTGGTGCGTTATTTATTACACCTCTGGTAAAATTTCATAGACTGGATCTACTAAACCACACGAAAACATCTCTTGACATTGGAAATGATTTGGACTTGGTGATCCTTGTGGGTCCCTTCCACAAGAGGAAGGTGAAGAGGTGAGGTAATTTGCAGATGGCAGCAGCAGAGGCACTGCCACTGACCTCCACTTCTCCATTTGATGCTTTGGGGTCTGATGTGTCTGAAGCTGATGAGTCTGGTTGTGTGGGAGACCTTCTGATGCCTAATCTAGTTGGCAGGCAGAGTACCTGAGGTGCACTGGAGGACCTGCTGGTGCTCCTGGGTGGGCTGGGACGAGGCTTCCTGAGCACAACAGCTCCTTGTAGCCCTATGGATGCTGGCTGTGAGGTCACTTCTGTCCCAGCCCCTGGCTGGCCAACAGCAGGGAGGCAGAGCCTCTGAGGTCATAAAGGCCCTCAGAAAGCTGCCCCCAACACGGTGACACAACTGGGAATGTCAGGGGAAAGCTGGGTGAATAAAGGTGGGAGATCTGGGGGGAGAGAAGAGGGGCTTGGCTAAGAGAAAGGAAAAATTTTGAAGAGGTAAGAGGGGTTCAAGAAAGGCTGATGTTTATGCGACAGTCACTAGGAAAATATTCATGTTATGTCCTGGTAATATTTCTAACTAGTAACCCGAAAATCTAGTGCTACCCTAAATGCTCTCTCTCACCCTGAAAGGCATCCACTGCTCTAATCCCGAAACTCAAATCCTACCTTGAAGTCAAACCCCAGACACATTACCCATGCAACAACACAAATTTTCCCCTAATTGTGAAGCATTTCTGAAGAACAATTTGAGTTCTCTGCTGTCATATCTTACATAATACCACCTCCGTAGGTATGTGAGCTCCACAAGTAGATGTCTCCAGAGGTTTATGCTCTTGCTGGATTGTGTTAGGCTGTGTGATAAGAAGCACATCTGCACACAAAATGAAGGCCCAAGGAAATGATGTCAGGATGAGTAATTCAGTTCATGCCCTGCCCTGGCTGCTCCCAGGCCCATCACAGGAGAGCCCTCAGCTCAACAAAAGCTCATCTCCATGAGCCCAGGAGAGCACAGAGCACATTGGCAAGTGGGAACCCAAGTCACAGGCTCCTGAGGAACCAAGATCCTGTCCCAGCTCCTTCTAAAGCTACCGTGGAAGGGCTGTCAGCCCAGTGTCCAGGCAGGAAACCCTTCAAGATGAATCAATGGCAGCAGCTCTCCGCATCACCATTTGGACTAAGGGGATAACTGCCAAGGGCTGTAGGTCACCTAATGGTTGTACACAGGGGTAAGTGCAGCAGCTGGACTAGAACCAGGGCATCAGAGTGGCCATGCAGTCAGCAACAGGAGACATGGCAGTGTGTGGACTCAGTGGACTTATGTGTGTGAGTGTGTGTGAGATAGGGTTGGTGTGTGCCAGCAGCTACAGTGGGGCTGCAGCCATGGGGGCTCATATGTCCAAGTGCCTTCAACTGCACAGACTGGGAGCCAGGAACTTGTCCTGGGCAGGCTGAGTATTTGATCCCAGCTGCTGGAGGGATCTACCTTGCGCACACAAACATGCACGTGTGCACACTACCACTTTGTATTTCCCACTGTCAGGCCTCCTTCCTGCTCTGCCAGAGAGGGGATCAGGATAAGACTTCTCCTGCTGTTTGTGGTTGTGTGAATGCTGAGTGTGCCAGACTGCATTCACCTGTGTGCTGCCATGTATTGATGCCTATGTGTTGTGTATGTGGGCTTGCGTGTGAGCCTCCAGGGACTGCACGCTCTGAATGTCTCAGGTTGGACCGAGGGGCAGAGATCTGCAGCAGCCTCAGCTCTCTCAGGCTGCTGGAGAGGGCTCTCTGTAGAGGTATGTGCCTGCTGGGCACAAAACCATCTCTGTATATGACATAGATGTGGCAAGGCTGAAAGGAATGGAATGGCAAAGGGGGTTGTGGTTCATAGCAAGCTGAATATGAGCCTGCAGTGTGCCCTGACAGCCAGGAGGGCCAACCATATCCTGGGGTGCATCAAGCATTGCTTTGCTAGTCAGTCGAGGGAAGTGATTGTCCCACTCTGCTCTATGCTGGTGCGGCCTCACCTCTAGTACTATGTGCAGTTCTGAGCACCACAGTACAAAAAAGATGTGGAACTGTTGGTGGATGATCTTTCTGCATCCCTTCCAACTTGGGATATTCTATGATTCTCTGATTCCAGGCCATCAAATCCACACAGTCCAATAAACATGATTGTCCCTTCCCTCCATCTGGCTGCAAGCAGGGCCCCTCTAGCCCTATTCATAGTAGCTGTCAGTGTGTTTCAGGAACTGCGATGGAAACAGGAGCAGCAATTTTCTCAGAAGGTCCCCCTTTGGCCATTGTTTTTCCTTGCAACTCACATACCCATGCCTCTAGGATCAAGGCAGATTTCCCATCCCATTTTCTCATGTCCTCTCCATGGTCATGCAGGTAAAACCACTGGGTGACACATGGTGTGTACCCACTATATCCCCTTTCTTAAGCAGAGCGGAGGCTGATGACAAGCTTGATGTGTGCTGACAGTGTGTGCTTCCATGCCAGAAGGCCAGCAGCATCCTGGACTGCATCAAAAGAGGACTGGCCATCAGGTTGAGGGAGGTAATTGTTCCCCTCTATTCTGCTCTTGTGAGGCCCCACTTGGAATACTGTGTCCAGGTCTGGGGCCCCCGGCACAAGAAGAATGTTGAGGTGTTAGCGGGTCCAGAGGAGGGTCATGAAGTTGATCAGAGGGCTGCAGCACCTCTTTTACGAAGAAAGGCTGAAAGAGCTTGGACTGTTCTGCCTACAGAAGAGAAGGCTCTGGGGGGACCTCATTGTGGCCTTTCAGTACTTAAAGGGGGCTCATAAAAAAATGGAGAGAGACTCTGCTCAATCAGATAATGACAGGATGAGCGGGGAAAGGTTTCAGACTAAAAGAGGGAAGGTTTAGAGGGTGGTGAGGTACTAGAATAGGTTGCCCAGAGAGGTTGTGGATGCCCTGTTCCTGGAGGTGTTCAAGACCAGGCTGGCTGAGGCACTGGGTAACCTGATCTAGTGGGTGGCATCCTTGCCCATGGCAGGGGGCTTGGAACTGGATGATCTTTAAGGTCTCTTCCTCACCAAGACATTCTTTGGTTCTATGTTTCTATGATCCAAATACCTCTTGAACACTGACAGTCATGGGACATCAAACAGGTCTCTAGAAAGACCATTCCAGTGTTAGACCACCCTCACAGTACAGAATATTTTCATAATGCCCAGTCTGAACAGCCCCTGGTGCAGCTTTGTGCCTTTCCCACATGTCCTGCCATTGGTTACCAGGGAGAAGAGACCGGCACCCCACTCTCCACTTCTCCTCCTAAGGAAGTAATTGACAGCAATGAGATCACATTTCAGCCTTCTTTTCTCCAGACTAACCAACAGTCCACATGCTGTCTTCATAGGACATGCCCTTTTACCAGCATTCCCCCTTTTCCCTTGGTTCCCCATCTAAAAAGTCCCTAATCATATAATCTCCCTGGTGTAAACATTTTCTCTCTGTCCCATGCTCTCAGTAGTCAGTGTGACTGACCAGGTCTGGTTCCCTTCACTGCCTCCTTTATCACTTGTTGGTCAGGTTTGTGCCCCTGGATGCATTGTGCTTTATCCCCAGGAAGTAGCCAAACAGCACACACACACAGCCAGTCTCTCCTTCCCCCTGCTTAAGAGAACAGGGGGAGATAAACAGGCTATGGGGAGAGACTTTATCAGGGAGTGTAGCAGTAAGAAAAGGGGCAACAATTAAAAATAATAAAAAGAAGCGAGTCACTGGAACAGGTTGCTCAGAGAAGTGGTGGATGCCTCATCCTCCCCTAGCAGTGTTCAACGTCAGGGTGGATGGGATCTTGAGCAAAGAGGTCTAGTGGCAAGAACACTTGCCTGTGGCAAGGGGATTGGAACTAGATGGTCTTGAAGGTCCCCCCAGACCCAAAGAGTTCTATGATATGGTGATCCTGCAGGCCAGCAATCGGTTGTGTAGCTTATGTAGACAGAGGGATTTCAGTTTCTATGAAAAAAAATCATCTCCCTGAGTTTCAACAACTCCTTGGAAGAGATGGGACGCAGCCTGCCTCTCACTTTGTGAGTGTCTGGTCTCACAATGGAAGAAGAAAACATAATTCTCATGCCAAACTCTTATTTTCAATTAGGGGAAAAGACAACACTGGAAGTAACTTTCTATCCCCAGCTCAAAGAAGAAAATCAGTGATTGCTTCAGCCTGTTTCAAGGGGGAGCTCATCAAGGGGGAAGAGTTCGCTCTGCAGCTAAATTGGGCTGGGCTCCTGGGCCCAAGGGGAGCTCCTTGCAAGCGGGCAGCACTGAAGAGAGACAGCTCTGCCCAGGAGCAGCTCCTCTGCACAGCACAGCAGCAGGGCTGGGGGCACTGCCTGCAGGGGACAAGGGTGGCTGAGAGAAGGGAGGGAGATGTTAAAGGCAGTGTGGAGGGGGGATGCTGAGAGCTCACTGTGGAAGAAATCTTCACAGCTCTAACGTGGTAAGTCTCTGTGTGAGGACAGGTAGGTGCAGTATCCTAGAGGGTTTTTCTATAGCTGCCACTTCCCATGGCTGATAGGACATGTCACAGGAGCTGTGCTGGCTTCTCTAGTAAAGAGGACAGGGATGTTCCCGGGATTACTGATTACCCGCCTAAGATGTCAGAAGGACAGGACATGAGGGTTACTTCTCACGGGGCTGGCCACAGGCTTTGTAGCCAGGGGCGCAGGCAGGGGTGGCCAGGGCTGTGGCACAGAGCAGGGTCCCTAGTGTGCCTCAGGGGCTGTGTGCCAAGGCAGGGACTCTGCCACCTGCCAGGCTCAGCACTCAGCCTGCCTGGGGAGCTGCCCAGGGTGCTGCAGGGAGAAGCTGCGGGTGGAAGAAGCCCCCACAGAAGGGCAGGGCAGGGCAGGGTCCTGCTGGTGCCCAGGGGCTGGTGCCTGGTGCAGGCTGCTCACAGCTCTACAGCACACCCAGGGCATCCTTGGGGGAGATTCTTGACAGGAAAGACCAAAGCCTGCACTACCTGAATGACTCTGTCTTGAGAGTCTCTGTTTTCATTTTCCTGCTGTGAAAGACCATAATGTCAATGATAATGGGTAAGTTTCTGGTGGACTTTAATGTACAGTGTAGGGAAGTACTGACCCTTCCAGAGTCCACAGACAATTAACCAGGTCTCTGTGGCACACATGCAATGAAACCCAGATCTCCAAACAGGAGAATGCATTCTTCACAAAGAGGCAGTATATTATGTTGCATAGGTTCTGTAAAATAAGGTTTAGGTTTTGCTCTCTAACTTCCCACTCTATTTTCCTCCATGAACAGGCAAACATGACAAGAGGCAGCAAATGTCCAACAGCACCTTCCCCAATGAGTTCCTCCTCCTGCCATTCGCAGACACACGTGAGCTGCAGCTCCTGCACTTCGGGCTCTTCCTGGGCATCTACCTGGCTGCCCTCCTGGGCAATGGCCTCATCCTCACAGCCATAGCCTGCGACCACCGCCTCTACACCCCCATGTACTTCTTCCTCCTCAACCTCGCCGTCCTTGACCTGGGCTCGATCTCTACCACTGTCCCCAAATCCATGGTCAATTCCCTGTGGGACACCAGGGCCATTTCCTACGTCGGTTGTGCTACCCAAGCCTTTCTGTTAGTCTTTTTCATCTCAGCAGAGTTTTCTCTTCTTACTGTCATGTCCTATGATCGCTACATTGCCATCTGCAAACCCCTGCACTATGGGACAATAATGACCAGCAGAACTTGTGTCAACATGGCAGCAGCTGCCTGGGGCAGTACTTTTCTCTATGTTGTGCTGCACACTGCCAATACATTTTCACTGCCTCTCTGCCAAGGCAATGCTGTGGACCAGTTCTTCTGTGAAATTCCCCAGATCCTCAAGCTCTCCTGCTCAGATGCCTACCTCAGAGAAGTTGAGCTTCTTGTGGCTAGTGTCAATGTAGCTTTTGGTTGTTTTGTTTTCCTTGTGGTGTCCTATGTGCAGATTTTCAGGGTTGTTCTGAGGAACCCCTTCCAGCAAGGCAGGCACAAAGCCTTTTCCACATGCCTCCCTCACCTGGCTGTGGTCTCACTGTTCACTTGCACTGCCTTTTTTGCCTACCTGAAGCCCCCCTCCATGTCCTCCTCCTCCCTGAATCTTTTGCTGGCAGTTTTGTACTCGGTGGTGCCTCCAGCAGTGAACCCTGTAATCTATAGCATGAGGAACCAGGAGCTGAAGGATGCAGTGTGGAAAATGATGACTGGAGGTTTTTCAGAAGGAATAAATTAACTGCTTTCTTCTGCATATCACTCATAGTGTAACTCATTACAGGCCAATCTGTTGGTTTTCTGAGTGTGTGCATTGAATTTTTTTTCTTCTGCTTTGCTTATGATAATGTTGTCCACAAAGAGATAACATTATTCATTCCCTTCCATTTCAGTGTCTACTGGCGTTGGGTGACTCCAAGAGTTGGTGGAAACAAGGAGCCAGTCTCTCTGTGTATACTAATAAAGAAAGAAACCTGCAGTGACTTTCTTGCCTGAGACTTCCTCTACTTCCTTGGAGACCTGTGGTGTAGTTTCAGGGGCATTTGGCTATGTTCAGTGGTGGAGGAAAAAGGAGTCATGGCACAGCAGCACTTCCAGGGAGCCCCAGAGCTTGGTCTGTCCCAGGCTGCTCTGACTTTCACCTCCCATGCTCTCCTTCACAGTCCTTGTGTTGCTGTGAGGACTGATTGCTCTTGTTGCTTGCTCACTGTGCTGCTCTGTGGCAGTCCTGTGTCCACAGGCAGGGACAGGCCAGGGGCACTTCTCTAACACAGCTGGCTCCGTACCAGCATCTCCAGTGCAAAAGAGGATCTGCTGAGGGCAGTGCCTGAAAGCACAGCTCTTCACCCAAAGCTGGATATTGCAAAGGAATAGACTCAAAGGAGGCTCCTTGCTGTGCTTGTTTCGCTGTGGACTCAGGGAGAAAAGATCTTCTGATTACCCAGGATCAGCTTCTAGGCAGGGAGGGCTGATTCTGGAATTGCCTGCTGGTGCCCAGCACCCATAGAGACAGTGACTTCACTGGCCAGAGCATGCAATAAGTGTGAAGGTAGGCAGGCATCTTTCTGGAGAGAAGTGGGAGCTGCCAGGAGAGCCTAGGAGTTGAGCAGGGACAGTGTGTTCCAGGGAGTCAGCAGGGCACGGAGCCCACAGAGCATGAGTGTGTCCAAGGTGATTAAGTGACTCAGAGATAAAATGCTAGATCTGGGATGGAACAGGCAAAGGAGAGCTCTGCAAATCCAGGGAATACAGCAGGCATAGGGAAAGCAGTCTGCTGAGTTCTTTGTTATACCTCTGGTGAAATTTCATAGACTGAATAAAGTGAACCACCCCAAAACATATCCTGACATTGGAAATGACTTGGACTAAGTGGTCCTTGTGGGTCCCTTCCAGCTCGGGTTATTCATGCTGTGCTGTTCTGGGAAGGGGGCTCTCCGGGGGGGCAGGGCTGGAGGCTGCCTGGGGGAGGGGAATCTCCTGTAGATGGCAATAGCAGGGACACCGCACTGACCTCTACTCCTCCATTTACTGCTTTGGGGCCATCCCAGCCTGGGCTGCTCTGCTGGGCTGGACAGGGCTGGTGTTGTGGTTTCAGCCAACCAGCAGCTAAGCACCACACAGCCGTTTGCTCACCTTCTCCCTTCCCTCACTGGGATGGAGGAGAGAATCAGGAAAATGAAGCCTGTGGGTTGAGATAGAGACAGTTTATTAAGACAGGAAAATAATAATAACAACAATAATAGTGATAGTAATATGTATGAAAATAGTGATGCACAATGCAATTTGTCACCACACGCTGACCGATGCCCAGCCTATCCCTGAGCAGTTTGGCCCCCCCACCTCCACTAGCCACCCCTACATATTGTTTAGCATGACGTCAGATGGTATGGAATACCTCTTTGGCCAGTTTGGGTCAGCTGTCCTGGGTCTGTCCCCTCCCAGCTCTTGCTGCACCTCCAGCCTGCCCGCTGGCAGGACAGAGTGAGAAGCTGAAAAGTCCTTGGCTTGCTGTAAGCACTGCTCTGCAACAATTAAAACATCAGCATGTTATCAGAACTCTTCTCATCCTAATCCAAAACATAGCACCCTATCAGCTACTAGGATGAAAATTAACAGGTACCCTAAAAGATAACCCTCACCCTGAAATGAATCTGCTGCTCTAATCCCCAATCTCAAATGCCGCTTCAAAGCCCAACCACAGCAACATCACCTGTTACCATTATTTTTTACATATTGCTCTCACTAATCCCTAGTCTTTAATCACTAGCATTAGAATATCATCCCATAACAAAACATATAATAAAACCCTTACCAAAAATCTGGCTGATACCCTTAACACTGGGTTGGTGGTTTGGTACTCAAAGCAGAACACCAAAGCCTCCCTCTAAGGCTCTGCCCAATCCCTAAACCTGGAAGGCAGGATCTAATCCCTAAACATTAATCCGAACATCTAATCCTCAAATTCCTCATTCCTGCACTCTTATCACAAAACTGAAGTGGTTTGGCCGCATGAGGGTTATCAGGGCTTGAGATGACCTGGAGCAGTCACCTAGTCTTGGAGGAGGCAGGCAAGGTGACATGGATCTGGCCAGGTCATAAATCTAAAGAAGAGATGGATGGGGATGCTCTGCTGAGGTCAGCTGTGCCTCAGGATGTCAGGAGGCAGCAGGAGGACCATGGCTGTGCAGGTGGGTGTTGGGGCACTTCTGACTCCTCAGCCTGATAGGCCACCTTCAGACACGTGGCTGGTGTATGTGTGTGTCATTTTAACTGTGAGCCACTGACATGCAGCTAGAGCAAGTATTGATTTCTATGTCATTCCTGTTCTAATACCTAACAGAGCTTGAACATAGCTATCTCCTACCTATCAGAGAAGCTGAAAGGCCATGAGAAGGTGCATGCTTTGGAGGATGAAAATAACCTTGCTTTTATCTTGTTAGGTGCTAGACCTCAAGGAGGGTGCCAGGTTTGTATGTTCTTATAGGGCACTCGATTTTGCCTTAGAAACTCTGAATCCAGCAGGAAGCAATGGGCTTTGGTGGGGACTCCGAGGTCACTTCTGCCTCTGGAGCTGAGAAGGCAGCAGCAGGAGCCCGGCTGGGCAAGGGACTGGGAGGTCCCATCTTTCTGAAGTAGCTGCCAGGTCAGCCCTTGCTTCCTGGCTGGCAGAAGGGCTTTTAGGCTCACATCTCCCAGCGTCTCCCAAAGGCCAGCAGAAGGCATGGTGCTTGTGTGATGCCCTCTGCCCGTGTATCTGATAGGTCCATTGGACTTGGCTGTGTGTTGTCAAGTCTCTTGTGCCTGAGTACATGAATGGCATACACTGGAGAACAGCAGGAATGTGACTTGGTTGTGTCTATCTGAGGAGCTGAAATCCTAGTAGGAAGTCCACATGGCCTAGAAGAACATGGTGAGGTTCCACCTGTCTGATCAGCTGACAGGCCACAGATAGTCTAATGGGTTAGGGTGCCGTGTGAAGGATGGTTTCTAAGATGTTGCTATATGGGGATGTGCTATAGTGTGAGAGGTCACCTGGATGGAATCTGTTATCAGTCCATGGGTTTATGTTTCAGGGCACAACTGGAGAGGGAACAGGCATCAATGAAGGTATGGAAAAGTCCAGGTGAGAACAAGGTAAGAACGCAAGATGGGTATTTGTAGCCTGCAGGAAAACAGAGACAGGTTTGGTACATCATAGAAAAGCCAGTGGTGGAGATTGCCAGAGCACTGGCAAGGCAAGACTTAGCCAAGAAAACCAAGGTCTTTGTCCCCAAGGCAGGTCTCTCTGCCACCAAGGCCTAGGAGGAGACATGTTGTCCTCTTTGCATTGGGGGGCTTATCTCTTCTTTGCACCCCCTGAGTGAGGCCAGGAGGTGTCACACCACTGTCTTTCACTTGGCACTGCATACCCCACATCCCATTGCCCGAGGAAGAGCCCAGAGACCCAGGTGAGGACAGGACCTCTCTGCCCAGGGCAGGCAGCAGGCCTTGGCCTTTCTGCTTGATGAAACAAAGACAGGATTTTCTGAGCCTCAGAGCCACCTGCACAGGGCCTTGGCCTACTGGTTATCATGGCCTCCAATTACCTGCTCTAAGGAGTCCATGGGGTTTTGTCAGTAATAGACTTCAGAGGGACCATTCAGTGCTTTGAAGAACTTTGGGGTTTGTCTTCTGACTTTGGTTTTCTGAGAGATCTCATCAGTCTCCTCTCAGGAGCTTCTTGGACTTGGCACAACTACTCTTGGGGCTGTCTAATAAGACAGAGAAGCCCTAAGAGTCTCTTAAGGAGGTCTGGACAGGTAGGAGAAGCTTGACACTGTATGACAGCCTTGCTCCTCACCTCCTAGCAACATTTTTCTCATTTGACCCCTAGGACTTCTGTCACTTCTCCTGACATCAGGCTTCTCCACTGAAGTTTGCACCTTGTATCTCCTTTGCCCCAACTCCCTCCTGCTTCACTTAGAGAACAGGCTGCACAGAGGTAGAGAAGGATAATTCTTAATTGCAAGCAAACTATAAAAAAGTATGATGAAGCTTAATAATCAATAAAACATACTTCTCAATCGTATGCTAGCTCCAGGCAGTATCCAACGAGGTTCACCTTGCAAAATGGATAGTCTTATCCGCTTTTTTTTTCTTTTTTTTCTTTTTTTCAGTATATAGCTGTGAAAAATTATGTGAAAACAGAGTTTCAGAATTGCCTAAAGACACCAATAGAATACATAAAGGAAGTAAAAGCTATGAACTCCCTGAGGCTTAAAGCAGCAGCTAGATCGTAGCATGACAGAGTCATAGAATCTTAGAATCAAAGAATGATACAATCTCGGAATGATTTGGGCTGGAACAGGACTCTAAGATCATGGGCAGAGGCATCTCTCACTACATCAGGTTGCTGAAAGGACCTTCAACCCAGCTTTCAACACCTGCAATGATGAGGCATTCAAAACTTCTCTGGGAAACCTGTTGAAGTGTCACACTATTCTCATCCTAAAATCTTTCCTCCTTATATCTATTATATATCTACACCCTTTCAGTTCAAAACCATGACCCTCTGTGCTGTCACTACAGGCTCTAATAAAAAATTGTCTTTCTCATAAGCCCCCTTGAAATACTGAAAGGCAGCAATAAGATCTCTCTGGAGCCTTCTAATCTCCATGTTGAACAACAGCTACACTCAGCCTTTCTTTGTAGGAGAGCTATTTCAGCCCTCTGATTATTGCCCTCCGCTGCATCCACTCTAACAGGTCTATGTCTTTCTTGGACTGGGGGACCCAGAAAAGGATGCAGGACTGCAGATGGGGTCTCACAAGACCAGATAGGAGGGGAGAATCACCTCCTTCAGCCTGCTGAACTTTCTTCTCTTCATGCAGCCCAGAATATGATTGTCTCTCTGGGTTGCAAGAGCACCTTGCCAGCTCATGTCCAAATCTTCAAACACCAATACTCTGATGTCCCTCTCAGCAGGACTGCTGTCAATATTCTCATCTCCCCAATCTATATTGATATTTTGAATTTTCTTGACCCAGGTGTAGCACCTCGCACGCCTCATTGTTGAACTTCAGGAGGTTGATACAGGACCACCTCTCCAGTCTCTCCAGGTTCTTCTGAATGACATCCCCTCCCACCAGCATACCAACTGCACCACTCAGCTTGGTGTCATCAGCAAACTAGCTTAGGGTGTACTCAGTCTCACTTTCCATTTTGTTAATGAAGATATTAACAGATTTGGTCCAAGCATAGGCCTCTAAGGGATAACACTCCAGTTTTAAGAGAGAACACTCACATTTTCAGTTGGTCATTAAGCCATTGACTCTTTGGACATGGCCATCTGGGCAATTCTTTTGTCCCTCTATCAGTCATTCCAGCAAACCCATATTTCTCCAGTTTAGTGCCAGGAATGTTGCAGGGGACCATATGAAATGTGTTACAGAATTCCAGGTAGATGACAACAGAAGCTCTTCCCTTGTGTGATAAGGAATGTCAAAAAATAGAACATAACCACTTAAATCTGTTATGTGAATAAATACATATATGCATGTAGTTATATAAATATTGCTTGCTAATAACTTAAGGCCTATAAAAATACATATAACATCTTTATATGTATTTCTAATATATCAAACACTATCATATACCTTTGGTGTAGTATATCAAACAATATTCTCACATTCGAGGAATAAAAATGGCACCTTAATTGAGTACCTTATACAAAGCAAGTACCTTCAATGAACATTCCAGAGGTGAGTAAATAAAGCTTTTACTCTGTTCTGTTCCCCATGTCTCAGAGGCTTCCTTATAAAGAACCTGGTTTGCTCAGAGCCAGCTGACAACATCCTTGTTCAACACAGAATTGAAACACAGGGCTTCTTTATCCCACCAGAGATGGCAATTTTAGGACTGTCTGCTTCTCAGCTTTCAGCAAACACAACCCACCCTGATCCTTGCTCGATGAACTCTTTGGTTGATGAGGAGATTTCTCTGTAGGATTGTGGAGAGACCAAATTTTTCTGATGTCTCTAGTTTATCAGCTGAGATTTTCTTCAGATGAGACAGCCATGTGGGAGGTAAGAAAAGGAAAGGAGCTTCTCTCCATCCCCACCATGGACAAAGGCCCAGATGCAACACGTACAACCAAGTTTCCAAACTGCTGAGCTGATGCAGCCCACTGAGGTCCTTGGCAAAGGTATTTGATGTGAAGGGAGGGGTCCAGTTGGAAGAGAGATATGATATATTTGAGAGTCTGTAGATAAAAATAGGTGGGATAGGCTGGACATTGGTTTCTTGGGACATTTATAATGCCTTTGGTTATCTCTAACATCTGCATGGGTCAGAGGAGCATGACATAGGCCTTCAAGGTGTTAAAAATGGCTCAGTCTTCAAAATAGGATTAAATAAAAAATAGGATTTATTAAAAGAATAGAGGTAAGCAAACAGCGCTGGGTGCACCGGGAGTCTCCGCTCCACCAGGACGCACACCAGCCACATCAAGTAGCCGATTTTTATACTCCTAGACTAATACATATTCATTACTACTTCTAAAAAAAAATAGGTTATTCTAATTAGCTTCCGGGGTCCAGTCCCTCCTACTGGAGCATGCGCATCAATCTCCGGTGGTCCCTCTGGGGGTCTTTCATGCTGAAGGCTTGTAGTCTTCCTCTCCAAGTTTTTTTCTTGTCCTTCCCCTTTGTACTCCTTTGGCACCGTGTCAAGTTTATACAGCATCCCCTGCAGGTCTTGTCTCCTAGCCATCCTTCAGCTTCCTTTTTTTCTTCTTCTTAATCTCTTGGACACCTGGCCAGATATGAGAGGCCTGCATAGTATTCCATAACAGTCACTAGTTGTTATCAGTTATTCTGAGGCTCCCAGACATCAAAGAAGTCATACAAACACAAATAGCTTTCTTATTGACACTTCACAAGTGATTAAAACATTCCCTACCAGCTATTTACAGGGACAGTCACACCTATAGCCGTGTTAAGTTAATTTCGAAGAAGACAAAACAACAGGAAAAAGGCTGTAACTGCTAGAAATAGAAATCCGGAATAACAAAAGCAAACAAGCTCAAGAATTTGAGGAGTATTTTCTGAAGACTTGATAAATTGACTAGAATGAGGGGGAGACTGGGACACACTGCATCTGTGGTTCAGGAATCTGGCTGCCATTGCAGGGCCCCGAAGCAGACAGAAGCAGACAGGACTGTTCTTTATGGACACGAATTGTGAAAACATTCCTCACAATCCCTTATCTTCTTTTTAACATCCTCAATTCGTGTCTCTTCTGTTGTTAATAATTGGATTTCATCAATCCGTTCTTGGAGGGTACAAACCTTAAGCATCATAATTGACATATCCCCTTCCCTTTTTCATGGCATTGATTCGTGTTTCCTTTCTAATCAAGTTAATACCTGCCGAATTGATGCCAATTGATACCAATTCTGGATCTTTGTTTTTATTTTCATCAGAGAATGGGTTTTCTCTTTCCCTGGTTCTGAGTCAACAGGTACCGCAGATATTTACATTCCTTGTATAACCGAGTGTATTACTCTGGTAATATTAAACATGGAATTATTAACAATCCTCCACATATCCCCAATACAACCATCCTTATTTTAGCAAACCAATCACCACCCATAAAGTCCCCTTCCATAATCATCTTAGATCGATTCCATTCCAAATTTGAACTGGGACATGTGCAATTTTCTTCATTTCCTTTACAAGTTCATTTACAGTTTTTCTTTCTGTTGTGGTTTAACCCAGCGGGCAGCTAAACAACACACGGCCGCTCGCTCACCTCCCCCCCTCCTTCTCTGGGATGGGAGAGAGAAATGGGAAAGTGAAGCCTGTGAGTTGAGATAGAAACAAGAAAATAATAATAATAATAACAACAATAATGATGATAATAGTACTACTAGTAATAATGTGTACGAAACAAGTGATGCACAATGCAATTGCTCACCTCCCGCTGTCCAATGCCCAGCCTAACCCCGAGCAGTCTGGCCCTCCTCCCAGCTCTTGCACCCCCAGCCTGTCCGCTGGCAGGACAGAGTGAGAAGCTGAAATGTCCTACTGCTCTGTAACAATTAAAACATCAGCATATTATTAGCATTCTTCTCATCCTAAACCAGAACATAACATTCTACCAGCTACTAGGAAGAAACACCCTTATCATCAATCTTCAAACAGCAATTACTAAAGTTAAATTTTCCACAGACTTTTCCTTCTTGTGCTAGTAAATAATCCAAAACTAAGCAATTTTGAAACAAAGCAGTTCTCATCTTGGTATTTTGCTTTACAATTAATCCAAGTGCATCTCCTGTTTTATTTATAACTATTTCTATTACAGCTAGTAACCTAATTATTCTATTAAGTATATATATTGGGGTCCTATAGCCCCAGGATCTGTCTTCTGCCCACGTAGCGGGATCATAATAGGCAAACGCCTTCAATCAAGGGGTTGGGCCTGCTTTCAGGGTCGATTCAGGCTTGTGTTACCGTTTGGCCTGTCAGGGTGATCCAGCTCCTGGAAAACGAATCACAATTTTATATAGGTTTAAAAAAAGAGCTTCTTATGTTATTTTCTCGGGACAACCTGACCTTAGTGTGGGAGAAGTCCGGTCGAGGCCCTCTCACTCGGCAGTCAATACCCATAGGGGTTGCCTCCCTCGGTAGACCATACACACCGCAGTGGAGGGTCCTGCCCTGGTCTTGCCTTCTCCCTTTCCTCCCTTCAGGCTTGTCCCCTTCATTTGGCATCCTTAATTCATGCAGAGCCTCGTTGTCAGAATATTAGTTCTTCCTTAGCTTGAGTTTCAGTTTCCCAGGAGTGGACTCAACCCTCCAAGTTTCAGTAGTCAGTAAAACAAGGTACAGTCCCTCACATCGGGGGTTCAGTGATTCTTCCCTCCCGTGGCTGCTTGTTGAAACACGTTCTTTTTATCTTCTGACAAATTAAGCAACGGTTATGTAATTTGCTCTGCTATTTCAAAAAAAACAATGCAACCAAATTGTTTTAGTAAATGATCACTTAACACAATTGTTAAAAATGTCTCAGTCTTCAAAATAGGCTTAAATAAGAAAATAGGATTTATTAAGAGAATAGAGGTAAGCAAACAGCGCTGGGTGCACCGGGAGTCTCCGCTCCACCAGGACGCACACCAGCCACATCAAGTAGCCGATTTTTATACACCTAGACTAATACATATTCATTACTACTTCTAAAAAAAATAGGTTATTCTAATTAGCTTCCGGGGTCCAGTCCCTCCTACTGGAGCATGCGCATCAGTCTCCGGTGGTCCCTCTGGGGGTCTTTCATGCTGAAGGCTTGTAGTCTTCCTCTCCAAGTTTTTTTCTTGTCCTTCCCCTTTGTACTCCTTTGGCACCGTGTCAAGTTTATACAGCATCCCCTGCAGGTCTTGTCTCTTAGCCGTCCTTCAGCTTCTTCTTAATCTCTTGGACACCTGGCCAGATATCAGAGGCCTGCATAGTGTTCCATAATAGTCACTGGTTGTTATCAGCTATTCTGAGGCTCCCGGACATCAAAGAAGACAATACAAACACAAATAGCTTTCTTATTGACACTTCACAAGTAATTAAAACGTTCCCTACCAGCTATTTACAGGGACAGTCACACCTATAGCCATGTTAAGTTAATTTCGAAGAAGACAAAACAACAGGAAAAAGGCTGTAGCTGCTAGAAATAGAAATCCGGAATAACAAAAGCAAACAAGCTCAAGAATTTGAGGAGTATTTTCTGAAGACTTGATAAATTGACTAGAATGAGGGGGAGACTGGGACACACTGCATCTGTGGTTCAGGAATCTGGCTGCCATTGCAGGGCCCCGAAGCAGACAGAAGCAGACAGGACTTTTCTTTATGGACACGCATTGTTAAAATATTCCTCACAGCAGTGAATGCTGCATCAAGAAGACAGGACACAGACAGCCTGGGTGAGTCGCTAGATACTCTTGTCGCAGGGAGGTGCTGCTCTGTTTGTTGCTTTTTCTCTTTCAGCCAGAAACGGCACAATCCTGGCCTCTCTGCCCTCGAGCACTCAGCTCAACGGTAGAGCTGCCAACGCTCTCCAGGGCATGTACATGTAAGATCGCCCCAACCCACATCCACCAGCCTCTAACAGCAAGCAGGAAGGTGACACGCTCGGGCCAGGAGGGCAGTGACCGCTCCATGAGGACGATGGGACAGGGACGGCCTCGGTGAGTCGCTGGAGACCCTCGGGCACAGAGGCAGGGGCTGCCTGTGTTCACAGAGGGATGCTGCTCCATTTGGTGCTTCTTTTTCTCCCAGAATCACATGGTGATTGGACCAGACAATGGCACAACCTTGGCCGCTCTCCCCTTGAGAAGTCAGCTGGGAGGAAGAGCTGCCAACGCTCTCCAGGAGAGGTAAGATTGCCACAACCCATACCCACCACTGTCCACAGTAAGCAGGAAGGTGACACGATCAGGCTAGGACGGCAGTGACCGCTCCATGAGGATGACGGGACATGGACAGCCTTGGTGAGTTGCTAGATACATTTGAGCAGAGAGGAAGGGGGTTTATGAACAAACCATAAATGTTTGTTTATTGTCTTTTGTATTATAAAAATCAAGGAGTTCTGTTTGAGGAGCGGGAGTTGCGAAAGCTCCCTGCTGAAGTGAGGAGCTGTATAATGCTTGGCTAGACACTATGAAAATTCTTTTGCTTAATGGAACAAAAAAAGAGAACCCCCTCCCCTTCTCTCTTTCTGCATCTCAGTTGCCTCTTTTGTTCAAAGACACTGTTGCAAAGCTCATGTAACCACCTCCTGATAGGTTGTTAAACTAGTGTATCAACATCCTGCCCTCCTGTCTCATGCTGGGCCAACATGACCAAAGGAAAAAAAAAAAGAAGTTGAACCACAACGCCGAGGAAGACTACGGCCTTCATCTTCACGACCACCAGAGGGACAGAGACCCCCTAGCAACAATGCGCGCAGTCGCAGAACATACCAGGATGTGCTGCGTAATCCCGGAATTACCAAGATATAAAAAGGGACCCTGGCGGGGTGAGGTGCGCGCCGTTGGCGGAGCAGAGACTCCCCGGCTGCCCAGCGCTGTTTTCCTTTCTGCTTGCTTACTCAATAAATTCCTTTCTATGATTAATACAATGCTCTCTGAAAATTAATTCAGGGAGCAACTTATAACATTGGTGAAGAAGAATGCAGCCTAATGTACGTCCATTTCCCAAGCCATGGCTGGCCCCAGCCCTGGGGTTGCTGGGGAGGCCCAGAGCCACCTTTGTCCCAGCAGCTGTGGTGCCTTGCGAGAGGCTGCAGCTGTGGTGGCCATGCCCAGAGCCCTGCAGCAGCCTGCGGTGGGCACTGCCCTGGGGCCAGCCCAGCCTGGGCTGCTGGACTGGGATGCTGGGGTGGGCTGGGGAGAGGGCAGGGAGGTGCGGAGAAGAGGGCAGGGGCTGGGCTGGGCTGGGCAGTGCCCGGTAGAGGGCAACAGCAGCATCAGGGAGCGGTGGGAGCATGCAGGGGAGGGCTCCCAGCAGGGCTTGGTGCTGCAGAGCCAGGGCTGCGCAAAGGGAGCCCAGAGCTGCAGGGGCAGGGGAGAGGAGGCCGCTCTGGGTCCTTGCTGGCCTGGGCAGAGCAGGAAGGGTGCCCAGGGCATTCATCCCCTCACCACAGCCTGCCAGGACCTGCAAGGCGGTCATGGAGTGTCCAGGGCCAGGCTCTGCACTGTGGCCACAAGCCCTGCGTGCCCTCCTCCTGCCATGCTCCATGCGGTGGCTGCAGCAGAGGGGACCCCCAGACAGCCCCTGCATGGGGCTCTGCCACCTGCCTCACCCCAGACCTCTCCAGCGCCTTCCTTGCTGCTCTCTGATGCATGCCAGGACCTCCCTGTGCGTGCCGGCCAGCACATGTGTTATTCAGACTCTCAAAAACAAATCTGAAAGCTTTGTTTGTTTATTTATTTTTGTTTCTTCCTTGATGTTTTGTCTCAGTGCTAAGAGGCTTGAAACAGGGTCTAATCACATTCCCTGCATGGCTATGATCTTCAATGTTTCTGTTCAGATTTTTTAAAATCATTGCAAACATCTACTGACAGTATCCATTTAGAACGTTTCTCAGATCTTTCCTGTACTGATAATTATTTGGCAGGGACCAGGACTTGCTACTACAAGACTGTTGTATACTAGGGTGAGACTACTATTAACGGAAGGAGAAATTTGTTGGATTATCGGCAATCCAGAGGAAACCAGCTGTGAGGCCTACCATTGAACACTGCTCTATGAATGCCAAGCAACATATCAAATGTTAAAAATAGGCTTCAATCCTTAGAGCCATAGGCTTTCAAACCTCAACATTTGTTCGAATTGTCTTGGTGTGAGAAAGCTACTGATACTCTCATTTCTGGAGTAGTTCCAGGAAGAGAAAGTCTGAGCCTCTTGCTGTGTCAAGGGTTTACGTGGCAAGGTTTTGGCAGCAGGGGGCCACAGGCGTGGCTTCTGTGAGAAGGATCGAGAAGCTGCCCCATGTTTGGCAAGGGCCCCACTGCTGGCCAGAGCTGAGCCA